>CM053592.1:132074488-132107369 GCA_028646515.1 Pseudochirops corinnae
TTGGATCCTGAAATACCTAAAAGGTTTCCTTATTATTATAAGGACATATGATTTGCTATATTTAGTAAATCATATGTCCAAAAACTTTAAGTCATTATTTTTAAAACATTGAATCGATATTAATTTATTTTCTCCAGAACCCAAGCAGTGGAACTCGATTTAGGGATTTCTAGGAGCAAAGCTATGTTCATTTCAATTCAAGAGATATTTGTGTTGCAATTTCCTCTAGAATATTGTTAATAATACTTTTCCCCTCAGCCTTCTTATAGCTTTTCTCTTTTGTACTCTGATACATTTGCCATATTGTGTTAAGCATTCTTATATTAGACCATAAGCTTCTTGAGGTCAGAGACCATTCTTATCTAAACTTACTGTCTCTCTCAGGGCCTAATAGTGCCCTGCATATGGTGGTGGTTGTTACTTCTCCATGAAAATAGTCTGTTAATCCTGGTCCAGTAAAAGACCATTGTTTTTTCCCCTAGACTATACTTACTAGCCCAACAACAGACAGACCATCTCTTGGCATCACTTCTTCCACTCCTACTCATGTGCCACTCCAGTCAACAGACATGTGCTATGGTTCATATGACTGCTGATTGTATCAACTTGTCAAAGATGGATCAGAGCTGTTTTCTCTTAACTTGTGCTTCCTAACTCTTGAAGTTTTATCTCTTGTGATTTTTCCATGGATTCAGGCAGTTTTCTGCATTCCTATGCAAGCTTGTCTGTCTACTCTGTATTCATCTGATGGCACATCTGACCAGTGAGAGAAATTAGAAATATTATCTTTATAGGCAGTCAGAAAACATTCATCCATTCAACATTTAGTAAAGACCCGTTATGTGAAATGCATTGTAAAAACTTCTAAGCCTAATTGACCTTTAAGAATATTCATGATAAAGTCATTGAACTTTTAGTTTTTTAGTCTCTATGTGATTTTGTTAGCATTCGCTAATTTAAAGGGTTTCCCTACCTTTTTAGATACAGCAGTCTCCACCAAGGGACAAAGTGAAGATTGATCAAATCGGTATGTTTCTTCAGCATTCTTTGTGATGAATGGGAAACCTGTATGTTGGGGGAGGTGGGAAACTTTAGCTTTTAATTTTATTGCTCAGTCATAATCCAAGTGTAATAAAAAGTTCTCTGGACTTGGATTGAGAAAAACCAGGTTCAAGTCTCTACTCACCTACCTTAGTGACATCTGTGGTAAGTCATTAAACCTCCATAGCATCTATTAAATGGAAATAGTATTACTACTACCTACCTCATAGAGTTATTCTGAGTAAAGTTCTTTGAAAGTTATAAAATGTCATATAAATTTGAATGATATTTAACATAATAATAGCCTTTTAGTTTCCGTCTCTAAGATAAGTATCCTAATAGAAGTTAAAAGTATGCTCAACAGCTCAACAAACTTCATGGGTCACCTATAGCTTTTCATTCTACAGGTGGATAGATTGAGTATATTGCTCTGTCACATTTTTCATATTTCCCTGGGTTTTGTTAGCCCAATGTCTAAGTTAGAAATAATCTGTTTTGAAGGATCTCTAATCTCATGGATATGGAGAATTCCTCAGATAGGGTTAATTGCATCCCATACTTGGCCTCTCATCCTGTGCAGCTCTTCCTCATGAATTCTCCTCAAGGCTTCTACCCAGTATAGTAAAGGTCTTCTTTTTCTTTTGATGTGATATAGATACTAATGGAGTACATCTGATATCCATCATTTACTATGTAAATAGCCCTTGTAGCATGGCAGTCCCATTCCTCTTTTCCAGTCATATAACCCTCTGATGGTGTCTGTAGACACTGCCTCTCTTATACAGTTTTTTGGTAATGTGTTGCAGCCTATTCATGCTCATCATGCACTTCTCCATGAAGTATATGTAGATGCTTCTCCATGAAGCATCAAGATGTTGTTAGTATATGCTTAAGAGATAAAAACAACTTCCCAAAAAAGCATACACTTTCTTTTAAAAGTCCTGGGCTTAGAAACAAAACAGAGTTTCTGGTATTCTTTTCTGATTCTGATTTGCTTCATGCCCTCTACAATCTGGTTCCAACTTAACTTTCTAGTATTATCTCACTAATATTAGGCTCTCTTGTATAGTCTGTAAACTGGCCAGTACCCTGAACAAATCTCGTGTTTTCCAGTTCTGAATCTTTGTGCACACTGTTCCATTTGCCTCAGATGCCCTCCCTACATCTCCACCTGCTGACGTCTTCAAATCCCAATTCAAATACACCTCCTCCACTTGAAGTGATCTCTCCTTCATCTAATATATACTTTATACCCTTATATGTCATGATCTGATCTATACTATATTTATCTGTGTGTATTTTATCTCCTCTACTACATTTGTAGAAAGACAGACTCTTTCTATCTCCCACAATGCCTAGCATAGTATACTGTACATAACAGATACCTAGTAGATGTTTTTTGAATTAATGGATGGATGTGAAGGATCAGAACAAACAAAAGATGTAATTATAGACAGCTCCTTTTTATAACTGACCATGACAGATAATTCTGATGTTTTTTGTACTATTGTTTTCTAGAAGTCAAAGGAAGGGTGAGATGAGGGTCTTCTTAATTAAGTTTGGGTGGGAGAGTAGAGGAAGTCAGCTTTGAAATTGATTGTAGGGAGATGTCTGTGGTTGGGAAGGAAACCACTATTCTAGATTTATGAGAGAGATGTCAGGTGCAGACAAAAATTTAGATATGACTTCACAATGCAAGTGGGAAATAAACTCATCCAGATGATTGATCTTTTTTTTTTTTTAACCTTTTCTAGATACAGCCTTACAGTGAAATGATGAAATAAAAAGATGTTAAATTTAGGGGAAACAGTAAAACTGATAAAAGCTTGAACATCTAATTTGAAACACAAATATGTTAACTCACTTTAATATAAAGAACTATATTATTCTACTGGAATTTTATAGCGTAAAAGATTCAGTATCAAGAAAGATAAATATAGTATTAGCATTTTTAACGTATTAGGTTGACAATTAGGTAGAGTACAGTTTGGATAGACATGAAACTAATGAGACAGTTTTTTGTAGCGTTCTGGCCTTTAAAAAGATCACTTTTTTTTCTTTGAATATGACTATATAAAGACAAGATTTACATTATCAGTAAGATTTTTTTTTTACCATTTTTCATTTATTTTTTCATAATGTTTTATGCAATGATAAACCATTTTATATACAGAAATCTTTTAAGAGCTTTATTAGATTATTGTTGTAGGTTAGCCATGTTATAACTACTTCTGCTAATTATGTTTCCAAGGACATGATTTTACCATGATTTATCTGAACATTAGTAGCAAAACATGTAATAGTTTTCTACCACCGTTTTGATAAAGACTTTTAATAAATTTCCATCATTACTCTAACGTTCTTCAGAAGAAACAATCATTATCGATTATCCACTGTGAGAAGTCATCAGATGTATGAGATTTTGTGACTGAAAAATATTTCCACAATTTTTGTTTCACTTAATCCATAAAATCAAACTTAGCTATTTTTTTACAGAAATAATAAATTTTGAGGAAAGTATAACTTGTTAATATTATATAGTATTGTTTACACAAACAAAACCTCAATTAAAGGAAGATTATAAAGTGAAATTCTTCTTCTTTCCAGTCAATATAGAGAAGTGATAAATAACAGAGGAATTGTGGTTATTTTTATTTTGTGGACTCTTTCTGTATTATGGTATCTGGTTTCAATCTTGGACATTTCCATTGTAAGAGGAGCCAGATCTTAATTATTAAAAAGCTAGATTATACACATTTTTTATTAATACCACCTTGCTGCCGGCCTCAGATACTTAACACTTACTAGCCGTGTGACCTTGGGCAAGTCACTTGACCCCAATTGCCCTGCAATCCCCCCTCAAAAAAAAAAAACTACTACCTTGCTGGGTCTTTACAGAATAATTAGGGTTTTCATGACATTTGCCTAAGCAATTTGAAATAATAAAATATTAATGCATTAATTTCTTTGCTTCTCTTAAAGATGACTCCAACAAAGAGATAGTAAGCGAAGAAGTGAATTTGGCCAATGTAAGTGTCCATTATTTTATCATTTTTCTTTCACAAATGGATATCTTAAGTGAAAATTAGGATTCTTTCTGAACTTTGATCTCATTTGATTTGATTTCACTTAGGACAATGGAGAAGAGAAAATGGTAGCAGTTCTGCGTCGCCGAGGAAGAAAGCCCAAGCGTTCTTTCACAGGATCAGAAGAGACTGGTATGATTCAAAAGAATTGGTCTTAACTGGTTGAAAATTGTTTTTTTATGTTCTTGGTTACAGATAATGTCATCATTTTAAAATCAGTTTTTATTTGTATTTTTCTTCATTGAGGGAAAAAATCCAATGCTTCACAGCTTGTATTAATATTATATAAATAGTGCAAATTGCTATAATCCCATGTCAGAATTGGTATATTCCAGATGCTTTTCTGAGTACAACTGAATTTTCTATGAATTCTGGCTGTGAACTGCATAAGTAAACTATCTCAAATGTGTTTGAGAGATTGTTAAACAAGTGCAAATTGCAAATACTGAAACAAAAAGGAAGTGGAAAACTACTTCTTTTGCTTCTTCCAAGTCCCTTTCTGAGTTCTTCTAAAATTAGCGACTATAAAAATTAGTGGCTATATCCTTGAGAATTGTATAGAACAGCAGTTGAAATTCTGTCCAAGCAGAAACATCAGAGCCAGAAAGAAAACGTCAGAAATCAATGTCTGAAGCAGTTGAGGACAAGAAAGACCAAGAATCTGAGGAGGAGGAAGAAGAGGAGGAAGAAGATGAGGATGAAAAGTATTCAAGAGCCACAACTAGATCAGCTACAAGATTAGAAGCTCAGAGGTAATGGTCTGTTACAAAGCATGTCATAATCACAGAATCTGAGATGAAAGGGATTTCAAAGTCCAGATGACCTGAATTATAATGCCCATTGATGAGTATTCCTCCAGCCTTCACATAAAGTTCTCTAGTAAGAGAACTATTTTCCAAGGTAACTCATCCCACCTTTGAACAGCTAAAGATAGACTTGACATTTATGTTTTAAAGGACTTTCTTGTGTTCTAAATTACTGCTTATATCCTTTTAAAATTGGTCTTTTATTGGCTTTCTAGCACACTCCGTACAGTGGTTATTCTAAACCTCTATTCTCTGAGCCCCCAACTCAATATCCATACCTCATTTCCTTTGTAAAAGAACCTCTCTCTGTGAACTTAGCCAGTCCTTACCTTTCTTATCCATGGCATTACTCCATCACATATGTTTGAGAGTTTGTCAGACTTTTATTCTCTCCATCTCTCTTGGCCCCTTCTTCTCAGCCTGCAAGCATGCTCATGTCTTTTTGCAACCCTCTTAAGCTGTTCTCTTAACTCTTTCTATCTCTTCCTCTCTTTCTTTGCCATACTTCTAGAAAAAGAAATACTCTCTTTACCTCTACTTCTGCTCTGCCTACTCATCCTTTAATAACTTAAAATCTTGCATTCATGCCCACCACTGTGCTAAAATAGCTATTGATTATTTCCTGTTTTTTTTTTATATAGCTTGTTTGTACATAGTTGTTTGTCTTTATCTTCCCCATTAGATTGTGAGGTCCTCAACAAGGGGAGGGACTCTCTTACTTTTCTTTGTATTTCCAGCTTTTAGTAAAGCAGTGCCTGGAACTTCTTAAGCAAGTGCTTAATAAATGTTTATTAATTAACTGATTCATCACAGTCATTAATGATGTCCTTATCACTAAATCCAATGATCTTCTTTTCTGTCCTTATCTTCCTTGACCTCTGCATAGCATTTGACACTATATAGACCACCCTTTGCATCTTATTATCTAGTTATCACCAATTTTCCATCATTTCATGTCCATGTTAAAAATATAGCTATATTCTTTGACTCTTCCCTTTCACTCACATCTTGTAAACAACCAGTTGCCAAGTCCTGCAACCCCTCTCCTATCATATCACTTCATCTCTTAATGCTTTTGTTACCACTGTACTTATATGCCCTCAGCACCACTTTGCCTAGACTATTGAAATAACTTCAGCATAAGTTTTCCTATAGACTTTTAGAGTGGAAAGGGATTTCACTGGCTTTCTAATCCACCTGTATCTGAACAATATATCAGAAATGTCAAAGACCTCAAGAGAGGAGGAACCTGCCACCAAAATTCTCTTTGCTAGAAAGGTTTTTCTTATATCAAGCCAAAATATTCCTCTTTCTAACTTGTACCCATTGCTCCTAGTTCTGTCCCATGGGTCCAAATAAAACAACTCTAATCCCTTTTCCTTTTGACACACCTTCAAATATACCTCCTTTGTCCACCCTATGTCTCATCTTCAGATTAAACATCTCCAATTCCTTCAGCTAATGCTCAAATGTTCTGATCTTAAGATCCATTAAGCCATCCTAGTTACCTTCTTTTCAGTACTCTCTAATGTCCTTAAATTGTGACTCTCAGAACTAAGTGTAATATTCAGGACAAAGTAAAAGAGTAGGAATCTTGAAAATTAAGGACACATTTACTTTTTTCCAGTTCTGTCCACCTCTCCCATTCTCTGTGATATTTCAGAAATCATTGACCATCTCTCAAAGATGACTACTGACCAATGTGGGAATTTGTTTTGTTTAATTATATATATATTTATCGCAAAGATTGTGTTCATCTTTCCTTCCCACCCAGTGGGGAAAGAGTGTTGGGAAGAAAAGAAAATAAATGCTTTGAAAAAAAGATAAAATTAAAAGAAATTTAATCACTGATGATTTGAACTTGGGGGTTCTCTCTTATTATCTTACCTCCTTGTGTGTTAGCTGCCTGTCAGCCATTTATGTTCTGTCTTTTCCATTCTGTATTCTTGGCAGACAACAGAAACAAAATTAAGCAGCTTTATCTTCTCTTGTCACTTACCCTATTCATTCCGAAGAAGTTCTGTCCCTTCTTTGATTAATCAGTCTGTTAGTATGTATATGCTTATTACATGCCAGGAACTGTTGGGAATTGGGAATTGAATTGGGAATTTAAAGACAAAAATTAAGCTGTCCTTGGCTTCAAGCTTACTTTGATTTTCCTCTTTATCCCAATTTCACTTTTTAAGATCCATTTTATTTTTTGTTTTTTCTTTTTTTTCCCCCACTTAATAGTATTTTTTTCCAATTACATGTAAAGATAGTTTTCAACATTCACTTTTATAATATTTTGAGTTCCAGATTTTTCCTCCCTCCCCTCCCTCTTCCTCAAGATGGCAGACAGTCTGATAAAAGTTACATATATATAAAGTAATATTAAATGTATTTCTACATTAGTCAAGTTGTGAAAGAATCAGAACAAAAGGGGAAAACCACAAGGAAGGGGGAAAAAAGTGAAAATAGCATGCTTTGATCTGCATTCAGACTCCATAATTCTTTCCATGGATGTGGATAGCATTTTCCATCATGAGTCTTTTGGAATTGTCTTAGGTCATTGTATTACAGAGATGAGCTAATTCTAACAAGGTTGGTCATTGTACAGTGTTACTATTATTGTGTATAGTATTCTTCTAGTTCTGCTCACTTCACTTGGTATCACTTCATGCAGCTCTTTTCAGGTTTTGCTAAAATCTACCTGCTCACCATTTCTTATGGAACAATAATATTCCATTACATTCATATGCCACAACTTATTCAGCCGTTTCTCAATTGATTTTCATCCCCTCAATTTCCAGCTCTTTGCCATCACAAAAAGAGATGCTGTAAATATTTTTGTACATGTGGGTCCTTTTCCATTTTTTATGATCTCTTTGGGATGTAGACCTAGTAGTGGTATTACTGGATCAAAGAGTATGCACAGTTTTATAGCCCTTGGGCATCTCTCCAGAATGGTTGGATCAGTTTACAATTCCACCAGCAATGCATTAGTGTCCCAGTTTTCCCACATTTTCTTTAGTATTTATCATTTTCCTTTTCTGTCATATTAGCCAGTCCGATAAGTGTGGAGTGGTACCTCAGAGCTGTTTTAATTTGCATTTCTCTAATCAATGGCGATTTAGAGCATTTTTTCATATTACTATAGATAACTTTAATTTCTTCATCTGGAAACTGCCTGTTCATATCCTTTGATGATTTTATCAGTTGGAGAATGACCTGTATTCTTTTCAGTTTTGCTCATTTCTCTCTCTCTCTCTCTCTCTCTCTCTCTCTCTCTATATATATATATATATATATATATATTTTTTTTTTTTTTTGCTTTTTTGGAGGGGGGAAGACTGGTCATTTGGGGTTAAGTGACTTGCCCAAGATCACACAGCTAGTAAGTGTGTCAAGTGTCTGAGGCTGGATTTGAACTCAGATCCTCCTGACTCCAGGGCCAGTGCTCTATTCACTACAGCATTCAGCCACCCCAGTTCTCTATATATTTGAGAAATGAGATCTTTATCAGAAACACTGACCATAAAAATTGTTTCCCAGCTTTCTGCTTTCCTTCTAATCTTGGTTGCATTGTCTTTTGTGCAAAAACTTTTTATTTTAATGTAATCAAAATTATTTTGCATTTCATAATGTTCTCTATCTCTTATTTGGTCATAAATTCTTCCCTTCTCCATAAATCTGACAAGTAAACTATCCTTTGTTCTCTTAATTTGCTTATGGTATCACCCTTTATGTCTAAATCGTGTACCTATTTTGACCTTATCTTGGTATACTGTGCGAGATGTTGATCTATGCCTAGTTTCTGCCATACTGTTTTGGAGTTTTCCCTGCAGTTTTGTCAAATAGTGATTTATCACAGAAGCTGGAATTTGGGGATTTATCGAACATTTTGATTGCTATAGTCATTTACTGCTGTGTCATGTGTACCTAACCATTTCCACTCATCCACAACTCTATTTCTTAGCCAGTATCAAATAGTTTTAGTGATTACCACTTTATAATAGATTTAGATCTGGTATGGCTCATCTACCTTCCTTTGCATTTGTTTTTGTTTTTTGGTTTTGGTTTGTTTGTTTGTTTTTCATTAATTCCCTTGATATTCTTGGCCTTTTGTTCTTCCAGATGAATTTCATTATTATTTTTTCTAGCTCTATAAAATAATTTTTGGTAGTTTGGTATGGCATTGAATGAGTAAATTAATTTTAGTGGAATTGTCATTATTATTATATTAGCTTGGCCTACCCGTGAGTGATTAATATTTTTCCAAATGTTTAGACTTTATTTGTATGAAAAGTGTTTTTTTAATTTTGTTCATATAGTTCCTAAGTTTGTTTTGGCAGGAAGATTCCTAAATATGTTATATTGTCTACAGTTATTTCAAATGGAGTTTCTCTTTCTATCTCTTACTGCTGGATTTTGTTAGTATCATATAGAAAAGCTGATGATTTATGTGGGTTTATTTTATATCCTGCTACTTTGCTAAAGTTCATTTTTTCAAGAAGTTTTTTAGTTGATTCCCTAGTATTCTCTAAATATACCATCATATCATCTGCAGAGAGTGATAGTTTTATTTCCTCACTGCCTATTCTGCTTTCTCCAGTCTCTTTTTCTTCTCTTATTGCTAAAGCTAACATTTCTAGTACAGTATTGAATTATATTGGTTATAATGGGCATCCTCATTTGGCTCCTGATCTTATTGGGAAAGCTTCTAGCTTATCTCCATTACATATAATGCTTGCTGATGATTTTAGATAGATACTACTTACCATTTTAAGTAAAACTCTGTTTATTCCTATGCACTCTAGTCTTTTTCATAAGAATGGGTACTGTATTTTGTCAAAAGCTTTTTCTGTATCTATTGAGATAATCATATGATTTCTGTTAGTTTTGTTATTGATATGGTCAGTTATACTGATAGTTTTCCTCATGTTGAACCAGCCCTGCATTCCTGGTATAAATCCCACCTGGTCATAGTATATTAACCCTGTGATAAATTGCTGTAATCACTTTGCTAATATTGTATTTAAAATTTTTGCATCAGTAGGCATTAGGGAAATTGGTCAGTAATTTTCCTTCTCTGTTTTGGTTCTTCCTGATTTATTTATTAGCACCATATTTGTGTCATAAAAGGAATTTGGTAGGACTCTTTCTTCACCTGTTTTTCAAAGTAGTTTATATAGTGTTAGAATTAATTGTTCTTTAAATGTTTGGTAGAATTCACTTGTAAATCCATCTGGCCCTGGAGATTTTTTCTTGGTGAGTTCATTGATGGCTTATTCAACTTTTCAATTTCTTTTTTTAAAATGGAGTTAAGTATTTTATTTCCTCTTCTGCTAATCAGGGCAGTTTGTATTTTTTTTAAATATTTATCCATTTCACTTAGATTGTGAAATTTATTGGCATATAGTTGTGCAAAATGGCTCCTAATTATTGCTTAAGTTTCCCTTTCATTGGTGGTAAATTCACCCTTTTAATTTTTGATACTGGTAATCTGGTTTCTTTCCTTTTTTTTAAATCAAATTAACCAAAGATTTATAAATTTTATTGGGTTGTTTTACAAAACTAGCTCTTAGTTTTGTACCTCAATAGTTTTCCTACTTTGAATTTTATTCATTTCCTTTGATTTTCAGAATTTCTAATTTGGTATTGGAGATTTTTAATTTGTTCTTTTTCTAGCCTTTTTAGCTGTATGCTCAGTTCAGTGATCTTCTCTTTCTATACCTTATTCATGTAAGCATTTAGAGATATAAAGTATTCCCTAAGCAATGCTTTGGCTACATCCACTAAGTTTTGGTGTGTTGCCATATTGTTGTTCTCTTTGATGAAATTATCAGTTGTTTCTGTGATTTTTTGTTTGACTCATTCTTTAGAATTAGATTATTTCGTTTCCAATTAGTTTTTAGTCTATTTTTCCATGGCCCTTTAATTACACATAATTTTTATTGCATCATGATCTGAAAAGGGTGCATTTAATATTTCTACCTTTCTGCATTGGATTATGAGGTTTTTAATGCCCTAATATGTGGTCAGTTTTTGTGTAGGTTCCATGCACTGCTGAGAAAAAGATATATTCCTTTCTATCCCCATTCAATTTTCTCCAGAGGTCTAGCATATCTAACTTTTATAAAACTTTATTCACCTGCTTCACTTCTTGACTATTTTATGGTTAGATTTTTCTAGTTCTGAGAGGGGGAGGTTGAGATCCCCCACTAGTGTAGTTTTGCTGTCTACTTCTTTAAGAATTTGGATGCTACACCACTTGGTAAATATGCATTTAGTATTGCTATTGCTTCATTGCCAATTGCACCTTTTAGCAAGATGTAGTTTCCTTCCTTATCTATTTTAATAAGATCTATTTTTGCTTTTGTTTTGTCTGAGATTAGAATTGCTACCCCTATTTTTTTTCCTTCAGCTAAAGCATAATGTATTCTGCTCCAGCCTTTTTTTTACCTTTTCTCTGTGTATATCTCTCTGCTTCAAGTGTGTTTCTTGTAAACAACATATTGTAGGATTCTGGTTTTTAATCCATTCTGCTTTCCACTTCCATTTTCTGGGAAAATTCATCCCATTCACATTCACAGTTATGGTTACTAACTGTATTTCCCTCCATCCTATTTCCCCCCCCATTTATACTTTTCTCTCTCCTTTCACCCTGTACCATCTCACCAGTGTTTTGCTTCTGACCACCACCTCCCTCCATCTGCCCTCACCCCTACCAGCGCCCTTCCTTTTCTTTCCCTCCTACTTCTGCCCTTTCTTCTATCCATCCCTCCCCCACTTTCTTTCCCCCTTCCCCTCCGACTTCCATATAGGGTAAGTAAGGTTCAAACAGTGCTCTTACACACATACACACACACACCCTTTCATTCTTTACCTCTACTGTAACAAGTCTTTTGTGCCTCTTAACATAATATAATTTACCTTATTCTGCCTCCTCCTTTCCTCTTCTCGGAGTTCAATCCTTAATTTTACTACATTTTTTTATGTCATCACATCAAAGTCAACTTATACCCGCACCTTTTGTCTATGTATATCCCTTCTAACTGCCCTAACAGATACAGTTCTCAAAAAGTACAGGTATCATTTTTCTGGTATAAAGATATAAACAGTTTAACCTTTTTTGAATAACATGGTTTTTGTTTATTTTTTTCTTTCCTGTTTACCTTTTTTTTTTGTTTTATTAGTGTTCTTTTCTTTTTTCTAAATCACAATCATATCCCTCCACTCTCTTCCCCTTAGACTTCTCCCTTATAACACATAAGTGCAGTCAGGCAAAACAGATCATTATATTAGCTGTGTTTGAAAAAAGTATACCCAGTGCTGCATTTGTAGACCACCATTTCTCTATTGAAAGAAAGGAAACATAGCTCATTATTAGTCTTCTGAGGACATGATTGATCACTTTATTGATTATTGGTCTTCTAGTGTCATTTTTCTTTAAATTATTGCAACGTGCACAATTTTCTCCTGCTTCTGATCATTTTCTTTTTTTCAGATCTTGTGTACTTTTTTATATTTCTTTTGAATCAGAGTGTTTGAAGACTTTCTGTTCAGCTCTGGTTTTTCATCTGGAAAATTTGAAAGTCCCCTATTTCATTGAATGTCCATCTTTTCCCCTGAAAACTTATGCTCAATTTTGCTAGATAGTTGATTCTTGGTTGTAATCCAAGAATCCTTTGCCTTCCAGAATAACATATTCCAAACCCTTCAGTCTTTTAATGTAGAAGCTTCTGAGTCCTATGTAATCCTGAATGTGGCTCCTTGATATTTAAATTAGGGCTTTTTTTCTGACTGCTTGCAATATTTTTTCCTTGACCTGATAATATGGAATTTGGCTGCAATATTCTTTGGAGTTTCATTTTGACATCTCTTTGAGGAGGTAATTAGTGGATTGTTTCAGTGACTATTTTACTCTGGTTCTAGGATGTCAGGGCACTTTTCCATGATAATTTCTTGAAAGATGCTTTATAGGCTCTTTTTTTGATCATGGCTTTCAGGTAGTCCAGTAATTTGTAAATTTTCTCTTTTGGATGTGTTTTTCAGGTCAGCTGTTATTCCAGTGAGATAGTTTACATTTTCTTCTATTTTTTCATTCTTTTGATTTTGACTGATTCTTGATGTCTCAATCAAGTTATTAGCTTCCACTTGCCCAATTCTAATTTTTAAAGAATTATTTTCTTCTGTTAGCTTTTGAACCTTTTCCATTTGGCCAATTCTACTTTTTAATGAGTTGTTTTCTTCAGTCAATTTTTGTCCTTCCTTTTCCAAACTGTTGACTCTTGCATACCTCTTATTTTTTTTCCCCACTTTTTTTTCTACCTCTTTTATTTGACTTTTTAAATCTTTTTTGAGCATTTCCAAGAAGACTTTTTGGGCTTCAGACCAATTCATATTCCCCTTTGACGTTTCACATGTAGGTATTTTGACAGTGTTGTCCTGTTCTGAGTTTGTGTTTTGATCTTCCCTGTCACCATAGTAGCTTTCTGTGGTCAAGACTCTTTCTTGCTTCTTACTCATTTTTTGCACGTTTCATGACTTTTAAAGTTGAACTCTGCTTCTGGGGCACAGGGGGCACTATCCCAAGCTTCTTGTGCTGGAAGCCAGGAGCCTCGTCACCAGCTTTATGTGCTGGGGACTCAGGTGCTGGCAGTCTGCTTACTGAGCTCGGATCGGTCGACCTACTTGGCACCTATTCTTGCCTGCGTTCTCGGGCTGTCAGTTGGCCTTAGGCACTAGAGCCAGAGGCTTCATAGCTGCTAGCTTGCTGTGCCACTGTCCTGCCTAGCCAAGACCAAGAGTGGTCGGTTGCTGATTAGTGCTGTGACTAAGAGCCTCTTACTGTCTTGCCTTGACACCTTCCATACTATGCTCCCCTTTTACCCAAGTGAGACAAGACCTTTCTTGAAGACCTTCTAAATCATCTTAAGCCAGAAAATTGTTTCCTTCTGTCTTTTTATAGGTTCTGTCATTCCACAATCCATTTAGAGGCTTGATTTAACATTGTTTCCGAGGAAAACTGGGGAGAATTCACACAACTTCCTGGCTTCTCTCTGCCATCTTGGCTCTGCCCCCAAGCGAAATCCATTTTAGATTTCTTTGTCAGTCCCAGATCATTTTGAGCTTTGCCTCTCCTAATACTGATTCATTGATATGTGCCCTTGCTTCCATCTTTCAAACATTTTTGTTTTTATTTTTATATCTAGATTGGTCAGTGAATTTCTTGTATCCATGTCTTGTCTCTTAAAAAAAATTCTCCTATTTCCCTTTAATGAAACTATTTTTTCTTTGTGTCTTTAGAACTTAATTCTCCAGAGTTCCCATTCTCTTGAGCTGACTTTTTTGGTAAAATTTTAGTCCATAAGATCATATTTATAACTGTCCTCTGAGTGCTTTAAATCTGTTCTGTCCAAATCGGGTGAATTCAGACTTTGCCTGACTTTCTTGCCTCTTCTACCACAAATTCTAAAGTAGAATGTTCACTACCCACCAAGGTTACTGTTATTTCCACTTCAGCATCCAATTCTTTCATGTTCATGTAAATCAGGTCCAGAATAGAAATTCCTCTCATTGGTTCCTCTATCATTTGAAGGATAAAATTAGTATTATGCCAAGTCATGAAAATAGTAGTTGTTCTAGTTTTGGCAGAGAGAGGGCTCCAGCAGATGTCCAGATAATTGAAGTTCCTCATTCCTCTTATATGATACAAGCTTATAATCTATTTCCTAAACTCAACGTTTCTTTCTTTCTTTTTCTTCAGGTGGTCTGTTTTATACTCTAATGACAATATCACTCCCATTTCTGCCTCCATTGATCTTCATTCAAATGTTTTCCTATATGCTAAACCCTATTCATGCCTTGATTTCTTCACTAAATTATATCTTTGATATATCATGCTGCTCCAACCCTCTTTCTACTTCTCCTGTTCCTTTTCAGTAAGTTACACCCTTCCATAACCATATTCCCAATCAGTTGTAAGTTTCATCCACCAATTGTCAGTCATGTTTATGAGTTCAAATTTGCATTCTTGCATTCAGATTTCTAGTTCATCCATTTTATGATTTTTTTTACTCATTTGCTATTAAGGCACACTATGGAAGTGTGTTTATTTAAGTATAGATATCTGTGTTGTTTTTCCTGTTTGTCTTTGTAGATCTCTCAGTCTCTGTTCACAGAGCTTTACACATAGTAAACACTGGGTACATGTTGAGTTGAAGTTAAATCCCTCATACTACTACTTAAATTCATTAATTTTCATTCTTTAGTATAAAACAACAGCTCTGCATTTTCTCTTTCCATAAAGTCTGTACCAATTCACAGCTTCACCATCCATGAACTGATTACTGCAACTCTCTTATTTTATAGTTGAGGAAATTGAGGCCCAGGACCTCAGCTATAAAATGAGAGTTTGACTAGATAACCTCTGAAGTTCCTTCTGTGATCCTGTGAAGATAGTATGTGTGCTTTCCATTTTTAGCCTTTTGTTTCTTTTTTATACTATTTATTTCTTATCCTGGAATCATAGTTATTGCTTTCCAAGTTTTCCATGTCCTGTTTACTTTGTGGAACCCAGAACAGAATTCAGTAGTTATTCTAGTTAACACCTGAGCAACCTGACTCATTTCGAATTCAGCAAACATTTGTTAAGGATCAGCTCTGTTGAAGCTATTGTACCAAGCCCTGAAGAGAAGTTAATAAGATGTGATCTCTGCCATTCAGGAACTAATAGTTTGTGAGGCGAAACTAAGATGTGTGCAAAAGTCGTTGGAATGCATTAATCGGATATAAATACTTGTAAGACCTGTGCTATGGGAAATAAACCAGGGGGAGGTATCACTTTTTGACTGGGGACTAAGGGAAGGTGATAGGAGTCAAAGATAACTGAGGTCTGAGAATGAGTAACTAGGAAGATGAAAAGTCAAGGGGAAAAAAACAGGTTTTGTTTTTTTTAAAAAATTAGGTCTGCTTTGTACTTGTTGAATTTGAAGAACCTGTGGAATATCAGTGTTAAACTGTCTAGAAGGCAGTTAAAGATACAGTTCTGGAACTCAGAAAAGAGAGTTGTACTAAAGATAATAGATTTGAGAATCATCTATATAGAGCTAATAATTGAACTCTTGCAAGAAGATGAGATTAACAAAAGAGAAAGCTTCATTTGCTGTTATAACCTCCATCAGCATTTGTTCAATAATCATTCCTCATTTTGAATTTGTGCTATTTTTGCTCTTTTAGTATAATGTTCTCCATCCTTAATTTCATTCTCAGCCTCTAACCAACTTCCCGACTTAACAGTGTTTTGAATTTTTTTTTCTTGATTCCACAGGCTGTTAACATTTTCCAGCTTGGATCATGCTTCATTTCCATCATCCAGGGTTAATGAGAATGTTCAGGAACACTTAAAAGCACCACCTCACAGATTCTGCTTACACCATTCAGAAGTTGACCCAACTGCAAAAATATTGAATAACAATAGCAACAAGGTGTTTTGGCCTGTACTCCGAAAACTTAAAATCCATTTACCTTGCAGCTAGATTTTACACATTGCTAGTAATTTATGCCTAGCTTTGCTTTTGTTAGAGAATCATAGATCTAATGGTGTCAAGATAGCATCACTCAAGTCATCTAGTCCAGCCCATTTGACTTCAGTCAAGTAATGTTTTCTTGTCTGCAGTTTATAAAAGAGGCAACTGGACTAGAAAAATTCAAGTTTACCCAAAGTTACACAACAACCAAGTAAACAAGTAGAAATTAAAATTCCCCTTCACACAGTCCCTTTTCCACTGTAACATATTCTTTCCTTAGTAAGCATATTCTATGAGGGCCCAGCCATTAAAGCATTCGTGCCTGAAATCATTTAAGTTCTTAAAGCATTTTATAAATGGGAATTTATTATTTTTTGTTGTTATTGCTTTAAAGCAATGAGTACTTTATGAGTTTTTTTTTTTCATTTTGTGGTTCTTTGAAAATACCTACCAATTTGCCTCATTTAGATTCACTTTTTATAAGTGAGTTTTTTAAAAAATATTACATGTACTGTATGATTTTGTTGCCTAATGAAGTATTAGAACCTTTTTTCACAATTATGTTAGGGATTTAAAGTTTCCAAAGTTACCCGTATCTCTTTCGGGTTTTAAGAGCTTTCCTTTTTTTTTTTTGTTTCTGAAGGTGCCCTTCATAGAATATCTCCCTTTCTCAGAAGCAATCACAAATGGCTTAGAATTTCAGATGGTATTCATCCCTCATACCTACAGCACAGTTTTTTTTTAATCTGTTTCAGAAAACAGCCAAGCAAGCCAGCTACACGTGCCACTTCCAAACTTGGCAGCCCAGAAACATTTTCTCCTAGAAATCGCCAAAAATTAGCAAAAGAGAAGTTGTCCTCCAGGGAAAAAGTTAGTAAATCTCCCCCATTAGGAAGGTAAGTCTTTACTTGCATTTAAGTCACTTTAAGCCCCCAAGAAAGTTGGTTGTTTTTTTTTTTCCTACAGTAATGTTTCCTCTATTTAAGTTGTTGTCCTAACAAATATTTTATCAGCTGCCTTTTGGCATTGCTGATTTCCAGTAGAGAAAAGAAAGGGGTTAGAAAAGACCCTATTTATTACTTACCTTACAAAGAAACACTCACCAAATGACCTCTTTTAACTTCCATCAGTGTTACCTAAGAGCCTCGTTCTCAGGATTAAATGACACAGGACAGGGAAGTCACTGTACCAGCAGTGAAGTGGTGTTGTCATCAACACAGTACTCTCAGCTGAACATATACAGTGTTCCAAATAAGTAGGGGAGACTTCTGGAAATACAGGGCTTGTCCAGCCCAAGATAAGATATGCAAGCAACAGTGAAAAAAATCTTAGGCTTACCCTAAAGCACAAAAGGAGAAGTGGTTAAACATCAGGCTTAGTTGGTTACACATACTGATTTCATGAAATAAAATTAAGACAGAAGTTATCTCAACGTCAGTAAACCTAGCGTACAGTGACAGTATAAAGGACCTTGTGTGGACACACTCATGCATAACTTAGGAACACAGTGTATGTAGCATATGGCCTTCAGAAATGGGCCAGCACTCCTTAGCATTAGACAAGCTTGTGAAACAAGGAAACAAAGCCATTTCTACTAACTAACATTCTGTCCAAAGGACATCCTCTCATAACACATTCTCTGCTTCCCCCAGAGGGCCCTGTCCCCCACTCATTCCTGCGTTGCTCACTTCTGCTTGTTTATTATTCTGCTAACAGTACCTCTCACTTCAGTAGCTCTTTAAAGCTTACAAATCACTTTGCTCAAAACAGTTGCTTGAAGTAGGAAATAGGTCTTTTGTCTACTTTTTACAAATGAGGAAACTGAAGCTTAACAAGAGTAGTATTAATATAGTTGTGGTTACACAACTCTGAGGTTTAGCTGAGCACTTCACATGTACTATTTCACTTGGGGCTCACAGCAGTCCTGAGAGCTAACTGCTATAGGTATTATTACCCCTCTTTTACAGATTAAAACCTCTGGCTCAGAAAGGTTAAATGACTTTCCCACAGTCACACAGCCAGTAAGTGTTAGCAGTCAGATATGAACCCAGGTCTCTTCACTGTTAACTTACCCTCTTAACTATGAGTACACACCGAGACTCCCTCCCAGGCCCTCTTCCCTCTTACCTCTGCACTCTCACTTGGTGACCTTATCCATTCCCGTGGATTTAATTCTCATCCAAGCAGCTGAGCCTCTGACAGATAGATTCCTAATCTCTTCCTTGAACTCATCAGCTCCCATGGGTTTTTTTTATCGCTATGCAGCTGTCATCATATCTGATACATTATATATCCATAGTCTTTCCCCTGCTGCACATTTCTAATTCAAATGCCCTTTAGGCATCTCAGCTTCAGCATGTCCCAAAAAAGAATCTTCCTTCAGAATCCCTTGCTCTTTTCCAGATCTTCCTATTTCTCTTGAGGACACAACTGTCTTTCTAATGACACACATTTAAAAACTCAGTCTCCCTGGAGTTTTCATTGGCCCTCATTCCATATGCCGGACTTTGTCAGTTCTGCCTCGACACCATTTTCTCTACACTCATGAAGCCACACCTTTATTTCAGGGCCTCATTCCTTCTCTTCCATATTAACTTCCTCACTGCTCTTGCTGCCTCAAGTCTTTCCACTGTCCAGTTCACATTGAGGATCAAACACAGTCTTCTGTTGTGAATTGAAACCTTTGCTACCTGGCTCCAGCATCCCTTTCTAGCCTTCTTCCACATCCTCCTCTTCACGTGCTGTTCATCTCATCTCCCAGCCTTTGTGCTGTGCCATATCCTTTATCCATGCCTTTACTCAGGCCTGGAATGCCCTTACCCTTATCACTACCTCATCAAAACCCAAGGGCTACCTCCCTCATGAAACTTTTCCTAATCTCCCATCTGTTAGTATCTTCCTTCCCCCTTCAAAAAATACCTTATAATTTATAGTGTAAATATTTATATATACTAATACATAAGCTCCAAAAATGCCTTATGTATGCATTTTTATCTCCCCTGCCTGCTACAATGTCCAGGACCAGTGGACATCAGATCCTTGTTGTTTAATTAGCAAGAGCTTTCTAGAAATGAAATGAGCTGCTCACTAAAATATTAAGTCCCATAGCCTTGGAGTTGGGGTGGAGTCTGGATGGCTATGTGCCAGATAGTTTTTTAAGGAGATACATATTTGCGGGCAGCTGAGTGGTGCACTGGCCCTAGAGTCAGGAGGACCCAAGTTAAAACCCAGTCACAGACACTTGACACACTTAGCTGTGTGATCTTGGGCAAGTCACTTAACCCAATTGTCTTGCCTTCTCTCCAAAAAAAAGAAAAAGAAAAGGAGATATCTATTTTAGGTGTAGTTTGGACTGAGGATCTTTAAGCTTTAATTAAAGACACATTGAGCTTTGAGTCTGTTATTCTTTGTAACACCTGGCACTTGTTTTCACTTCTTCTAAAAGATTTTCCTCATCTCCTTTTTATTTTATTTTTTTTCAAGTAACAAAAATCTATTTCCTCTCCCTCATCACCATGCTCCCAGAAGAAAAAAACCCTTCTAATATCTATGCATTGTAAATAGAACAAATTCCCACATCGACCATGTTTTTAAAAATATATATCTCAGTCTACACACTGACTCTGTCACCTACCTCTCTGTCAAGTGGTGCATGAGATGTTTGATCATAAGGCCTCTGGAACTGAGCTACCTCCTTCTTTGTGGTTATACCTGCATCTGCTCTGTCACTCTTGTTTCCCAGAGCCCACAGACATGTAATATTGTTTGTAGTTACACTTTAGTACATCTTTAAAACATTTCTTTAGCTGACTAGATTTGTTACCATGCCATTTCTGCTTTAGGGCTGTGTGTCCAGCATGCAATTCACCAAACAGCAGCTGTTGCCAGACTTCTTATTTTCACTCTGCCTTCCACCTGGAACTTTTTTCATTATCAAGAACTCACCTCAAGTCTTGTCAAAGAAAAGGGCATCTGTTGAGCTCTTATTCTGTGGTGAACATTGAAGTTTTCCCACTAATTGTCCTGCCCTAACCTTTGGCAGCTAAGGAAGCAGAGTTTCAGACAGGATGAAGGGACTTGTGTAAGGTCACCAAGTGAACTGTGAAACTGTAGGCTTCCTCCCTCCTACCCAAATTCAGTACACATTTACTTATTCAGCACCTATTATGCGCAAGGCACTGTGATAGGTACTAGGAATACAAAAATGAAAAGCCAGAGTCTCTAGCTTCAAGAAGCATTCAGTTTACTAGAACAATCAAATATGTGCAAAGATAAGTTTAATAATACAAGATAGAATGTGACAGAGACAAAAAAAAGTACAAGGTAAGACTGTTTCATCAGCGAGGATCAGGAAAGGCTTCATGGAAGACAGTACTTGAGCTAATGCTTGAGGAGAGGTTCTTTAATGCCCCATGCAGAAATGCGGAAGGCTTGTTTTCTAGACCTTATGAATATCCTATGTGAATTTATAAAGGTAGGAAATGCCTAGATAAAATCAGAGAACAGTTTTGTCAGAAACAGATTTTATGAAGGCAAATAATGAAATTATGCTGCAAAGGCAGAGTGCATCCGATTCTGTAGGGCCATAAATTAAGCTCACAAATTTGTCTTTTAACACATAGGCATTTATATGTTTTTTCAGTAGAGGAATGCATACATGAAGTTCCCATGAAGAAGATTCTATGTTAGGTTGTTTGTTGTTTGTCCTTCATTCTCGAAGAGGACCAATAACATCAGGAGGGCGATGTCTTGGCTTGTAAGTGAATTGGATTTAAGTGAGGCAGGGCTATGCAAAGTCATCAGTGTCCAGAGCAATACATGGGTCAGGACAACTGGCAGTGGCCCCAGATGCAGTGCCTGGAGACCTTGGCCTTTTTAAACTACAATCTTTCCCAGGTCTCAGTTTGTCTGAGGCAACACTCATTCAGGGACTAAAGAGGCAAATGGTGGCCTAGTTTGACTTCCCAAAAGAATCAGTCTCAAGAGGGGAAGATCCTCAGAGTTTACTCCTTGGTAGACTGGAATCAGGAGGGGCTGCTAGGTGGCGCAGTGAATAGACCACCAGCCCTGGAGTCAGGAGTACCTGAGTTCAAATCCAGCTCAGACACTAGCTGTGTGACCTTGGGCAAATCACTTAACCCCAACTGCCCTCCAAAAAGCAAAAAAAAAAAAAAAAAGAATGGAATAAGGAAGGGGAAAGATTAAGTAAAGAAAAGGGGATTATTACGACAGAGCAGATGGAAGATGCTATGGTGTTAGACTAAACTAGTGGCAGTCTGAATAGAGAAAATATTGTTGCATTAGAGAGATTTTAGAAAAGTAGGATCAATAGAGCATGGCAGCTCATTGATTGGGATGAATAGAGGAGAGGAGATAGCAGAGTCAGTTGATTCTGAAGTTTCAAGCCTGGGTGACTAGGAAAGTGGTAGTACCATCATCAGAAACAGAGAAATTGGAAAATGGAACAATTTCACTGAGGAAGGTGATTTTCATTTTGGACATAACAAGTTTGAGGTGTAACAAGACATACCCTTATAAATATGCAACAGGCAGTGAAAGATTGAATCTCCAGGGAAAGAGGACTTTATGGCTTTAAAAGACATCTACATAGAAGTGACAATTGAAACCATGGAATAGATAAAGTCCCCAAGGCAAAAAAGATGTTGAGAGAGATTGAAAAAAGGGTCAGGGATGGAACATTTGTCGATAGCCTGTTTGTGTGGTCAGAGAATGAGCCACCAAAGGAGACTACAGGGATTGATCAGACAGGTGGGAGGAGAGTCTGTACAGAGCAATATAATAGAAGCTATGGTGTAAGAAATAAAAAGAAAGAAAAAGATTCTCAGTGGAGCTGGTAGTAGTCAGCCACATCACATGCTTTATTGAGGATACTATCTAAAAGGATGATCAAAAGATAACTCGGGTTAGCAATAGGTCATTGGTGATCAATATTATTACTTCCCACGGATAATCCAGTCTCCATGCTATATACAGACGTAATACTAGTCTCCATTTATAAGATGACAAAATTTTGCTCAAGTTGTTCACATTCTACTTGTAGGATAGAATGTGTAAACAGGTAAATATAACATGAAAACTTAAGGAAGAGGAAGGAAAGCTCTAACAACTGAGGAGATCAAGAAAACTTTCCAGAAGGAGGTGGGACATAAGCTGAGCCTTGAAGGAAGCAAGGGATTCTAAAGGGCAGAGGTCAAACAGTTGATGAAAACATTTCCCTGTTCTTGGTAGAAAGATTGGAGATATGGAATATCTCATTTGCTGTCAGATTAGGTCACTCTATTGGTTGTTTTGTTTAACTTTTTCTTTATTACATGACTTGGCTCTTCTGGAAGCAGGTTAGGAAGTTCTGTCAGGAAATGATTGTAGTGTTTAAAAAAAGGGGCATCAATAACTTTTTTAGAAGTTATTATGAGTTATTATTATGAGCAAAAAATTTTTTTCTTTAAATTTGGGGCTGGCTAGGTGGCGCAGTGAACAGAGCACTGGCCCTAGAGTCAGGCAGACCTAATTTCAAATCTGGCTTCAAACACTTAACACTTACCAGCCGTGTAACCTTGGGCAAGTCACTTAACCCCAATTGCCCTGCATATCCCCCTCCAAAATGCAACCAAAAAAAAAATTTAGAAGTTAGTGATGTGGCCCCCTTTTCTTTGACTTTTCCCTTTAGGACCTACTCTTGAAAACTCCCAAGTGAAAGTGGGCTATTGCTTTCTCTAATTCACCTTTGAGAGGGGCTGGAAGTATGAGTGACCATAAGGAAATGGAGGCAGCAAGCAATTACTCTTTCCATGTATCATCATCATCACTATGAGATAATATTGGAGGGGAGTGGTTGTCTCTGGTTTATGTTTGTATCCTCTTTTCTTAACACAGTGCTTCGCATATAGTAAATACTTGATAAATGCTTTTTTATTCATCCTTTCTTCATATCCATGTCTTTGCCCAGGCTTTCTCTATGCCTGGAATGCTCTCTCTCTTCACTTCTGCCTCTTGGGAGCCTTGATTTTCTTCAAAATTCAACCCAGGCACATCCTGCACAAGGCCTTTTCCTGGTTATTCCAGATGCTAGGGCTTTTCTTGCATATACACCCTCAAATTTCCCTGTTATCTTCTCTATGTCTATATGTGTTGTCTACCTGTCAAAATGTAATCTTCTTAAGGATGGGGACACTCACTTCTTTCTTGTATTCCCAGGGCCTGACTGGCACATAACAGGCATTTAATACTTGTTGATGACAAACTCCTGTTTCCACTCAGTCTCTCCCAGAATGTAGCCATGTTCCTCAGTAAATCAGTGACTTTTATTAATTACCTGGTGAGTTCATCTGCCATTATCCAAACTTCCCCAAGATTACTTCATTTTAGTGAACATTCTAACATAAATATAGCCAAGTTCCAAGACTTACTGCTTCAGTAAACCTGCATGTCATGTTGATTTGTCTTGTAAGAGGTATTCGTGAATAGATAAAAAGGCACTTAGTGACCACTTACTCTGTGCTAAGGATACAAATATAAAAGCAAAGCAGTCTCTCCTAGCCTCTGGGGGTTTATAGTCCTATGGGAAGGTTAACACATTTGGAACGTGGTATTCAGGGAAAGATAATTTTGGTTTGGAATGTCACAGGGATGGTGAGTGGAGCCCTAGCGGAAGTAGGGCTGCTTCTATCTTATATTTGCAGAGCTGGAAGGGGGCAGGGAGTGGGGGAGGGAAGAAATCAGGGAAAAGGCTAATATGTAGAGTTATGGGTGACTGATAGCAGCCTAGACATGGGTCACAAGAGGTATTCAGAAGCCAGAAGGATTCAGCCTTCCATATTGTGGTCTTCCAGGCCCAAGGGCCTAGCAGCAGTAGCTAGAAAGGAGATGAAAGAGATGTGGGAAGCTGTGTGACGGTGTCCAGGTCTGACTGGGTTGCCCCCCTCCCTCTAACAATCTTCACTTTGATTTGGAGCAGAATTCCTACTGATGCCATTTTCTTTCAGAAAAAAGTAAAAGTGATTATAATTTTGTCTCATTTTTGTTTCATCAGTTAGAATTCAGCTGTGATCACTGTGTAGTCTGTATAGCCAAATTGAGTGATGACTTTTAGTTCTTCATTACCTCTGACAGTCTAGATTTTCCTTAGGAACCCTAATATGGAGCCTCAGTCTTCTCAGCAGCGTTTGCCCCAAATACAGTACAGAATTCATAGTACTGAACTTATCAGTCATCAGGCTACTGATGCAGAACTGTAACTGAAACACTGCCTCCTGGAGGAGGCTTTTCCCGATGTCCCCCACCTCACCTCCAGCTGCAGTGCCTCTGCCCTGAAGGCACCTTGAGTTGATTGTGTGTGCACTTGTGTGTATGTCTTCTTGAATGGAAGCTCTTTGATGATAGAAACTGTTTGATTTTTGTTTTGTATCCCCAGCACTGAGCCTGGATCATAAAAGGGGCTCAATAAATGCTCAAATTGATTAAGTAATATTAAATGAATGTTTATTCTGCTCTGTAACACTCCGTGAGGAGATAGAAAAAATCTCACACACACACACATACACACAGCACTCAAGCAGCTTATGTCAGAACCATAAACTTTGAAGAATCCAACCCTTTGATTTTATAATTGAGGAAAACTGAGCCCCAGAAAGGTTACAGGACATATATTCAATGTAACACCACAGACCTGGATGAGAACTTGAACAACTTTGCTCATGTTGTATCCTGATAAGTGTCAGACTCTGGAAGTTCTTTTCCATGCATTCTCACATTGTTTCAGATGCTCACCTTTGACATTCTTTAAATTTTCTGCCTAACTACTTAAGTGATCTCAGGCAAGAGGTTTTCTCCTTCTGGGCATCAGTTTCCCTCCCTGTAAAAGGAGGATATTATTCTCCTTGATCACTTAAGACTGCTTCCAGCTCTAAATCCTTGATCCCTTCTATAATGCAGATCAAAGGCACAGCTTTCTCCTCCTGCCAAGCGAAAGAGAGAGGCCAGTCCACCAGTGGTCCGAACAAGAGGTCAGCAGAAAGTGGAAGAAGCACCAGGAAAAAAGTCAAAACGATCACACTGAGCGTTTTCTCCTGTGGTTTGAAAAAGTGGTAAGAGAGGCGCCCCTCAGGGCATCCACTTTTTCAGAAGGAAGACGACACGCATGTGCTGTACGTTACCAGACGCAAGCTTTGTCTTGTTATGTTTTGAACAGCTTTACAAAACTCTTGTTTATAGGAGATGTGTACATTTATTTCAGATAAAGGAAATTAAGTTTACTTTGTACCTGAATTTAAAACAAAGTAGTTGTATATTTTAACATTCAAAGTTGGGATTTCCCAATGTGACAGACATCACAAATGCAAAAGCTTCCAACCCACCCGGCCTCCTGATAATCTTTGTACAGTATATAAACATGTAAAAATAGGTTGTATTTTACTCTATGTATGATGCTACTCAATGATGAACACTTTATTTATTTTACAGAAAAGACTTATCTGTGAACTTTACTATATATCTCTGTTTATTTTTATTTTATTCTCTCTTTTTTTTTTTAAATGAAAACAGGTTTTAAATGCTATGCACTTATCAGTAGGAATTGTTTCAGGCCTCTGCCCTGAACTTATCTGAATATAGTGTGGCAGGAGGTGAAGAATTCTTTCGCATGTATTCAAGTAAGTAGATTAGTTAAAGAAAGGGACTCAGTTGTTTTTCTGTTCACGGTTGTGACTATATTAAAGAAACTGTAACTTGTTTTTTAAAATACATTCACATATGTGACTTTATTACCAACCTAAATGAAGTAAAAATAGTTCTAGTTTAGGAAAATTCATGCCATCTTCAGCGGAAATTTTTCCAGTTGAGATTCAACGTATCTACTCTGTATTATTTTGAAACTTACCTTATTCTTTCAGTATTTGTCCTTTTCAATGAAGAGAGATCCATTGAAGATGAAAAAAACCATTTCTTCTTGTATCTATAGAGCTTTGACATTTTATGTTCTGTTTTATACACAAGTATTTCAGAATAAAACATGGTCTTATGGCCAGAGCCTTTTTTTAACATGTTTTAACTCCCATAAGAACAGATTGTCCAACCAAGCTAAGTTTTTCATAAGATTAAACTTTTCTTAAGATCAAATTTGTCTCTTGCAATGATGTAATAAGTTGCCAAATAATCTGAGATTATTTTACAATGTTATGTTCATATTCTTATGTTTTATAATTAAAATTTACATTCTGTGTAGGGTTTTTTTTTTTTGACTCTTATGTAAGGTGGATATTTCTGTCATTTTACATGGTTTCTTACTGAGATTTTATATATAAATTATAAAATGTTTCCCAAACCTTGAGTTGTAAGATATGTTTCTGTTTTTAAATTCCTCAGATGATTTCTTGTGAAATGTTTTCCCTTTGGATGGCTATCAAGTCAGAGTGACAGTACAGCCCTAACCTAACAAACATAAGCTAATAAAGTTTTTCTTTTTTCCCATATGTTACAGAATCCATAGAATTTGTAGTACTAGAAAGGGACTTTAAGCATCACTTAGTGCAACCCCTTGATTGATTCTTTCTCTAAAAAGAAATGTGAGATAAAAATATACACAAAACTGCTTTGTAGAACACCACTTAATGCGAATTACTATAATAATTAAGAGAAACCTTTAAGAATACTTTCAGTCTACTTCTTCACCTGTCTGGACATTGCACAGAAGCCTAACATATTTTAAGTTATGTGCTGTTTTTATGATTTTTTCCACAAAGATCACTGAAAGAATTTTTTCTTTATAAACCACTTTTTTTAGGTCCTCAGATACTTTACTATAAGCACTACTTTTCCTTGAAAATAAACTGCTGATTAGGTAGTTCCCTAGTCTCCTTCTGTATAAAGAACAAGGTAGGGAAAAGCAGAAATAGGTAGAATTTAAAACATTCAGAGAACTTAGCTCTCAATGAGATCTGCTTCCTGCTACCATAAAAGAGAGCTTATAAGAATCAGAATGTACAACTCCTTCCTTTTTATAGATGGTGATACTGAGGGCGGTGAATTATTCTAGGTAGCATAGCTGGTTAGGTACCAAGCCAAGACTAGAACTCACTTAAAATGCAATATTCTTTCCAACATGCTACACAGGAGAGAAGCAAGGATCCTTCTGCATGTCTGGTAGAGGTAGTGGCCTACCCAGGGATACATATTGATGGCCAACTACACATACAAAAATGAGTATTTTTAGGCTGTAAGACCCTAAATTAGTATAGTGTTGAAATAAAAATACAAGCACACACTTCCAAGTTAACTACAGAGTTTATTACTAATATACAAGCCATTGGTAGGAAATACAAAAAAAAGATACAAGGATTGAATCTTCTAATAAGTTCAACTATCCCTCCGTACCTACCCATCCAGTTTCTCAGCAGTTATGGTCCTTAAAAGGCAAAGACCTACTTGTGGTATTGCTAGGTAGAATTTGTTTGGCTAATTGTTGGTCTTGTTTTTATATTTAAATACCTTTTTTCCCACCTATAAATGTTTATACTAGTTGACTCACTAAAAATTATAATGAATTAAAGCAAGCATACAAAAAAGCGATTTACAGTTATTTATATGATCTAGCAAATATGATTGGGAAAAGGTTTTGTTTTGTTTTGTTTTTTATTAATACTCAAAAAAGATTACAGTTTCCAAATCTCACCAGGGTATAATTTGAAATGCCTTATGCTAAATGTAATTGCTTTTAACCATCAGTTATTACAAAATAGGACGCTTTTCGTCATGCCCACCAAGAGATTGTATATGAAAATCTTCCTCTCCCTTCTTAGCACTTCTTAGTGATGATTATAACCTGGTCTCCAAACTATAGCAACCATTTGAAGCACTAGCTGTTTACATTAAGTTTGATCTGCTGGTCGCAACTTTGTTAAAATAAATTTCACCTATAAAACAAGGTAATTTATAACTTGTTGTAGGGTTTTTTTTCTTTTTATCACCATCATATTTTACATTAAAATAGTTTTAAACTAAAAGGGGAAAATCAAGTGACTTGCACAAGATCAAAAGTTTTAGCCTACAGAAAAAGGACTGCATATTTAATTCTGAGGTCCAGGAATCATTTTCATTTTTTTGAAAAACAATTATTGTTCCGTATGACAGGAAAATGTTTAAAGCTATTGTAATGGATATTATTATAAAATCCATTCTCAACAAAGATATAAAAGATATTGTCAGACACCTGGATGATTCTATATGTGACAAAACTAATGAGACACATTGATGTTGCTCCTTTTCTAGAAATGTTAGATCACTTATGAAGCAGTAAAGTCCATAGTGTAATAAAATATTTACTACTATTATTATGGAGACAAAGGTTGATACTTCAACATTGCAACGGTCATCTTTCTTGGAGTGCCCATCTACTCTGCTATCACTATGACCTCCATTCCCTCCCTCTCTCAGTGCTATCCCAGGCCATTACATTGATTACGCTTTCTTCCCTTCCTTAATTTGACCTCTGGGTGAATAAGTTTAACTCTGTACTATCCTCTACTTTCATATCCTTTGCCCTCTTGTGCTATGTCCAGTCATGTCTTCTAAACCCCTTTCTAAACTTCTCAACCCTGGACTGGCCCATTATATGCCTCTTTCACTCTTTTTCATGGGGCTGAACAGAACTGGAGGAAATCACAAACCTACTGACGGGTTGAGTTTATACTAATTAATCTTACTTGGTCCCTTACTATAGCAAGGCAAGCCTCCTACTCCTGATTATTTTTTTTTTATCTCACCACAGCAGCTGTTTGAAACCTTTTCTTCTCTTTTCAAGCCTCCCATGACACTTCCCATTCCTTACCCCATACTTCACTAAAAAACCAGACCATTCACCAAGTGCCACAAGAATAGAGTGCTAGAGCAAGAATTAGGAAAACCTAAGTTCAAATTCTTCAGATGCTAACTGTGATTCTGGGCAAGTCATTTAACCTATTTGTCTCCATTGCCTTTAAAACAAAGATAATAGCACCTACCTCCCAGGGCTGTTGTGAGGATCAGATGAGATAATGTTTGTAAGTATCTGCAAATCTTAAAACCACACATGAATGCTAGCTATTATATCCTTCTGACATTGCTCTCCATGATCTCCTTCAGACCGGTTTCTGGTGATGAAGTGGCCCTTTTGCTCACCAAAGCCTGGTTATCTATATGCATCCTTGATCCCATCCCTCACATCTCTAGTACTATTATTCCCACTATCTCACTAATCTTCCGTCTCTCTTTATCTACTGATTTCTTCCTTGCTTTCTACAAACATGCCCTAGTCTCCCACTTGCTTAACCCTCATCTGATCATACTATTCTACCTGCTATGATCCTCTATCTCAGCTAAACTCCTTGAGAAAGCACCATGCTTCCACTTCCTCTCTTCTAAACCCTCTGTGATATACCTTCCTACCCACCTCACCATTCAACTGAAGGGGTTATCTCCAAAATTGCCGGTTATCTCTTCTTTACCAAATCTAATCAGTTGTCATTTTTTACCTCTCTGCAGAATTCAGCGCTATTGATTACCCTCTCCGACATAGGATAATTTTTCTTTGGGGGTTTTTGTGACTGCTTTACCTTTGTTCTCTTACCTGTCTGACCATTCTTTTAGTCTATTGCTGGATTATCATTTGTGTCGTGCCCATTAAGTTTCTCCCAACACTGCCCTGGACCCTCTTTCCTTTGCTTTCTATACTATCTCAGGTGATGATTTCATCAGTATCCATGGCTACAGTTATCTCCATGCAAGATGATTCCCAGATCTGTTTATCTAGCCCTAGTCTCACATAACCACCTTTCTGCTGGATATAAATATAAACTCAGCATTTCCAAAACAGCTTATCTATCTGATCTCCCCCAAACCCTGCCCTCTTCCAAATTCCCTTATTTACGTCTCATGTGCCACCATTCTTCCAATCATTCGGGATCCTCAGCTTCATCCTCAACTCTTCACTTTCACCTGGAATATCAAATCATTTGCCAAATCTTGTCATTTCTTTCTCTACATCTTCCCCAAATATCCTCTTTTCTTTCTTCATACAGCCATCATCTTAATTCAGATCTCGTAACCTCTTGCCCAGACTATCATTTCCTAATTGGTTTCCCTCTCTCCCTTTCCATTCATCTGCTAAAATGATTTTCCTACTAATCATATCACTCCCCTATTTGATGAATTCCAAGCACTCCCTTTTACCCCTAGGATCACATAGGTCTTTATTTGGTAGTTAAAGGTCTCTATAACCTGACATTAATTTTCCAGGTTTTTTACAATTTATTTCTCTTCATGCATTTTAATCTATTGACACTTGTCTTCCCTGTTCTACCTCCCTTCTCCATGCCCTTGCATGGACTGATCTGAATTCCTAGAATGCTCTTGGATGCTCCTCACCTTCACCTTTTAGTTAGGCTTCAAGACAGCTCTAATCCCTTCTGCAAGAAGTCTTTCCCTTCTCCTTACCTCAAGCTTCTAGTGCCACCCCTATAAGAGGATCTTTTGTCTTCCCCATTGGAATGTTAGTTCCCTGAGAGGGAGGACTACTTTGTTTCCCCCACCCCTATCCCCATCACTTCTGCTAAGTAACTAATAAATGCTTGTTAATTGATTGGAGTTCATCTTTATTTTAGCAGTGTTGAACCACTGTTTTTTTCTTCTTCAGTTAGTCTAGCATATACCCTTTGTTGATTTGCCTAGCCAGCTGAGCTGCTTAATTAAGTAATATCTGTAAAGTGCTTGGTATACAATAGAAGTTTAATAAATGTTTATCCTTTTCCCATCCCTCTACCCTCCTCCCACTCAATTCTGTCATATATGCCCCATTATTTGAAGGACTCATATATAGAGTTCATATTGGACATTATATTTATTTCCCCTCTTTAAGTCCTACAGCTTCCCCAGCTGAAACTATTTAGACCTTAAAGGTTAAAACAAAACTCTAGCTTGCTTCAGCATGCTTGAGGGAAACAGGAAAATAATGCACATTTACATAGCATTTTATTTTCCTTCATAAAATCCTATTCTGAAGCCTCATAAAGGTGCCACTGAGTTCTTAAAGGCTCTTCCAGTGGAGTGAAAACTATGATGGGAAGTTTAAGAAGAGGCCCAGCGATTTACTCTATGTCATTCAAAGACCAACCTAAGTAAGCATGGACAAGCTCAAGTGGTTTCCAGGTGATGAATCTGTCACCACTCTTAAGTCATGAAGACTATCAACTAAGGCATGATGGATTTGTCATTTACACCAGTGAAGGGCAATACTCATACTGAATCCTTGAACCTTTGTATTTGAGGTACAAGTTTTATTCCCATTCATAGTTATTGAAACTGATCTATGCTGTGAAGAGATCTCACGGTTAGTATACAGATGGAACAAAGCACTTTAGAATCTGAAAATCCAGGGAAGCTCAAAAATAGAAGACTGAATGTGCAGCTAAATTCTTCAACAGCTTAACTTTTTAAACAATGGCCAGAGGAAGCACTGAGTAGATAAATGCACAAAGGACTATCTACAATAATAGATTCTCATAGATTCTCATTTGAGTCAGAAAGAAAAGACTGTCCTTGGGCACTGATGCCATCTTGCACTCCTAGAAGCTTCTTTAAATTGCCATTAGTAGTAAAGCAATGTACTAGTGCTTAATCTTGCCTGCTTTTTGGCATCACTCTTGGCTTATCCAAGTTAAACTTCAACTGGTTTCTTTTTTTTTTTAATAAATTTATTTTCTTGTTTACATCATTCATTTCCACGAGATTTTGAGTTACAAATTTTCTCCCGTCTTTCCCCTACCCAACACCTCAAAACAGCCATCCCACTGTATAACTCCTTCCCCAGTCTGCTCTCTCCTATGCCCTCCCCCTTGCCCCTCTGTCTTTCCAGTAGGGCAGGATGGGTCTCCCTACCATAGTTTCTGTATATCTGAATTCCCAATGTAGTTAATAACAATTATGTATATATATATATATATTTAACATTTGATTATAGAACTTTAAATTCTAGACTAGAAGGACAAGCAGTTAAATACAGACTGTACATGTGTAACTACGCAGAACATCTCCACAGTGGGCATATTGTGAGAGACTGATTATATGTCCCTCTTTCCTTTCTCACCTCGCCCCCCTTGTTCTGTTCTCTACCCTGTCCCTGTCCCTGTCCCTTTACAGAAGTGTGTACTTCCAGCAACCCTCCTCCCACCGTGCCCTCCCCTCCCTCATCCCACCTCTCATCCCCATCCCCCCCTACTCTCCTGTGTGGCAAGATACCCAGTTTAGAGTATATGTCATTCCTTCCCTAAGCCAAATTCAAGGAGAATAAGATTGACCCATTCCCTTTTGCCTTCCTGTTCTTCCCCTCCATTGTAACAGTTATCCCTTGCCTCTTCTATATGAAATGATTAACCCCATTTTTTCTCTC
>CM053592.1:132107869-132140938 GCA_028646515.1 Pseudochirops corinnae
TGGTTCTGTTTAATAGTAACTTGATTTCTCATAAAGTCATTTGCTTCCATTTGCTCCACTCTAATTCTGAAGGAATTATTCTCTTCAGAAAGCTTTTGGGATTGTTTTTCCATCTGGCAAATTTGACTTTTTAAGGCATTCTTCTCCTCATTGGCTTCTTTGTTGTCTTCCTCCCATTCCATGCTTTGATCCTTCTTGTCCCCAAAGAAGGAATCTAAAGTTTGGTTGCTGTTCTTACTTTGCTTCCTTTGCCTGCTCATGTTGTTGCCAGTCAATTACTTGACTTTTTAGCTCTGTGGAACTCTGCTCACAAAAGGGAAAGTTCTGTCCCAAATTATTGGGGTTTTCACAGCTGCTGGAGCTATAAGGAGGTCGCTGCAGCCCCCACCAGCTTTGGCTCACTGAAAACGCATCCCAGGACCACTACCTGAGACCCCAATCTGGATCCAGGCCGCTCAACCCAAGACCTCTTAGCCTCTGAACGATTGCTTGGCCCCCCCCTGCAGTCTGCAGGCTGGGAGCTCTGAAGCAGCCACATGGAGGCGGCTGCAGGGCCCCCCACTTCTGCTGCTTCTTTGCCCTATAGGCAGTTCGGCCAGATGCTTTTCTCCCCCAAATTTAGCTGAGTTCCACTGACCTTTCACTTTGTCTTTGTTTCTTATGGCTTGATAATTCTGGAAACTGCCACAGCTGCCGCTGATCCACTCTCCTGAATGCTCCAGCTGCAGCTCATCCTGGCCGCCCCCGAGGCCAAGCCTCCATTTCAGGCTGGGCTGGTTTTGGCTCCCAGCTAGCTGCAATGAGCCCTTCCTGCCAAGCTGCCTTCAGCAGGAGATGTGTTTTTCTGTATTTTTGTGAATTTGGGAGCCTAAAATTTGTTTAGAGTCATATCTTATGGGTATTTGGGGTTGCTATGTGGGAGCTGTGGAAACTTGTTGCTTCTATGCCACCATCTTGGCTCCGCCTCCCTCAACTGCTTTATTTTCATCTTTTTTTTTTTTGTCCTGGTGTATCAAGTTAGATAGATTGACCACTTTCAGTAGGGGTGCTCAAGGACTTGTTGCACCTGTGCTGTGAATGTGTCCTTAATCTGTTATTAGAAAAAGGAACCAGTTGTCCTCAAAATCCAGATAAGACATTGATGAGAACTGTTTTCATTTAAAATCAGTTATTTATTTTCAACATCCTAACAACATTTTAGTGACTCACTCATACATATGTGTAGTATCCAAAATTTCAAATCTGATTTTTTAAAAAATAAATGCCTTTCTGACATCTTCAGGCCAGCTTTTTATTCAATGACACTGCTAACCTGTTATGTCAAGGGGAGTGGGGAGGAAGGGTTACTGGATTTGGAGTCGGAAGCTACTAAAATTTTTTGAGGAGGGAAATAAGATGGTTAGATCTGTATTTGGGAACATCAGTTTAGCAACAGTATGAAAGATGAATTAGAAAGGTCACAAACCAGAGATAGAGAAGCTGGAATTCTACTAAACAGTCCAGATGAGAGGTGATGGAGCTTATAATCAAATAAGGTAAAAGGAGATATATTAATGTAACTATTTTTTACAAGTAGAGCAAGATAAGTGCAAAGGGGTGGCTTTGGCGAGGTGGGTGCCAGGAGAAATCTGAGAAAGGAGAGGGCATTTTCAGCCTGGGAAACTGGAAGGAGAAGCCTTTGAGTTAATCATGGGAGCAAAGAAGAAACTAAACTAGACATTGGTTAAGGAGACTTAGTTTCCAACACAGACAATGGCCAAGACAAGAAGAGATCAACAGGAGTAGGATGAATTATCAATGCAAAGTCATTTCAAAGCGAGGCTGTGGCAGCCTTTCTTTGAATGTCAGAATGATAGTGAGCTACTTTCTTCAGGAAGCCCTGACGCGGAACCCCTGAAGGTTTTTTTAGTGAGGGTAACGAGATTAAAATGTTATATTAGGAAAGCTACTTCACTAGCACTGTGAAGGATGAATTTGAGGAGGAAAAGACAATCAGGCACTTGTCTATTAGACACATTCTGCCACTTGTGTTCCACAATCATCCAAAGACCTGGATGAAGATGGAAAAAGAAAAAAAACAGCTCATATCTGATTAGGCAAAACATTTGTTTAAGCAGTGCATTTTCAATATGCCATTCCGATTTTTTTTTTTTTAAGTTTCCTTGTCTGTCAAATGGGACCTCAACTGGTTGCCCTCTAGGATACCTGCTCCTGACTGACGTTCTAGGAGGTTCTAGGAACTTGCAAATGAGAAAAAAGACTCCGCAGTGAGAAGGGACGCTCTCTAGGTGGCGCGCGTCATCTACTACTACAGAGTTAAATTCTCAGCTTAGATTAATAATAACTTTAAAAGAACCTTAGCTATAAACACTCACTGCACATACCGCACCTGAAAGTGAACGGAAGACCAAAAGTGGTTAAAATGTCTTGCCTGAACTACCCCTGGGCCTCTAAGATTTGCAAAACTTAAAAGTTATTTGTTCGTAGGACATTTGGGGGGGGGGGGGGAGAGAGAGAGAGAGAGAGAGAGGGGGGCAGTTGTCAAACATTCAGGGGGCAGTTGTGTGTATACTAGCTAGGCGACTGTCAGTCCCAACAGCATCGTTTTGACCTACCAGTGTATGCCCCAATATGAATTTCTCTCTTCTGCACTTCTTTACTATACCAAGAGGTTGGGAGCAGCGATTCCTGCATCTGTCTCTCCATTATCTCTGAAAGCCTTTCTGTGTTTTCCTCTCTGTGTCTCTTACTGCTTCTCTATCTCGGTTTCTCTGACTATGTATATCTCTGTCTCTTTTCGTATCTCTGAGGATTTCATGCTTTCTCCATGTACTTGTTATGTCTCTTTTTTTTTTCTCTTTGTGTGTTTGTCTCTCAATCTCTATACCTCTGTATCTGAATGTCTGTGTGTTGCCACATGTGCATCTCCTTCCCTCCCTGCCGCTTCCTCCCTGGTGTGTTTAGGACGTGGGTATTGGGTCTTTCACAAATCTGGGGGTGTCCAAGAGTAATGCAGCCCTGCAACGAGGCTTGGGCTTCCGACTCTCCTGAGTCGTGACTTATGGTAGGAAATGACTGCTCTCCTAGAGCACAGGGACACCGGGACTACACTGTTGACTGCGCACTGTGGCGAAGTTGGGCCCTGTGGGTCGCGTGCAACACTAGTGCCTCTGGAGCCGAGAAAGAGCGGACCGAGCTCCTAGCACTTTGCTCCTCTATCCTTGCTTTCTCCGGCATTTCCTGCGCCTGCCAGCGACTCCCTGGCATCCTTCCCCAAGGCCGTAGTAGCGTCACTTTGGAATTCAAGGCACAATTCAACCAAGGCTCCGCAGAAAGGAAAAAGGAGGGTGTCAACAAATCAGGACCATGTTGGGAAACGATCTGGCAGCAAACAGAGAGAAGGTGGGCCAGTGGGTTTCCAGTAGCTGCAGGAGGTAGATTTCACTGAGAGGCCCCATGAGTTGCTGCCTCTCTTACCCTCTCTTTCAGCGTATTTCTTAACAGTCCGGCGGAAGCAGCCGCTTCAAGGAGCGGACCTGGTGGCACTTGTACTCAGAGCCAATAAATTAGCTTCTGGATCGCAGCACAAACAAACCGGAGAGGTTCCTTCAGCGTCCGGCCGCCCGCTCTGCCCGCCGCGGGAGGTGGCTGAGCAGAAGAGAGAAGGGAGACGGGAAGGGGAGAGGAAGGGGAGAAGAGAGTGCAGAAGAAGAGAGGGGGGAGAAGTAGGAAAAGGACGAGAAAAAATGGGGAGGACAGAACAGAGAAAAGGAAAGAGAACGAGGAGATGCAGAAGAAAAGAGGAGAGGCAAGAGCGTAAAAAAGAGGAGATACAAGATAGAGGAAGGAAAGGAAGAGGAGAGGGGAGAAGACGAGGACAAGAAAAGAGGGTTGGAGAAGCGGAGAAGAGGAGAGGAAAGGGGCAGGGTAGAGAAGAGGGGAAAGGGGAAGAGAGAAAAGCGAAGAGAAGAAGCGTCGAGGTAGCCTGCTGAAGGGTCTCTTTAAAGCTGCAGAAAAGAGCCTAAAGTGCAAAGTAGACCACCCAGGTCGCTTGAGGCCAAGGCAGAACGCATCGGGGCACCCAACAGCAGCCGCGGGGCCGGGGGCAGGCAACCAAGCGCAGGCTAGGATTAACCATCCCCAAACAGCTCAGCAGCCTTCTCAACAACCCCTCCTCAATGCTTGCTTACCTCCCTTTCTTCTGCTCAGTGTCCACAGGCATTCCCACTATCAAAGGATTGCTCTCTTTCAGAAAAGGCACCTACAGCCCCCAGCACTCCGGCGATGTGGTTCCGCTATTAGTTCAAGCAGGCGCCGTTCGGCACCAGGGCCGGGGCCTGGCCCCAGTTGCACTGGGTAGCCCTGATAAATCGGGAAAGAAGAATTACAACCATTGTAAACTAACCGCAGGTATTTCCAACAGTTTGGACTTGGAGGCTTGCAAAGCAGGCTTTCGTGATCTCTCAGTTTCCCTGAAGTAGGATTTCAAAAATTTCTCCAAAAATTCTTCCCCCAAACTCCGTGAAGCCCTAGAATTTTATTCTCTGCAGCTCGTTCCTAGAACTCTCCCGGTGTAAGCGTGCACTGTACACACGCCTCCCGTCCTGGGTGTCTCCAGCTGCCCCAACGTCAGCAAATAATGCCCATTCCCTCACACTACCTTCCCTGAGAATCTTTATTTACACGCGCCAAGAAAACCCGCAACATGCACTCACGTGCATCTTGGTAACCACTTCACCCTCCCCCAACCTACTTTACTGACGTTGCACCAGACTGGGAAACCCAGAGACATTATACACACAGCAAAAAACTATATTTTATGGCTACACAATATGGCTCAAAACAGCTTTTGGAACTTCTGAGTGGGACGAATGCGTTTAGACTACACTTTCAGAGCTTGCCTACTTCAAGATACCTTCTGTTGCGTCCCTTAAGGGTCCTGCTAGTCACGGAGAAATCCTTAAGCAGAGGCAAACACACTAACACGAAGTTTAATTCCCTAGAAAAATACTTTTCTCTGCTGAGAAAGTTCTCCGTTAGTTAAATTCACCAATTCAGAGACTTTCTGTGGCTGCAAATTGCCTAAATTTAGCAACCCCCTGTACATGGCTGATCTTTTCACTCGGTTACTAGAAATCCAAATCTACATGCCTGTTTCAGCACTCACGGAATGCTTCAATCTTGTCAAATCCTAATCCTTTAAAGCAGTCTACCTGTGCACTGCACACAACTCCAGACCTGTCAGTCTACTGTATTTACAAAGGCCACCTGTCGATTTCAGTCTTTCCCTATTCCCCTCCCCCAAATCCCTTGGAATATAAAAATCTATTATAACCCATTATCTACTCCTGCTTCAATGTAGTTCGGTACCTAAAGTAGAGTGTCAGTGACGAGGGATGAAAATATCCTTAATCTCTACATTCATTATACCGTTCACAGACACATCCCTGGCACAGTTCTGATACCATAAACTGCTTCTGAAAACTGAGTTTGCTCACCGTGGAATCTGAAGAAATCATTTCGCTTCTTTGTTGTTTTTCTCAATGCAGTAATAAAAATAGCAAAAATCAAGGTGTACGTAAATGTGTTGGAAGTAAAAAAAAAGAGGCCAAAAAAAATCCTTTTTCAATGCGGAAAATGTGAACAGGGGTACAATTTTCACTCAAATACTGAACCTGACAACCCCTCCCTGGCTCCTTAAAAATGTTAGGTAGAAAGAAATATGATGTCAATTACGGACATCAAAAATCCCAGCAATATAAAGAATTAGCGTTGTCCTATTTTTAATTTAGCTGATTCTTCAGTGGTTGTAATGTCACGTTATATGCACAATATTGTTTTATGGAAAACAGTAGTATTGATTGACCAAAATTGCGTAACATCCATAGCAATGCTTTTTCAAAATATTTCTGTTTTTTATTTTATTTCTTTGGCGGATTTAAAGTTTACTTTTTAAAAAATTTTCAGTGTATCCAATGTATCAGAATAACAGAAAACTATAATGCCAGTTCTTAGGTATTTCTTTTATTATTATTATTTTAAGGCAAGAGGTATTCAACTTGTACGCTATTTTACGTATAAGGAAAATTCGAAAAGTTGTCTTCTAGAATAAAACTAAATAAACTCAAACTGAAATATAGAATTAATCATCCGGTGAGATCACAGAATTCAGTTTCAGGGTGCTTTCTAAGAAGCTTTCCCATTTTACGGTGTACTTATTCCCACATAAACCATATTCTTAGAAATTTCGCTATTTAGCGCTTTATTTATCTGACTATCTTTCCAAACAACTGGAAGAACGAGAGGATGGAATACGCCTAGAATTGAGTCACAGGAAGCAGGAAAAGAGGGGCGTGTTCTATTTGTTGTATTTATCAAATCTTTTAGAAAAGAGATAAGTTGTCACCGCGTGTATCCACATTTCCTTTAACTTATGAATACGTTTTTAGTGAGTTGATTTCATTGTTTCTTATATGCATTGAAATATATTAATATATACATCTAAAGGAAATTTAGTTTATAATGCAGTGCGTTTATAGGATGATACATAGCTGGATGAGGCTGTGGGACCAGCGGATTTAGAAAAGAAGGGGTTAATCCCGAACCCAAGTCTTCCTCTCCTCAACTCGCACAGTTCTTTCTGTCTGTTAAAATCAACATTGCCCAGCTGGAACTGGCCAATCAGCTGCCTGCTTGAGCCTGGCCCTGCCCAATGGGAAGGCGTGGGCCGCAGCTGTCACTCATAGGTGAGCAATGACACCAGTGCTGAGAGAAAAAGGAGAAGGAAAGAGAAAAGAAACAGATAGAAGCGGGAGGGGGGGGCGGGGAAAGTGTGCTGCGCTGCCCGAATCCAGCTGCCTACACCACCTCAGCTCCAATAGCCACAGCTGGAAAAGGAGACCGGCGAGAGTGCAACAGAAAGCGAGTTCAGGAGAGAAAGGAACGAGGAAGAAAAAAGTGTCCTGGGCCGTCAGTCCGTGCAGAGTTCCAGAGAGGATTGTTGCCTGAGTGTGGCACGTTAGAGCTGCATCAGTCAGGCCTCCTCCTCTCCCCACCCCCACCCCCCACGCGCCACCCCTCCCTAAGTAGTCCGTCCACTCCTGAGCTGAGCGAAGGGAGAAGGGGCAGCAGCCACGAGAGACATGAGATTATCCAGCTGAGCGGAGAAGATACTTCGACTCTGGATTTGAGGGCGGGGTGGGGGGCTGGAGGGTGGGTCGGGCCTAGGAGGGTGGAGGGGGGGGGCCCTGGAGAGTGGGAAGCAGGGGTGTGTGGGGCGGTGGTTTCGGTGACAGGGAGGGAACCGTGCAGAGGAGTAGGCTGGGGGGCCCCCCAGTCAAAACGGTCATTTTCTTCTCGTCTGCTCGCTCGCTCTTTCTCTCTCTTCGGTCTTGGATCCCCCGACTCCTCCGGAACAGGGGTTGCTCCCTGCCCCGGGCCTGGCCAGCTGCCCCTCGGGGGGCAGATGGCTGTCCGCAGCGGTAACACCTTGACGCCTTTCTCCATCCAGGCGATTCTTAACAAGAAGGAGGAGAGGGCAGGACATCCGTGCTTGGAAGGACGCCTGCCTCCGGCTAGGGGAGCCGCGGTCCCTGCAGGCTCGGCCGCCGCGGCTCCAGCCTGTTGCTGGAGGCTTTTTGGAGAAATGGACTCTGGTACTGTGGGGGGAGCTGGGGAGACGCTCCTGCCCTCCCCAGCGGGGCCTAGGTCGGTGGCGGCAGCAGCAGCAGCGGCGGCGGCGGCGGCGGCGGCGGCAGCAGCGGCAGTGGCTGTGGGGCGGACAGCTGGGAGCCCGAGGGGCTGGGACTCGGATTCGGCTCTAAGCGAAGAGAACGAAGGGGAGCGGCGCTGCCCCGCCGAAACTGTAGGACTGCCCGAGATAGCCAGCGGCGCCGGACGCGCCCAGGAGACTCCCTGCAGGGGGCAACCCGGACCAGAGGGTCAAGCCAAAGACCTGGAAGAAGAGCCTCCAGGCCTGAGTGACAGTGAGATGTCAGCCAGCGTCTCAGGTCTGCTTGAGTTTCTTGGTAGAGAATGGGAGGGGAGACGGACGAATTGAGCTTGGGCAATGGGAGTGGAGCGAAGGGCGGGAAGGGCGGGGGGAGGGAGGCGGAGGGGGAATGCTGTATACTGGAGCTGAAATTTCACGAATGGGCTCGACACCTGAGATTAGCTGGGACAAGATTTAGAGAAATAATCGAATTCCCGCTGAGTAGCCTGGAAGCCAGGACCCCCTCCCCACCATCCCTAGTGGAAGGAGATCCCTGGAGAGAATTGATCGAGTCCGGTCGGAGCTTTCCCCGGCTCATGTTGCCCCCTCCCCATTAGCTCCAAGCACGTGCGCTCTGGTGAACGAAAGACCCCAATTCACCTCCCTTCCCACCCGGGCTAAAGGTCAAGTGACCCAGCATCCTAATTATCCCAGGTCTTGGCCCTCGGGAGTACAGGATGTTAAAAAGAATATGGCCCCCGAATCCCCCAAATTTCTCTTTAAGTGGTGGGATGAAAGGAGTGAGAAGTTTGGCAAGTAGCAAAAGAGTAAAGCAAAAACACTTCGGAGCTAAAACCTTTCTAGACCGAGGGGTACTGGGCAGAAGGGGACTCAGAGCCATGGCAGCAGCTGAGACAATCATTCAAAACCCTGCTTCCGAGCGAAGTAAAGCAAACCGTAGAGCCAGAGAAGAGGCACAGGCAGAAAAGAAAGCCAGGACTGGTAGGGGAAAACTTTTTTAAAACCCTTTAATGCAGTGTTTCAACTTCACGCCTTCCGGGTCAGAGACAACTGGGAGCTTAGAGTAATCTAGGAAAGCTGCTTGCCTTTCACTCCTGGTTTTTCCGTAAGGAGAGACCCAGCGCCCCATTCCATTCTGTTTCTTCACTCTTCCCTGGCGGCCTTAGGCCTCGGAGTACTGCAAAAGGCAAAATGGTTTCTGATCAAGCTACTGAAGGCCCAGTTCGGAGGGACCTCTGTTTCCTCTGAGTGTTGGGAGTTGGGAGCAAGGAGGTGAAGTGACTAAACGGTGCACTAAGCCCCCACTCCCACCCCTGCCTCCGCAAAAAAAAAAAAGTAAAGACGATTCAAGGAAGATAGGAAAGGTCCTAGCTCCCTGTCCCACCCCTGCTACTTCCACCTGGGGTACCAAAGGAGGCAAAGGGGCGGGAGCCACAAAAGGTGGAGAGGGAAACCACAAGAAAAGCTCATCTTTTGACTGCTCTCCGTCGCTTCAAGTTTGCAGGGTTGATACCTCTGTAGACTTCCTAGTCCAATCTTTCATCCACACCGATTCTCTTCCCTTGTCACAATGATGTTCGCAACCCATCAGGTGCTGTCGAGAAACGGGGAGAGATTTATGTGGTACTGTGGGAGGGGGGATGTGAAAGAGACTGGAGACAGAGAAGGAAAGGATGGTAGAGATTAGGGCAGAGGGGTGGTGGAGGAAATAGGACTAATAGAAAGAGACGAAAGACGGTAGACAGAGAATTAGAAACAAAAAACCAACAGTGATTGAGATCTAAAACGTTCGTTTGTGCCATAATCCTGTTTAGCGCCTTTGGTGAAGCGTCGAATGAGTGGTTCTTTCAACAATTCAGCAGCTAGTTTGGGAACAGATCCTGGGGAAAGGAGCCACAGAGCTGGTCGGCCTGTCTGTAGGGTCTCCCAGTCCCTCCCAGGATCTCAGGAGATCTTGGGTCAATGCCAGGTTGCAAGCAGGGACTCGGCTATTTCTCCCACGGCTGTACATGGGGCCTCGAAACTGATGTTGCTTTCCGTTTTATTCTCCCCCTGGCCTCTGCAGATCGCAGCCCTAGGACAGAGGAGGACGGAGGCGGCAAGTGTGAGAAACTCCTTTGTGGAGGGGGCCCGGGAGAGGAGGAGCCATCTGCGCCCAAGCCTCGGAAGAAACGCTCCCGGGCCGCGTTCTCTCACGCCCAGGTCTTCGAGCTGGAGCGCCGCTTCAATCACCAGCGTTACCTGTCCGGCCCGGAGAGAGCCGACCTGGCAGCCTCTCTGAAACTCACCGAGACTCAGGTGAAAATCTGGTTCCAGAACCGCCGCTATAAGACCAAGCGCCGCCAAATGGCCGCAGACCTTCTAGCTTCGGCTCCAGCTGCCAAGAAGGTGGCGGTCAAAGTGCTAGTGAGGGACGATCAGAGACAATACCATCCGGGAGAGGTGCTCAGGCCCCCCTCCCTGCTCTCCCTTCAGCCCTCCTACTACTACCCCTACTACTGCCTTCCGGGCTGGGCCCTCTCCACATGCACGGCCGCAGCTGGTACCCAATGAAGGACTAGACAACGACGAGCCAGGTCCCCAGACGCCTCCACAAAAACAGACTTGTCCCCCAAGTCATCCGAGGAAAAGGACATCAAGGACACTATTTATTATGATTTCTTTATTTTTGTTATTGCTGTTGTTGGGTCTGAGGTGGCTTTTCTTTAAGGATGAGGGAAGTAAAGGATTCATTTGGGGGAGAGGACGGGATAAGGGTGTGGGGGAGGATAGGGGATTGTTATTTGTCAAGTTGCCTAACTTCACAGACATTTAGAACAAGCCGAGAGCTTCGTCCATTCGGCCAAACGAGTTCATGGTATCCATGCTACCGAGATATTTGTACATACATATCTATTTTTTTAATTGGATTGATATGGAGTTGGGGGAAAGGGATCCATTAGACCCAAAGTCCACAGGAGTCTTACCAAGGGCAGCCTGAAGGATGAATTGAAAAGGATCGGTGCTGTCCTGATTATTTTGATGGGGGTTTGGTGTCTGTGTGCCTGTACCCAACCCCCATCTCCTCTGGCGCTTGAGCCAGTGGCCCTGCAGCTGGCCCTGTTCGGTGCTGAATGTAAGTAAGCCTCGTTTTACGCCCCTTGGTTCGCTCTCCGTGGCTAGCGCCGCAGGACCTTAAGTGGCCTAGTGTGAGGCCCAGGCTAATGCAGTTTATCCACCTTGAGGGAGACTTTCTCGGAGACTCTTTTCTTTCTTTCTTTCTTTTTAAAGGGAGTTACGACTCGTAGCACTTTCCAGCTGTATTAAAATTATTATTGTTATCATTATTTTTGTATTCAATGTGAATATTTCTAGTCAGTGTTTTAAAACCGTTGTCTTCAGATAGGAATCTCCGTACTTTCCAATGCCCCTTCACCTTTTCTCTCCTTGTTCCTGCCTTCCCCTCCAAAAAAATTCTCCTGAAGAAAACAAGCTGTCATGTTTGTTTTCCATGTCGTACTTACTGAGGTTCTCTTCCGGTTCACCCCTTCGCTTCTCAAGGGCACCATGCACTCAACTAGAGTATTACTCTTAAAAGAATTGTGAATATTTGTAAGCTATATCCGCTTTTGTTTTTTAATTTATAAACTTTAGTTGAACACATCTTATTCTGTGTTGTCTTCTCTAAATTTCGCTGCCAAATGCACGTAGGCAGGAGCACGAACTAAATTAGTCTAGGATGGCCTAAGGGCTCCTTTTTATTTTTTAACTGTAACACTTCTCAAAGAAGACACCATTCCAACTCCGCTGCCCATTAGCCTAGACCCGCTGCCCTGTCCGTTTTTACCACGGTCAAAAACACAACAGCTTTTACGAGGCGGCACCAAGTGTCTTTAGTTTCGCTTCTCTGAGAAAACGAAGAGTTGAAAACTGACAAGGGAACTGGCAACTTTAGGCTGCTGAGCTTGGCAGTTTTCAACAGTTATCTCCTACTGGCAGAGTCAAGGGGTTAGCTTCTCCTAATTCCAAAATGATGCTTTGAGGAACTTTAGGGTCATTGTAGAAGACAATTTGTTTAAGCGGAAAGATTATCTGTCTCTCCACCCTCATTCATTAGGTGCTCTCCAGAAACCCACAATCCAGAGGCCTCTGCTTTCTCTAGCCAGCATCTTGAACTCTCCTTGAATTGTGAGTTCCGGGCATTATTTACCTAAAGCCTAAAAAACCCTCACCCTGGATCCTATTGGAAGATGTACCTCTTTATTGCAGGTCGAATGTTCAAATTGTGTCTGTACTCTATGCAGGGAAATCTTCATTTATCATATGCCCACGTACCCACATATATGCATGAAGGAATTTTCGTATACAACTTCAATGTTAAATTTAAAAGCCAACCAATGGTGGGCATAAAGATCTGTGTGTAAATGCCTATGTGGGGGCAAACACTGATACACTATTATAGAATTTCAGGCCTACTCTGCTACTGGTTCTTTATACTACAGAGTGGCTCATTCCCTTAAATTCAGCAAACATTTATTAAATTACTGTTATGGTCAAGGTACAAACAAGTTGTTTAGCTTTCACTACACCTACCCCTAACACACTTTACGTCAGTTCTCCAATATTTTCCAGGTCCTCTGCTGGGTTTTCTATCCTTCCCCGGGCAGTGGGTCTTTATCTCTGTTCAAATTTTACTCTCTCCGTGGTTTAAAATGAATTTAGATTGTAACTTGACCCTTGCAGTAAAGGTGCAGGTTTTTTAAAAAATGTTTTTCTATTTCCACTACAAAATGTATGTCTCAATGAAAAAAGCGACCTAGGATATAGCGTGCCTCTTTTCCTTGATTTTCAGAGTTCCTACAATAGGGTTATGAAAAGTACTAAAACTGGCCCTCCTGCTATGACTTCCTCTTGGCTGATCTAGGAGCATCTGATGAGCTTTCCAGTCTCAGAGGGTCAGGCATCGTTTTGAAACATATAGTTTTTAAATGACAATAAACCATTTTAATCATTCAAGTGCTCCTCACTTCAACGGTGTTGAGGATAAAGGGATGGAGAGGCAGGCAGGCCCCTTAAAACTTTTCTTTCCAGCCCTCTGGAGGAGGCACTCTTTTTTTCATAAGTCTACCAGGTGATGAGGAGGAAGGTGGTGAAGATCATGCGATGACATAGAAAACCATCATCTTTTTTCTTTAACGCTTCTTTCCTTTGGTTTCTTTGTTGGACTTGATTGGACGAGCTGTCACAGGGCTGTTAGGGAAAATATTGCTCAGATGAATTAAGATCAGCATTATTGAGATTTCACTTCAACCACATCGAATCAGCGCTTATGTAAATACAAAAAGGAAGTGTCGGTCCTGGGCAAACGCTTGGAGGTTTATTTCGGAACTTAGGAGGTTATCCGCATGGAGACTTCCAACTCCCCATCAGCACCGTAACGATTTTCCAATAAAGTTCGGAAAAATAATAGGGTTTACTTAAAAGGCGACAGAGGCGAAGGCTGCAGCTACTTTCATGAGCACAGCTTCTTTCAAAATACATTTTATTTACCAAAGGAGGAAAAATTTAGTGCAGTACCTGGCACTTAGTAGGAGCTGACAACTGTTTTTCCCCTTGAATTCTTCCTTCCCCAAGGGTTGGCTCAGGGCACAGTTGACAACTACAACTCTGTTGGGTAGAAATAACGGTTGATCAAGAGCAGGGACTGGATTAGGTTGTGACTCTTTCTTCCACCCGGCCAGAAGCTGGGTTGTCCCTTGAACCGTGGACCCCCTACCACCAGGGCCAGTAAGCCTGACTCTGGGCTCCAAGGGGAGTACTGGAGAGTCTCCATCACCTTTCCTTTCCTTTCTTTTTTCTTTTCCCCAAGGCATGGGCAGCCCGAAAGCCCTCGGCCGCCTGGTCTCTATCCACTAGACAGGATAGACCTTCTGTGTTGGCCTTTTCTATTTTACACTACAAAACGTATGTCTCAATGAAAAGAGAGACCTAGGATAGTGTGCCTCTTTTCATTGATTTTCGGGGTTCCTCCAATAGGGTTATGAAAATGACTAAAACCTGGCTGATGAAATCGCTAGTTACAACCCAGCCTTGGTAGGCAGGACGGCAGAGCTGCACCTCGGCTGAGACGTGCTATCTGATTCATCTTGACCCCATTCTTGGGTTGTCTCAGTCTCTTTCCTAGGGTCTGATGAGGGCACGGGTCAGAGTGACACTGGGAGTGAACAAGCTACCCGAGAGGAAAGCTGGAGACTGGGAGAAGTTTAGTTCCACTGCAAAATACAAAGGACCACAGCGGATCCTATCCTACCCCTCCCAGCCTGTCCCAGAGTGGGAGGGGAAGAGGGCAGGTATCCTCTAAACTCTCCCTGTTTTAGTCTTTTCTTGTTTCTTTTTTTAATTTCCAGAGCCAACTAATTCCCAAACCTAGCGGAAGAGCATCGTCTAATAAGACCGGGGCAACTGTGTTTTCAACTCCGCGAACCTGAAATTCAGGTTTAATTCAATTCAATTTTTAAAACATTAAGCATGCGACTTTTATGTGTCGGAGTTGGGGTTAGAGATAGATTTAACTCAGTACGGGGGGGGGCTAGAGGTGAAGACAATGAGCAGTTTTCTTTTTCTTTTTTAAGGGCAGACCAAAGAACACTGACTCTTACCAACTCATTGCAATCAGAATTCATATCAACTCCGAGTGTTAAGGGTAGCAATGCTCTATTCAACCCGGTGAGGTAGATAGCATTAAGTTATTATGGCATTTTACAGAGGAGGAAACTGAGGCTCAGAGAGGTGAAGAGATTTGTGTAGACACTCATTGGAAATTTCTCACCCTTCATTCTAAACCAGATCTACTAAACCCACACACCCAAAGCTCCAGACCAGGTTTAACAGTTCTTTTTAGAATCATCTCCTTACTCAAATTTCTCTATATTTCAGCCAAATAGCAGATATCTACCAAGCAGAAAAAATTCTCTCAAAAAAGGCAATTCTCATCCTAGATCCAGCAAAAGGAAGACTACAACACTCACTCCGACCCAAGTAACTCTGAAGACCTGCTTAACATCTCGAGAACAAAATTACTTTCTCAAGCTTTCAGAGGGGGAGGAAATGGGGTGAGAATGGCTGTGGGATGGACATTTCTCCCTAATTATTCATTTCTTTATCCAACAAATATTTATTAAGAGCTCATGGATGCAGAGTTCTGCTCAGCCCTAAGGGAAATTTATCACTTTCTCTGATAAGACTAACAAAGTATAATTACACAATAGTATAGGAGAAATGCATTAGAGAGATGGAAAACAAAATTTACTTGAGGTCTCAGGGAACAACCCTGATAGCGAGAAAGCAGTAGGTTCTGGAGTGTTAGGAATAGATAGCTGTTTTAGGAGAAAGCCTTAAGGACAAACATAAACTCCTAAAGCAGCATTGATGAGGCACTAAACAATATTAGCCCTGGGTGCAGACAAAGAGATGAATGTGCAGCAAGAAGTTGGAAGGAAGGAAAGACAGAAGCAAAGGACTGAAAGAGGAGACTGACTTTTAAAGAAAGAATGAGTCGTTTCTATAGCGTTTTACACCTTATCAAACACTTTCACGACACTGTATTTATCCAAACAACTCTGTGAGGCAGACAGGGCACGTATTATGATATTTTATAAATGAGGACAACTAATCTCCAGAGGTTAAGTTCGTGGCCCAAGGAACCAAACTAGTAAATATCAGAACCAGAACCTTAACCTTAGTCTTCATATCCTAGGTCCAGTGTTCCTTCCATTTCAACAGAGATAGAAAGATGGGGGCGGGGGGGAGGGATGAAAATTGAGGCAAACTTTAGAAACACGTGTGGATGAAAAAAGCAGGACATTCTAAATTCCAAAAGGGCAGGTGAAATTCTAAGGGAGAAGGAAGAATTGGAGCTTTGCCACTGTATGAGCCAACTTCTTGGCATAATGAGTATTTGAGCACACGTCCTGTTTCCCATGGTAACTTCTGGACGGCAGAGACCAGATCTTATTTATCTTCGTAACGCCCTCAGCATCTAGTGCAGGACCTTGCAAACAGTCGGCTCTTAATGAATGTTTGTTGATTTGGGGGTTAACAAGTCTGAGGACAAAGCTGAATACCCAGTCTTAGCTAGTGGCGCTTATGCTTTTTTAGGAGTCGCCAACAGAAATGGACAGGCTTTGGGATGATGGGGTTTTTTTCCTCCTTCTTTCAAATAGCTGTTTGTTTTGTGTGAGTAGGGAAAAGGTTAATGGCGGGAAAGTAGCCTCTGGCATTTTCGGGAATGGGGAGCCATTAAATCCCAGGGAAGACTGAAGTCGATTCATAGTAGCTTAGAATTTGAAAGGGATACGGATCCCCGAAAGAGGAACGGACTCTCCAAAGAAAATTACTGGCAAATGTGTGATGTAGAGAAAAAACAACAACACTCCTGTCTTGTAATCAGCTACCAGTTTTGGAGATAGGGCTTTCTCACGTTAGGGTGTGTAACAACCTCCTAGTCCCAGCTCCGCTCCTTAGAACCTGTGTGACCTGGAGCAAGGCAGATCATCTCTTCAAGGACTGAACTAGACGACCTCTAAGATGCCTCCCAGGTCTAGATCAATGACACTCAACTTGTTCATCTGCAAAATGGGGGTAAAGTTTTCAATACACACCTCTCGGGTTGTTATGAGGGCAGCACTTAACGTTCTTTAAAAAAAAAAAAACAATTGGAAAGATTTCGTTGAGCAGTGAATAAAGTGCCGATCTAAGTACGAGTCTAGAAGACCTGTGTTTAAGTCCCGTTACTAACCCAAATTGTCTCTATGACCCTGGGCAAGTCCCATGAACTCTTTGTGCCCCTAGGCGAATCTCTTAGACTATTAATTCCAGCCCAAGTGCTGACCTGTTTTGTTAGAAGGAGTTTCCTCCCCAGTAATTCCTTAAATCAGTGAAATCACAGGTCTGGTTTAAAAAAAAAATGCATGCGAGCTACTAGTAGCAAAGCCAAGGACTCTAGACCTGGTCCCTTGTCAGTCTATTTCTGGTTCTCTAATCCTACTACAGGAAAAAAAACAAAAACAAAAACCTCTTCCCCTCTTTTCTTTCCTTCTCTCTGTAGGTATGTCTCCTCCGTCTTTGTCTCTAACTTTGTCTTTGTCTCACTCTGTCACTGTCGTCTTGTCTCGGTCTATGTCTTTTTCTGTCTATCTCTCTCTGTGTCTCTTTATCTGTCAGTCTCTCTCTCTCCCTCTCTCTCTCTGTCTCTCTCTCTTTCTCTCTGTCTCTCTCTCTCTCTCTGTCTCTCTGTCTCTCTGTCTCTCTCTCTCTCTCACACACACACACACACACACACATATACACACACGCACACACACACACACACCATCATTCACTTTTTCTCTCCACCCTAACTTTTGGACGCGGCTCTCCCATCATTTTAGACCCTCCAGTCGCAAACCCCAGACCCCCGAGTTCTTGCAAGTGCCATTACGAATTACAGAGGAATTTCCGTCCCTGTGAAATTCCAGTTTCCAATCCCTTAGTGAATTGCTTGCCCCTCCAGGTATTGGGGCCGCACTCGCAGTTGCAGCTGTTCGAAGTAACCCGCAGCTTTTTGTTCTCCCAAGCTCATTTCGTTGTCCCAGGCTGCTGTCCCAACCGCAGTTCCAGCTCAAAATAACAGCCCGCACTACCTTTCCAACGCTGGTGGGTTTAGAGGGTCTTTCGGGTGATTTCAGCTTGATGCTCTATCCTCTACGTTTTCCCTTAAAAACCCACATGCCACTATTAGTTCAAGGAGTAAGATGATTTTGTGATTTCACTAGAGACCAATCTCTGCCTAGAAAGTGCGCAGATTTGACCTCTTTTGGACCCAGAGGCTGAAAGTTTTAGGGTCTTGAGAAGCCCCACGATCTATCCAAGCCAACAGCGCGTAGTAAAAGCAACTTCGCAATTACTGTTCCCTTACTTGAAGATTCCTAAGTTCAGTTACGTGACCTTATAAACTGACCAAGGTTTACCGTTGTCACGCCCCTGATGGCCTGAGGAAATAGGCTGGTAGAATCAAAAGATTTCCAGCAATAAGGGACCTTATAGGACATCTAGTCCAAGGCTCTCTTTTTCTCGGTGGAACCGAGGAAACAGTAACAGCCTGCATTTCTATAGCGCCTTGTGGTTTACAAAGGTGCTTTCCCTCTAACAACCCAGTGTGGGTGGTCAGTCCCCGTGGGGAGAATGACTTGCATAGGAACTCCATTTGTTCTGCTCGGCGGAAAGGTGTAAGAAAGAAACTACTGAAACTTATCTCCTCTGGTCGGGGAAATATCTCCATTTTGCAGATGACTGAAGATGAAACGACTTGGCAAAGGTCGCACAGCTAGTTAATGTCAGCTCTGGGGCTAGAACGCCGATCTTCCCGGGTCAAAGTACAGGATTTTTGTATACAACGTCCCGAATAATTTCAATGGGGGGGGGGAGGGGGAACTTATTTTATGAGAGCAAACCTGTCTCCTTTAAATGTTTATGGGATAGGGGCAGGGATGAACCCATAGGCCGCCTAACTCCTTGCCCTCTTTATGAAGGTCATTTTCAATAGGCCTTTTCTTACTCCTTTCGCCCTGGTAGATCAACTTAAGCTCGCACGGAGACTGTTCTCTGCACTAGGACTGACCACCCAGAGGTACTGGGTTTCCCATCCCCCTCACGCCCTTCCTATTTTGGAGAGAGAAAGAACCGAGAAAGGGCCAGTCAGAGCAATGTCTCTGCCGACCACCCCTTGGAAGAGCTGGGCTTTAACGACTGGAATAATTGTGACGCTTGCGTTCGCCCTTAGATTGAAAGCACGTTTCAAGGAGGGGAGGGGGTACGGGAACTTTTCTCGACTGTTGTCAGCCAGGAAGTGAGGGGTGGTAGATTTGCTATAAAACCAGTTCTAGTAAAGCAGTTCATTTTAATAAGGTTATTAACATTTTTGAATAGCTCTCCTTGTGTTTTTCAATGGCCCCTATTTCACAGGGCCAAGTATTATACATATGTATATAATTTATAAATGCATGTATATATACTATATATACACATATACGTGTGTGCCCACTGTGTATGCTGTATCTGTGGGTCTACAGTTAGGATTCAGCAGTCCCCACAGATGTCTATTGTCTCTGCTAAATGACATGCTGTAAACACAAAGTCTAATGTAGGCAGCAAGCTCTTAGCTCTTACCTGAAGCTGAAGGAGGCTTCTGTGCTTACAATTAACTTTGGAGCAAGTAGGTGTTCCAAAATCTCAGTCTGGACACTCCCCTCTCCACAAGTTTCAGAGGTCTCTCAGAAGCAAGGCACCTATTGACCTCATAACATATTTGTCAGAGCTGGATGAACCTTACAGGAATAGCTAGCAATTATATCAGTTTGCAAAGCATTTTTACATTTATTGTCATTTGATCCTCGCAACAATCTTGTGAGGTAGGTGCTAGTCTTATTCCTATTTTACAGATGAGAAAACTGAGGTTGAGAAAGGTGAAGTAACTTACCCTGGGTATCACAACTGGTAAATTTCTGAAAATTTTGAATGAGGACTCCTGCCATCTTTGGGAGCAAGGGACAAAGAGAATTTATTTTACAAAATAAAACAGCAGGGACCTTTGGTTCTTCTGAGCAGTTAGTTAAGGTTGGGAAGTAGTTGGAGGAGGCCTCTGACAAGATATGCTTTTTTATGTATGGGGTGCTTCTGGAGAGCTTCAGTTCAACTGGAGAAGAGGAGAAGAAAGAAAAAGAAAACAAGAGAATCATGAAAGAGAGAGGGGAAGAGTTGCCCCATGGCATCACTTACAGAAGCCATATTTAAAGGGAGTAGGGAAGGAAAGGTCACTCACACTTGTGCCTCTATACTCCTAAAATAAAGTGAAGTTCTACCTCAGGCTTCCTGGGTAAAATAACTAAGGAGCATTACCTGTTTAGATGGAGCTAAAAGGGGACAATTTCAATCTCCTCAGCCAAATCAGGATTTTTATTTTTCCCTTTAGTGGATGGATTTTCCTGTTATCCTTTGGAAGTTATGGGTCACCCTCCCCCCAATGAATTTATGTCTTGTGAAAAGCTGGCCACTATAAGCTAAGGAATAAATACAGACCCCAGGACCAGACTGCCATTTCAAACAGTTGGGTTTTCCTCCCTGGCACCTTGGTTCATCCAACATTTACTGAATTGTCTAGTCTTCCTTTTCAGGAGAGAAGAAAGTAACAATCATATGTACATGTAAGCATACTATGTTATGGATTAGCAAATAGAAATCTATGTGGTATAACATTATAGTAATACTGAATTTTAATAAAATACAATGAAATATAATATAATAAAGCATAAACACATACTGCAGAAATACCCTATATAATATAGCATATTCCACATTTATTTATCACTTTAAAGTAGTGATGCAGATACTATTATCCCTGGTTTCCAGTTTATAATTTTTTTTTGTCTTTGTGGAGGGGGAGCCTTAGAATACACTGACTAAATGAAGGGAAGGACAATAGAAAAACAGCTACATTTTAGACGTATTTAGGGAAATGGCTCTAGTTGTGAAAGTGAAAGAAAGAAGAAAAGAAAAAGAAAGAAATAAAAAATTAAGGATAAGAAGAAAAAGAAAAAAAAGAAAGAATGGAAAAGATGGAAGAGGGGGGAGATGATTGGAGAAGTATCTTAGAAGAGCCAAATGAGAACTAAATGTTTTGGGGCCTGGAAACCAGGAGAACAGAGATTCTGCCTAGGCACTGCAGAGTGATGCTTAGCTCCAATTCTGGCCAACCACCCCCAGACACATCTGGGACAGAGATGTGGAGGAGCCCATTAATTTAAATTAGTAGGTGGTTAACAATTCAAGGGGTACTTGGAAGGGAGACTAAGGCGGCAGTTGAAAGGGAATGTGGGACCGGATTGCTTCCATTTTATTTAAAAGGAGACCAGCCTGGGAGATTTCTACTTTATGTTTAATAGGATCTTTTTGAAAAAGCCAGGATTTGAGTGGCGGGATGAGTTTTTTTTTGGTTTTTTTTAGTACACTTGAGGTAGTGAGTCTGTAAAGTGAAATAAGAGCTGGTAGATTTCATGGCTCCCCAGCAAGTTCTACACTTGTCAAAGACTGTGAACACTCCTCCAGAGTTGGCATTGCACCCCATTCCCTCAGATAACTGGCAAAGGTGTGTGCTTTTTAAGTACAGAGTCAACAACTATTAGTTAACAAGGTGTCTCCTGAATTGAGCTGAATAGAGAACTTTGATCTTTTTTAGGATCTATAGAGGCTGGACGCAGTGGTGTGGGGATAGTGTAGTGGGTTGGGAATCACAGACCAAGGAATTAAACCCTGTCCAGCAAACGAAAGCTGAACAAGTAAAATGTGACCTTCCTTCAAGATATGTGTGTGATAAATCCTTTGTTTTGTTTTAAGATTTACCCCAAGAATCCTTTAAACAATAGTTTTCACATTGCATTGAGAAGGCATCAGTTTATAAAAATAAGAATTATCCAAGTTTATAGTCATTCAGGTTTTCAAGTACAATTTGTTAGATTAAACCAGACACAACACCTGTAGATCACACACACACACACACACACACACACACACACACGCGCACACCCCTTTTCTTGTCATTAAATTTTAAAAGCAAGTTTTTTTGTTTGTTTGTTCTTTTTAGTTTCTACCATATGCCCAGCCAGGAATCGTGCTTTTGGGTGGAACAACAACAACAAAAAAGACACCAAATTAAGTCTGCAATCTCATTAACAAAATGGAATCAGAGCAATTAAAGGATTTCTAAAACAAGTCTATAAACCTGAGTCATAATGAGAGTTGGGAGCTAAGAGGGTGATGGGGTTTAGAGAAGAGAGAAGAGATCAGAGAGGGTAACCTGGAGGAATTGAGAAGCAAGGCTAAAGAATTCAAGAGTAAAAACAATCCAGCAGCCTCTCCTCCGTCCTTCATCTTTCTTTGCCTCTCACATACAGATCCAGAGTATTTTTTGAACTTGCTTACTAGGTACAGAAAGCCATGCTAGGCTCATTCACTCTTTCCTCTCCTTGTCTCCATTCAGTCCAAGCCTGGAACAAGAAAGTATAAGAGATTTTAGAATGATCATAAGTATAGTTAGAGGGATTTTTCCCATAAAGTCTGATTTCCTACTTCCTCTTTTTAAGGTTCAGTCAGGTTTAAGGGGATGCTGTAGAGACGTGGAAAGAAACCCATTGAAAGGAGCGAGGAGAAAAGGGAACCTAGACACTGAAAGATTAAAGCCCAAAAAGAAAAGTTGAGGCTGAAGCTAGGGTGGGGGCTATGAGATGCAGGTAATGGACTGGCTGGGGGAGGGGGTGGTATATACAGTGAGGATAGGAGTCAGTTATCTGCCTAGGAGCCTTAGCTGCATCTGGAGGCTTACTTGAATGAACTGGAATCATTGCCTTCCTTGATTTAAGGAAGGTCTGTTTGGATTTGTAGCCATTCCTGTGACTTTGCCCCCTAGTTAAGGAGCTGGGGGCTCCCACTGGGTAAAGAAAGGTCTGTGTCTTCTAGATCTCTCTCTGCAGTGGCTCTGTAAGGGTTTCAATGATCTTTCTCAACACTTAGTGAAATGAAGTGTGCACATTGGTTTTCCTCTTAACTGCTCTGGCAAGAATTGGGGTATAAGAATAGGGAGAAGGGGAGCTAAAGAGTTACATGCAGAGGCTGATTTTTTTTCTTCTCTAAGTGTACAGGCTGGAGAGGCAGTAGATAGAACTAGTAAATTGTATTTTAGTTTCAAAGCAGAGAATGTTAGAGCTGAAACCGGCTTTGGAAGACCCGACATAAAAGCAACAGTTTATATTCTGAATTCGAAAGTTGGAAGGAACCTTAAATCAGAATGTCAGAACTGGGAGTGGGGGTGGATCTCAGAGTCATGGAGATGAGATTCCTAGAGGCCTTTGGCCTTAGTCTTGGGTTCCAGATTGTCATAGGCCCACATGAGTTGAAAGAGACCCCAAGTGACTGGCAATGAACCCTTCACTCATAATCTCTGAAACTGCTCTCTCCAAACTCAGGTGAAAAGTCCTTTTGGATCTCCCGGCGGTGGGGAGGGAGTTAGGGGTGAGAGGAGGGAACCTAAAACTCCCTAGGGAAAGAAGTTTGTGTCTTCCCAATACCACCGAAATTCGCTGAAATTCAGGAGACGCCCTTTTCCTCCCCCGCCCATCTCAGCCAAAACGGATTGGCTAACGCATGGCAGCTCTGGCCACAGAATGCTTCCCCTCCCCCAGTCTCCAGACTGGGTCCAGGCTTTGTCCTCTTCCCACTCACCCCTCCCATTCCTCCAGCTGAGAAGCTTGGGAGCAGGGGGAGGGCATCAGGCTGCCCAGGGGCCTGTTAGCTGAGGCTGCGGTGGCAGCAGTTCCCCAAAGGTGCCAGCTCTCTAGGCTGGCCTTGGAGACAGTGAGAGGAGGGAGCGGTCCCTTTCCTTTCCTCCTTAGAGCAAGTTTTCTGCAACAGAATGTGGGGCTGGCCTAAACGATGTCCCAGTTCCTTCAAAATGATAAGCGCGCACAATAGCCTCAAAACCCTTAGCTTCGCGTTGGCGTGCGGTTGTTTTGGAGGGAGGGGGCAGAAAGAGCAGAGAGGAAGAAAGGGCCTGAAGGTTGGACAACAGAGCATCTCAACGACGGCCGGAGGGGGCGTGGGGCCGCAGGGAGTAAGCCGGAGGAGGAGGGTGTGTGTGTGTGTGTGTGTGTGTGTGTGTGTCTGGGCTGGGCAGAGGAGAGGTTATTAATGCCCTCTACAGTTTCCTATTAAGAAAATACTGCGATTTTCCACCCCCTCTTCTCTCCCCAAGGCCCCGCTCTCGGTCTCCTGAATGCGAGGCCTGTATATTTGTAGTTTGATTTCGGACGTCAAGGGCAATTTCTTGATACAACTTAATGGACTCCGCTTGACATTCATAATGGTTCCTAATCATTAACATTATTTTTGCTAGCGCGGAGACATGTTCCAGTTGTTGTGATAGATCACATTTCACCTATAATGACGGAAAATTACCATTTCTAATTCTCCGGTTTTTGACACCTAAATCCACAGACCATATGTGGCGGCCCGGAGCGCGCCGGGCTTGCTCGGCTGCTGGGGCGGGAGGGCGGCGCTCCTGCGTCCGTTCGTCGGGCATCTGGACCAGCCGGAGGCCGCCGCCGCCCGCTGGGCCTCCCCGCCTGCCCGCAGCTCAACTGCCCTCGCTTCCCTGCCGGGCTCCAGACCCAGCCCAAGTGCCGGCCAAGTGAGAGCCCAGGCCGGCCGACTGTCCCTCCTCCGGCTTCGGGGAAAGGTCTTCTGAAATAGAGCTTCTTCCATTCCTTCCAGGTCCGTCCCCCAGGGTGCTGTGGGCGCAAAGGGAAGGGGAAGACTCAATAAAAAAAAAAAAAATCGATCTCATTAACACCGTGGAGTCTGCTAGCTGGAAGAGACCTTATAGATCCTTCAGCTGGTACTTGGTCCTTTTTTTTTAGTGCACTTAAACATCTTATTGTGGCTCATACCTTATCTGTTTCTAGGGGACGGGGATTGCTGTTGCCTTTCTTTGTATGCCCAGGGTTTAGCCCAAAGCCTGGCGCACCAAGAGTGCTTCATAAACGTCCTTGATTTGGCTTATCTCTTCCCTGCCCTTTCACTGGCACAACCACTAAACTGGAAACTCCCGAAGGGCTTAGACTGTTTCTTATCTAAACCAGGTAACCACTTTCCCCTTTCCTTGGTGCTTTGTATGCAGTAGGCATTACATAAATGTTTGTTGAATGAATGCTTCCTTCGAAACTCACGGAGCAGGTGCTGCGTCCTACAGAGGGATTTCCTGATAGCATTGCCCCGCTCCCCCCAATACACATTTAGCAGCACTCTCTGCCTCTTGATATTGATTTATATTATTTTATTAAATCCTATTTACTTAACAGTTTATATGTGAGGTCTTCCCCCCCTCCCATCTCCCGCCCCAGTAAGACATAAACTGCTTGAGGACAGGCACTATTGTACGCTTGTCTTTGTAATTCCAGGGCCTGGCTCGGTGCCTTGTACCTGGTAGGAAAATGTTTGTTGAATTGAATCGAATGGAGCTGTTCCGCTTCATTTAACAGGTGAGGAAACTAAGTAAGACTTCCAGAGGTTAAGTGACTTGCCCAAGGTCACACAATTAATGAGTGGCAGAGCAGTGACCTGAAAAATTCCAGACCCTCAAATCCCTGTCATATTCCCAGGGTCTTTAGGGGTCTTGGCTATATATCATGCCCTCTACCCTCTAACCCCTAGAAAACAGCTTGGAAGTCAGGTGACCTGGCTGCAATTATCTATAAAATTGGATATGTCACATCATCTCTCTGCTTCCCAGTTTCCTTCTCTCCAACATGTTTGGCGGTGGGTGGGAAGGTGGAAGAGGTTAGGAGGGAACTGAGACTGCGACCTGGACCATCTTTAAGGTCCAATCCGGTCCTGGTGTTTTACAATTCTTGTCCTCATTTTCTGTAACTCTGTTAACTCCTTCCTTGCGCTTTACTTTTCCAGTCACAAGGTTTTTTCCAGCCTTTGCTCTGGCGGTTCCCCAAGCCCAGCATGTATTCCCTCTTCACCTACCCAGTTCAGAATGCTGTTTTCCTTAAAGAGAGTTCATGCACTGTCTTCTTCTAGACAACTTTTACCTGTGGCTCCCTGACTCCCCAGCTGCTCGGGAACCTCCTTTCCTGTATTAATTGTGTATATAGTCGGTAAAATTTCATATCTGTATGTTGTTTTACCCATTAGAACATAAGCTTCTAGAGCTTTTAGTCTTTGTATCACCAGAGCTTAGTACCGAGTACTGATAAGTAGATGTTTAATTCAATGAGTGTTGAATGATTGATTGCCTGGAGCAACAGCAAAAGGCACAGAATTGGAGTTAAAAGGCTTGTTTTGGAGTCCTGGCTTCAGCAGCCACTAGCTGTGATGTTTTGTGAGAATCATTTCATTTATCCGAGTCTGGGTTTCCTCACCTGTTAAGTAGGGATCTTCGTACTTGTACAATTTAGCCCATAGGATTGGGCAGAGCTGCAGATTCGGAAGGTGTGGTATCATTTCAGGAAGTGAGAGGGTCAGGTAGGGACAGTGAAGGCTATAACAGATGGACTGCTAACTATGAAATATTAAAGGAACAAGAGGAGAAGGCCTCCGCTGTGCTGTGGGGGTCCCCTGTGGAGGATTTGTGGAAATAGAGGGAATCTCACAAAATAAAAAGACATGGATCGGTTGCAGTCTGCATCAGTGGAGGGATAGACCCATCAAATTATCTTGAGCTCCATCTGGAATAAGCAGCCTAGCCCAAAACCACTGCTATTTCTTTTCAGGAGTATTCCTTCTAGGTGTGAAGAGAGTAGAGAGAACATCGGAGGCCAAGGTCTTTCCCTTGGGGATGGTCAGTCAATCCCACACATCTTTAAAAGAACGGTTTTGGAGCAATGGGCTGAGAGAACAAAGGTGGCTAATTCGGCCCTGGGCCTTTGCTTCACTAGGGCTCAGTGCTTTTCTCTGAGGACTTAGCACACCCTTGCTTCCTGGGTCTTCTGGACGCTAGAGGAGAGATAAGGTCCTGGTTATATCTCTATCAGATAAACACAATTCTCTCAATTGAGGATTCTATAAAATGCTCAGCAGCTACTCTTAAAACCTTGTGGCTTCTTGCTTCCTTTGTCATTTATAAACAGAAAGACAAAAGTTCGTAGTCTTATCTTTTGGAGGGATTTTCCATGTGCTGCCATTAAGATTTGACCACAAAGATAATAGGAAAATATGTTTTGCATAACTTCATATGTATAATAGGTATCGTGCCTTCTCAATGAGTGGGGGGAGGAACAGAAAACTTGGAACTAAAAATAACATATATTTAAAAGATTTTTTAAAAAAAGGTTTAGCCACAAAGAATGTACTTTCATCGTTCATGCCTAGGTAGTTTCAGGTAAGAATGTCAGGATGTGAAATTCGATCGGGAAGCATTTATTAGCTTCCCACTTTGTGCAAGAAATTGCTCTAGGGTCTAGGCTCTGGGGATACAGACTCCAAAGGCTCTGCCCTCAAGAACCTCACGTTATATGGTGTAAAGAACAAGTACATATATGTTTGTACAAATTAAATATGAGGTGATTGAGGGTGGAGTGGGGAATAGAGAAGGCTTCATAGAGGAGCCAGACTTGTCTTCTTTTGAAATAAATTCTTATTGCTCTTTCTCTCTTCTTCTTTTTTTAAACATTGCCTATATTTCCCCTTGTATCCCACTCCCTCTTTGCTCCTATCAAGTGATGCCATATAAAAATAATTAACAAAAAAGAGTAAGAAGAGAAGCCAACAGCAAAACTGTTAAATATGTAGAAAAAAATCTGAAAATATATGTAATCTATTTCGTACCTGTAGATGTCCAAACTCCATCAGTAAGGGGAAGTGTATACTCATACATACTTGTTCTTTGAAATTTTGTAACATTAATTTCCTGTTGCCTTATGATTGTTGTTTTTTCTGTTTACTTTGTTACAGTCATTATGTATATTTTCCTGGTCTTGCTTACTTCATTTTCCATCAGTCAGTATACATTTTTCCATGCTTCTCTATATTCATCGTATAGGTCATTTCTTACAGCACAGTAATATTCCATTACATCCACGTACCCCAATTTGTTTTGCCATTCCCCAACAGATGGACGTCTACTTTGTTTCTGCTTTGCTACCACAAAAATATTGCTCAAAATATTTTGTTGTATATAGGGACTCTCTTTTTCCTAGTAACCTCCCAGTAGACTGAGAATATGCCTGGTAGTGGAATAACTAGGTCAAAGGGTAAGGGTATTTTTGTCACTTTATTTGCATAATTGCAAATTGCTTTTCAAAATGTTTATACCAATTCACAAATCTACCAATACATTCACATACTTATTTTTCTACAATGCCTCCAACATTGATTGTTTCCATTTTCTATCATCTATGTCAGGTATAAGGTGAAATCTCAAGGTTATTTAGATTGCATTTCTTCTATTATTAGTAATTTGGAGTGGATCTGAGTCTTGAAGGGAATTAGGGATTCTCATAGGTAGAGGTAAGGAGGGAGTGCATTCCAGGCATGAGGGACAACCAGTGTGAAGATATGGGAGATGTGAGCTAGAGTGTTTTGTGTGGATAGGCCAGTTTGATTGGACCATAGAGTGAGTGAAGAGGAATGATCTACAATAAAGTGGAAAAGGTCAGGTTTTGATTTTGAGGGACTTTACAAACAGTGAACTCTATATTTCATTTGAATAAGAGGCAGCCTTGGGAGTTTACTACCTAGAAGGTGACATGGTCAAATTTTTGCTTTACAGAAATTATTTGGGCAGTTGTATAGAGAATAAATTGGAGTAGGGAGAGATTCAAGACAGGAAGACCAATTAAGCAGATATTACAATAATCCAGTCCAGAGACACTGAGGGCCTGAACTAAGGTGATGTCTCTGGGACTTGAGAAAAGGGACAGATGGAAGAGATGTTGGGAAGGTGGCAAGAAAATGGCAAGATCTGGCAACTTGTTTAAGTGAGAGAGAGTGAGAAATACAAGATAATGCTTGGGTTTTCAAATATAGGATGCTAAAGTGGTACCACTCCATAATCATCAACTAATCCCAATTTTTTTCTTGCACTTTGCTTTTTAAAAAGTCCCAGTCCTTAAGAAGTTTAGATTCCAATGTTGGGATGGGGGGAGAGGGAGGAGAGAAGGGATAAGACAAATATGTACATACTATAGTTAGTAGGATATAATAAAGGAAATGGACAGAGCCAAAGTACCGTAAGGAATTTCAGCTAGAATAATCAAGAAAAGCTTAATGGGAGTAATGGACCTTGAAAAAAGGAAATTATTTAAAAAAACAGACACTTTCACAGGTTTAACCAGACTCTTCAACAAAACCTGTGGATGCTGTTTCTGTATCTTTAAGAGGCAAATGGTCTGTTTTGGAAATAGAAATTGTAGCCATCAGTATGGAGACTCTTCAGTGACAGCTTGAGAGAAACTGAAGAGACAGTTTACCTGTCATGGTTAGAGAGAAGTTGGAGAAGAAAAAGGAGAAGGAAAAGGACGGAAAGGTCCTCTTTTCTTTTAATGGAACTGTTTTAACTCATATCTTGAGAAGAGGTTGAGCAGTCTTGAGGGGAGAATTTGCATTGTATACTTGGTTAACAAATTGTTGGGACTGTGTTTTCAGGATTAAGAAGTCATTCAAGGGGCACCTAACTGGTAAAGTGAATAGACCACTGGCCTTAGAGTCAGGAGGACCTGAGTTCAAATTTGGCCTCAGACATTTGACACTTACTAGCTGCATGTGACATTGGGCAAGTCACTTAACCCCAATGGCCTTGCCTTCCCCCCTCAACAAAAAAAGTCATTTGCAGTTACAGCAATGGTCTGAAGTCATTCTGTCTGTGATCTTTCTTATAGTTAAACAGTTGTTCATATCATTCATATCTGGTTTCTGATTGGTTACATTGTTAATAAGCTGTATAGCCAACAATGTTAATATTTATTTAATCTTAGGAGTTTAGAATTTTTATATATAAAGATATATTAACAGCCCCTCATTGGGAAAGGAGGATTCTCCAGTTTAGTAAATAAGTAACACCTAATAAAATTGGGATAGGACTCTTAGCAATTGAATAACAAGTGAGGGATATGTTGCCATTTGATTAGTTAATGAAAAAAAATTATGAGCTTAGCCCTAAGTCACCCCAGAACTAAGAAAGATGTGAATGAACACAGTATGGAGTCAAGTAGCAGGTTGAGGACTGGCATACAAGTGAGGGTAGTGATCTGAGTAACCTTGTTACAGGTAAGGGAGTCTCCTGCTAACCTGGTTACACAGGCAGGAGAGAGCAGGGATGTGAACCGAACCTCTACTGTGAGTTGAGCATTGTACTATGTTAAGGGATACACATTTGAATAAGACCAAGATTCTGTCCTCAAATATCTTACAATATATAGATAACTATAATAGAAAATAAGTACCTAAGAGAGGTACAAAATGAGGTGAGAGTATTGTGCTGTGTTGTTGTTGTTATTAAGAAAAGTAATTTTTAGCAAATTAATTTAAAAATCAGAATGGTTATGAGCCAGTCTATAAGACAAGCTGTGTCCATGTTATTCTCCTTACTCTCTAGATAACTTTTTGAACAATGTTATTTTGACTAGCAAACTAATGATGATCTTGAATAACTTAGTTCTTTGGGCCTCAGTTCTTTGACTTGTAAAACAGAGGACTGAATTATATAATCAAAGACAGTCTGGTGAAGTAGAAAGAGTACTGGATTTGGAAGAAAATAATATGGATTTGAAAGTTGTTTTGCTTCTTACCACTAGTTTGACTGTGAGCTGACCATTTTTCCTCTTTGACCCTGAGTATCCGCATCTATAAGATGAAAAGATTGGACCAATAGCTATTATGGACAACTCTGAGAGCTCTTTACAAATATCATCTCATTTAGTCCTCATTAGAACCTTAGACGGTAGGTACTATTATGGTCCCCATTTTAGAGATGTGGAAATTGAGGCACACAGCAGTATGCCAATGTTACTGACTTGCCCAAGTTCACACAGGCAATTAGTGTCTAAGCATGAATTTGAACTCAGCATTCCTGACTTCAAGTCTTACACTAGACTAGATAATTATAAAGTCCCTTCCAGGTTTGGAGAGGGGTAGAGATGAGCAACATCTTCCCTTTTAGAAAAGCATTTAAGAAGAGAAACAAAAACACTTGACTCCATTCTCCTTGAAGGCAAGGACTATTTAGGTTTTATTTTTAATCTTTATATTCTTAGAACTTTGCACATAATAGATGCTTAATAAATATTTGTTGAATATTGAATTCTCAGCTTTTAAAAATGATTAAAGTAGTATCCAACTATTATTCATTAATATTAGTAGAGAATATTGTCTACACAGGATGAGAATCAGTACTTTGTGAATAGATAAATATGCCCAAATATGCCCAGAAACTGATTTGGGGCAAATACTCAAATCAAGTATATGGGCAGAACACACAGACACACACACACACACGCACACATACACACACACATATACACAAACACACATACACACAGTGTAAAAACAAATTCTGCAAATGTTATATGTTTGTATTATGTATGTGGACATAAAGAAGGACAAATATTATTAAGGCTTACCATGTTTAACATACTTAAGTGCTTCTAAATCTTTGAAAGTCCTTATCCCAATTTCCTTTCAAACTGGCAAGTCATATCTACCAGAACTAGTTATCACTCCCTCACAGGCCTGAGGGGAATCTTTGAGAGGTTACTGGGGTCCTAGAATGCTATTGGCTTGAGTCTCTATTTGGGCTCCCAATATCAATATCAGTCAGTCACTCCATTTGTGTGCTCTCTCCCAATATCAATCACCAGTTACAGTTAATATTTCCTTTATATTATTAATATTCTTTAGTGATTAATATTCCAGTATCATAAAACCAATTAACATAAACTAACTTTTAAAAATACATTTTATTTTCCCCCCAATTGCATGTTAAAACAATTCTTTAACATTTGGTTTTTGAGTTCCAGATTTTATCCTTCCTTTCTTCCCTCCCCTTTACTACCCCAAGACAGTAAACAATGAGATATGGGTTATACATGTGCAATCATGTAAAACATTTCCATATTAGTCATTACATCAAGTAGCTTTTACAGAGATATTTACCGAAAGGATATCACAAGAACAGAAATACAAACAAACCCTTCCCCTCAGCATTCTCCCCTCTATCACCTCTGTCCATGGGAAGAGTGGGCTCCAACTTAAAGCATTTGCCCAACCAAGTTAATCAGTTAGTCAATAAGATCTTAAATGAAATGCCTACTATGTGGTGGGCACTGTGCTAATCTCTAAAGATAAAAAGAAGAAGAAGCAAATAAAATGCATAAAAACAGTCTCTTCTTTTACCTCCTGGCATTTTTGGAAGCAGGGTCATCCATAACTGGACTAGCAGCATTTACTCTTGAAGATTATGCTAACAGACTGGGCTCCCAGGCTCAGTTGTCTATAAACTCTGGCATTCCCATCCTTTGACCTCTGACTCTCTTGACCTTTCAAAGCCCACAGAATTGAAGCCTAGCTCATTCCATCTCCATTATTTCTTCACGTAAGGCAGGAAAGAAAAGACACAACAGGGTCAGAAGTAACAGTAGGGCCAGGTACTCATGATTTGGCATCACCTTCAGTGGAGAGAGTAGGCTGCTAGCAATTGTTCTTCCTCCCCAGCTGGAGGCTTATATCATTGTCTCTTCATTCAGATGCAGACAGGCAGGAAAGGAAAAGAGAAAGGCTTGATTTGGAAGGTTAGTGTATTTTCAATGAACATCCCAGGTCTTGCGCATCAGTGTATGAAAGGTCATTTTCTTCTCCACAAAATAAAAAGAAAACAGTTCTGGAATAATGACACATGCTCTGAAGTGGACATCAGGGCCTGGCAGCAGACAGATTCACTGATGTCTGTATTCCCACTTTTGATGCATAATGCATTCCACTTGTTCCTTCTCATTCTATGGAATTCTTTCCCATGTTCTACGACAGATAATTCACAAAGGATAGCAGCTTTTTGTTGTTGTTGTTCACAGAACAAATCCCTTTAAGAAAAGGATTTGTTTGTAAAACTTGAATTCAGTCAAAAGGCCAAACCCAAGGATCTAGAAGGCCACATGTGGCCTCGAGGCCACAGGTTCCCCACCCCTGAGATAGCTCTTGAGTGCTGTAGGTCTTCCTTTAGACCATTATACTTTTCATAGGTGCCAGTGGAAAATTCTAGCTATCCATCTATTATCTCTCACTCTTACCTCATGGCTGGTCTAGCTCCTTTTCCAATTATATATTTTCTTGACATCCTGGAAATCTACTTCTTGTGCATATATTATTTTAAAAAATATGTTTCAGCCTGCTTTTGCCTACTTCTAACTCTGTCATTTGGATCACCCTACAACTTTACTTTGATTCCTCAGAGATTTTGCTATTCAAAAATTTATGACTGTATGACACCACTTTTTACCAGTTTTGTTTAGAGATCTTGGTTAAAAAGATGGGCCTTAGTGACAGAGAGCAAAACAGGGATTTATTTAAAAAAAAATTTTTTTTAATCTCCCAGATACAATTTTTCCTTCTCTCTTCTTCCTATTCAATTCTGGAACTAACTAATTGTCCATCTGCAGTGCCTATTTCAGATGTATGCAACAATGGACTAATTCAATGAATTTATTATTAAACTGAATGTCATAGACTGACCATTAGGCATTTTTCATCCATTTGTTTTTTCCTGAATGAATTGTTAG
>CM053592.1:132141438-132162858 GCA_028646515.1 Pseudochirops corinnae
CACACACACACACACACACACACACACACACACGCACACACAACTAGACAGCCTCAGCCTTGGAGTAAGGATCTTCACTGGTAGAGATTTTCCATAATAGAAGTTTCCCACACTGAAGAAATCACAGATCCAGACTAAAAGTACATCACGGATATGTGTATTTATACTTATCTATGTATCTAATCTACATATACACAAATATATATGCTTTAGCATATATTCCAAGGGTCTATGGGCTGATCAATGGGATATTTTCTCTACTAATAGAGATCACACAACCTTTGCGTGCCCTTGTAGATGGACTTTTAAGAGTGGCTATGGTCAAAAAAGCTCCTTATTCAGTGTCTAAGTCTGCTGTATGTATGTATACACACACACATATATGTATATATATATATATATATATATATAAAATGCATTTGTTATAAATAACTAATTTTGCATGTATTTTAAAACTACAATGATATGCCAAGAATCTTAGCTATATAGGCAAGATCTTCTCTGAATTTAGAATGAATGATTCATATTTATTTCAGCAACTCTGGAGATAGCTGCCCCTTCTTTAGAATCAAATACTGTTTTTTCAAGGTAGATGATGTAATGGAAAAGCCATTGAACCAGGGATCCAGGTATTCAGTTCTAGCCCTTGCTGTATCACAAACTGTGTGACTTTGGGTAAGATACTTTATCTCTATGAGACTCAATTTCCTGTAAAATGAAAGAATTGAATGAGCTGATCATTAAGGGCCTTTTCAGCTCTTAAATTCCATAATTCTATAACTTTGAGTAGGTTAATTTACTTTTCTGAACCTCTGTTTTCCTATTCTTAAAAATCAAAGAGGATCATTCCAACTGTTCCTGAAGAAACCCTAGACATTATCCAGTCCAATCTTCTCATTTTATAGATGAGGAAACTGAGGGCTGGTGGAAGTGGCTTGACTGTATTGTGTAGCTGTTCAGGTCAGACCCAGCTTGGGAAAGGGGAAAGGAAAGTTGAAGAGGAAATGCCTTAAACCCAATTCACGCTGTCTCTCATTGATTGGACAAGAATGGGTCCCTGCCCAAGCAACACTTGATGGTTATTTTCTGGGCCCTCTGGACTCAGAGTGAATGTAAATAGTAATTGTTTCTCTTTTGGCCAACAACCTTGAGGGTCTTCCCCTCTCAGTTTGATTTTTTTTTTATTAAAGGCCTAATGGCTGAACAGGCATTGCCTCACTCAAAGGATGAAAGACTTTAGCTAAAGAAAGGCCAAGATCTACCACGGCACCCAGGGTCATCTCCAATCAACTTAATCCATATCTGGCCAGTGGACCCAGATGGCTCTGGAGGAGAAAGTGAAGCTGGTGACTTTGCACAGCCCTCCCTCACTTAAATCCAATTCAATTGCAAGTCATGTCAACATCTTCCTGATGTCGTAGTCCTCTTCAAGATGGAAGGACAAACCATAACCTGAAGAGAACACTCTGGGAAAGGAATATGGGAAAGAAGATGTGAGGGGAATATTGCTGATGGCTGAAATAAAGGGATCTTTTCATTTCCTCAGGACTAGGGTAGAATCTTAGGCTACCCTTGTAATCAAAACAATATATACATATATCTATAAACATAGGCATGTTAACTATGCACATGCATATAGATGTATTCAAGACAACACAATGTATTAAAGTGCTGGGTTTGGAGCTGAGAAGACGGGTTCACACTAACTAGTTGTGTGACCTTGGGAAATCACATAAATTCTATGTGTCTCAAGTAACTATTCATCTATTAATCATAGGATGGGAGACTGACATTGGTGGAGGGAACATGGACTTACTCTGTGATGAAGAAATTACAGCTTTTGGGGGCATATGTGTACATATATAAGATATTAGCAGAGTTATAAGATGTTAGAAGTGAGTAATGACCTTTTAGATCATTTTGATCAACCGTTCTATTCTACTGATATGGAAATTGGGACCCAAAGAAGTTAAATGATTTGTCCTAGGTAACACAGGAATTTCTACTATATGTTAAAACCTAGATGTTGATTCTGATTTTTATTATTTTGGTGGATGTGACATGGAAGGGGCTAAAGACAACACTGTTGTAGGATGTGACAGAAAAGAAGAATGAGATATATTTTATTTTGTCTTTAAAGCCCCAACAAGTACAGAATTCATGCCTCAGTGTTGCTAGCAGAACAGGAGGAATGAGACGCTCCTCTAATGCTCTCTCTGGAAGCCCATGAGGGCAGAACGTTGGTTCACAAGGCCAAGTTTACTCCATTCTCCCAAAGTCCCTACATTTCAGGGAAACTCAAACAATGCGGATGGACTGATAGTTTGTTTTTCCTGTGTATCATTCTGGTTTTATAATCCTATCCTTAACATGATGAAAATTCCTTCTTACTTACAGTGCCAAGGGTCTTCTCAAGATTGAACAAACTAAAAACCTCCTGAGCCCCAGGGAGATCTTCTGTATTTATTAAAGGGGATTCAGGCCAGAGAAGAGCCCCTATCGCAGAAACTAAGATCTCAGCCTCTTTGATAGTCTGGTCTGTCTGGAGGTGGAAGGAAAGGCTGAAATTAGAGAAAAAGAAGAAGGTAAGGAATCATAAAAGCATAGATATGTAGATATAAATATATGTATATATCACTTTTAATACACCCATTCAATCTTTACACCAACTCTGTGAAGTAGGTATCCTCATTTCACAGATAAGGAAACAGGCTCAGAGAGATTGAGTGAATTTTCCAAGGTTACACAGCAGGCAAGAAACAGATCTAGAATCAATCAATCTATTGTCTGATTTCAAGATTACAGCTGCCTAATAATGCTTGGAAGGACACACATAAAACTATTTGGCAGTCCCTCTTCCTCCTTTCAATTACCCCATATGGTAACTTCTGTAAAGCTAAGCATTATCACCTCCAACCTACAGAGAAGTATCTGGAGAATTCTTCATACTTTGAGTTCTTAAAAGAGTTTTGTAAATCTCTTCTTCCTCCTTTTTCATTGATATCTCAGAGCTCCCTCCTCTGATAATCTATGACTAGCCAGTCACCCATGTAAGGGGAGGTACAATAGATGAGAAGTCTGAATACTTAGGCTAGAGTCCTGATTTTGACACTCACTGGCTGGGTATCTGACCAATCATTTAACATCCTGTAGCCTGAATTTCCTTCAGTTGGAGGATGGGCATGCCAACGCACTATAGATAACCTACCTCAAAAAAAGTATATGAAGGGGTCTGTCAAAGTACTATATAAAATCAGTTGTTGTTATGAGGAGACCACTTTAAGCATTATATAAATGTGTGTGATTATTAAATGGTGCTAACTTTGACTTCATTACTGCCTTCAAAGGGCTAATGTGAGACTCTAAGTGAGATACTGTGCATAAAGTGCTTTGTAAACTTTAAAGAATGATATAAATATGAGTGGAAATTATTATTCCTATTTCTTTGTCTCTCTCTACTTGTCCCACTGCTTCAAGGGCAATATCCTTTCCCTGGTTCTCCCATATTTACAATCTTGGGGTTATCTTCCAATCTTCCCCTCCCTTATCTAATCAGTTACCAAATCCCAGTGAACTCTACAAATATCTCTCACATCTGTTTCCACTTCTCTCTTTCCACTGCCACCCCTCCAGTATGGATCCTTATTACCTGCCACCTGCACTATTGTAATAGTCTCATAAAAAGTTATAGGATCATAGATTTAGAGCTAGAAATAACCTTGGAGGTCATCAAACTCCCTCATTTTAATGATGAGCAAATTGAGGGCTAACATGGTTAAGTGACTTGTCTAGGGTCACACAGCTAATAATGATTAAGGTAGGATTGGAACCCAGGTCTTCCTGGTTTCAAGGCCTGTATTCTATGAATTACATTTGTCTCCATTGTCCCTTCCTGTAATTGAAATTTCATACTACTGCCAGAATAACCTTTAATATGCATTGATCTGGTCAGCTATTGCTCCTTTGCTCAAAGATTTTTTGTAGCTCCCTATTGTCTATCCAGTAAAATTTAAATTCTTCTTGACATTCACGTCTTTCCACCACCTGGCAGCACTCTATCTTATCAGCCTTACTTAGCTCATTTACTATCTTCCACAGGTTCAATGTTTCAGTCAAATGGAACAATTTCTTCTCCTCTGATGACTCCCCATGGTCTCACACCTGTGTTGCATTTCCTCCCTTTCTTCCTTAAGGTGGAAATATTCTCTCTGTCTTTACCTATTGAATTCCTTGCTGCTCTTCAGTCATTTCAGCCATGTCTGACTCTTCATGATCCTATTTGGGGTTTTCTTGGCAAAGATACTGGCGTGGTTTGCCATTTCCTTCTCCTAGCTCATTTTACTCATGAGGGAACTGAGGCAAACAGGGTTAAGTAACTGAGGCTGATTTGAAGTCGTCTTCCTGACTCCAAGCCCAGCACTCTCGTCATTGCACTACTGAGAGCTGCCTTACTGAATCCCTACTTGTTTGATTTCTGATTCAGTGCTCTGAATTGAAAATGAAAAAAAATAGTTTGGAGCACTGCCCTAGGATATACTAGGGCCCTTCTGGAAAATTTATTCAAGGCTTTCCAGGTCTGAGCTGTTAACCTGTGACCCCAAGTGATGAAAGGTGTTCTCATAGACATGGATTCCTAAGGCATTATCAAGATAACTCAGGCCAAAAGAAAAGGAGGTAGAGACATTGGGGGCTGTACTTTCTGGATTTTATTGACTAAACTACATCTTTGGGGTTGAGAAGGGTAGGAGTCCGGAGAAAGATGTCAATTATTTGGGCAATCATTTTAGTTCTTAACCTTGCTTGTCTAAACCTGTCCGCAGACCAAGAAAATTAAAATTCACAACCCAGGCAGGGGTCTGATTGCATCACTGCCTTGACCAAGGACCTTCGATGGCTTCTTACCATCTCTAGGATAAAATCCAAACTCCTCAACCTGCACTCACAATCTGGCTGTAGCTTACCTTTCCAGTCTTATTGAATGCTAACTCCTTTCCCCATTCAACTTTCAGCTAAACTGGTTCCAGATGTTGTCTGTCCTGCCTCTGTGTCTTCCTGCAAATTGCTTCCTTTGGCTCCTGGAAGGTGCTGCCTCCTCTTCTCTACCTGTTGAAATCTCTCTGTTCCTTCAAGAAGGTGTGAAATAGGACCTATTTTTTCCAAGAAGCTCTCCCTGCTCTCTTCAAATGAAAGGGATTGCTTTCTGCTCCTATATTCCATTTTGTGGATCTCCTTTGTCTCTAGCATATTATACTGGGAATTACTTGTATGCTGTTGTTGCTGTTGTAGTAATTGTATAGGTGTATCCCCTGGTACCAGGTAGGACAGCTAGGTGGTGTAGTGGATAGACTAGAGTCAAGGAGACCTGAATTGAAATGTGATCTCCCACGCTTGTTGTGCAAACCTGGGCAAGTCACTTAATCCCTTTGCCTCAGTTTCCTCATCTGTAAAATGAGGGTAATAATAACACCCACCTCCCAGGGTTGTTGTGAGAATAAAATCAGAAAACTGTAAAGTGCTTAGCACAGTGCCTGACACATATTAAGTGCTAGATAAGTGTTAGATATCATCAATCATCATCATCATCATCATCATCATCATCATCATCATCATCATCATCATCATATCCATCAGCAAATTCCTTGAGGGCAATACTGTGTTTATTTTTCTTTTCTTTTCTTTTTTTGGTCTTTGTTTCTCAGCTCTCCCCCTCCTCCCCTAACCTCCCCCAGTTTAGCACAGGGCCATGCATACATCAGGGGCTCGCTAAATGTTTCTTAACTCGTACTGGTCCCATCAGGATCCTGTAAAGTCAGATTTTTAAATTAACAGCATCTGGTCAATTATGGAGAGCCCCCTGGGCGTCTGGGTGTCTTGCCAAGAGTAAGAGAGTCAGTGTCTCTCCTTTCCCGGGTTCGATTTCGAGGCAGGGGGAAGATCCACCCTGGTTAAAAAATAAAAATAAACCGTACAGCAGTCTGCAGCCAAGTATTGCCAAGGCAATTGACGCTCAACTCAGCGGCTCCAAGAGCAAAAAGGAAAGAGGAGGAGGGAAGGAGGGCAGGGGAGAGGAAAGAAGGGGAAGAAAGAAGGGGAGAGGAAGGGGGAGGAAGAACGGGAAAGGGAGGGGGAGTCCTCTTTGAGGTTTAAGAAGACCGGAGGCAGTGGGCTGCTCGAAAAAACAGAGCACCAAATGCTAGCCCAGGAAGGCCCAACCGAATAGAGGCCATCGAAGAGGGAGCCCAGGGTCGGCTGGCGGGAGGAGAGGGGAAGCGGAGAGCCCTTGAGCCCCGCTACTTGTCAGATCGCGAGTGTCACAGAAACTATGTTTGCACAAAGCGCTTTCTGCCAGGGCGCAGTGAGGTAGGTGGTGCAAATTAACACTTCCATTTAATAGAAGAGGAAACTAATCTTAGGGAGGGAGGTTGTGACTGGCCCAGTGTCACACAGCTTGCTAGTAGCAGAGCCTGGGTTTGAATCTAGGTTTCCTGATTCCAAGTCTCCCCTCCTACCACAGGTGGAAAGAGTAGAAATATTCGACCTTAGAGGCCATTCAGTTCAACCCAACAAGCGTTTGTTAACCCAAAGCTCTATGCAAGGCATTGTGCTAAATGCTGGGGATACAAAGTCAAGAAAACAATAATTGCCTTCAGACAACTTACATTCCATTGGAAGAATATGACATGTAAGGAAAGACAAAGTCATTTTGGGGAGGACTGCGCCGAAAACTGGAAGATCTGGAAAGGCATTGTGTATGTGGTGGCACCTGAGCTGATCCCTCTAATTTACAGTTGAAGAAAGTGATTTTGCTCTAGAAGCAGAAGGTGGGGTCTAGACCCCCCTTGAACATTAGATCTGAATTTTCCTGATTTGAAAACCCTGGGCTGAAGTCGCTTCCAATTTCGCTTTGATAACGAAGCTCGTGCAGGAGCGGGAGCCTCCCAGCAGCTGGGAGTATAGGACAAAACTGGGCTAGTAAACTCAAGGCAAAGAGTGAATCCCACCCCCGGCCCAGGGACCTCAGCAGTTCTCGAGCAGGTCCATTCCGGCAGGCCAAAATTGTGCAAAAGTCTGGGGACACCGGCATGTCACTCTCTCGCGGAGCTGGAAACCACCGGGCGCGTCTTATGCATAGCCAGGGCTGGTTGGAGAATTGCGTGATTTCATTCCTCCCTGGTATGCTATGGAGCTCGAGGCCTGGGATTTTTTTTTTTTTTTAAACTGGAATGGAGGGTCGAGTCACTAGGCTCTTTCCTAGTGGTTAGCTGTTCCATTACTTTGCCTGCCTGCCCTTTCCTCTCCACGTGCACTTCTCTTCCCTTGCTAATGAGACTCTTAAATCGGTGGTTTCTTAACTTAATTTGCGTTCTGTACCCTTTTGGCTGTCAAGTGAAACCTATAGACCCTTTCTCAGAATAGCATTGTTAAAATGCATAAAATAATACCTGGGATGACAAAGGAAACCAATGAAATACAGTGATCAAAATATTTTTTTTAAAATACTTTCAGAGACTTCAGGTTAAGAATTCCCACTTTACAGGATGCAGTGAAAATCTCCTGGCCTTCCAAACTGCTTCTACACTTTGACCTAATAATACCGCTATTGGGATTAGAAATCACCGGGCACCATGGGTAAACTCTCTACCCGGAGGGAGAAGCTAGCAAGGGGGTTATACTTGTCAGGCTACCTTTCCATGGGTCAAAATAAGGCTGGATGCAGAGCGCCACTTCATAGCTCAGCGGCTCCCAGCAGCAGCGAGAGAGCGAGAGAGCGAGCGAGCAAAGCACATCCAGGCTGTGGGGACACAGGGGCAGAGAATAGGGTAAGTCCCCGTCGGGAAGCTTTGGAGTCAAGAAGCCTGTCTTGTAGAAGGAATTGGCGAGGAGAGCTTGGAGCGTCACACCTGTGGTGAAGCTGCGGGACAGAGCAGAGCACAACCGAGCAGAGGAAGAACCAGGATCTTAGGATCCCGGTAACTTCAGCACTACCCATGAAAATGTACTTGCTTGAATTAAAGCAAAAGGAGACGAGCGTGGAAGAAATGCACAGATAATCATTGTGTACTGGTTTCCAGATACATTTGCATTAGGATTTCATTGCCAACCAGAAAGAAAATCTTTTCCTTTCAGGAGTGAAAGCAGGAATTGTGTACCAAGGGCGCCCCTAGGAATGGTTATAGGGAATATAACAGTGAAAGTCACTTCAGCTTTGACGAGGATGTCCCCAAAGAGGGTGCCCCCGAATGCCCCAGTGTGGTTATGGCCCTATGTCTTGCCATCTTCCCACTTTTTTTTTTTTAGCTTAAAGATGCTTATGAAAGATTGAGGGGAAAATATCTGTAGTTGCTTTTTAGTCCTAGAAAAATAAATAAACTAACCAAACCCCAAACCTCAGAGTTTTATGTTGGTAATAATGAAAACTTTAAAATTCAAGACTTTCCTCTCTTTCCACCCCTTCTCCCCACCCTCCCTTTTAAACTTGCAACTCAAAAATGTCTGAACTTTAAAACTCCAAACCTGGTATCTGACTAGTTCTCAATGCCTACTCTTTGATTGATATCTTCAAAATATAAAATACCTGGCAACTTATTGAATTGGATATGAAATAATCTCTTTTTATTCTTCCAACAATATAAAGCATAACTAAGTTATACTGAGTTTGGTGCTCTCTGATAGTTCGAAGTCAACAGAATTACATTAATCTCTAATTAGAACATTAGGATTTTCCTTATTCATATTTTTCTTCACTGTTTTAGAATTGAAATTCTTTATAAAAATAAAGGCTCTATTCATATAAAACAGTTTGCAAATTGTTAAACTAACTGAAATAGAGACTGAAACAATTAAGGAACTCATATAGCAATGTTAATTAGCCCACACTGCACACGCAGATATGTTCTACATGGCATTTTTCATTACTACATGAGCTGTTAAATGTATAAAGTAGGTACATTTGTGGGCACATTAACACACCATGAGAACTTTAACTTTTTCATTTCCTGGCTTTTATGGGCCTGGTTGGGCTGTATTTGTATGCCTTATACAGCTATTGAACTCCCACTGACTTCTTTGGGAGTCATGCATCTGTTACGGGTATGCAGATACTAAAGGATCCAGCCTACATTGTCCAAACTGAAATTTTCCTCACAGACAAACCTCATGTTCTCTCCTATGGTGTACCTGGCACACAGGACCAAAGCTAGCTAGGCTTTTGCATTCCATAGTGAATGGTCTTCTAGTTTCTTTTCAGCAACCATTGGATTTTTTTTCCTGGGGCCAGATGGTGAGCCCATCAGTCATATCTGGAGTATTATATTACTATATTTGCCTAGGTTCTTTAGCTACTTTATTGTACCAATGTGGAAACTGAATTGAAGCTGTCTCAATGGATTGCTTAGACTCATAGAATTTCAGGAGTGGGAGGGACTTGCTCTCTTTGTCAATTCCAATACAAACATACTGGTAAAAATAAATCCCCAACATACCATGAGCCACTTATGGCTAGCCTATTAATTTCTATAGCTATTTTTCACAATAAAATTTAAAGATAATTGAAATCGACTAATGAGGTATCTAGAAACATATCACCCCATAGAAAGGAATAAAAAGTTTAGAAAAATAACTGAAGAAATCTTAGTTTTTGGTGATGCCTTGTATTAAAACATAACCAGATTATCTTGTATTATTGTAAAAGAAACTGCTTAGATACACAAAGTAGCTTTAATAGGAATGAATACTATTTTAATGAAGGATTGAAATTAAATGTAAACATTCAAGAGTTTCTTCTCTAAACTTTTATACCATTTATCTTCTTTTTTTCTTTTTAGAAATAAATTTTATATTCTGAAATTAATAACATGATTAGTAAACAAAAAATGATTAACAAACATAAAAAGTGTCCATATAAAAACTAGAATACAAAAATGATTATATGGGAAACCATGAATTCTATTGCATACAGTTTGCTTTTTAAAAAGTATCTAATAAATTCAAAATGCTATTTTCAAAACTGTCCTGCTTATCTGTTTTTCCTTTCAAACTTCTTTCTCTTCTGTGCAGTTTATTGTATTATGGTCTCTTGGATATTTTTAAATTTTATTTTATTATTTGTTACATTGTAAGTTTTGAACTGTCTCCCTCCATCCCTCCCTTCCTAACCCACACTAGAGAAGGCCATGATTTAACATAGATACACACACACACACACATACATACACACACGTAAAACTATACTACGAATACTTTTATCAGTTCCTTCTCTGGAGGTGGATATCATTTTCATTCATAGGTCCTTTGTAGTCAATTCGAATATTTATAATATTCAGAAAAACAGTCCTTCACAATTATTCTTCAAACAATATAGATGTTACTACATACAACACTCTCTTTGTTCTGCTCATTTCACTCTTCGTTATTTCATGCAAGTCTTTCCATGTTTTTTTTCTAAAATCAAACTATTCATCATTTCTTAAAGTACAGTGGTATTCCATCACTGTTATGTATCACAACTTGTTTAGCCCAATTGATGAACATCCCCTCAATTTCCAGGGTTTTTTTTTTTTTACTACCACAAAGAGAGCCGATATAAATATTTTAGAACATGTAGGTTCTTTTACTTTTTCCCCTGATCACCTTAGAAAGAGACCCAATGTTGATATTGCTGGGTCAATGGGTATACATAGTTTTATACCTCTGGGCATAATTCCAAATTGCTCTCCAAAACAGTTGAATCAGTTCATAGTTTCATCAACAGTGTATTAGTGTCCCAGTTTTTCCACATCCCCTCCAACATTTGTTATTTCCTCTTTCTATCATTTCAGCCAATCTGATAAGTGGGAAATGATATCTTAAAGTTGCTTTAATTTGCATTTCTCCAATCAATAATGATTTAGAGTGTTTTTTCAAATGATTATATATGACTTTGATTTCTTCTTCCAAAAATTACCTGTTCATATCCTTTGACATTTATCAGTTGGGGAATGACTCATATTCTTATAAATTTCACAAAGTTCTCTATATATTTGAGATATGAGACTTTTATCTAAGAAACAGTCTATAAATCCTCCACTCTCTCCCCAGTTTTCTACTTTCCTTCTAATCTTGGCTACATTGGTTTTATTTGTACAAAACCTCTTCTGTGCATTGTAAAAAATGTTTCAATGACACCCCCGCCCCCAACCTTTTTTGCCACATTATTACTGGCTTCCCTCTTCCATTTCCTCTTTGTAAGCAACAAACATGGTCAATCAAAACAAATTTGTACACAGGCTGGAAAAATATGTCTTGTTCTCCACTTCAAGTCTACCATCTCTTTGTGAGAAAGTTTGTAGCATGCATTGTCATTGGTCTTCTGGTGTCATAGTCATGGCACTGATCTGAGTTCCTAAGTCTAAGTTTTTTGTCTTTACAATATTGTTACTGTATATATGGTTCTCCTGGTTCTGCTCATGACCCTCTGAATCAGTTCACACAAGTCTTCCCAGATTTCTCTGTAACTGCCCTCTTTGTCATTTTATATTGCACACCCTCTTTTTCAAAGACATCTAATAGATGCCTAGAATGATTACAGAACTCCAAACCTGGTCTCTTGCTGGTTGTCAATGATGATTGGTTAATGTCTATTTTAAAGATTTAAAAAAGTTAATTATTCAAGTGGATTTGTGAAAACTACACAACATCATCTACTAGTAAAGGCTAGTACCAATGGATGTGGTAAATGAAACTTTTAAAGGAGGGATCCAGTGTAGATCCAATATGCCTCTCTCTGTAACATAATACATCACTTATTATTTTTAAAGCACCATAGTGTATGTGTGTACATACATAAACATATATGTACATATATATATAAACAGATACATTTCTTAGTAGAAGCAGAGAAATAGTCATGGTTTGATGCTATAATTTATATTAGGAGTACACATAGCGTGGAGATATACTTCTCCCTCTGTAGTTGATTATAGGAAGCACATTGAAAGTCTCTGTATTAATTTTGAAAGCCACATAGAAATGAACTCCATTTTATGTGCAAATGACACAGAGACATTCTATTGTTCACAAGGGCAAAATACCTGAGTAAGAAGTGGGAAGTTTAATTTCATTTCAACAAGCATTTTAAAAAAACCTACTATGTGCCAGGACCTGTGTTAAATGCCAGAGATCCCAAAACACAATCTGTGCCTCCAGGGCACATACATTCTTCTGGCAGGAGAGTTCAGTGAGTCATTGTGTGGTTTCCTTTAGGTGCATAGCTCAAAATGAATAGAGTTTGTGGGCAGTTAGGTGGGAGAGAATGGGAAAGTCACTGACTATCTCAGAATGCTGATCAGATATGTAAAACCAAAACTCAGAGCAAAAGTATCTCCAAATAAAGTATCTTCTACCTAGTCGGAATAAACAATTCAATAAAGAAAGCTTCAATGTTTAGGACTTTAAAATTGGTAAATGCATTTCTAATTTTTACCACAGATCTGGATCCCCAAAATATTATTTTCATAATCTTAGATCACTTAGGAAAAGATGTAGATGTTAATGGAGATTTTTATATCATCTGGATGTTTCAATGTGGTATATACAGTCTACAATATATCAATTTGTTCTTGCACCAAATACCTGTGAACATAGAATTTTGATGGATATAACTGCTTAGGCGAGCCCAGAAACAATTACTCAGTCACATAGGCTCCATGATTGGGCTAGTTGTTTGCCTGAACTGAGGTGTTGTACTAGTAGGCATTGAGGAAAGCAGCTGGTCTTTGTGAAATTAATCTTACGTTGGCTTCATTTGCTGGCTTGAAAATGCTTTACTTCACAATTTCATTTTGAAAGTGATATTCTTTTGGGGCCAAACCGGTGGTAAACTTTGGAAATGAATTTGTAAATTGCAAACTCCTAAACATGGAAGCTTTTAAAAAATTGAATTTTTGTCTACCTGTAGGAAGACAATGCCCCATTTGGTGGGCCTGTTGTCCTGCATATCTGTTTTACATACTTGATAATTCTGATTGAGTTAAAGTGACATCTGGAGCCTCTTAAAGACTTCTCTTTTAAAATTTATGTTTGAAAAAAAAAAAAGCGTGACTCCAACAAGTAAATTCCCTGGCTTGTGTACTGAAGATATTCAGAGTTTTGAGTCTAAGAGGAGCTGTGAATTAATCCCTAAGAAAAATTCCTTCTATTTCCAAGTCTGCCAATGCGGGATTTTCAGAAAGGATAGCTAACCAGGGAAGTTAAATTACCTTTTACCATGCAGATGGTGAGAGGGAGTAAAAAGTCCTTGAAAGCAAATCTATCAAATGGAGGAATTTATTCTTTTTGTATGAAATATATTTTCTTCTTAGAATAGTTACATTTTTAAAACCAGCCCATTTTAAAAAATGAAAAATCTCCAATGGAAGATTTCAGTTTGTTGGCTTTTTGAGTCCTGGTCATGACACATCTTGGAATACTAAGAAAGGCATTGTACCTTTCTGAGTTTCAGCTTTTTCATCTGTAAAATGGGGTTAACAATACCAGCCTCCCAGACTTGTGCCACCAGGGAAATGCTTTGAAAACCAAAATGAGTAATCTAAATATGAGTTATTGTTCTTATTGACTCTGTATGGTATTAACTATTTATAAACCAGGAGTAACATTAACTATTTAAAAGGAAATCAATGTTTGAACTCAATCCCTAGGGGAAAAACTTATTTTTTTATTTTATTTTTACATTTTTGTCATTTCTCAGTAACTGCCTGCCCCATAAAATCCTCCTTCTAGGAAAGAGAAACGGTTAAGCAAAACAAACTGTTAGCAAAAGACGCAGCTTTCTGCATCTGTCGTTGACCATATTACATAGTCTACCACCTCTTCATTGAGAGGATTACTCTCCAAAGTTAATCTTTTAACATTCAGGAAAAAAAAACCCTGGAATTGATGCATAGCATTACAAGTTAGGGATCTTATATTTTTCTACTTTTGCTTGTATTATATGTTAATCGTTTTACTGTCCTTTGAATATGAGAGTAATGGTACTGACTGCCTTCAATGGAACATAAACTAGGGTGTACTTTTAGAGCTAATAAGCATCAGTTTTAAGCACTTGGTCCTGAATATTGCTATGCATCCCTCCCTAACTTGGAATTTCTACACTTATAACAGGCAGAAGGAAGTAGGGAGAAGTTGGGATGTACAATTGTATTCATGTCACTATGACTTTTGATACTTGGAGACAGTTGAATATAACCAACAAAATTGATTCAAATGTATAAAATTAGTACAGTGAGCCCCCTGACCTGAACATTTTTTTAAAGCCAAAATTACATCACTGTTAATCAGTATAGTTAGCAATAGAAAGTGGAAAACATGAGGAAAAGAAAAGTAGAGCATTTAATTTGAATCTGTCTTTTTAATTATAGGGCAGAAAGTTCCTCTTGTGTATTTGAAAGGCAGATAAAGTCAGGGCACACATAAAAAAACCAAAGAATTCTCTAACCTTGTCTTGGCTCTCATCTACCCAGTAGAATAAATGGTCCTTAATTGGCCTCATCTCATCTCGGCTTTCTCAGCTTCCTTTAAATAATGCTAATATCCCACATTCTAAAAGAACCATGTCTTGATCCCACTTAATACTAGTGTCTTCCTCATTATCTCTGATTTATCCTGTATGTGCCTTGTTTGCATATAGCTGTTTTCATGTTGTCTCTCCCATCAGACTGTGGGTTTCTTAAGATTAGAGATTATCTTTTGCCTTTCTTTGTATCTCAGTGGCTTGTACATAGTAGGTACCTAATAAATGTTCATTGACTGACAATATACCGTTTTGTGCCTATAATTTCCTCAAAGTGTTCACTAAAATGCAGTATTTCTCAGGTAGCTCTTCCAGTGAGCAAGACATTAAAATGTGTCCAAAAATGGCTGCAATTGACTGGCTCAACATAAAATAAATAAATTATAGTATACTGAAAAGAACATTGAGCCACAAGTCGGAAGACCCTACTGGTCCCTACTCTACTATCTTCTAGCTATATGACCTCAGGGAAGTCCCTTATCTTCTCTGGACTTCAGGAGATGGACTAGTTGGACAGTGTTCTTTCTGGAATTAAAATTCCATGATAATTCTATGAATAGATTGTTTTGTTTCTTTAGAAAATCAAACATTTCACTCCACCCTAAACACATATATTTGTTCTCACCCTCTGAAATTTTACAGCTGATATATGTTAATAGGACTTTAGTTAACCCACCTTAGCCATAATTAGCACACAGAATTAATGCAGTGGTCAGTATCAGTCTAGGTATATCATAGGTTAGTGCATACAAACTTTTTTTTTTAAGGAAAAAATGGCTAAGAAAGGACTTCTCCTGCTTGTATTTTCGGTTAGTTTTGTAGCGATCTGTAATTTTACCAGGCATAGCCATGCTTCACGTTTCATTTTAAAAACAAAATCTTGCAATTCTTAGAATTCTTTACATAGGCTGACACTTAAGCATGAATAGACTTTGAGCTGAAAATTATTGAAAAGGCAGACAGACCCAGTCATTGTCTAGTATTAGGGTGACCTTTCTCAGTCTTTAATTGACCTAAAATTCCCTGGATGCTCTCACTGAAATGAAATATTTCTCATGTGGCTATTCCTTTGAGCTAAAAACGAAAATATGTTCAAATAAAATAGCGAAGAGGTATCGATACAAACTAGGGTGTTTTATTATGGTTTCCTTGTTTCTCTCTCTCTCTCTCTCTCTCTCTCTCTCTCTTTCTCTCTCCCCCCCATCCCTCCCTCCTTCTCTCTCTCTCTCTCCTCAACTCTCTCCCTCTGTCTCTCCCTCTCTCTCTCCCCCCTCTCTCTTTCTCTCTCTTTCTCTCTCTTTCTCTCTCTCCCTCTCTCTCCCTCCCTCTCTCCCCCCTTTTTCTCTCCCCCCTCTCTCTCTCCCTTTCTCTGTCTCCCCCCCTCTCTCCCCCTCCTCTCTCTCCCCCCTCTTTCTGTCTCTATTTGTCTCTGTCTCTGTCTCCGTCTCTCTGTGTCTCTGTCTTTATGTCTTTGTCTGTCTGTCTCTCACTGCTGCATCATCTAAGGAGAAAAGAATACAAGACAAAAGGCACTCTACAGGTGCTAATGTACCTATGCTAGATTATAGAACTCTTTGGCTAGGGGCTTAGTATTCACTCTTCAAAAATTATTTTTCCAGTCCCTGAAAAATGATGGCAAATCAGTTCTTCACTCAAGGCTATTGGGGGACTTGATCTATATTTGTGGAATGCCACAAAGAATATTTGTGAGGGGGACTGTGAAAATGTTATGATTTGGGGTCAGTTACTTCAGTTTATTAAATACTGATACTATCTGGCTTTTATAAGAATTCTAAAATTAGAGAGATGCTTGAAATATGTGAAAAACTAACAACTTGTAATATGAACTTTGAAAAACTAAACTGAGACTGAAATACACATTAGTTGTACTATACACCAGAAGAAAGGTCATAATTTTCAGTGAAAATAGCCCCATAAATCTCAATTTATTTTAATTCTATTTTTTTATCTGACTTGAATATTAAAACACATCCATATTTTTCGAGAAGTAATTATAAGTTGGCATTCATTTGATGTTTTGAAATACTAAAGTAATATCAACATTTAGAATCAAAATTAAGTGAAGAAAAATTCCTGAGGCTAATTCCAGAACATATTATGTTGATAGGGAACAACCTTAAGAACAACAAACAATTTTGGAGGGAAGTGTAGCATTTTCAAGGATGTATGAATAAATTATATGGAACAAAGTTTCTATTGGTCCTTTCACTTCCACAGAGAATGAGGAAGTGCTTATAATTTATGACTATTAAGGAAGCTTTATGAATGGTCTTTCTCATATTTCCCCCCTGGAAGCCATTAGATAATCTGTTTTTATTATTCATAGCCAAACATTTGGTTTAATACTATTTCTTAGAACAGACCACAAAATCATAGGGATATTAGCCATCTCATAATTTTTAGGGGTGTCTTAAACCCATGTACATTATTCCCATCCTGAGAGTTTTCTAAAGTTACAATCTTTAATCCTCACTCTCCCCAATTCTGCTCCTACCAAATGTTACCCAAGATACGTGTAAAATAGGCATTAAAGGGGTTTCCTATCCCATGTTTCTTCATTAGCCATCTACCTTACCACCCACCAGTGTTGTGGATTTAAGAGAGTTGACATAATTGAGTAAGTAAATTAACAAAAACCTAGTCAGTTGCTGCAGAACCCAAGCAATAGAGGGGACATTGGCCCTAATGTTCTCAGGTTTGCACATTAAACAAGCAAAGAGGGAGCTCTTAATTGTGCCTTGTTTTATGGGAACACGATAAATTCCTTTTGTTGACCTTCTTGCAAACTCAATGGCTTTTTTTGTGCCCACGTTGAATTAATAGATATCAAAAGCCTTAGACTGAAGGATTACTCTGAGTATTTAAGGACCACTGTAAGTAGGTAGTAATGAACCGTCCCCCTCCAACCCAACTCAACCTGCTGTTCAGTGTTCTAAAGTGCCTGTTATCCAACATTTCAAACTGACAGCTTGTAAATGTAAATTTTATTAAATGCACAGCAATAAAAATTTGTAGGTTTCTGTCACTTTGAATTTTAGAGGCTCAAAATGAGGCCTTTGGCCTTTTAAATCACAGCAGGTACAAGTACAGCTCTAAAGCAGTCAGTTTAGAAATGGGAGGTTTTTTAGATTTCATTATACACATTCATTTACATAATGATATGAACATTGTATCACAGACAGGGCCATACTTCCCATTGCTTTTTGATCATATAGAGTGAAATGTTAACTCTTAAAACTCTAGAGTAGGCAAACGGGAAAATAGAGACTAACAGCATCATATTGCAAAGCACAAGACTCTTCCTGAGTATACCACAGGGCAACCTCATTTCCATGGAATTGTTAAAATATTAAATTGCTAAAATAAAATAAGTTGTTAAATATTAAATAAAATTAAATTGTTAAAATATCTAGACCCAGGGCTGAGAGAGACTAGGGTATAGCAAATAGAAATCTGCTGAATACATCTGATGAATACATCTGAATAATGAATGCATGATGCGCATTTGTTTCCTTCTGATTCAGGTCCAGAGAGTCTGGACTGATAGCTACAATGCTCTCATGCTCCCTCACCTGTCCCTGGGCCCACATCCTCAGGGCCCTATTCCTGTGGCCCTGTCCCAATGACTGTGCTTACATTCATGCTATCTTTTAAGTCCCTACCACAAAGCTCAGAGCTCTGGACTATTTTCCATTTCTCACTCAGCCTTGACTGTTTTATCACTATGTGAAGAAATCGCTAGTTTCAACCTTGAATAGATCACATTTACATAGCATGATATAGTGGAAAGTATACAGGTTTTGTAATCAGGCAAGACTTGGGTTTGAATCCCAGTTCTAATACTTAATAGATGTATGGTGGTGGCTAAATAATTTATTTTACTTTTCTACGTGTCAGTTTCCCAATCTGTAAAGTGGAGATAATAATATATACTACTTAGGAAAACTTAAAACATTATGGAAATGTGAGTTATCTTTCTTATTATAATGCAGACCTTGCTTTGAGACAGCAGACTGCTGTCTAAGGATTAGCATAGTTATGTATAGAGGGCTAGTCATTCATCAGGTCATGAAAGCTTTAGTTTTGGCAATCCCTGAAGTAGGGAAGAATAGGATCCCTATTTTAGAGGTGGGGCAGCTGAGTCCCAGAAAAAAAGAAGTGACCTGCCCAAGGTCACACAGCCAGTAAGCCCCAGAGCTCAGTCCCATGTTTCTTGACTCCAAATATGGTGTATCTATGCCAGACTGCCTCACTAAATTGAAGTCATTAAACAACAAACAAAAACCCAACAAGACTGTAATGGAAAAATATTGTGAAAAGAAATCACTGCACTACATGTTAAAATTTATGGTGGTTTCTACAAACACATCCATAGAATCACAGTAGCATCCACAAAGCTGGGCTCAGTTATTGATCCAAAATCCCATTGATTTTGGCCCTAGTGGTGAATTTAAATAAAACCACAATTTGACTTCACTTTTGCTTTTAAATAGACAAAATGTTTTATTTCTGTATTTCTTATTCTATGGAGAAGCTACTTTAGTGGGTAACTGAAGACTGTTAGGATTTAGAAATGACAATCAAATGCATGATTTGCTGTTTAATATTACTTTGGCTTGCTGAATACTGTTGCTATAAATGAGTGTTTCTGATGAGACTTATGAGTAAGCATCTGGCCACCTACAGTTGTTAAATATCCCCCTGGCACTTTTCTAAGAGTTGGAGTATTTCCCCAGTGTTTTGGCGACATTCCAGTTTGGGTTAATTACATTCTCTGCCTTGCTAAGTTTCCTCTGCAGTTTTAATTGGGTATGATCCCTTTCTTCACTTTGAGGCAAGTTTTTTTTTTTCCACCTCTCCTGTAGCAAGTGAAGGGATGAATATCTCCCTTTTCTGTGCCAGATTACTGGACGCTTTTGCAACAGTGCTGTGCATTGTCCAAATCTCTAAGGGTCAGCTGAAGCCCTGTGCATGCTCCAATCCTAAGTGTTTTAATGTTTTTTAAAGGGTGAGTTAGACAATTATTACTCAGTGTAAGCATAGCACCTTTCATCAAAAGGCCTCACAAAAATGAAAAAGCTTTACAACACCTCTTTCTTTCTTCTTCCTTCTTTCCTTCTCCCTTCTCCCTTACTTTCCTCCTTTCTTCTCTCTCCTTCCTTCATTTTCTCTTTCCTGCCTTTCTCCCTTCCTTTTCTCTCCTTCTTCGCTCCCTTCCTTCCTTCCTTCCTTCCTTCCTTCCTTCCTTCCTTCCTTCCTTCCTTCCTTCCTTCCTTCCTTCCAGAATGAGGACAATCTCTAAAAGAACCTATGAAAAAAAAGCAAACCTAAATCAGAGGTGAGCTGGAGCCCACTCAACCCATAGGAGAGGCAATTGTTAAATTTTCAGTGTGAATACTTAACACCTCAGAAATCTCAAATGCTATAAATCAAGGTTTAATTGATCATTTTGTTGATTGTGCTTAAGAAAGTGATAGAAAAACTGTTAATAATGCAGATTAAGCTTAAAAGTGTGGCTAGCATAGCCCCCTCCCCCAGGTAGTTGCTTAACATTCATCAGCATTCTGCTGTTACTTTCATGAGTTTTAGACTGGAATATGATCTAGTTCAAGCCCTTCTTTTTACAAATAAGGAAAGTAATCATTAGAGAAACAAAGTAAGACCGTATAAGTATTAAATTAAATAACAGATCTAGAATTTGAACTCAGGTCCTTGGACTTTTAAATCCAATCCTTTTTTTTATACGTCATACTTCAGAACTCAAGTTGTTGTTTAAAATTGTGGAAATGTTGGCCCTCATAATTTTTATATATGTAAGGGAACAAATATTTTCCTTGGGAACTACATACCTCACTTTGTGGAATACAATAGATAGTGATGATAGCTCAGCTTGGATCTTGATTGGATGGATGAGTTTACTGGATGCCTGGTGGGAGGCTGAGAGGGAGCTACTATGAAAAAAGATAGTACTTGGAAAGATTTAAAGAGGGGACTGGAAGAGAAAGAAAGAAAAACAACTCCATGTAGAGCTAAGATGTCGTCTAACTACTGCTGCTATGACCTATGCTGCTATAAAACTTTTCTTCTTTAATGGGAACAGCCAGTGAAGGTACTTTACTACCTGGAGTTTCCATCCTAAGAAATTATTTTTGCAAAAATACTTTACAGATTCAGTGCTGAAAAGCCAAACTATTCATATTCCAAGGTTCCTGAGTTTGATAGTACCACTTCTCCTTCCCCTAGGATGTTATGCTATGCTGATATAACAGTTTGGGGAGCTCTTAAAGAGGGGATCTGCAAACTTATTTTTACTCTTCTACTGGCTTATAGTGGTATACTAATAAGCCAGCAGGGAAACTGAAGCCAAACAGACCCACAGTTGATATTTCCTTGCTGCCTGGGAAGCTGTAGTTTGTAAAAAGAGTGATGAGTGTGCTTACTGTTTTAAACATTTGTTATATTCCTTGCATTATGTTTTAAGTAAATACCCTTTATAATTGTTGTGATGTCATATAATTAATTATGGCCAGGTAGAAAAGAAAATGGGGGCTGGTAAGCTATGGTGGAAAAGATACTAAATCCTTTAAAAATTATTTATAATCTGGAATTAACAAATACAAGATAAAATGGTTATTACTATATACATAATATAAAAGGAAAAGAGATTCTACATGAAACTACAGATCTAATCTTTATTATATACCTAGCATTTCTTTAAAAATATATAATGGATTCAACCTTTAGCTTTCAGAGCTGTCCTGTTTGTGATTCTATCTGGATTTCTTTCTGTTCATTATGTAACCTTCCTTCCTTCCTTCCTTCCTTCCTTCCTTCCTTCCTTCCTTCCTTCCTTC
>CM053592.1:132163358-132186899 GCA_028646515.1 Pseudochirops corinnae
TTATAGCCAGATTCCAGAGTTCCCAGATCAAGGAGAAAATATTACAAGCAGCCAAGAAGAAACAATTTGAACATTGTGGAAACACAATCAGGATAACACAGGATCTAGCAGCTTCTACATTAAGGGATCGAAGGGCTTAGAATATATTCTGGAGGTCTAAGGAGCTAGGATTAAAACCAAGAATCATCTACCCAGCAAAACTGAGTATAATGCTATAGGGAAAAATATGGTTATTCAATGAGGTGAAGGACTTTCAAGCATTCTTGATGAAAAAACCAGAGCTGAATAGAAAATTTGACTTTCAAATACAAGAAACAAGAGAAGCATGAGAAGATAAACAGGAAAAACAAATCATAAGGAACTTATTAAAGTTGAACTTTTTATATTCCTACATGGAAAAATGATCATTGTAGCTCATAAGTCTCATAAGACTTTTCTCAGTATGAGGATACCTGCAGGGAATATAAATGTATATATATGTATACATACATATATATGTATGTATAGGAGGATATATGTGTATATAAATATAGATGTAAGTGTGGGCATTTGTATGTTCACATATACATAGACAGAGGGCACAGGATGAGTTGAATATGAAGGGATGATATCTAAAAAATAAAATTAAGAGGTGAGAGAGGAATTTATTGGGAGAAGAAGAAAGGGAGCGATAGATTAGGGTAAATTATCTCGTATAAAAGAGGCAAGAGAAAACTGTTACAATGGAGAGCAAGAGCAGGAAGGTGAAAGGGAATGAGACAACCTGATTCTCATTAAATTTGGCCTAAGGTGAGAATAACATACACACTCAATTGGGTATCTTACCTTATAGGAAAATAGGGAGGTAGAGGATAAAAGGAGGGAAGGATAGAAGGGAGGGCAGATTGGGGGAGAGGGTAGTTAGAAGCAAACGTTTTTGAACAGGGATAGGGTCAAAAGAGAAAATAGAATAACTGGGGGGATGGGATAGGATGGAGGGAAATATAATAAGTCTTTCACAATATAACTACTATGGAAATGATTTGGGTAACTACACATGTACAATTTATATTGAATTGCTTATCTTCCCAGTGGAGGTGTGTGAGGAGGGAAGAAGGAGAAAAAATCTGGAACTCAAAGTTTTAAAAACAAATGTTTAAAAATTTGTTTTTTACATGCAACTGGGAAATAAGATATACAGGTACTGGGGTATAGAAACCCATCTCGCCCTACTAGAAAGATAGGGGGGTAAAAGGGGAGGATATAAGAGAGAACAGATTGGGGGAAGGGGTATTCAGTAGGCTTGCTATTTTGGGGTGGGGTGTAGGGGAAAGATAGGGAGAGAAAAAAATTGTAAATCAAAATCTTGTGGAAATGAATGTTGAAAACTAAAAACAAATAAATTAGAATACTTAAAAAAAAAAAAAAGATAAATGTCAATGGAGCCAAGAAGAACCACAGGAACAGGAGAGTCTTTTTGTTAGGACACAGACAATGCCAGCTCTCCCTTGGACACCTGGAGAAGGGTGTCTCTCCTATAAAGGGTTTTTGCTCTTACTTCAAGCAGACTTGGATTTAGTTTTGATCTCTGGGAGGAGCTATTTTTTTTTTCTTTTACTCTCTGGTTCATTTTGCCCCAGAATTATGGGTATTTTTTTTAAAGCTCAGATATGGCCTATATTTCTCTCCCAATAAGGAATAAAAGGTATCTTCTAGAAAGGGTGATTAATATAGAAAAGTAGATATCAGTTATAATGCAGCTATTTATTTTTTCTACCAAGAATAAATGCTTTAAACAAAAAGACTACTAAAAAAGTATTAATAAATTCTTCAAACATGAAACAGTAAGCCTATCACCTCTATTTTACTCTCTTGGTATACAAAGATAACTGTAAGACTTTTCAATAGATACTTGATATTTATCTTGGATCTACACTGTATAAACTACTCAGAAGTCCAGCTCTCTTGGCAAGTCAGGACATGGCTTAGACTTTCTTGGGTCTTTCACCTGCGGCATATAGATGGTGTCTGTCATCTCCTCTTAGAAGTTACTACAGAAATCACTTCCTGCTGGTCAACTAGTTCCTGAATTCATGCAGTTACTGACAGAGATGGAAACCGCCATTTCTCAGGATTGCTGTGTGGTGAGCTGAGCTCAGTAAAAGAAAGAAATACAAAAGAGAAGAGGTAGTTGGGGACTTAAGGTACAATCTCAGGTTTACCTAGGTAAATATGTATTCTTGCTGCCATGGGGGCAGTTGTTATGGCTGCTGGTGGGGTGCAATCCCTCTCACATCTCAGGATGGAAGTACAATGGGAAACTGATTTTGTCCATGTCTTCACCAAGAGAGAACCTAAAAAGTGTCTGAAAGGCATTTCTCATCACTGCTTATAGTCCACAGAATGGACAGTTCTTCCTGGCTTAGTCACCAAACAACTTTGATACAGATTCTATTTGCAGAGACACACAATCTAGCGTTTTTTCTTGGTTTGACTTGACATATTGCATATGTCACTTTTCCTTTAAGATACTTTTGCTTAGAAGAAATAGAAATTGGTTAAACATATTGCTTAAATAAATATTTAAAGATGAGAAATTGGAGGAACTGAGAGGCTAAATTCATTTTCCAAAGACATACTGTGAATCAATGATAAAGGTGGGAAACTTCCAAAGCTTCAATAAAGGTGTTAAATTTATATGCTTCTCTGAAATGATGTGTTTTTCCCTTACCATTTGACAGAGATTCTGATGTTGGTTCAGTCTCCAGTAGAGGATACTCACTATACATTCAGTTCAGCCCTTCTTTCCTTAAATAACCAGAACACTGACATTTTGGGTCATATCTTTAAAGGAAAAAGGCAGGAACCTCTCATCTTTGTATGTTGTGAGGTAGAACACAGAGGCAGACCTTTCTCCCTCAAGTACTTTAGCGGTGACCTGAACTACTAGAGTTCAGCCTCAGCATAATTGCAGCACAGCATGGAGTCCCTTCTGGAAACCAGCTGCTTGATCATGGATTCATTTATCAAGAGGGTTATGACTCCAAACATTTTTCTAGACTGGGGTGGCCATTTAAAAAAAAAAAAAGAAAGGAGTCTGGGGAACTAATTAGGAAGGAGTGGCTCCCCTCAGAGTCTTGACCTTAACCCCACTGAGAAAGTAGGTGATTTACTTGACTCAGGGAAGGAGTTGAATACTTGGCAAAAATGTTTTTGTGGTATAAATTAAAACAAATACTGTAAAAAAAAAAACCCAATAGACAAAATTCTGAAACAAAGCCATGAAATACCTCAATGGTTTACAGCAGAAATATAAAAATTCTTTCTATAACATAATTATAATTTTGTAGTTGGGGAAATAAGATCTAATTTAGATAGCCATGATTGTTATGGAAAGAGTGTTCCAGGGAATGGCTAAATAAATTGTATTACATCATGTAAAGAAATAGTACTGTGTTGTAAAAAAATGATGATTGTGCTAAATATAGAGAAGTATGGAATGATCTAAATGTACTGATGCAGAATAAAGAAAGTAGAGCCAAGAAAACAACATACACAATGACTACAACAAAGTAAATGGAAAGAACAACTATTAAAAAATGAAAAGTAAATGTTGTGAAATTATAAAGAACAAGCACGTCTTGAAAGAAGACTATACAAAAAAGACACTCCCATCCTACACCTTTGCAAACGTGGGAGGTCTGCAAGCATTGTATGTTGCATGTATGTGTTGACTTTTTTTGATGTATTGATCAGTTATACTGATTTTTTTTCTCTTTTTTAATCTTCAAAAATAACATTTATTATATGAGATGAATCTCTGGAAGGAAGAGGGAAAAAGATCCTGGGAGAATATGGTGATGTAAAAAAAACCCAATAAAAACATATTTAAAAATAAAACAAAAAGTATTCCATTTAATAATATCTAACATTTATATAGTTCCTTATATAAGGAACCTTAAAGGTTTGTGAAATACTTTAAAAATATCATTTGATTTCACCCTTACAACAACCCTGGGAGTTAGGTATTATTATTATCCCCATATTACAGACAAGGAAACTGAGGAAGACAGGTTAAGTTCTTTGCCCAGGGACACACAACTCATAAGTGTCTGAGACTGGATTTGAACTCAGACCTTCCTGACTCCAGGTCCACTGTTCTATCCATTATGCCACCTAGTTACATTTAAAAGAAATAATAATGAATTTTTAGTTAAAAAGCTATTGGTAAAAATGGAAACAAATTAGGAGTATATTTCAGGGTCAACACTGAAAATGCTGAAGTGTTTATTGCCAAGACATAATATTTCAGTTAGTTGGAAAAAGAATTTTTTGTAGCCCTCCTTCAAACCTGTCTGCATTTCATTAAATGTGTTCTTGGGGGAAAGTATAAATAACAAGTAGGAGTGTCAAGCTCATTAGCTGACTTAGGATGGGCAATTTTCAAATTATGGAGTGGGATGTAAAAAAAAATATGGTATGATATCAAGAGAATAGAGCACATGGCCCCTCTTGATGGAGGAGGAGGCAGCAGAGAAGACAGGGGAGGGAAGGAGAGAGACAGAGAGAATTTCATTATAGCTCATGGTTAAGTCTAAGACTATAGTATTTCTTCAGAGATTTTTCTTCTTCCTCCCTGCCCTATAGAATTGCCCATTTATTTATAGGAAACACCCAGAATGCAATGAAAATCAGCTTTATATAACGAAAGACTGGCCAATAAACCCTGTCCTTATAAGTTTGAACAGAGTGCTCTGTTAAAGTAATCCTCATGTGGACTTTGAATAACCCAGAGATATTCCTCCTCGTTCTGCTCACTTCGTGTTGCATCAGTTGGCATAAATTTTCTCAGGTTTTTCTGAAACCATTTCCTTCATAATTTCTTATCATACAATAGTATTCCATCATAATCATATGCCATAATTTGTTAAGCCATTCCCCAGTTGATGGACATCTCTTCAGTTTCTCATTCTTTGCCACCACAAAAAAGAGCTGCTACAAATTATTTTGTACATATAGGTTTTTTCATTTTTCTTTGTCTCTTTAGAGTATATTCCTAGTAGTAGGTTTGCTATGTAAAAGGGTATGCACAGCTTTATAGCCCATTGGGCATAACCTCAAATTTTTCTCCACAATGGTTGGACTAGTTCACAGCTCCACCAACAATGCATTAGTGTGACTATTTTCCTGGAGCAATTAGGTGGCACAAGTGGGTAGAGTGCTGGGCCTGGCATCAGGAAGACTTATTTTCCTGAGTTCAAATGTGGTATCAGATACTTACTAGTTGTGTGACCTTGGGTAAGGCATTTAACTGTCTTTGCCTCAGTTAGCTCATCTGCAAAATGAACTGGAGAAGGTAATAGTAAACTACTCCAGTTTCTTTGCCATGAAAACCCCACATGGGGTCACAAAGAGTCAGACACAACTGAACAACAAAAACTATCTTCCCATCTCCCTTCCAGCATTTGTCATTTTCCTTTTTTTGTAATTTTAGCCAATCTTTGGTAATATATAGAAATGATGTTGATTTGTGTGGGTTTGCTAAAGCTGTTCATTGTTTCAACTAGTTTTTTAGTTGACCCTCTAGGGTTCTCTAACCATCGTATCATCTGCAAAAAGAGATAGTTTTGTTTCCTCATTTTTTCTTGTCTTATTGCTATAGCTAGCATTTCTAATACAATATTGGATAATAATAGTGATAATGGACATTCTTGCTTCGTCTCTCTACTTATAGGAATTGCTTCTAGCTTACTCCCATTACAGATAATGCTTGTTCTTGGTTTTAGATTGATATTACTTATCATTTTAAGAAAAGATTAATTTATTCCTATGCTTTCTAATGTTTTTAGTAGGAATCAGTGTTGTATTTTTTCTAAAGCTTTTTCTGCATCTATTGATATAATGATATAATTTTAAAAAAATTATTTGTGGTCAGTCATGCTTATAGTTTTCCTAATAAAGAACCAGCCTTGAATTCCCTAGTATAAATTCAGCCTGGTCATATTGTATGCATGATCTTTTTGATATATTGCTGTAATCTCTTTGTTACTAGTTTAATTTATAAATTTTCTATCACTATTCATTAAGGAAATTGGTCTGTAGTTTTCTTTTTCTGTTTTTACTTTCCCTGATATAAATATCAGAACCATATTTGTTGCCATAAAAGGAATTTTGTAGGACTCCTTCTTTACCTATTATTTTTTTGAACAGTAAACCATCTTGGCAGATGGGCTAAAGCAGGTTGAGGATAACTGATAGGCCTAAAACCTGTTGGTGAGTTAGGGGGACTTGTTACCCCAAGCATATGAAGACTTACCCGGTGGAATGGGCACATGAGAGTAATTTGTTCCAACGGCCATGAAGGTGGCTGAAGCAGGTGCTGTAGAGTACTTGGAACTTGGTCAGACATCGAAGATACCAAGGTCATCCACCACATCCCTGGCCATAACCAGTTGTTTTGACTTTTGTCTTGACACTGGACTTTGATGACTCTGGAAGAAAGAGTGAAGCTGATACCTTTGTACAACTCTGTCTCACTTAAATCCAATTTATGCACAAGTCAGGACATTACCCAGTGATGTCATTGGTCCTCTTCAAAAATGAAGGATGAACAACAGAAACAGATATTCTGTAAATGGTTCTAGTCTATTAATCATGTGGTGAAAAGGTGATCTTCATTAATTGCATGGCTGGAACTGGGAGTGCATTCAACAGGTACTAGCTGATCAGAACCTTTCCCTTCTCTTGGTTGACTTTTTGCATGGCAATGTTCCAGTGAAGGAGACTAGAGATGGAACTCTGAGACTGGAGCCCATGTTAGGTTTTACAGCCTGTCTAGTGTCAATGCCTCAAGGACCAAAGACCTAGGAATGGCTCCCAAGATCTAGTCCAGTGGTAGCTGAGATGAAGATTTAGCAACAGTGTTGTCACATTTGGATGTGAACTTGGTAGAACCAATGCTATGTAGAAATTCATTAAATCTGAGCCTGCTCTCTCCAGAGATCAAAGGAGTATATGGCAGAGTGTGCCCTATGTTGGGGAAAATATATATACTTCTATTCTTACTATATCTTCAAAATAAATAACCCCTTGTAAAAACTATTTTTTTTACATAGTTAATGGCAGTGAAATACTAATTACTAGCAACTAATACAGGGGAAAGCATGCTAGAATGTAGGCATGAGTTGATACATTAGAAAAGATACTTCTGTCCCTCAAGGGTACCCCTAAAACCCTGAGATAGAGATGTAACCAACCTGGAACTTAGGGAATGGAGCCAGAGTACTTGCTTCATTTATTTAGCAACAAAACCTCCTAAATAAAATTAATAAAATACACAGCACATTAAGGGTTATAAATACCATTTCTCCAGGCAGCAATGAGCCAGGGAGAGGAAGGAAATTAAGAGGGGGACAGATTTGCATAGTTGTAGTGAAGTAGAAAATTTTGTCCAGGTAGGGCACTCCTTAGGCAGTATAGTGAACCATACAAGATCCAACTGCTCCCTATTATATTTGGTTCAGCCATTCACCACTTCTACTGCTGTTCTAAAGTTCTCAGGCTTATCCATCCTACAAAGTTCCCACCTCCCATGATCCTTCAGTCCTTCCTTCTAGCTGAGAAATACATTTTTCCATCAGCCATTTAATTGTTAGGTGGCTACACAAAGGCATACTTTATTCCACTATATCTAATCTCAGTTCAACCCTTATCAATGCACAGTTTTACTTCTATTGATCTCTGATTGATTTCTTATCACATTGAGTACAACTATTCCAAACTTCTCCTTCTCCTCAAACTGCAAGTGACAAATCCCTTATACTCAGAAAATGTGGGCAAAACATGAGACATGTAGAGATATTATGATATTATTATTATTATTATTATTTGTATGAACCTAGAATTATAGACTTGATGTTGGAAAGGACTTTAGAAGCCATCTAGTCCAACTCCTTCCTTTTAAATATGGAAACTGAAGCCAGGAGAAGTTGAATAGTTTGCCTAAAGCCATATAGGTCATAAATGGCAGAGCTGGGATTTGAACTCAGGTTTTGGATTCCAGGTCCAACATTCTTTCACTTTTCCTCTCAGTTAACACTTGATTACAGTGGGGAACTCTAGATTTTTCTCCAGTTGATTTCATGACTGTTTACAGTTGGGGTGCTTAACTTGGGGTCCATGAAATGGTTTTTTAAAAAAAATCTTGGTCATCACATTTCAACACAGTTGGTTTCCTTTATAGTCCTATGTATTTTATTTTATTGATCTAAAAACATTATTCTGAAAAGGGGTCCATAGGCTTTACCAGACTGTCAAAAGGGTCCATGAAACAAAAAATATTAAGAACCTCATTTCTACAGGATGAAGTAGAATGAGCAACTATGTGGAGTCACAAAGATGAGTTGGGAGATTGTTGTAGTAATCTGTATGACAGATGAACTGAAGGAGAACTTGGATGAAGTCTGTGACTTGGGGGAAAAGAATCCCAAGGGTATTTGGGAGGAAATATTGGTAAGACTTGGTGCTGCATCGGGTATGAGGAGTAAAGAAGAGGGAGGAAAAATTTCTAATTTGCTCAAGTTGTATAATGGAAGCAGGAAAAATGGAAATAAGAGTTGGTTTGGTAAAGTAAGAAGAATTTATCTTTTTTTTAAATTCAATTTTATTTTCAGTTCTAAATTCTTTCCCTTCTTATGTATAGTCAAGCAAAATAATTTTCACATTAGCCATGTTCCACCCCCACCCTCCTCAAATGCTGCATTTTGCACTCTGCATGCATGTCCCGTCTACGTGCATGTTTCATCATGAGTTCTCTGGAATCGTGGTTTGTCATTGCGTTGATTAGATCTCTTAAGTCTTTCAAAGTTGTTTTTATTGAATAAATTGCTCTCCTAGTTCTGCTTACTTCATTTTGCTTCAGTTCATAGGCGTCCTCCCATTTTTCTCTGAAACTATCCCCTTCATAATTTCTTACAGTACAATAATATTCTATAACATTTGAGTATCATAATGTATTGAACCTTTCTTCAATTATTGGGCACCCCCTCAGTTTCCAATTCTTTGCTACTATGAAAAGAGCCGCTATAATTATTTTTTGTATGTATGCCTCCTTTTCCTATTTTTTTAAAATCTCTTTGGGGCACAGACCTAATATTAGTATTGAAGGGTCAAAGGGTAGGTACTATTAAGTAGTTTTTTAGTCATAGTTCCAAATTGCTTTCCCAAATGGCTGGCCCAGTTCACAACTCCAATGGTACATTAATACCCATAGCCTCTACATAGCGTTTCTCATTTTCTTCTTTTTCAACTTTGCCAATATGAAGGGTGTGAGGTAGGGCCTAAAAGTTATTTTAATTTCAATTTCTCTAGTTATTAATGATCTAGAACACATTTTTCATATGACTATTAATAACATATTTTTTCCTCTGAAAACTGTCTAGTCATATTATTTGACCATTTTGTCAATTAGGGAACAGCACTTAATGAATTTATCTTTAGACATATTGAGTCCACAATAAGTTAAAATGCCATTGAGATACTCATGGAGTATGTGTAGGTGTTAGTTGAAAATGGAGTGGATCTTGTGATGGAATGAAGAGGGAGATTTCAGTGTCAGTTGTGCAGAGCTGATGAAGTTATCTTACTCTAAGTGAGTACTTGAAAAGGCCTTAACCTAAAAGCACCAAGGTCTCCCATTGCATCCTGGGTCATCTCCAGTCATCCTGATGAATATCTGGTCAGTGAATCCAGATGGCTGTGGAAGAGAAAGTGAGGCTGGTGACCTTGCATAGCCCTCCCTCACTCAAATCAAAGTCCACTGCAAGTCGTGTCATCATTTCCCTGATGTCATGGTCCTCTTTGAAAATGAAGGACAAACACAACCTGTGAATAGACTGAGCTGCCTCAATGGGGACCCAGCTACTGTGGTAATTCAGCTCGTCCTCATCCTCTCCCTCTCCCTCTCCTCCTCTCCAAAGGAAGGTAAATTTTGATGGCCAGAAAATGCCCACTTAATTTGGGATTTACTGACTTTACTCTTTCTTTCTCTTCCTTCCTTCCTTCTTTCTTTACTTGTTAAGGTGATAGTAAAGGGAATTTTTGTATAGGAACAGGTTGACCTAGATGACCTCTGGAGTCTCTTCAGATTCTAAGATTCTGTGAATCTAATTGTAAGCTCTTTGAGGCAGAGACCCCACTTATTTTTGTATTATCAGCATGAAATGGATTGTGCTGAACAGAGTAGATGCTTAATAAACATAATCCGCCTTTCTGAAGCTATCACAAAGGGACACTTTAAAAGATTTCTCACCTCCTTGTTAGTCTACCCAGAAAATTTAGGAAAAAAATAATAAAATGCAATCCACTGCACAGCAGTTAACAAGAGAGTATTTCCCCATGACAATAATATAGAGTAGATTGCTTCCCTGCACCTCCCAATTCTCCTCTGGCTTATGATATAAGGCACATCTGTATCCCTTTTCTGTTCCCAAGCTCTTGCCCCTTGTCATACTCTTGGGGTCAGAGAGTATGGCTTCTATCTCCATGGGACCACTTCCCTAAACCACTTCATCTTAATTCTTATGACTTGAGCAAAAATTAAATAGTGGGGAGAGAGGGATGTGGGAGATAACTCTTCTCAATAAAGCAAGTAATTAAGAGATTGGTGCACGTTTCCCTTTAGCTGGAGATTGTGTTATGTAGTCCTGTTAACACTGATAATCTTTTTTACCATCAATCTCTTGGGAGGAGGGGAGAAATTAGTATATGTACCATTTAGATTTACATTTGACACCTTCTGAAGGAGAGAGGACCCAACTAATGCTTGTTTTGTAAAATTTCCTCCCCTCCCCTTATTCAGTTATAGCAATACATAGTGTGTTGTCATTGGCAAGGTGGCACCTCATTCTCCATGGTGGGTGCTACCTCAGGCTCAAGGTATGCTCTGAGTCCATATCCACTCAGGGTAATATCTTGAGTGTTTCCTTTTTCTCTAGGAAAGCAGAGGGCACAGTTAATTCAAGGCAAAGTCATTTAATGAAAGAAGACATCAAGAAAATTCACCATAGAACACTTCTCCATAAATCTAGGGCACACTTCCCACAAATGTACATGTCGTTAGTGGGGAGACCAAGCACTCAGTGAGATCATGCATGAGGGTATATACAGGGAGAACATGGAAAGAAGGGTAATTCATACCTATGATACTGCAGAACATCCACTGTCTTCTGGTGAAACATAGAACTGCTCTCACTGGATCTGCTGCCCCCTGGATGTGGCTGACACCTCTCTCTGGTGGGCATTGTTCTTTGCATCTAGTTCCTCGGGCTCAGTTCTACAGGATCACCCAAGCCATTTTAGCATGTGGGTGTGATCTCTGGTCTTTGTGTCTGACTCTTTGTGAGTCTGTTTGCTCACCACACTGGTGGAGGTTTGCCATTTCCTTCTTATTTTACAGATGAGGAACCTCGGGGCAAACAGGGCTAAGTGATTTACTTGCCCAGGGGTCACAAGTGTCTGAGGCTGGGTTTGAACTCACAAAGATGAGTCTTCCTGACTCCAGGTTTAGCACCTTATTCACTGTGCTACTCCTGCTAGGGTGTAGTGGCTAGAATAAACCCAGACTGATTTCTCTAGAATCACAGAGCCACACCCATCTGACAAAAGCCCCAGGTAAAGTACTCCGAAGCTAAAATTTTGGGAGGTGATCCTTCTTTTTGTTTTTTGTTCCACTCAGAGTGACTCTGTATGGGGTTTTCTTGGCAAAGATACTCGAGTGGTTTATCATTTAGGTCACAATTCTATTTTTGTAACTTTACCCACCACTCACATTGTAGGGAAATTTGCCGAAAGGTCAAGCTTTTATCTTTTAGCTACCTCTACCTTTGGGGCAGCTAGGTGGCACAGTGGATAGAATGTTGGGCTTGGAGTCAGGCAGACTTATCTTCCTGAGTTCAAATGTGGCCTCAGATGCTTATTAGCTATGTGACTCTGGGCAAATCACAACTATGTTTGCCTCAGTTTCCTCATTTATAAAATGAGCTGGAGAAGGAAATGGCAAACCACTCTAGTACCTTTGCCAAGAAAACACCAAATGGGGCCATGAAGAGTCTGAAATGACTGAACAACTATAACCTCCACCTTTGTAACTTCATCCTCCACCCACTTTTCAGAGAAACTTGATTAATCTAAAAGGTCAAATCTCATTAATTGTACTACTGCTGTTGTAGCATTCCCATCTATCTTTAATCCCATTGCCTGAGAATTGCTCTCATCTCCTAATGATATAATGGAAAGGATCTGTTGTTTAGTTGTTTCAATCATGTCTGACTCTTCATGAGTCCATTTGGGGTTTTCTTGGCAAAAATATTGGAGTCGTTTGACATCTCCTTCTCCAGCTCACTTTATAGATGAGAAATGGTTTATTTTAGGGTTAGGTGACTTGCCCAGGATCACATACCTAATGTCTGAGGCCAGATTTGAACACAATATGAGTCTTCCTGACTTTAGGCTCAGCACTCAATCCAAATCGCCCTGATGTAACACTTATTCAGCCTCTTCATTGAAACATCTAGCCTATCAGAAGATACAGTTATGTTGCTGTAAACTTTGTTCTGTCTTTTTGTTAAAAGATTCCATCGGTCCTCACTTGGGGGGGGGGTGGTTAGGAGAGAGAGGTGCAGTGTCTTTGCTCACGAGAGGTCATTGACCCCATTTATTGGTATTATTGGCATTTTTATGTTGTTACATTATTTTCTTTCTAGCTCATTTAATTTTCATTATAACGAAGGCATCCAATTCTTGAGTGAAGTTTTCCACCAACTATTCTAAGGTGCCAATTTTCCTATCCTTTTCCATTTTATGGGTAAGTTCATACCATTCCTAGTTACGATCATTAGTTGTGTAATTTCCTCCATCCTATTCTCATACACTTTCTCCTACTTTTAATTTTGCCCTCCTTTTTGCAAAGAAGGATGGTGAAAGGGGAATGTGCATAGTGATCCTTTTTTTCTTTTTCTTTCCTTCTTTCTTTTCTTTTTTTCTCTTTCTTTCTCTTTCCTCCTATTTCCTTTTCTTCTTTCCTTCCCTTTTCCAATCTCCCCTCTGAGACTGGAGTTTGTTCTGCTTGTGATTCATCCCTCCATGAGGATTCCTTCATCTTACTTTCACTCTCTGGCATTCATTAAGGATTAGCACCTCTAGTATGAAAGCTTGTGGAGCCCTTTTCCGGATTGCTCATCCACCTGCCCCCCAATTTTACCCTGTGGTTCCAAGAAACTATAGTATGTGCAGAGGCCACACCCTGGTAAAACTGTCTCAAACATCTGGGCTAAACCAGGTTGAGAGTAATCAATGGATCTAAAACCCATGGATGAGGTAGGGAGATGTCTATTCCAAGCATGTGAAGACCTCCTCTGCCCGAATGAGAACAATTTCTTCCTGAAGCAGGTGATATAGAACACTTAGGTCTTGGTCAGACAGGTTATCCACTTCATCCCAGGCCATTGTCAGTCACTTGACACTAGACTTTGATGACTCTGGAAGAGAGAGTGAGGTTGATGACTTTGTGCAGCTCTGCTTCACTTAAATCCAATTCACTTGCAAGAAATCACCCTTCTTCCCCAACACTGGAATAGTTTGCCATTTCCTTCTCTAGTGGATTAGGCAAACAGAGGCTAAGTGACTTGCCCAGGTCACACAGTTACTAAGTATCTGAAATCATGTTTGAACTCAAGTTTTCCTGACTCCAGGACCAGTGCTGTAAGAGCCACCTAGCTTCCTGATCAATATCCTCTATTTCAGAGAACTAACTCTTTTAGAATTAGTTATTCCCAAAATCCCCTATGATTTAGAATAGAAACGAATTTGAGTCGGAAGAAAAGGTAAGCTAAGAAGGAAAAATGATTGCTTTTTACCTGCCTATCCTGAATTTCTGTCTTATTATCATCATATTAGTAGCAAAGCCTGGTTGCTTTGGTGCTGTATATTGGCCAGTGAAAAATTACCTCCTTATATTTTCAACTGCTTTGCAGGCACACAGTTCGTGACACTCAAAGAAGTAAAGCTTTTGTAAGTTTAAGAAATCAACTAGAACTCATAACAGTTTGTGGAAAATAATGAGTACCCAAATGAGCAGTCCTTCTTGGCAGAACTGTCTGAGCTCACACACTTACAATCATGATCTAGGTGGAACTCCCCAAAGCTGCTTCCTCTTCCAGATCCTCTGATTCCTAGTCCTCCAGATGTTCTCAGTAGTTGCTAGCAAGAAGTCTCTGGCATGGAATCTCACTGTGTGTCCCAGATTAGTTATATTAGTTATCCTGTTCCCTGTAGTTTCTCAGGAACTGCTAGAGGGAGAAAAATCTCTATTGGTGCCAATGACTCAGAGGAGAGTCTTCCAGAGTTTACTTGTCTTGTCAGGAGAGACAATTCTCCTTATGTCATAGTTCTAAAACAGTGCCAGGCAAAGGTGTCTGCTCTCAGGGATCTCTTCTTTTTCCTGCTTCTTAGAAATTGTCTGGCAGGAATACACCTTCACCCCTACCTCTTCCATCTCTAAGCTAGTCTTAATCACTGACACTCAGTTTATAAGATTACCAGAATATAAATTTAGGGAAGGGACCTCAGACATGAGCTAGTCCAACACCTTTATTTTCAGATGAAGAGACTGAGGCTCAGATTGGAGGCAGTGTCATGGGGGGAAGGGACTTGCCTTAGGTTAGACAAATAATAAGTAACAGAAGCAGTATTTGAAATTTGATCCCTTGACTTTTATTTTTGTGCATGGCATTTTTTTATTTTTAAAAATATATTTATTTAAACTTTTATGTTGTCCCTAATTACATGTAAAAACATTTTTTAACATTTGTTTTTTTTTTAAATTTTGAGTTCCAAATTCTCTCTTTCCCTCCCTTCCCTCCTTATTGAGATGACAATTTGATATAGGTTTTACATGTTGGGTCATACAAAACATATTCCCATACTAGTCATGTGAAAGAAAACACAGACCAAGAAAAAGCAAATGAGAAAAGCAAAGAAAGTTTTTTATTTTTTTTTTAAGTATACTTTGATTTGCATTCAGATTCCATCAGTTCTTTCTCTGGAGATGGATAGCATTTTTTTTTTTAATCATAAGTGCTTCAGATTTGTCTTGGATCTTATTGCTGAGAATATGTAAGTCTTCTACAATTTTTCATTGCACATTGCTGTTTCTGTGTATGACATTCTCCTGGTTCTTCTCATTTCACTTTGTATCAGTTCATGTAAGTCTTTCCAATTTTTTTCTGAGAGCATCCTGCTTATCATTTCTTAAAGCACAATAGTATTCCATCACAATGATATACCACAATTTGTTCAGCCTTTCCACAATTGATGATCATCCCCTCAATTTCCAATTCTCTACCACCATAAAAAGAGCTGATATAAATATTTTCATATATATAGGTCCTTTCTCTCTTTCTTTAATCTCTTTGAGATTCAGACCTATTAGTGGGATTGCTGGGTCAAAGTGTATGTATGATTTTAAAGATGTTTGGGCATAGTTCCAAATTGTTCTCCAGAATGATTGAATCAGTATATAACTTTACCAACAGTATATTAGTGTTTTAATTTTCCCATATCCCCTCCAACATTTGTCATTTTCCTTTTCTGTCACATTAGTTAATCTGATAGTTGTGGGGTGGTGCCTCAGAGTTCTTTGAATTTGCATTTCTTTAATCAATAGTGATTTAGAGTATTTTTTCATATGACTATATGAAAACTGTCTGTTCATATCCTTTCATCATTTACCAATTGGGGAATGGCTCTTATTTTTTTTTTATAAATTTGACTCAGTTCTTTATATATTTAAGAAATGAGGCTTTTATCAAGAGAAACTTCTTCTGCCAGTATTTAACATGTTGTAACTTTGTAATTCTCTTGAAAGCTAGTTAATAAGAAAATAGGTATTGTGTACTATGTTGTCATCTCCACCCTTGTTATGATCACTCATCACTAGCTTTGGATTCAAGTGACTTCTGGCTTTTTCCTACACCTAGTCTATATTTAAAGGAGCTATATCCACAATACTAAACATTCAAAAGAATATTCTGTGTTCTCTGAAAAAGTAAATTCAAAGAATTTCCTAGCATGTTCTGAATGATGTATAAAGTCTCAATGGAATAAGCATAACTCGAAGAAGTTAAGTTTTGGTATTTTTAAGCAACACAAAAATCCAATTCATCTGTAAAATCAGAAAGTTGGATTATCTGATCTCCAAGGCCCCTCCCTGCTCTAATTTCCATTGTCTAGAAATGCCTGTTTTATTTCCTTAAAACAAGTCACATTACTTTACGTGACATGACTCCATCTCCCCAATAGCTGCCTCACCCACTTTGGAGTAACTCCATCAGAGAACTGTTTGCTGAATAGCAGTGTGTCCCTGCCTGCAATGTCATTTGAGAGTCTCTAGGCTTACTGTTCACTCCTAGTTCAACTCACTCTCTGACCTGCTCTGTTCCCCAACCTGCCTCTACCCCATCTATTTTATGTTTTGTTTTCCCCTATTAGAATATAAGCTCTTTCAGAGTAAGAACTGTCTTGCTTTCTTATATTTATACATTCAGATAGCAAAGTGCCAGATACATAGTTCACACTAATAAATGTTTATTCTATTTAATCTATCTAAATAATTTATTTCACAAAATGTGAGAGTGGGAAGAGATTTCAATACCTACCCAAAGAATAAATTGCCCAGACAATATCCCTGACAAATTTTCATCCAATTCCAATTGAAAGGTCTTCAATGACAGGTTACTTGCTGTCTCACAATACCATGAGGTAATTCAAGTCACAGGTTCATAGGATGGAGATTTGGAAGGAGTCTTGGAAATCATCTCATCTGATTTCTTCTTTCTAGATAATTAGAAATAACCACAAAGTGGTGTTTTGGGATTGAGGAATTTTCTTTTCAATTCAATTCCAAAAACCTTTATTACGTGCCAAATATACCCAAGGAACTGTGATAGATGCTGGGGATATAAAGTAAAAAACAAAACAAAACAGAAAGAGGAGCTTATGTTCTAATGGGAGGCTTAATGTGAAAAACTAAATAAATTTTATATAGAAAATAATATAAAAGTAGTTCAAGAGGGAGACGGTGCTAAGAACTGGATCAGGAAAGACCTCATGTAATTCATTGACCTGTCTTCATGGAAGCTAGCAAGGGACTCTCTGAGGTCAAAGTAGTGGAATGTATTCCAGACATGGGGACTACTTATGCAAAGACTAAGAGGCTCTAGTCAAAGACATTATCGTCTCACATCTGCAACAATTTCCTAATGAGTTGTACCGATTTTAGTCTCTTTTTTTTATCTTGTACCTAGATGCCATAATAGTTTTAATTAAATGTTTTCATCCTATTACACTTATCTGTTCAAGAATTTAAAGAAATTATTGTCTATTGTGTCAAATCTAAACTCAACCTAGAATCAAGGTCCTCCATAATTAAGCCACCAAAATCTATCAATCTTTATTTCTTGTAACCTGTGGGCTAGGACTAAAGTCCTGGGTTTCACCTTGGGAATTCTTCACATAAATCAGAGAGGTTAATTTCAGAAGCTAGAGAAGTGGTCATTGTCTCCTGCTCATTTCCCAACATATATCAGTAATTTCTCAGTGCATAGCTACGTAGCAACCTCAGTTGACTTATACCCAGGTGGATGTTCTCTAGATGTGAAGTTTATTCTAGGCAGTTTTCCACAATTATTCAAAAGATGACATACATTCAATTTGGACATGCCAATTATCTCAGTGTAGCCAATATGCTCAGTGTAGATACTAATAATCATCCTGAGAATGATACCGCAAGAAGCTAATGTTATTTTATTTGGGGCAAGGGGCTGTGGGAAGTCTGTACAGTGTGGTTTCTCACAAGTTATAAAGGAAGGGGAAGATTTGAATTTTTAATAGACCATTTAATATGTTATAAGTGGTTATGATCTGATTTAAAGAAAACTACTAATATGCAATCACAAAAAGGTTATAATACACTTAACATAAGTATTTCTTCTATGAGGAAGCAAATGTGAGTTACACTGACGGTTTCAGTGCAATAAATAAATTCAAATCCAGGGCAGGGACTTTGTCTATCACTTGCCCTTGGTCCTACAGGGAGAAATTCAAAGTGAGGCTAAGTTGCACAAAGTCATCAGCCTCACTCTCTCTTTAGAATTACTGAAGACTAGTGGCAAGATAAAAGTTAAGACAAGGGATTCTGTGGATGACCTTGGCTTTTTCAATGTCTGACCAAGCTCTAATCCCTTCACGGCACCTGCCTCAGCCACCTTCATGGCTGTTAAAGCAATCTGTTCTCATGAGCCAGTTCTACTGGAGAAAGTCTTCATGTGTTCGGGGTAGACATCCCCCCAACTCACTGAGAGGTTTAAGGCCTCTTGGCTACCTTCAACCTGGTTTACCTCATCTACCTAGACAGTTTTTACTAGGGTATGACCCCTGCACATGGTACAGTTTCTTGGAGCCACAGGTGAGAGTTGGGTGTTAGGTAGACACCAAAGGTCAATGAGCAGTCCTGAAAAGGCTTGGCAAGCCCTTGTATCAAAGGTGCTAGTCTTCCTTAAACACCTCATCTACACCTCATTATTGGTACCTTGAATGAGAAGGTAGGCTGTAGCAGTCACAGGTTCCTGACCAAGAAAAAGGCCACCTGTAACAAGAGTACTGAATTAGCTAAGGTCATACAGGTAGTAGGCAGCAGAGCAGAGCTGGGATTCAAATAATCTTCTGATTGCAATTATAACCCTCTTCCTCCATTACCACATCACCTTAGCCCTTTCCATTTTTGGTAACTAATTTATTAGATTTATATTAATTTTTAAAACTATTACTAACAAGCCATATAACAAAGATTTTTTAAAATAAAAGAGAGAAAAATGAAGAAATCAGCAAAACCAATTAATACATAAAAAAATCTGATATCAAATGTGATGTTCCACATTGGTGTACTTGCTACTTCTATAAAGAAGTTGGGGATGTGTCTTCTTTTATCTATTTTTTAGGGTCAAGTTTGTAATTTTACAACCTTCATTTTCTATTAATTTGTAGTTGTTCTTTCCATTTACTTTGTTGTAGTCAATTGTATATATTGATTTCTTGGTGCTGTTTGCTTCTCTTCAAGAGTTCATGTAAATCTTTCTATGCATCTCTGTATTCATCACATTTATTGTTTCTTATAATATAGTAATACACAATTACATTCATGCACCATAACTTGTTTTGCCATTCCCAGTCAATAGGCATATATTTTGTTTCTTCATTACCACAAACTATTGCTATAAATATTTTGGTGTACATAGAACCTTTCTTTTTGCTGGGCGACTCTTAATTATTAAGGAATTTTTTTCCTCATTTGAGTCAAAATGTACCTCACTGTAACTTTCATCATTTGGTTCTAATGATATTTAGTGGTTTTGTAGAATATATCTAATCCATGTTCTTTTTAATGTTTTAAAAATATAGATATCATTTCCCAATGCTCACCCTTCCCCCATAAAACTCACTTATAACAAAGAAGTACTAATTTCTTTTCCAGCTTATGAGAAAGTTATCATATCCACCCAGACTTTTCTTCCTAAGGTTAAATAAGTCCATTTTTTTTCCAACGATCTTTATATAAAATGGTCTCCAGTCTCACAGAATTACAGAAATTGAGAGTTGGAAGGGACCTCAGTGGCCATGTATTACAATCCTTATGAGAAAGTAATCCCCACTATAATGTGCCCCACAAGTGATTGTCTTCTGCTTGAAGACATCTGAGGGAAGATACCACTTCTTTTGGCAGTCTATTTCACTTCTAGACAGCTCTAATGGTTAGGAAATTTTTTTTGACATAGAACCTTAATATGATTCTTTGTAACTTTAACCTTTGATTTCCAAGTCTGCTTTCTGGAATGAGACAGAATAAGTTTAATCTCTCCTTGATGTGAAGTTCCTTCAAATACTTGAAAACAGCTACCATGTCCCCTACTGAGTCCTCTCTTCTTCAGGATAAATGTGTCCAGTTCCTTCTGGGAACTGAAGAGTGTCTGGTTTATCAATATCCTTCTGAAATAGTAGTGCCCAGAATTAAACACAGAATTCCAGGGGGACTATCATCTCCCCTATTCCTAGTGGCAATGTCCTTCTTAACACAGCCCAAGATTGTGTTAGTTTTCTCACCATGTGATTGGCCTCCTATGAATATACTCCATGACTTACCACACCTCAGTGAAGCTCTCTGGGGTTCCGCAGCTTTACCTGACAGACCTGCAATAGTTCATCCTTTAAATGGGTAAAGTGGAGGGGCATAGAGAGATGAGATTCAATTATTCAACAAATATTAAGTGTTTTCTGTGTGCTTAGCACTCTATCAGGTGCTGCGGAAGATATACAATTTAGGTAAGACAAATAATTTCATGGAACTTATAGTATATTGGGGAATGGCATCAACAAAGAAAATTCACAACCTCCAATATTACACGAAGGGCACATCAGAGAACTACCAGGCATTTTGTTCATTTTTCAGTCATTTTCAGTCATGTCTGACTCTGTTACTCCATCTGTGTTTTTTTTTGGCAAAGATACTGGAGTAGTTTGCCATTTCCTTCTCCAGTTCATTTTACTGATGAGGAAACAGCTAGTAAGTGTCTGAGGTCAGATTTAAACTCAGGTAGACAAGTCTTCCAGACTCTAGGCCCTGCACTCTATGCACTGTGCCACCTTGATTGGCTTTTTGGAGGGGGGAAGCTAGGGCAGTTGAGGTTAAATGACTTGCCCAAGGTCACATGGCTAGTTTTTGTGGTAAGTGTCTGAGGCTGAATTTGAACTCAGGTCCTCCTGACTCCAGGGCCAGTGCTCTATTCACTGTGCCACCTAGCCACTCCAATTTAGAGCTTTTTCTAATCTGGTTCCAGTCTCCTTCCCTTCATGTAGTCTTTGGTCTAGCCAAAGTGTCCAACCAACTCTTTCCCCATATGTGACATTCCATCCTTATGTTATGTCTTGTAGATTATCCTCACTTTCTGTAGTGCACACTCTAGTGCTCTCTTCCTCTTAAGCGTTCCCAGCAACTTGCTCCAGAGCTTGGCTCAAGCCTGGCATCCTACATGAGGTCATTCTTGATGCTCACTCACAAGAGCTAGTAAGACCTTCAACAAGAGTACACTGTATTTGTTTTGTTGCTTATTTTGTATTTACTCAAATGCATACCTGTTGTTTCCACAGAACAGAGAAAGTTCTGTGTTTGTCTTTGTATCCTCACATGGAGGTGTTCAATGTTTGTTGTTTAACTGATTGAAAGCACCATACAAAGCCTGAAGTGACTCAGAGTCATATGATTTGGAGCTGGCTGAGTCCTTAGAGATAGTCTAGTCCAGTGGTCCTCAAAGTGTGGTCCAGGGACACTTGGAAGTCCCTTTTAAGGGGTCCTGAGGTCATTATTATTTTTATAATAATAATATATTTAATTTTTAAGATGGTAAACATCAATGAATATAGTCCACATAAGCAAAAGCTCTTTGGGGAAAGAGCCTCAGTAACTTTTCAGTGTAAAGAGGTCCCAAGACCAAAAAGAGAACCATTTATAGTGCAATCCTCCTCACTTTGCAGATTAATAATAAGAAATAACAGTAATAAAATATTTGCATAGTTCTTTAAGATTTACAAAGTGTTTTCTTCACAACAATTTGGTGAGGAAAGATACTGAAAAAGTTATTCTAATTTTACAGTGGAGGAAATGGACTCCTGGTAAGCAGAAGTGATTTGTCCAAAGTGATCAGCTCTGAGACACAAGGTGATAATAGCCTTAAAGACACAACTTATTTCCTCATCTTTCAGACGTAGAGGTATTCCCTGTTTTGCTAGTCCATTCCTACCTACTTTATTGGAGAGAGCACAGGATTTAGATTCCTGAAGCCTGAGTTTTAATTCTGGCTGTGCTACTACAGAGTTTATAGTAACCTTGGTGAATTCAGACAAGTCATTTCCTCTTTTGGGAACATCAGTGAGGAGGGTTGGACTTTCAAAGGGATTTCCAACCAGTAAGGCTGTGACAATTCACAAATCCGTGAGTCCACCAAACACCACAATGTTGCTCTTTATCTGACTTCAATAAAATATGCGGTATTCATAATATCCACAGTTTTATGTTATCTATGGTTTTATGTCATCCCAGTTTTTAGTTTTCTTTATTTCTTTTAGTGTTCAAGATTTTGAGTTTCACATTTTTTTTTCTCCTTCCCTCCCCTCCCAAAAGACAGCAGGCAATCTGATATAGGCTATACATGTACAATCATATTAATGTTATCCTAGTTTCATTTGGGTCTAATAGGAAAAAGCTGTTAAGTACCTTGAAACTTTTCACAATCATGTTTTTTTTGGAAAAGAGTTTCTCCACTTGTTGCTTGGAAATCTAAATCTAGAACCAAGCAGAAAAGAAATCTAAGGCCTAAACTTTTCTGCCTTCAAGGAAACTTTAAATCTCTGCAAGTGGCAAAGCAGCACCTGCTATCTCATGAAATGCTTAAACACATAAACATTTTCTGCAAAATGAATAAATGACTCCTCAGCATACATCTCACTTTTTATTTTTATTTATTTTTTTACAATTGTGTCTTGCTGTTGCTATGATTAACAAAATGCAAAAAAAAGGAATTAATTAATTAGCAGTTTTTGGTCATTGTGTATTTTCTCAAACGACTGATCCTTGTTTTGCTCTAATAAAATTTAAAGCTACTATTATGTTGCGGATGGGTATCATTTTTTTGATTTGTAAAAAAGGGGTCTTTAAAACGGCTGAGAAACAATAAAATAAATGATAATACCTTCTTTTTTTAAAGAAAAAAAATCAGACCTGTGATTTCACTGATACAGGAACTCCCTGAGGAAACTCCCATTATCAGTGCAGGTCAGTATTCGCTCCCTAATTTAGAGAGCTGCTTGGAGCAGTCTCCTTCCTCAAACTGCTTGTAGGTGTCACTGTACCTATATTTTCCTTACTGGAGGACAGACTAATTTCTCCTATATTTTACCAGCGACTTCTCCTTTGACACTCACCATCCTACGAAGCAGATACTTCAGGCATTAATGTACCCATTTTAAAGATGGGGACAACAGAGGTGGCGTTGAGAGGGCTATCAAATTCCCTTCCCGTCTTTCCCCCACTCCCCCTCCCCATTTCACAGATGAAGAAACTGAGGATCAGGGAAGTTCACTGGACTTGCTCAAAATCACAGGCAAGTAAGCATAAGAAGCAGAATCTGACTCCGTTCCACTAAACTCCCAGAAGGGTCCTCTCTCCTCACTTACGAAGTCTTTTTCCTTTTAGTTCCCGCCATCTCTGTCTTCTTTAAAGATCATCCTCCACCGCCAGTTTGCTACCCAGCAACCGCCCCACCCGCCCCGCCCCGCAGCTTAGGCAGTAGGGCTAAGGCACGCTCCTCCCCTTTGTGCGCCCTTTCACCTCCAGGTTCCTTAGTTACCAGTGCGCGGCCTCGGCGTCCTCGTCGTCACCGCCAACCGGCCAAACCATTA
>CM053592.1:132186999-132206393 GCA_028646515.1 Pseudochirops corinnae
ATTCGCCCCGGATCCCGCCGGTAGTTGCTGAGCCCCGGGGGGGGGGGGGGCCTCCGCCCCAGCAACCCCCGGGCCCCGGCAACCCCAGCTCGCTCCCCAGCCGGGGGCAGGCCCGCTCTCCGGGTCACCATGTCCGACTCGGAGGAAGAATGTCAGGACCGGCAGCTCAAAATCGTCTTGCTGGGCGACGGCACCTCTGGAAAGGTCAGTCCGGCCCGGCCCGGCCCGCCAGCCTTTCCCTCCTTCGCTCCGCGCTGGTCCGGCTTTGCCCGCCCTGGGGGTCCCCCTCCCCCCGGGCCGCCCCTTGGCGGGCAGCAGGAGCCGCGGTGGGGGTGTGTGTGAGTGGCGGGGCGGGTTCGAATCGGCGCGACTCTGGCCTCGGGGCAGCCTCTGGTGAGGAAACCCCTCGAGTCTCCTACGCTGCGTGAGCAGCTTGCTCTGGGTGGGCTCCATGGGCAGTGCGGCGCGGAAGCTCGGGCTTGGTGGTCGCTCGACGCCGCGAGGACCCTCGAGGACCCTTCCCCCATATCCCCCTTTTAAGACATATTCTTCGGTCTCGTGATTATGGAATGACTGAACGACGTTCTCACTGCTACGCGCCCGCTGCCCCCGCCTACTAGACACTTGGGTGGCTTAGTTTTTCTCAAGGTCTTGGGCCCCTTCTGTCTTCCTCTTCCCCCCGCCCGCCTCTTCCTCTTCTTCCTTATCTCCCGCCTTTCCTCTCCTCCGACCTCATCACTCTGCTCCCCATCCTCATCTTCCTCTTCCCCACTCCCCTTCTTATCTCCCTCCTCCCCATCCTTATCTTTCTCCTCCCCGCTCCAGTCTCCCTCATCTTCCTCCCTTTCCAGCCTTATCCCTTTCCCCATCTCTTTCCCTCCGCTCCCTCCCCCTTCCTCACGTTTTCATTCTTCTCATAAATCGTCTTTCCTGCTTATGCCTGTGGACCAGCGAGTCACCCCCAGGAGCAGTACCTAGGGGTTCACAGCTGGAAGAGACCTCAGAAATACTGCAGTACAACAGACTGGTTTTACAGTTGTCCCTTGGGTGATTAGGAGCTGGGAGGGGGGTGGTTCCAACTGCCTCCAGCTCCCCTGCTTTTCCCAGACTCCACAGTGCTTCCTTTTAGACTAGAGTGTGAGCCCTTTCTAATGTTCCCAAGCATGATAAATCCTTAATACTCCTAAATCCTTTTTGCAAATGTTTCATGACTATTATCCCCGCTCTTTACCATCCCTTCCCAGCCCTCCCTTAGTGATAATTATTATCATCCTCCAAGACTAAAAAATAAACGTATTTTTAGTGTTAATTTTGGGATTTGAATTTTGATTGCTCCTTTGAGGAAATCTTGTATCCAGGTGTCCTGAGGTTTCATTTTTGCCCCCTCCTTACCTTATAAAGTCTCCTAATTCCTAGATTACCAACCTTGTAGGTCCATTGGTTTTTAGAACTGAGATATGGAGATTAATGCAGTCCTGCTTATGGGAAAGTTATTGGAAAGATGACTTGGGAAGGCCATTTCTTCTGTTGTTAGGCACACATTTACACCACTGTGCACATTTCTAAATAAATAAATATATAAATATATAAATAAATATAATAAATATATTAAATTTATTAAATAAATAAAAATAATTAATATAAATATATAAATAAATAAATTCTAAATAAATAAATAAATCTCATTATTGACCTCAATTAAATCTTATCTATTGCATGGCTGTGTAATTTCATCATCATTTCTAAATTTTCTCCTTCAGTTACCAATTATTTTAATTTCCTAATAGTATTTGAAGTTCTGGTTTCTAAGAGGAGTATCTGCTTCTAATAATGGTAATATTTATTTCTACTTCTCTAACTTAGAATTCTTATATAAGAGAATTGTAGGGCCTTAGATCCCTCTGAATAGACCATCAGCTTCAGCACTCATTTCACAAGTAAGGAAACTGAGTCTGAGAAGTGGATTGACATACTTTTTTTTTCTTGTAAATTTCTAATATAACTCCCTGAATTGCTCTCTTATCCCCAACTTTCTGGTTATATCCTAAACTCCTTAAGGTAAGAACTCTTTATTTCATTCATCTTTGCAATCACAGTGCCCAGCATAGTGACCTGATCATAGTAGATACTTAAAATATTTGACTAAGTTTTGTGTCATATTTCACCAGATGTTTTTTCTTCATGTCCAATCCAGTCACCATGTAATTTGTATAACCCAGTTATGCCATATTGTATTTCTTCCATTGGCTTTTCTTACCTTAGATCCTTTTTCCTTAGATACAAGTAATTAGGAAAAAAAAGTTTATTATTTATCAGCCTAATCTCCTTCCTTTTTGTCTTGTCATTCCTTACCCTTTTTTTTTTCTGAACACCTTAATTTTTCTGCTTATATTAGTTACATTGGTCTTTGTACTGACAGAAGAGCTATCATTCTGCTCTTACGTAAAATTCAAGAGAAACCTAGAAATATATTTAGGAGGTGGAGCTAACACTTTATTGGAAATGTAACTTAAAGACTTGAATTTAGAAGTACAATACTGGTAATTATGTACCATTCTGTTTTGAGTTTAAACTTATATTTTAACATTTCTTAAAATTAAATTGCATCATTGTTTATAGGTGCCCCCTAGATAAACAAAGTATAGTGTCTTTTGACTATTAGATTTGCCCCACGTCTAAAAAATGTAAAGCATCAAGTTAAAATGTTTCAATTATCAGTTCAGATTGTTTGAGAAAGATGTTTATACCATGTCTCCTGTTAGGAAGTTATGGGCTATGAATCACCATTCATAGTGGAGTAGAGTTGTGAGGGATAGACATACTCCTAGAGATCTTTTATTGGGAAATTGCCTCCTGGTAACATAGGTGACTTGTCTCCTAAAGCAAGATAGCTGGGAATGATCTATCAAGTATCTATATTAATATTCCATGTACTTCCAAAAGCTTATCATTTTGTCAGTTTATACTCAATCTTAGTCTAAAGTATTGGCTCCCACTGTTAACTGCAAATGTATGGAGGTAGGCTTTTGAGAGTAGTAGTCAATTGGTGTGTCTTTTTATAGGGAGAAAAGGCCTTATTGTGCATTTTTCTGTATTTTATATTTTTTGACCTGACAGGGGTGCTGTGAGTCTTAATAAATAACTATAGTGAATTTTGAGCACTTTGGATGAAAATGACATACTTACTCTGTATGAAATTCTTCTTATGCAGAATCAATGTTGTTGAGTTTTTCTTTGATTTTTTTAAAAGATACTTTAGTTCAGTTTATGTATTGGGCTTTGTGAAATTTTATATATATATATGTATACACGTATATGTAATATATATGTGTATACATATAAAAGAAGTAATGATCGAGTTATTTTTCACTGAGTTATTTATTGTTTTTTTGCTATACATTAGCTAGTTTAATGATATAGTTAAAGGATAGATGAAAACGAGATGTGTGTGTAAGGGATATTTAGCCTAATTCTTTTATTCTACATTAATTCCTCGGTTTTGATATTGTTTCATGATTCAGATAGGCAAAAATGTTTTTATTTTGTAGTGAATCCTTTTTGATATTGAAGGTAGTGGTTCATTTAAAAATAATTACTGATTGTTTAAATATTTACAAAATTGGCAGTTTTAAGTTTGAGAATAATCTGTTATGCTCAAAATATTGTAATCTATCAAATGGAATTTAAGGTGCTGTTGTTTAAATGTAACTTCTAGTACTGAAAGTTGGCTAAGTTTTCTTTACCAGTTTGTACTTATGTTGTAATTATCTATAATAAATTCTATCTTGGATGTTTTAGTTTTCTTTAATCTAAGAGCTGACTGTTTTTCTCCAACTCTGGGGAAATTCCTTTTGTGGAAAAGGGACTTAGTGAAACATTGCTTCTGTTCCCTCCTACCCTTACCCTCCTCATTTACATGATAAATTTTGAAAAAATTTGAATTGTTCCAACTGATATTAGAGGTTGAAGATTAATTATTCCTGGATTTATTTTAGAAATATATCTACTAATAGAGAACCCCACATTCTTTGAGGCAGCACATTATGATTTTACCTCAATAAGTATAGTTGTACATATTTTGCTTGTCACGCATTTCTTTTAAACTGTTTAGCACAGTGCCTGGCACATAGTCAGCGCTATGTAAATGTTAGCTGTTCTTCTTAATTTACAGCTGAGGAATATTATAATCATTGGAATGGGAATTAAGTAAAAAGTATTGTTGTTAGATGCTTTCTTTTAAACTAAGAGTAAATACATTTTCTGAGTTTAACAGGTTTTTTTTTTAAAGATATCCCCCCCCCCCCCTCCAGTTCAGCCTGTTTTTATAGAGCCGGCAGTATATTATTAAAGTATATTGTTCAAGTAATTTTAAATTTTCTTCATATCTTCATCATATAGATCAAATAAAAGATTTTTTTCTTTAAAAATAAGGAAAAAAAATTAAATTTTCGAGAATTTCCATTTAAAGATTTTTCTACTCATCTCTTACTGTGCTATCTTACTCATAGCCAGGGACACCCGTTAAATTCTTGGTGCCTTTAGACATGATATTGAGAATTTTTCATGGCAGTTGCTTTTTTTTTTAGCTGGCACTTAGGTTAAATGAGATTTATATCTCTAATCTTATTCTTGTTTCCTCCTTTAATTAAATGTCTAGAATCCTATTTTCCTGTAAAGAGAAATTGGTTATTATCTGGGGACTTTTAGAGATTTAAGAGGCTCAATAGTGTTGTTCACACTAATGCTGGCAAGTGAAATTTACCAGGTAAGCATTTAAGCTCGCCCTTACCCTGTCAATGATTAGAGATGCTTAAAAATTGCTCCTTGGTTTAATAGGGGCATAATTGCCAAGATTGTTTAGTAATATTTTGTACTAGACCTTTGTTTAGGATTTGAAAAACTTATAAACTAATTTTGATTTTTGTGTATTTGCATTTTATTTTTTCACAGACCTCCTTAGCTACGCGGTTTGCTCAGGAAGCTTTTGGGAAACAGTACAAACAAACTGTAGGACTGGACTTTTTTTTGAAGAGGTTAACATTGCCAGGTAAGGGAATATATAGTCTCAATATTGAGAGTGAAAGAGACAGTAGCACTTGCAGGGAAGAACATAAATCAGAAATGTGTATAATGATTGTATTGCTTCTGCACAAAAATTTAAATATAACTAGACTACTTAGCTTGGGGAGACATGCTTTCATCAGCACTTCTTAGTTTGAAGACAAGCACCTTGGGCATGATATTTATGAGCTAGTTTTCTGTTTCTATAACATAGTGATCATTTTGTACGTGTTATGGGATGAGAGTGTGTTATAAGGCATTTTCAGACGGTCATAGAACTCATTTTTAATAAATACTTAAAGAGTTCAGGAATACAAATTTGCATGTGAAAACATTGGGAAAGATGATTTCTTTAAAAATATTTTTTATTTTAGGTAGTCTGTACTTGTATTTTTTGTTGGGGGATGCTGAAGGGGAAGTATAATGTAGCTATGGAACCACTGTGCTCTAATACGTGAATGCTGTTTTATGCAAGGCAGCATGAAATTGTTGGCATTTAATAGACCACTAAAATTTAGGGTCCCTAGGCACTCATAAAAATACAGTTTGAGCATTCAAGATGTTTCAGTTCATGATGCAAAGAAACTATTTAGATGCCAGTTAAGCATACCGTGTGGAAAATGCAAAGAAATAATAACAGAGTGGTTTCTGCTTTAAGTTTGTTTCTGAACAATTGGAGATTTAAAGCGGACTGTTTGTTTAGTTGTGATGGTTCAGTTGTGCATTTGAAAGTATTCCATTAAAAATTTTATTTTGGTGAGCATGATGAACTGCATCCCCCTTCACTATATTAATGCTATGAAAAGATTTAAGTAAAACTTGTGAATTTAACAGCATATTTGCTATATAGGTGTTACAGTTGATTCATTAATGACATTGAAAGTCCGGATAACTTGGATGAAATATGTCAAGTTTTTCTCTGTTTAAAAGCTTAAATGCATTTGATGACAAAGTACTGGTCAGTTGGCAGTATTCTATACATTTTGTCACTATCATACTTCCAGTAAGATTTATCAGCATTTTCCCCAGGAAAAATAGACTGTCATAGGGGTACAACATGAAAAAGAGAAATCTGTTCTTCCAGCTTTGCTCTTATTCCATTATTGTTGTATAAGAGGTTAATAAGAATTGTTTGAACATTTTATTCAGATTTTAAAAACATCTGAAAATGTCAATATAATTTTGTTTTTATTGTTCCTACCCTCATGTACTATCAGTACAATATGCATAATACTTAACAGCAGTCACTAGTGGACTGCATATACAAATCACACAGTATGCCTGCTGTGAAATGGTATTTTTACAAAGGTTTTTTTTCCCTACCTATGCCAGCTGTTGTATTAAGAGCTTCTGTATGTACAATATTTCATGATTAACCATTCTTGTTGGATTGGAGAATTTCTTAAAGACTCCATCCTTTGTCATTTTATTATTAATTCCTTAAATTGTTTTTTAAATCTAAGAGCTCAAAAGGACATCAGAGACCTCTAACAAAAAAGTTTTATAGTTTTTGCTAATTTTCCTATATATTTACATGTGTGTATATATATATATATGTATATATATATATAAAATTGAAAATGTCATATCTGTTCTACAGCAAACTGATATTACATAGAAGGATTTTTTGATAGAAGCATTTTTTGTTTGCTTTGACTACTCTATGAAATAACCTTTTAATATTTAAATATTTGTAGACTTATAGCATGTATTTTGTGTATTAGCGTAATATCAGAAAGTTCTTAACTTTAGAGCCAACTTTAGGAAATGTACACTTTTAGTGAATATATATTTTAATTTTCTTAATTAAGGTTTTGTTTTGATGGGCTAAGTTCCAAAGGGGGGAAAATCTTGTGTTGTTTTTTTCAAAGCCAGTCAGTTTCATGACTTAATGGCTACACATTTCAGCAGGAAAAAATAGTTTTCTCTCTATTTTAATTTGTGCAATTGAAATTAAAATGAATATATTAAGAAATTTGTAGAGATGATTAAAATTACATAATGTGTTTTTATATTTTAACTATAATTTTATTTATCTTATCAGTATTAAAGTAAAATATCCTGGGATGAATGTTTTTATTGTTTTGCTAAAAATATTGGGTGGGATATAATGAAAATTATAATATAACTAAGTATAATTCTAACAAATACAGTTTGTTAGAATTCTGATAAAGCTTTTGACTCTCCACTGTCCAGCAGCTACAATTCCTCTTCATGTAACTTTTTCAAGTCAGTTACTTTCCAAATACTGATCTATTTCAGTTTATTTCATGATCCAGTGTGCTGTATAGTCTGGATGCAGCCACTGTGCAGATCTGACTGCTTAAAATAGTGTATCTGTTAGTCAGAGGTTCAGCTGATAGAACTGCTTAAGAGCCATAGTCAAAATACTTTCAGGAAGGTTGTGGGTACAGTCCAGTAAACAGGGTTCTTCTGTGAAAAGGATTTTTAAGTCTTCAGTACAAGAAGTGGGCAGACTTGTGTTTTTAGTTCCATCTTGATTTTGCAGCACTTTAAAGTAAGATTAACCAAGGCACCTTTGACAAGGTCATTGTTTTATCATTTTGGTGTCTTTAATTTGAATGGAAAGAAACCTACCAATGTCTTTTTGTTACGCATTTTCCCTTCCCTCCATTCTAGTACATATAATTTCTTACAAAAAAGAAGGAATAAAAAAAATAATTTTCATCTTATATCTATATTGTTGGCAATTTCACTAAAATTCTTTATTGATAGGCAGTTTCAGATTAACTGATGAGGAATTCAAGAATGAAACCACTGAAGTTTTGCTTTGCATTATTGAATTATTTTAATATTAATTTTTAGTTTTATAGTTTAGAAAATCACCAGTTAATAGAGGACTTTGTATGTATGTTACATCTAGAATGAAAATTAACATTCACTTGAACCTCATCTTTTAAATTTGATTTTGACCTCAGAGTAATTTCTTCCTTCCCATTTTATTAAGCACACATTTTTAGTTCTTTTTTGAAATTAGCAAAAGATTTAAGAATGTGGAATGATCTGTGAAGTTGAATGTTTATCTTTTACAATTATAAGATATCAGTTGATTAACAGTCTTCTTATCAATAGTTATTCATAATGAATTAATGTAAAATGCCACTTAAATGTTTATAAAAACTTTATTTGGAAGGCTTTGATTTTTAAAATCAATTTATATGATATTGGTATGATTTTTAATTAGACAGTGGAAATATATACATGAAGATGGCAATCCTAAAGTCACTGCTTAATTTGTTCAAAATATTATACATGTATAAGTTCAGTTATGGTAATTAAAAACATAACTCAATCTTTTTGGGTGTGGGAATAAAGGAATAGGGATTTCTTTCAGGAGGAGAAATGTGACATATTGAATATTTGTTAAAGCTTTACACCTTTAAATGATTTGTTAATAAAATACCATTTCACTCTGTAAAATTATCCAAATTATTCTCAACTGAAATAATTGAAAGCATTGTCTGTTTATCTAGCAGGCTTCTGAACACATTGAGTTTGATTAACGCTAGAGATGGTTAGTGCTATTTGATCATTATATTTACATGATCTTTGTGGGAAAAAAGTTGTTTCAGCTTCAAGAAATGAAAAGATTTTTGGATTTTTTAATACATGGAGCAATCACAAACATTTTATTCTGTGTTTTAAAGCAGACTTCAATCTTAATTTAGATTTCCTTAGTCATAGATTCAGTGGTAGAATCTTAATAGTATTTGGTTGCTGCCCTATGTGTTTGAATGTGTGTTGAATGTGTCTGTATGTGGGAGTGATGAAGGGTGATAAACTTCAGTAGCTCTTATTAATGCTAATGGAAGTTCCTCAAGTAAATCCTCTGCACATTCGCCAGAGAACAGACTTGACTATGTCTAAATAATGGAAAGATTGTAATATAAACCCACAGCACTCATAGTTAAGGCTAAAACTTTGCTTGGGACTCAAATATTATGATTTTTCTTATTTCTGCATTAGTACAAGTTGTCTGAAATTTCTGAAGTAAATTTGAATATCATAATTTTACGTTCTCTAAATTGTTTTACATGGATGAATTTTCTTTATTGTAGAGTGATTTATCATGGAACTTCGTAATATCCATTTAAAAAAAGTATAATTTATATAATTAGTGCCCTTTTACTTCTGATTTTCCTGATTTTCATATGGGTCAAAAAGATTTATTTGTTGTAGGGGCTCATTTTGAATTTATGATTTGGAATAGACTTGATTTTTTTGTCGATGCTGCTCAGTTTTATTAAGTGATATAATTTAGTGAATAGGCAATTCCTAAATACATGTTAGAGAAGAATTGTGATCCTTAAATTTGTCGTTTGCACCTTTTTATACTCAAATATCCTATCATTTCCTGTTGCATTTAAGTATTACTTTTCAGAACACCTAACTGTTTTTATGATTGGCCTCAATATAACGGACCATGTGTATTGAGCAGATAGCTGACTATTAATAGTATTATATAATCTTCTTAGAGGCTGCATTCTAGTTATGTTTCTGAATATGTGATTGGATAATGAAAAGAAGAAACTTGTAGTATTGGATTTTCTTACAGCATGGATCTTCATTTTTGAATGTTATTGTCAAACATATTGATTTATTGATTAAATATTCTTTGAACACGTGCATTTCTATCATGTCAATCAGTTACTTAAAATCTTATGCTATTTATATTAGCAAAAAAATAATGCATTCTAATACTACTATAGAAACATATACTTTGTATTTTTTTTTATAATGTTTTACTATTCGGTAACCACAGAATTCGAAAATAGAATATGGCATTCTCTTAGAACCTAAGACTTTTTGACAGTTTTTTTTTTAGTAGAGTTGAGGTATATTACTGGTTTGTTTGATGTTACTAAAGATTAAGGAATTAACAACTGCAAAGTTCCATTTTTATTTTCTGTTTAAAGTGTTTTTTATATCATAGAAAGCATGCCTTATTGTATTTATTTGTTTTTCTTTTTTGGGGCTTTTGTTTTTTGGTTGTCTTTTTTTCTGAATTTTGAATGTGTGTATATATGTGTATATCTGCACGTATATGTGTATATGTATATATGTGTATGTTTATATGTGTGTATGTATATATGTATGTATACATACACATACATATATATGTACATAAAAATCTGATTTTGTCCAATTTATGATATTACGTTTTTTAGGAGGCATGAAATTTGGTGTGATATGAAGAATTTCTTAAAATTCTTAAAATTTCCTTGATCTTCTCTCCCATTATTTATTGAGAGGATTCGGCTTCATTGGATTGGGACAGAGGTGTAAGCACACAATTCCCACCCAGCATGATCCATTATGACAGATTTACCCAAGAACTTCAAATGTCTGACTTTATGAATCTTTAGATTAAGAGGGAAGTTGGGCTTAGTATTTACTGAAGATATTTATTATTCTGTTGGAATTTGGTCAGTCCAAATGCTACTTGTTGTTTTATTTTTGCTCAATTTTATATTTATTTTTGTTTCAGGAAACCTTAATGTTACTCTACAAGTTTGGGATATAGGAGGGCAGACAATAGGCGGCAAGATGTTGGATAAATATATCTATGGAGCACAGGTACAGTAAAGTAGTGACACTTAATAACTCAATGTAAGAGTGAAAATTTTGCTTTTTAAGAAATTAAATAATTCTTAAGAGCTCTATTTTGGTCAGAGAAGAATGAAATTTTATTAAGACATTTCATATAGATTTGTGTACATATCTTTTCATTATGTATAATAAAATGATGTTGAAAATAGTTTGTTGGTGTTACATATTATTAGTATTTATGTATCTACCTTGTGCAGCTTTTGTGTCATACATGCTTTTATTTCAAGACTTTGTTATAAGTAGTTGAGAATCTTAAATGTTTCTGGATATTCATGAGTTATAATGAATATAATCTTCAAGAACATGTGGCCTTATTCCCCTCCACTGGTAGGAAGGGAGCATATACTTTTTTTCTCTGTCTAAACTCTAGGGGCTTCTTTTTGCCTCCAAGATCCAATATACAGTCCTCTGTTCAGCATGCAAAGCCTTTCATAACCTAGCTGCCTCCTACCTATCCTATTTTCTTACAAACGTACTCCCTGAGATTCCTCTTTAGTCCAGTGACGCTATCTGTGCTCCATGCTTGGAATCCATTCCAACTACTGATCTCCCTGGCTTCCTTTAAGTCCCAACTAAAATGTCACCTACTACAGGAAGCCTTCTTCAACCCCTCTCAATTCCAGTTGCATCCCTTTTGGTTATTTCCTATTTATACTGTCTCAAGCTCCCTTTGTATACATTTGTTTGTGTATTATTTCCCCCATTAGACTGTAAGCTCCTTGAAAGCAGAGGCTGTGTTTTGCCTCTTTTTGTATCCTCTGTGCTTAGGACTGGGCCTGGCACTTAGTAGCTTTATAAATATTGTTTGATTGATCTATTGGAGGAAGTAGGTAGAAGAGGGTAATTAAGAGGGATTCTATGGATTAAATTTAGAAAATGAATAGAGTTGCAAGAAAAAGCAAAATGAAGCTTCCAGTGAGTCCCCAAGCATTTATCAGGTACTTACTGTGGGTCTGGGATTCTGCTAAGCACTAAGACTATAAAAAGAAAGGCAAAAAGAACTTATATTTTAATAGAGGAGATAATATGTACCTAAGTATGTATAATGCCATGATACCTTACTAAACATTGACAACTATATAGAAAATTAAAAATTTAGGTCTTGTGTGAGATTATTATTATTTTTTAAATTAATTTTCTTTTTTTTTTTCCTTGTCTTTTTGGAGGGGAGAAGGCAGGGCAATTGGGGTTAAGTAACTTGTCCAAGGGCACATAGCTACTAAGTGTCAAGTGTCTGAGGTGGAATTGAAACTCAGGTCCTCCTGACTCCAGGGCTGGTGCTCTATTCACTGTGCCACCTAGCTGCCCCTTGTGTGAGATGATTAAAGTAAGTTAAATGTATATTAGGGCCATGTATGGTAGAGCTACATATGTTAATGTGTTAAGTTTAAATGTATGTTCAGTAATTTAGCAAACTTTTATTGTGCTCAGCATTGGAGAACAAAAAGAAAGGCAAAAAACTATCCCTTAAAGAGCTTTCATTCTAGTGATGGCGGCTACTTGTAAAATAATTAGGTATATATAAGATACATATGGAGCAGATGGTAACCTGAGAGGTATTTAATCCCATATTAGAAATAGTAAGAATCATTATATTAATAATAAGAATGCTTTGCATTTTTACAGTACATGTTAATATACAGCTACTTATATTTACTTATTGTAAAGGAAGAAAAAATTACTTTTTAGTAACTTCATTATACCAAAAGCTATCCTTCTGCCTTGTCTGTATTGATTCAGATAAGATAAAAAAGTATAATAATGAAGTTACAAATTTTTTAACTGTAAAACTTTTTTTCATTTAGTTCCAAATTTGTGTGTTCATCATATGCACGCTGAAGAATGACGTTTCATGTATGTTTGGGCAACTTGCTGCCAATTTAAGTTCTTAAAAGTGTGACCAACTATTGGATAGTACAATATGCTATTATAATAGCTTTATGTTGAATTTATCTTGAACACAAATGATCTTTAGTAAAACATCTTTATTTTTAATCAATTATTAAGTTATTTGAGCATGCTTTTTCCTTTCCCTCCATTTTTGCTTATACAGTTTTTTTCGATTTCAGTTAATCATATCTTTTTCAATTCATGTAATCACATAAGGAGACATTAGTTGGCATTTCCTTGAGATCAAGCCTTTAATTACCAGTGATCTCTAATTAATTCTTTATTGAAGTTTGGTCTCTAAATTAGGATAGTCCTGGTTGGGACTTGTTACCTGAAGCTGGAAGCAATTTGAATTTCCACATATTATTCATAAGTACACAGTTAGGTCTAGCATATTGCTCTTCATAGACTAGGTGCTTGCAAAAAGCTGTTGCCTCTGTAAGATATAGAGAGGTGAATTAAATCTGGCATTAAAACTATGCCCTAATTAAAAAAAAACTATACCTTTTTGTTTTACAGAAGCTGTACTGAGCATCTGTGCATTAGTAATGTTAGTAATACTGTACTTAGACTTGAATATAGTAACTCTTTTTCCCTTAGCATCTTCTTTTATTCTGTTATCTATTTGGAATTTTACTGAAAAATCATTTTGCCATTTTTCTTGAGTAGTTGAGTATTATAGAACATGGGATAATGGTTCCTATATAAAGGACCTGCCTTTCTGAAAAACTTGCAAGTTAAAGTGGATCAAATGTGTCACACGTTGGTATATAGGTACCACCTCATCATTACCATTACGAATTTCAGAATTGGAAAGAATCTCTTCAGTAATATCATTCGATGAATACCCCTCAAAAAGAATCTGCTATCACTTTTCATTTATGTCTGACTCTTTGTGACCCTGTTTGGGTTTTCTTGACAAAGATCCTGGAGTGGTTTACCAGCTCATTTTACAGTAGAGGAAACTGAGAAGTGACTTGCCCAGGGTCACACAGCTAGTAAGCGTCTAAGACTAGATTTGGACTCAGGAAGATGAGTCTTCCTGACTGCAGACTTGGCACTCTATTCACTTAGTTAAGATGATAGAAGTCCGCTGCTTTGCAGACCTTAAAGAGTTATAGAAATGGTCGTTATTGTTATTATCGATATCATCATTATTATTGTCTAGGAAATGGTTTGATATTTTTCCCAGCACCGAACACATAGTAGGTCCTTAATAAATGCTTTTTGGTCGATTGATCATCCATATTCTGTTTGAAGAACTACAAGGAGGGGGAATCATCTAACTTTTGAAACAGCCCATTTCACCTTGGTTAGCTTTAATTGTCAAGAAGTTTTTCCTGACACCAACCCAATGCATTTTTTTCATCATGAGTCCTTTGAAATTGTTTTGGATCATTGTGATCCAGTGGAATCCAAATCAGTCATTTGGATCATAAGAGATTATAGAAATAATATTCTGAACATTAAAGTATTGTCAACAAGGTCTTCTAGAGAGATCTGATAATCATCTTGGCCATATTAATTAATCACAGTTGATCATCATTACAACATTGTTGTTACTGCGTATAATGATTTCCTGGTTCTTCTCATTTCACTTTGCATCAGTTCCTATAGATCTTGCCATGTTTTTCTGCAGCCACCCCTTTTCGTCATTTCTTATAGCACAATATTATTTCATCACAATCATATGCCACGTCTTGTTCAGCCATTCCTCAACTGATGAACATCTCTTCAGTTTCTCAGTCTTTGCCACCACAAAAAGAGCTGCTGTAAATATTATTATTCATATAGGTCCTTTTCCTCCTTCTTTGGTCTCTTTAGGATACAGACCCAGTAATGGCATTGCTGGGTCAAAGGGCATACACAATTTCACAGCCTTTTGGAATTCCTGTTTTGTAATATATTTGTGTATGCATGTATATTTGTGTGCTACACACAAACATCTGAAAAATTGTGAGAACTGGGATTATATTACGGATAGTTTGGCTTTTAGAATGTTTTTGAAAATAGTGTACTGATATCTGAATTTAATGATGTTCAGAATTATTTCTTGTACATAGATGTTATAATTTATCCTTATCAGTAATAAAGGTAAGTGATAAATGTAAGAAGTGATTAATCTCTAGACCAAGGAGTCTAGAGTAGAAGAAGCTAGTTTCTTGCTTTCCTTTGAGTGTTCATTTTATTAGGCAACACTATCTTATATGTAGTGACTCACATTTGATTATCCTTATTGTTTCTTATAAATCTGTTTGAAAACTTATAGTACTATGTGTATTGCTTTTTCCTTTGTTTTCTTAGTTGCAACTGTCTTAATTTCTAAGTTCACTATTAGTCTGAAAAGAGATTATAGAAATAATATTCTGAATGTTAAAGTATTATCAGCAAGGTCTTCTGGAGTGATCAGATAATTATCTTGGCCATATTAATTAGAAAATTTTTGAATTATAGTGCATATGTTATTAGTGCAGAAATCTTGAATGAATGCTGCTTTCTATTGTAAGAGGTATATTAGTGAAGTCACTGATAAATCAGTTAATAAGCATTTATTAAGCATTTCATGTATACCAACTACTGTGGTTAGTGCCTGGGATATAATGGAAAAGTGATGCAAAGAAACTTTTGATAGTACTGAGATCACAAAGGTTGTACCATGATTTTCTTAACTTTTGGATTCATCCTAAACGGGCTTTCTTTTTCTTTTTTTAAAGCAAGCATGTATTATACTGATGAATTTATCTTCAGTTCTCTTAAAATTATCTTGTATTCCTCAGATATTGAGGAAATCGCCTAAATCTAAGTATCAAGCAGGGGAGTTAACTAGAACCTATAGTGAAAACTTTTTCTTTCCCTTCTTGCAGCAGAAAGAACTCTGTATTTTTAATCAGAGGACCTGGGTTTTAGGTCTAGATTTGTCAGTTATTACTTGTGACCTTAGTAAGTTAACCTTTCTGGGCCTTAGTTTCCTCATTTGTAAAATGAATAGGTTGAATTAGATGGATTCTAAGTCCCCTTCTAACTCTTAAACATATGAATCCTTACAATCCTTTGTTTCTGCCTTTCCTCACCATATTTTTTGCCCAGAGAGATTGAACTTTAGAAGTTTATTGAGCAGTCTCATTTAGCTCAGATTAGGTTAACCTAAAATAAATAAAAAGATATATTCTACTGAGAAGCAGTGCGAAGAATCAGCGTATTTTCTGGTTAGATTTCTAGATTTTAAGTTAACTTAAAATTTTCTAAGAGTTTCCAGAAATACGTTATAGGCTATTTTTCCTAGTGGTTAGGAGCAAATACACTGCTCATAGTGTTTAGTGCTCTGTAACCTGTGGCTAACAGGCTAATAACAAACCTCAGTTGGGATGCTTCATTTTGGTAGCTCTTTCCATTTTGGCATCTAAGTGGTTTGCAAATACTGCTCAGCTGACCTGCTATAAAACTGGTGGACTAGAGTCATTTGTAAAGTGGAACACAACTGCCATTGTGTGTTAGTCCCCCACACAGAAGCACCTTCTGGTTTGTCACCAACAAAAGAATTTAGTGCTTTTATGGTAGTTTAAGGCCAAATCAATCTGAGAACTTAGTTGCTGGAGGCTCACCTCTCTCTCTTTAATGCATATTTTTATGTAGTTGGGGTTTTGCCTCTTTATAACTTATGTATTTTAAAAAAAATCTCATTTAAATATTAGTATTCTTTTTTTTCTAGATGCCATTTATGATCCAAGGCATAACACACTAATAATTTAAAAATAAATTAAATATTGTATAAGTTGCATATTTTAACTTGCATTTTTCTGTAAAACTAAGCTGAATTATTTATGGATTGTGGATGAAAACTGTTCTTAGCTTGCTGTTTTGGAAGGAGAATTTTTTTGCCATTAACAAGACTAAATAAGAATATGTACTAATAAAATTTACAATTATATCATGAATATTCTATGTAATTCTCAAATATATCAGCACTTCTAAAGCAATGATAAATTATTACTGTTAGAAAGATGAAATACTTTGATTTAAACATGTTTTATTGGGAGTTAGTCCTAGCTTTGTTAATAACTAGTCGTAGTGACTTTTCTAAATCACTTAGTTTCCTTGCACCTTAGTTTCCTTTTTTCTGTGTCTTATGATCCCTAAGTTTTTTTTCCCCCTAGTTCTTAAATTATGTGAACCTGTGTTCTCTGAGGTAGATAGGATTAAAAGGAATGATGGTTTATCCTAGTTTGTCAAAACCCTTTGAATGACAAAGCTTGCCATCATTGGAAGGAAAACTGATGGACCTGGTGATTATCTATGTGATTTTAGACAAATCACTTCTTTGGGCCTCAGTTTCTTCATCTGCAAAATGAGGAGGCTGAACTAATTGCTATGTAAGACTCCTAACTCTAAATACTGTGAAATTTTTTTTCTTTTGCTTCCTTGTTTTCTGTGACAGAGGTGTAGCTGGATTTTTTTGGTGGGGAAAAATCAGCATGACTCCAGCAAGCAAGAAGTACTTGATAATTGAATCATCGATTCATGTATTCGCAGTGCCAGGTATTAGAGAGAATTGACATTTTTCATGTTTGTTTTAAGAGCTAAAAGCCATTGGAAACTAAGTAAGTAGCATCAGATGTTCAATTTGAGCATTATGAAATTTAATATTTTATTACAATAAGTCTTAGGATAGAAATGGGCACTAGACCTCTGATTTCACAGATGTAGGAAACTTCCAGGTGAAGAAACACTTTTCCATTGTAGGTCAGCACCTTCTCTCAGCACTCTTCTTAGAGTCTTATAGAATTTCAGAACACTGAAGGGTTAAGTGATTTGCCTAGGACCGCATAGCCATTATGTATCATGAATCATATATCAGCTGGATTGCTTTATGTTGTGGAGATCATTTGTCTTTCAGTCAGCATCGTTATTCTTTTTGTGTTTGTAGGTATCAATATAAAATGAAGCATAGTATATGAATGAACAAATGCTTGGTCAGGTAGATGCTGAATCTGAATGAAGGGATGGATTTCTCCTTGCCTTATGTTCTAAGAAGTACATAATGGTGCCACAGAAAGATTGGCTGTTTAGTTCTGTGGTTTTCCTGCTTGTATCCCCAAGGTTTCAGGAAATATCTCTAGTTTGGAAATTGTGATCATAATGAACATATTTTATTTATTTTTCTTACCTCCAGGTTTTACCTTATCCTTACCAGGAACTGATTTTCTAGTGCGTAGAAAAATCAATGTAGAAGGGTTCTGTTACCTCAGAGCATAGTGCAAAGTTTATAAATTGTATATCCAGCTATTACTAGATAGTTATGTCTTTGTCTTTTAGGAAATTGTACCCCAAATATGGTGCCCAGTCATTTAATATCAAACATGAAAGTTGTATTGAAAAGGCTTCTTTGGAATTTGGACCTGAAGATAATTTTTTTTCCTGAAAATTTTTGCCTTTTGTTTTTCTTCAGCACAGATATTTCACAGAACCCCTTCCTTGCCACAAAGAAAAGCAGTTAAGCAAAACCAGATCTATCAGGAAATGCAACATTGTGCAACCATAATTTCCTACCTTTCTATCAGTAGAGGTGTATTTTTCATCTGTTTTCTGAACATTGCCTTTAATCTAAGTTTAGCTGCTTTTTAGTGTGCTTTTCATTTGTATTATTGTAGTCATTTTATATATACATATGCATATATACATACAAAACATATGCACATTTTCCTGTTTATACTTTTTTTGCCCTGGAGAAGTTTGTATAAATTATATTCATGTTTCTCTGAATTCCCCCTATGTGTTGTTTCTTATGGTGTAGTTATATTCTATTAACATTTATAAAGAACATCATGTTCAGCTATTCCACAAATAGGTACCAGTTTCTCTCTCCTTCTTCTCTTTCTCTCTCTCTCTTTCTCTCTCTCTCTCTCTGCCATACCTTCCTTCCTCCCTGCCCCATCCCAAAATTTGAATACTTTGTTATATATGGGATCTTTCTTAGATTTCTTTGGGGTACATGCTTAGTAGTGGAATTGCTGGCTCAGATAATATAAATAGTTTACAAACTGTTTTCTTGAATAATTCCAAATTGTTTTATAGCCCTTTAAACTCTATTTCTGCCTTGATCATCTTTGCAAATTTCAGTATAAGGGGAAATCTTGTAATTGTTTTTTAATTTCCTTTTCTTTCATTAGTGATAAGAGTATTTTTCATTAATGGCTTGTTATTCTTTTGAAAAATTTGCCTTTCTGTTGTTCTATTGGAAAATAGTTCTTGGCTTTCTATATTTATATTAATTTCCTATATGTCTTAGATAACTTTTATCTGAAATATTTAATGCAAAGCTTTTTTTCCCTTTGCACTCAATAATTGGTTGTAGCCTAGGTTCATTGATTTTATTTGTATAAAGTACTTTAAAATTTAACAGAATCAAAATTGTCTATTTTATCCTTTTGTGATCTCTTTCTGTTATTTTGTTCTGAAGTCTAGCCTTAAGTAAAGATATGCAAAGCCATGTTCTTTCCTTCTTATTTAATTTTTTATTTTTTAAATTAACTTTTATGTTTATTTTTAGCTTACATCATTCATTTCCACAAGATTTTGAGTTACAAATTTTCTCCCCGTCTTTCCTCTTTACCCACCACCCCCAAACAGTGATCCCACTGTATACTCCCTCTCCCAATCTGCTCTCTCCTACATCCTCCCCCATCCTCCCTCTGATTTTCCAGTAGGGCAAGATGGATCTCCAGTGCTTGTATATCTCCCAGTGCCTGTATATCTTATTTCCCAGTTGCATGTAAATAATAATAAATAATAATAATAATAATAATAATAATAAT
>CM053592.1:132206893-132225221 GCA_028646515.1 Pseudochirops corinnae
AATCTCTTTTCCAGTTGTTTGTCTTCTTGGGGTTTTCATTAATTTGCTCATTAATCAATAAGCATTCATGAAGTGTCCCCTTGGGCTAGGAACTGTGCTGTGCTCAGGGGAAGCTAAATAAAAAATATAATAATCTTTGCCCACAAGGAGTTTATTTCCTACTGGAAGTGAAAGGATGGGGACAGCAAATTTACAAAAAACTAAATGGAGATTATACTTGGAGTTACAGCAGGGTTGAGTAGAAGAAGCTGACTCTGCAGTCAGAGGACCTTGTTTCACACCTCACTTCTGACATGTGGTCCCTTTATGATGTTGGTCAAGTCACTTATCCTGCCAGAGCCGCAGTTTCCTTATCTGTAAAACTAAGAAAAGGATAGAAAAGGTTTTCTTAAATGAGCAACATAAAGAAATAGAAGAAAACAATAGAATGGGAGAGATGAGATCTCTTCAAGAAAATTAAAGACATCAAAGAATTAAGTTCCTACCATTTTATACAAAAATGGGCATGTTGAAAGGCAAAAATGGTAGGAACTTAACAGAAAGAGAAGAGATTAAGAATATGTGGCAGTAATACACAAAAGAACTGTACAAGAAAGATCTTAACAGCACAGGTAACAACAGTGGTGTGGTTACTCATCTAGAGCCAGACATTATGGAGAATGAAGTCAAGTGGCCTTTAGGAAGCATTACTAACAATGAGGCTAGTAGAGGTGATGGAATTCCATCTGAGCTCTTTAAAGCCCTAGAAGATGATGATGTTAAAGTGGTCCACTCAGTATACCAACAAATTTGCAAAATACAACAATGGCCTCTGGATTGGAAAAGATCAGTTTACATCCCAAACCTAAAGAAGGGCAATGAATGCCAACTAGTGTTCAAATTGCTGAACAGTTGTGCTCATTTTCCCTGCCAGCAAGGTTATACTTAAGATTCTGCAATATGTTGAACAGAGAATTACAGAAGACTAGGCTGGTTTTTGAAAAGGCAGAGGAACTAGAGACTGAATTGCCAGCATTTGCTGAGAATGCAAGAGTGTTCCAGAAAAACATATATTTCTGCTTCATTGACTACATTAAAGCATCTGACTGGATCACAATTAAATGTGGCAAGTCCTCAAAGAGATGTAAGTACCAGATCATCTTCCTGTGACCTGAGGAACCTGTGTATGGGCCAAGAAGCAACAGTTAGAATTGAACATGGAACAACTGATTGGTTTAAGATTGGAAAAGGTGTATAAAAAGACTATTTATTTAACTTAGATGCAGAGTACAATATATAAAATGTCAGGCTAGATGAATCAAAAGCTGGAATTAAGGTTGCTGTGAGAAATCTCAACAATCTCAGATATGCAGATGATGCCACTTTGATGGCAGAAGGTGAAAGAGAATTAAGAAACCTCTTGATGAAGGTGAAAGAGGAGAGTGTAAAAGCTGCCTTGAAACTTAATATAAAAAAAAATCCCAAGAACTTGGCAACTGGTCCCATCACTTTCTGGCAAGTAGAGGGAGAAGAAATGGAAGCAGTGTCAGATTTTATATTCTTGGCTTAAAGATCATTGCAGATGGTGATTGCAGCCCTGAAATTAAAAGAAGCTTGCTCCTTGGAAGAAAAGCTATGCAAATATAGACAGCATACTAAAAAGCAGAGATATCACCTTGCCTATGGTGATATATAGTCTGTATATCACCATAGGTCTATATAGTCAAAGCTAGTTTTTCTAGTAGCAATGTATGGGTGTGAGAGTTGGAATATAAAGAAAACTGAGTACCATAGAATCAGTGCTTTTGGATAGTGATGCTAGAAAAGACTTATGAGTCTTGGATAGTAAGGAGATCAAATCAGTCAGGACTCAAAGAAATTAATTCAGGCTATTCACTAAAAGTTAATACTGAAGCTGAAACTTAAATACTTTGGCTATATAATGAGAAGACAGGACTCATTGGAAAAGACCCTGATGTTGAGGAAGATTGAAGGCAAAAGGAAAAGGGAATGGCAGGGGATAAGATAGATAAATAATGTCATGGAAACAACGCACATGAACGTGGACAGACTTCCAGAGATAATGGAGGAAAGAAGGGTCTGGTATGTAATGGTGTATGGGCTCAAAAAGAGTCAGAACATGACTGAAATACTGAATCACAGCAATATAATGTAATACATCTGTAATACAATCCATAATACATACAGACATACATAAGTGTGTGTGTTTGTATTATGGATTGTGGTAGATACAGAGAAACCAGTTATGAAGCTATTAGAATAGTTTAGGGGAGAAGTGATAAGGATACATGTGTATTGAGTAGAGGGAAAGGCATGGATATATTGAGGAGGTAGAAATCAATGAGACTTGGCACTTGATTTCATATGGTAGAGGTAAGTGAGGGAAAAGATGGCTCCTGGGTTATGAACCTGAGTGACTGGAAGAATGGCAGTTCCCTTGACAGAAATAGGAAAGTTAGCTGATGTGGTAGGCTAAGGAGAAAAGATAATAAACCCTATTTTGCATATGTTGATCTTGAAATAGCCATAGTATATCCAGATATGAATGTCAAAAAAGTAGTTGGAGATGAGGGCTGAATATGTAGATGTAGATTCATCTTCATAAAGAAAATAATTGAATCTATAAGAGCTGATGAGCTCACTAGTAAAGAGTCTAGATCAGGGATGGGCAACCTGCAGCCTCCCCCCGGGTAGACAGACATATCCACATGTATAGGTTTACTCATACATATAGGATAAGACACAGGTGATGATTCTCTTAGGGAGATTGAGACTTTCTGGCCAAGATGGCTAACAAAATAAAAGTAGCCTCTTTAGCTTCTGTTTACCTAATTCAGCAAAAACCTTAAATTTACATGAGATTGTATAATTATCAAGAAATCTAATGAGAAACTACAGTGACTTCACTCCAGAATTTTTCCAAACTTCAGCTAGAAGTACACAGGCAGTAGAAAAGGAAGCCACCAGCAAAGCCAGGGTAGGCAAATAAACAAGGAAACAGCTTCCCAGTGTCACCAGAGGTAGACCAGAGGTATGTAGTTCCATATAGAGACTCAGCAAATGTAGAGATTTCTTTCAAGAAAGACCCAAGAAAGATGAGAAACCCACAGCAGTGACCTTGGAAGCCACCAGGAGGGGATAGTGACCATTGCAGGTCAGCAGCGCTTTGATTGGGGTAGCCCAGGTACCCTGGGCATCTCTCTGATATTCTAGAGAAGGCCCCAAAGATGCAGTAGTCTGATCTTCAGAGATATGGAAGGTGGCCTAACCTTAGGACCTGGAAGTCCTTATTGGAACCCAGGTAACAGAGTGAGACCAAGATGAGCCCAAACCAAAAGTACAGTGGTGGGAGGAGCTTGGTCCTGTTACCCAGTTAAGGAACTAAAGTTGTAGAGGTGAATAAATGAAATAACTCAAATAAGACACTATTGTAAGAGATTATTTTAAATTTAGAGATGTCACCAGATAATTCTGAAACACCTGGAAGCAGAGAATCAAAGGAAAAAATGGATTTTCTGCAAGGACTATATGAATGCCCAGAAGAAATGTTGCAAGAGAGAGAAGAAAGGAAATCAAAGCGTTGGAAGAAAGAATTAGAAGGAGAATAATAGCTTAGAAAGTGGTAAATCTTATCTAACCCTCTGAAAATTAGAATAGGCAACATAGAAATTAATGCTCTATGCGACAGCAAGAACTAGTATAACAAATGAAAAGATTGAAAAAAATAGAAAAATATATAAGCTTTCCAGTGTAAAAAAAACTAATGAACTGTAAAATGAGATTCAAAGAGAGATAACTTAAGAGTCCCTTACAGCCATGATTTAAAAAAAAATCCTGGATGCTGTAGAAATCAAGTGAGAATTACTCAGAACTGTTTGAACCAGGGGGCAAGGTGAAGATAGAAATAATCCACCTGTTACCTATTGAAAGAAATCCCAGAAGGAAAAGGAAGGTCAGGATGAAAAAAGACCTGGTAGCTTCTAGTGAAAACAAGAGCAAATCTTAGAATATAATATTCCAAAAGACAAAAGAGAGATTTATAAACAAAAATAATTTACCTACAAAGCTGATTACAATCCTATAGGACGAAAATGGATCTTTAATGAAATAGAGTGCCTTCAAACATTTCTCACTAAAAAATTAGAGCATAGTAGGAACTTTTAAATGTAAGTATAAGAGTCTGTAGAAACCTAGAAAGGTGAAATTATTTGAGAAATTAGAAGGGGTATGATGATGTAGTGTTAGTACTCTTTGTGGAGAAGAAACAAGTGTCCTTGCATAGCCTTAATGTATTCAGAGAATATTGATGGGGTTAAATAAAAAAAGTGGAGTACCTGTTGTTTCTGTTTCTGAGATTTAAGAGTAGAAACAGAAGGTAGGATAAAATCAGGAATACACTTGTATAGAAAGGAGGAAGAATGGAGTCGAACATGCAGTTTTTCATATTAGGGATACCAGAGAAGAAAGTATATAGAAATGTGGAGGAAGGAATGAGGGAATAGGCATTAGAGGAACCTTACTCTTACCTAAAATGGAGAAAGGAGGGTTCAGCACATACACATACAAATCGTTTGGTGTAGAAATACATAGGAATTAACAGGGAAGCAGGTGGAGTAAAAAAAGAAGGAGAGGGTAAAGATGAAAGACAGGGGTGATGACTTTATGGCTTTCTCCATTGGAGTTCAAACAAGAATGAAGAAGGCAGATTGTGGAGACAATATAAAATTTAGATTTGGAAAGGGATGAAGGGGGATAGGACAGAGGGTTTAGACCAGTGGTTCTCAACCTTCCTAATGCTGAGACCCTTTAAATACTCATATGTGGGCGTATCTGCATGCGGGTGGACCTGCCTGGAGACAGATAGAGGAGCGGTGTCTCAGTTCCTAAGACCATAGGAAATACGTGTATTCTAACGGTCTTAGGCGACCCCTGTGACCCCTGTGAAAGGGTCATTCAACCCCCGAAGGGGTCGCAACCCACAGGTTTAGACATTCAGGCCTGGTTCAAGGGCAGCTTAAAGTTGAACTAGTTAAATGAATGATCAAGATTTGAAGGTATGAACTTGAGGCAAGAATTGGAATGAAAAAAGAAATGAAAAAATTGTCTGGCCTGGCAAGGAGGGATAGAGTGACTGGAAGTTGCTGTAAGGAGGAGAGGTTTAGTAGGAGTAAATGACACACAGGGAGAAATGGAAGGACTGTGGAAAAAGCATTGGGTTTAGAGGCAGAGGATCTGGGTTCAGATCCCATCCCTGACAATTATTACCTGTATTAACTTGAAAGTTCAGCCAGAATTCCTCAGCAATCCTTTCCAGCTCTATATCTCTGATCCTCTGATCAGAGAAAGGAAATTCAGACAGGTTTATTTATAGTAGAATTAAAATGCTTGTGTGATTGAGATGAGTGCATGTGGAGATCATAAGAGTTGAAGAGTTTGATAAACTGGGAAGAAGTCCCCCCAAGTTAATAAAACAAGAATTGGTGTGGAAAAGAAGACTATTTTGAAAGCTAATATATTTTTTGATCTTTGCTGAGAGTGTGTGCTTATTATTGTTAGATCATTCCACATTGTGTATTATTTTTTAAATAAAATGGAATCCAGAAATAGATAACCAGCTTAGTAAAATAGGCCATCAAAAACAGGATAGATAAGTATGGTGGAAATTCAAGGTATACTTGAATACCTAAAGTTAACAAAAGACAAACACAGTTACAGAATTGGGAAGTGCTGATTAGGTACATATATCGCAGAAAAAAACGAGCCCCTGAGGATCAGTCATGGAGCTTGCATTGTGAGTAGTCACCACTGCTAGGTATTTGACTACAGGTTGGATGGGAATGAGTAATATATCTATGCACACATGTATAATGATGGGATATATTAAGGAATGGGATAAGCAAGATTGAGGAAACTTGGGATTGTTTAGATATTTATTAGAATATTATATCTCTTCTTTGAAAGAAGATATAGAAAAATTTGAGATGGTTTTGGGAAGAAACAATATAAGTGATTAAAGGGATGGAAAATAGGACCTTTTAGGAAAGCTTAAGGAATGGAACTTTTATTTACTGTGGAAAAATGAAGACTTATCTTTATGGGTGTGTGTGTGTGTGTGTGTGCGTGTGCACGCGCTTGTGTGCTTGCTTGCTGAGGAGGAAGCTATTAGGTTATTTTCCATAAGCAGAGGACCAAACAAAAATTGACTTAAATGGCAAATAAAAAAATTTAGTCACTGAAATAGATTATTGAGGGATGTTATAGACTCTTCAGCCTTGGGAGATGTTTGAAATGCCATCAGCAGATAGTTATTTGTTGGGTAGTTTTGACATTTAGCAGTATGAAGTGTATATTCATTGACTTCTTTGCATATTTATTTTACTCATTTTACTGTAGTTTAACAAACATTTTAGGAATCTTATTAAATGGATAATCTATATGCTTTTTGTAAAATCCATAAAATTAATATTTAGTCTGTATAGTATTTTGTCATACCTTTGTGACCTTCAGAAAGTCACTTAACATCCTTGGGTTTCCTTATCATAAAATGTGTTAGATAACCTCTGAAGTTCTTATATAGCTCTAAATCTTTGTTCAGGATTATCCAGTAGTAGGTGCTCACTTGGACTGTATTCAGTTTAAAGTCTGTTCTGGAACTTTTGTATGGTAAAATCTGAGATCCTGTAGAAGTCAATTTGTAAGGAATAACTTTAATGTGTATTGCTTATCTACTGACAATTGATAGTTTATAAATATGCTATAACTCTTTTACAACAGGGAGTTCTCTTGGTATATGACATTACAAATTACCAGAGCTTTGAGAATTTAGAAGACTGGTATAACGTTGTGAAGAAAGTCAGTAAAGAGTCAGAAACACAGCCTTTGGTGGCCTTGGTGGGCAATAAAAGTAAGTGATTTTTTATACTAATTAATGTATAATAACATTTTCTTTACTTAAAATAAGTACAACAAAACCAGTGGTTTTATTTATGAAGGAATAGTTAAGAAACTTGGATACATTTATAGAAATATAACCTTCATGGAATTTTCAGATTGTGAGAACTGAAAATATCCCTTGATGTGTACAGTTTTTTCCAGCAATTGTTATGGGTGATTGATCATGTCATGGCTACTTTAACCAATTCTGTTAAAGTAAGTGCAGTACTGACAATGCTCATTTAGGCTTCCTGAGTTCTGAACATGCAGTATAGACTATTAAGAACAGCAGCGTTGCTGCAGATTTTGTGACTACCTGACTCTTGTATACTCTGCCCTAGAGAGTTTTTGAAAGACGTAGTTCCTGAAGTGATTATCTGCCTTAAGGAGGGAGATGTTTACATTTTGAGGTCTGATACATATTGTTTTCCCACATTTTCATTATTTTCTTTGGTGAATTTTGGGAAATTTGTATTAAAATACTAGATCATTCTTCTGTGCAAGTGAATTATTCTGGGTGCAGGGGTAAGTGGTGATATACTGCATTGTAAGATAAAAATTCTGACAAAATAATTTTTTTTGGAAATTATTTTCAAGATTGAAGTGTGATATATGGGAATTTGAAGCTAATTTCTCTTTTATATTCACCAGTAGAGTACTATCTTATTTCATGTTCTGAAACCTGAGAGACTAGAGAAAGAGTTTAGGGGTGAAGACTATAATGTAGTTGTTCAATGTTTAATATTGAGAGGACAGTGGCCTGCTGCTCTCTATCTCACTTGAGGTTAGAACAAGAAATTGTAGCATGAGGGAATTAGGTTTAGGTGTAAGGAAGTATTTCCTGCCAGTGAGAATTGTTAAGTATGTGAGTGTGTTACCAAGAGAATTATCTTCTCCAAAGACCTTTTAACAAAAAAGTAAGTTATTTGTTGTTGAATGGTTCAAGTACAGTTCTTTCTAAAGACAGGACCTAAATTTCTCCCTTTTTTATATTTTTGTGAATTTAGATGGATATAGGCATATTAAGAATTTGGAGAGAAAATTTATTTTATTTCTAATATAAGAACTTATCATGATTGAGATAAAAATTTGATTATGCTTTCTAGAAAATAATTTTTGCCCATCCTGAGATAGTTTGATTTGGGTAGAAAATTTGTTGTTTTTATAAATTAGCCATTTTTCTTTACATTATACAGATTTGCATTCTTCTTCCACCTGCTTTCGATGGAACCTTTTTTATAACTGAGTAAAAATGATTGCTAATCAATTTACTACAATCCCTTTTATTTTTATTTTTTTGAGACAATTGGGGTTAAGTGACTTGCCTAGGGTCACACAGCTAGTAAGTATCTGAGGCCAGATTTGAACTCAGGTCCTCCTGACTTCAGGGCTGGTACTCTGTCCACTGCACCACCTAGTTGTCCCTACCTTTTAAAAATTGTAGTAAGTTTAGATGACTTTTTCTTTATTCTTTCAGCATGCCAGTCTCCACTTTAGACCATCTTCTCATAGTCTCAGACTAAGTCACTATGTATGACTGATCTTGAACTGCAGTAGAAACTTTTTCTGTAATCTTTTGGGAAAATGTTCAGAGAATGAAGACAGGAGACTAGTTTTGTTTTAATTTTTCTCATAATCTGATCACCATCTGGGTAAAGGATAAATATTCCTTCCTCTTTCAAGGTGCTTGGCACAGTTATTTATATACATTATCTTATATGTTTATGCTATGCTCTGAGCCTCTAAGCATTGGTCACTGTCAAAGACAGGATATCAGACTAGATGGACCATTGGTCTGTTCTGGTGTTGCCATTCTCAGGTTTTAAAAACAAATATTTATACAATGAATGTGAATTTATGCAAAAATACACTAATTCATTGTTTGAGAATGCACAAAAGTCCAGCATTTTCCCATAGCTGCCTTAGCTGTAACCCCTTTCTTGTGTGTATTACAATAGGGTCTTTCAGTTTGAGATCATATAACAAAGCATGCAGTCACACAGAATGGTACATATGTTAAATGAAGAGATTCTAGGAGAAAATTCAGTTCCCTTTTTACTAATTTACTGTATAGCCGTCATATTGCCTAATATTACATGTTCTTGTAATGAAAAACCCTTCAATTAAAGTTATTAGGACCATAGTACAGAGTTTTCTGAATAATATGTGATTTGAGTTTCAAACCTGAGGTTATATTAGAATGTGCATATCTTTTTCTTAAAGGAAAATTTATATTTATATGAAAAATGTAGACAGTTGGACTTAAAGCAATAGAAACATGAAAAACCACATACAGCTTTGTTCTGTTTTCATCACTATTAAAATACAATTAAGTTTTCCAATTTGGTTTGTATTTAATTTGTACTGTTCTTGACAGCCTAAATTCTAGAAATTAAGTGTTAAAAACTTATGTATTTCATAGATACTAGGAAACACTGGCAGTAGTAGGCAAGAATTTTTAGCCTAGTTAAACATGTTTACATGATTACATGGATAAGTCAGAAAAACAATGGCATAAACCATTTGCTCTAGACAATTGATTTCCTCATTGCTTTATTAATTTTCCAGGTTCATTAATGTCTTTTTACTTTTGCTTACGTGGTTTTGTCTACCTGGAGCTCTGTCACGTCTTCTCCACTTGTGTAAATCTTAGCTTTTGTTCAAGGCCCAGCCTAGTTTCTCTTTTCTCTATTAACTTGATTTCTTTTGCCCTTAGCTGTTGCTCCCTTCCTTGGATTCCCCGGATACCTCTGATTGCCTGTACTACTTTGTTACTTAGCATATGTTGCTGTATATTACTTTATATACATACATACATACATATATGTATGTGTTTCCTATTTCACCAAACAAGACTGTAGTGTAATCCCTTCCAGGGCAAGGACCCCAACTTTGACAAAGATCAAAAGATATGAGTATTTTGCAAACCTTAAAGAAGTACTATATACTTTAAAAGGCAATACAATTTTAAATAATACAGGTTAAGTATCAACATTGCTTTAAAAATAATAATACAACCTTTTATGCCCTGAGGGACTAGCACAGTGACCTTGCAAATAATAGGTGCTCAGTAAATGTCTGATGATGATAATGATTAAACTTTTAACAGGTGATTCCTCCAGAAATCACTTCTTTTTAAAATTTGTTTGTTTTTAGTTTCCAGCATTCACTTCCATAAGCTTTTGAGTTTTAAATTTTCTTCCCCTTCTTTCTCTTCCCCCCGCCAAGATGGCTTGCAGTCTGATATGGGCTCTACATATACATTTATGTTAAAGATATTTTCACATTAGTCATATTTTAAAGAAGAATTAGGACCAGTGGAGGAACCACAAGGAAGAAGAAACAAAACAAAACAACAACAACAAAAAAGAGGGTAAATAGTGCTCTCTGATCTGCGTTCAGTCTCTATAGTTCTTTCTCTGGGTGTGGGCAGGATTTTCCATCGTGAATCTTTTGGAGTTGTCTTAGATCCTTGCATTGCTGAAAAGAGCCACGTCTGTGAAAGTTAGTCGTTGTACAGTGTGACTATTACTGTGTATAACGTTTTCCTGGTTCTGCTCACTTCCCCAAGCATCAGTTCACATAAGTTTTTCCAGATTTTTCTAAAATCTGCCTGTTCATCATTTCTTATAGCACAATAATATTCCATTGCATTCATATACCACAACTTGTTCAGCTGTTCCTCAGTTGATGGGCATCTCCTCAGTTTCCAGTTCTTTGCCACCACAAAAAGAGCTGCTATAAATATTTTTGTACATGTGTGTCCTTTTCCCATTTTTATGATCTCTTTGAGATACAGACCTAGAAGTGGTATTACTGGGTTAAACACAAATTTTATAGCCCTTTGGGCATAGTTCCGAATTGCTCTCCAGAATGGTTGAATCAGTTCACAACTCCACCAACAGTGCATTAGTGTTTCAATTTTCCCACATCTCCAACATTTATCATTTTCCCGTTTTGTTATGTTAGCCAATCTAATAGGTGTGATGTGGTTCTTCAGGGATGTTTGGATTTGCATTTCTCTAATCAATAGTGATTTAGAGCATTTTTTCATATGACTATAAATAGCTTTAATTTCTTCATCTGAAAACTGCCTGTTCATATCCTTTGACCATTTATCATTTGGGGAATGACTTGTATTTCTTATGCTTTTCTAGTATAGAACCTGGGTAGGCCCTGGTGATTTTTTCTTCAGGGGAGGGGAAGGGTCAGATTCCAGGAACAGCTCTCTATGCAGTGTACCACCAGTTAGATAAGTTGCTTGAGGACAAGGGACCTTGATGTACTCTTTTTATTCTCCATGAGAAGCAGTTTGGTAGCATAGATAGTGAGGTGGCTTATAAGAATCTCTAACCTCAGGCATATACTTGTCTGATTCTGTGTGAGTCATGTAACTTCTCAGTGCTGTAGGTAGTTCTCTAAGACATAAGTTGCAGAGAAGTTGCTGGTCTGCATTGGGAGAGGAAATTCACTCTCCTGGGATTCTCTGTACCAATAAAATCACAAGTCCCTCCCTATTCCTCTTTTATGTGCCTTGCACATTAGTACTTAATAATATTATTTTAATTTGTTTTTTTTTCTTTGTGACTAAAGTATATTTAGATATTTATGCATTCTACTATGGTTAGAATTTGTAGACTTGGCACTTGGTAATCCCCCAGTTCCCTTGCCAGTTATTGGTAGTAACCAATCAATCAGCAAAAATTTATTGAGCATCAGCTATGTGCCAGGCAATATTCTAGACATTGCGGATATAAAGACAACAAGGAAGCAGGCCCTGCTCTCAAGGAGCTTCTGTTGGGGGAGACAACATATACCTATATAAATATATATAGAATAAATATAAAATATATGGTAGCTGAGGGATGCAGGAAGATGGCGTTTGGAGGGAATGAGGGAGGGGTCCATGTATTCTCTTCATAGAAGTTAGTCCTTTATCTATCTGGTTCTTGAAGGAAGTAAGGGATTCTACCAGATATAATTGATGTTATGGTAGCTAGTCAGTGAAAAGATCTAGACTAGTGTTGGGAGTTGTAATGCTGTATGTAAGGAGCAGAACAAAGTCCAGTTTGGATGGATTGTACAAGATAAGAAGGGAAAGGGTGTCTTATGAGGCTGGAAAGACAGGTTGGGTTAGGTCAATGGTTTTCAACCTTCCTAATGTTGCGACCCTTTAATACTCATATGTGGGCGTATCTGCATGTGGGCGGACCTGCCTGGAGATGGATAGAGGAGTGGTGTCTCGGTTCCTAAGACCATTAGAAATATGTGTTTTCCCATGGTCTTAGGTGACCCCTGTGACCCCTGTGAAAGGGTTGTTTGACCCCCAAAGGGATCACAACCCACAAGTTGAGAACTGCTGGATTAGGTGATGAAAGGCTTTCACAGGTAAACTCTGACATTTGTATTTGATCCTAGAGGCAATAAGGAGCCACTGGAGTTTGAATGGAGCAGTGAAATGTTCTTAACACTTTGACAGCTGAGTGGAGAATGAATTGAAGAAGAAAGAGAGAATTAAAGTAGGTAGACCAATTAGAAGACTGGAAATAAATCTAGGTGAGAGGTGATGAGGAGCTGAACTGAGGTAGTGACTTCAGTCAGGAGAAGGGAATGCAAGTGAGAGATTTTGTGGATTTAGAAATAGTGAGATTTGTCATTTGATTACATATGTGGGCTGAATGAGAATGAGGAGTTGAGGATAACACTGAGGTTGTGAAGGTGAAAGACTGGAAGGATGGTGGTAACCTTGACACAGACTGGGAGAGGGGTAGGTTTGAGTGGTAATAGAAACTATTTTGGATATACTGAGTTTGAGGTTTGTATGGAATATCCATTTTGAAATATCCAGTAGACGGTTGGTGATATTGGTCTGAAGCTTAGGAGAAAGACTAGGGCTATGCATATGGTGGTTTTTTGATGATGGGAGAAATTTGGCATGTTTATAGCAGACAGAAGGAACCAGTAGATAAGAGGAGATTGAAGGTTAGAGGTGGGAGATAATTGAAGGAACATTCTGAGGAAAATGGGAGGGAATGGGATTAAGGGCACATTTAGAAGGATTGACTTTGTGGGAGAGAAGGACCACGTCATTATTTGAGACTGGAGGACAGGAGGAGATAGGAATGATGTTAAGGGATTTTGAGATGAAGAGAAGGAAAGAAAAGAGAGCTAACAGGCAATGATTCTATTTTCTCAATAAGAATATAAGGAGAGGTACTTGCTGAGTGGATGAAAGAGAAGTGAGGTGTGGCAGGTATAGGGAGAGAAATTTTGGGACAGACTGAAGGGGGTGAGATCAAAAATCCATTAGGGAGATTTAAAAGGTTTGCCTTGTAATAAGGGCTCAAGTGAAGTCAGATAATGAATGTGTAGTGGATATAATTGGTTCTGTTGCGTGACTTCCTCTAGCTCTATTTGATAATGTGAGTAGAAGCTTAAGAAGTGAATGGTGGGAATAATCCAAAATTGGCATTTGCTAAGGAATGAACATCAATAGCACAAGAGGGTAAGGAATTCAATAGTAGAGGACGACATAGAGTTGAACTGTTTATCTCTAGGGTCAGGATTGAGAATGGAGGAAAATGAAGTCATAGCAGGGGTAATGGTCTAAGAAAGTATTGAAAGCTAAGATATTTGGAGGTTACAGTTATAATAAAAAATAGATTTAGGAGGGGGAAAGAAATAGAGAGGTCAAATGATAGATGATGATGAGAGAAATGTCAATTTTTTTCATTAAGATCTAGAGTTTGCCAATCTCCTTGTGACTTGAAGTGGAGTAGTATTTGGAGAGACTGAAAAACTGAAAGTTTAGGGCAGGGGTGGGGAACCTATGGCTTTGAGGCCACATGTGGCCTTCTAGGTCCTTTGGCGTGGCCTTTTGACTGAGTCCAAGTTTTACAGAAAAAATCCTTTGTTCTGTAAGGAGATTTGTTCTGTGAGTTTTGGATTCAGCCAAAGGACTGCACTTGAAGACCTAGTGGGCCACATGTGGCCTTGAGGCTTCAGCTTCCCCACCCCTTGGGTTAGGGTATATGAGGGAGCCATCAACATGTTTGTTAAAGTCTCCTACTATAAAGGCAGGAGCTGGAAAGGAAAGAAAGACAATGAGTCAGGTATTGAATTCTTTGTGAAAGGAGAGAGAATGACTTCCATGTTGGTTAACAGCAAGTGCCAAGATCTGGATCCTGTAACAACATTTTTATAGAATGAACTTCAACAGAGGAGAATTTGCCAAATGATGGCAACAAAAGGAGAGTTTAGAAATGGAGAACGAGGAGTTTTCCATTCTCACTGTAGTCCCAGACCAACATAATTGGGGGTAGAATGGGAGAATGCCAAGCTAGTGCTGGAGAAGAAAGCCAGGGATTCAGTTTTGTCTGGGAGAAGCTGATTTTCTTTGAGTTTTGAAAGATGTAACACAAGAATGAAGAGAAATTTGTTAGTTACGGATGTTGAATTCCAGAGACCACAATAGAAAGGGCAAGCATAGTTTTAGTGGTACATGGGAGGAGGTAGGGTTGAGGAGGATGGCTGTGAGAGAACAGGAGCTGTGGAGAAGGGGTGGTTTATTTACTCTTTTGCAGCTGGTGATTAAGTATTGCAGAGATCAGGACAGTAATTGGTGGTGGGAGATTGCTAGTCATGAGAGTAGCAGTGGGTGGCAGCAGCTCTGCTAAATGGTAAATGATTGTAAAATAGAATGTGCTAAAGGATTTGCAATCTAGATCATCCTACCTGTTATCTGTCTTAATGGATCTTTTTTGTTTCATTAGATTAGATTTAGACTTCAGGAATAATGTCAACCAAAAGGTAGAAGTTTATAGTGGCATTCTTCTTTTTTTAAATAGCATTTTATTTTTTTCTAATTACATGTAAAGATAATTTTAAAAACTCATTTAAAAATTTTTTTTGAGTTCCCAGTTATCTTTCTTCCTCCCTCATCACCCTTTTTCCAAAATGGCAAGCAGTTTGGTTGGTAAAGATTATATATATGCAGTCATATAAAACATATTTCCATATTAGTCATGTTGTGAAAGAAGAAACAGGTCAAAAGAAAAGAAACACGAAAAAAAAGAAAATAGTATGCTTCCATCTGCATCTAGACTCCATCAGTTCTTTCTTTGGAGGTGGATAGCATTTTCCATCATGAGTCCTTTAGAATTGTTTTAGATCATTGTATTGCTGAGAAGAGGAAAAGTTGTTCATAGTTGGTCATTGCATAATGTTGCTGATACTGTGTACAACGTTCTCCTGGTTCTGCTTACTTTACTTTGTATCAGTTTACCTAAGTGTTTCCAGGTTTTTCTGAAATCTGCCTGCTCATCATTTCTTATAGGACAATAGTATTCCATATTCCACTACATTCATATACCACAGCTTGATGGGCATCTCCTCAATTTCCAATTCTTTGCCACCACAAAAAGAGCTGCTATAAATACTTTTGTACATGTGGATCCTTTTCCCCTTTTTGTGATCTCTTTGGGATACACACCTAGAACTGGCATTGTTGGATCAAAGGGTGTGTACTGTTTAATAGACCTTCGGGCAGTCATTCTCCAGAATGGTGGATCAGTTTGTAACTCCATGAACAGTGCATTAATGTTTTAATTTCCCCACAGCCTTTCCAATGTTTATCATCTCTCTTTTCTGTCTTAATAGCCAATCTGATAGGTGTGGGGTGGTACCTCAGACTTGTTTTAGTTTGCATGTCTAATCAGTAGTGATTTAGAGCATTTTTTCATATGACTATAGATAGCTTTGATTTCTTCTTCTGAAAACTGCCTATTCAATATATCCTTTGACCTTTGATAAACCAAAGACCTCAGCTTCTGGAATAAGAACTCACTATTTGAGGATGGATTGTATTCTTATAAATTTGATTTAGTTCTCTATATATTTGAGAAATGAGGTCTTTGTCAGACATATTTGCTGTAGATTGTTTTCCAGGCAGGGGAAACTTTTCTTCTAATCTTGGTTGCATTAATTTTGTTTATTGAAAAACTTTTAAATTTAATGCTATCAAAATGATCAATTTGACATTTTCTAATACTCTCTCTTGTTTGGTCATAAATTCTCCCCTTCTCTGTAGATGTGAAAGTAAACTATTTCTTGCTTTCCTAATTTGCTTATGGTATCACCCCTCATGTCTAAATCATGTACCCGTTTTGACCTTATCTTGGTACATGGTATAAGAAATTGGTCTTATACCTAGTTTCTGCCATACTGTTTTCCAGTTTTCCCAGCATTTTTTGTCAAATAGTGAGTTCTTATCCCAGAAGCTGAGGTCTTTGGTTTATCAAATAATAGGTTACTATGGTTATTTATTACTGTGTTTTGTGTATCTAATCTATTCCACTGATCCACCACTCTTGTTTCTTAGACACTACTATGTATTTCTGATGTTTACTGCCTTATAATATAGTTTGAGATCTGGTATGGCTAGGAGTGACTGATGAAAGTTGGCAAAATAATTATAGCATTAGCTTAAAAAGATATTTAGATATCTTATTTGTAAACTTGGTTGGAATTCCTGGTCTAGTTATAAGAAGATTTAATGAAGGCCAGAAATCCATTTTGACTAAATCTAGTTTGGAGCATAAGTTCAACATTTCCCCTACCACATTTTCTAAAATTAAGTAACTCTGGATTCCTATTCTGTTCAGCAGTTAAGAACAGATACAATTGAATGCTAGTCCCCAGGCTAGTCCAGGAAACAGATTTCATTAATGAGGGGAGAGCCTTATAGCTAGTTTCATAGGAAATGGAAGGAAGAGTGTGGATAGATACAGTATTAGAGAAAGATATGGTGGTAATAGTGGAATAATTAGGTTAGAATTGATGGAAACACTCTCCTTTGTAAAGTTTTGACATGATATGGAGGGGGAGATGGAGGTAAGAAGGACCAAATAATCCAGATAATATGAGGAAGAATTGGCAGAATGGATCAACTGGTATTCCTCTGTATTTTGTAGCACAAATTGGGGCCCAATGGGTGAGCTGGTTCATGGATTTAGGATTGAGGTGGGTACATGGCGATTCTATAGAATGGGAAAGTTGGGGAGGTGTTGGTGGTAGGGTGTGTTTGTGTGTGAGCATGCACACGTGTGCCCATGTGCACACTGTTCATGTAAGAATATACTGGGTGTGACAAAATGTTGGAGGGGATGTGTAAAAATAGGGACAGTAATGCATTGTTGGTGGAACTAATCCACCCATTCTGGAAGATGATATGAAACTATGCCCAAAGGGCTTTATAACTGTGCATACCCTTTGACCCAGCAATATCACTGCTAGGTTTGTACCCTAAAGAGATCAAAGAAAAGGACCTACTTGGACAAAACATATTGATAGCACCACTTTTTGTGGTGGCAAAGAATTGGCATTTGAGAGGATGCTCATCAGTTGGGGAATGGATGAACAAGTTGTGGTATATAATTGTGATGAAATACTATTGTGGTAGGAAAAGTGACAACCGGGATATTTTTCAAGAAACCTGGGAAGATTTATATGAACTAATGCAAAGTGAAATGAGAAGAATCAGGAAAATATTGTCCACTCTGGACATCTTTTTTTCTCCATTAGCTATTCTCAATAATAGTAATCTAAGTAATCCAAGATAATTCCAAAGGATTTATGAGGAAAAATACTATCCACCTCCAGAGAAAGAACAGATAGAGTCTGAATGCAGATTGAAGCAGGTTTTTCAAAAAACTTTTTTATTATTATGTTTTTTTGGTCAGAGTCTTATTTTGCAAAGTCTAATGTGGAAATGTTTTGCTTGACTCCATGTGTATAATCTATATCAAATTGCCTGCCTTCTCAAGGAAGGGAGAGAAGAGGGAGGGAGAAAATTTGGAACTTAAAATTTAAGAAAGCGAATGTTAAAAAAAATTTGTTTACATGTAATTGAGAAAGTAAAGATAACCAGCACAAAAGAAAGAATACCCCGGGTAGGATGGGCAGTAGGAAAGAATATTGAAGATAGAGTCAGATGATTTAGGTTCAAATCCTGCCTCTGCCAATGTGTAGTTTTAGGCAAATTGCTTACTTTTCTTGTCCTCATTTTATCCATGTATAAATAAGAGGGTTGGACCGGATGATGTCTGAGGTGACGTCTGACTATGTGATGCAGTAATGTGATGTAATTCTATTCTTTACAGTATAAGGTGACTTGCAGATTGAGCTTTGCTCAACATCTTTAATTCATTCAATGAGCGCTTGAAGTAATATTTTCTTTTGGTTCTTAGAAAGAACAGAGTTTGAATGCAGATTGAAGCAAACTACCTGCTCTTGTTCTTTTTCTTGTTTGGTTTTATTTCCTCTTTCCCATTGTTCATTCCATCTGTTACAATCCTTTATAACCTGACTAATGTCTAATGTGAAAGTATTTGCAGAT
>CM053592.1:132225721-132294483 GCA_028646515.1 Pseudochirops corinnae
ACTATTCAGCTTTTACATATCATTTATTTTAGCTACCTGAGCACTCAAATATACTAGAGATACTACTGTTATTGTTTATTTTTAAAAACATTTAAAATTTTTTCTCTTTAAAGAAGCTAAAGATATACTTTCCACTGAGCAATATAAAACACTTGCAAAAGAACAGAAAACCTTCAGTGGAATAAAATAGTATACATATGATTATCAAATATGTTTGTTTTTAATGAAAATTATGATGCTAGAACATTGTTTTAAGGAACAGTGTTTTAAGGAAATTATGATGTTAGAACATTGTTTTAAGGAAAATCCACCAGCTTCTATACATTTTGAAGACTATACATTTTAGAGACTTACATATAGGCACATGTTTTTATACTTTCTCCTTGCCCTTTCAGGTAAATGATTTAGACTTTCTTTGCCTCAGATTTCTTTTTCCTTAAAATACTTATATTTATTAATAGTTAAGTTTGCTATTTAGGTCTTCATTAGTGAATAATAGTGGTGAAAATGTGGGCTACGTTATAATGCATTTAGCTGGTTTGAAGCACTAGTGGAATTTTCAGACACAAAAAGTTAATTGTTAATAGTTTTATCTCAATTCTATGGGAGTGTTCCATGAATCCACATTTTTTTTTTTTTTGGCAGAAATTTCGGTAGACACAGGGTTGAATAGTGTTTTTTCTCACAATTACATATCAAGAAAATTTTTAGCATTCATTTTTATAAAATTTTGAATTTCTAAATTTTTCTCCCTCCCTCCCCTCCCCCTTCTGAAGAGGGTAGACGGTTTGATATTGTTTACACATATGCTCTCATTAAAACATATTTCCATATTCATCAAAGTTGTGGAAGAAAAAAACAATAAAAAAATTCATGAGAAAGAATGAAGTAAGTGAAAAAATGCTTTTATCTGAATTCAGAGTCCATCAGCTATTTATCTGGATATGGTATAAAGATATGGTGTAAAGCATTTTCCTTCGGGAGTCCTTTGTATTTGTCTTATATCATTGCATTGTAGAGAAGAGCTAAGTCATTCATAGCTGATTATCACATCATGTTGCTGATACTGTGTACAGTGTTTTCCTGGTTCTGCTCATTTTACTTTGCATCAGTTCGTCTTTCCAGGTTTTTCTGAAATCTGCCTGTTCTTCATTTCTTATTGCACAGTAATGTTGCGTTACATTCGTACACCACAGCTTATTCAGCCATTTCCCAGTTGATGGGCATTCCCCTCAGTTTTCAATATTTTGCCACCACAAATAGGGCTGCTATATTGCACATGTAGGCCCTTTTCCCTTTTTTATGATGTCTCTGAGATACAGACCTTGTAGTAGTATTGATAGTTAAAAGGGTGTGCACAATTTCGTTGCCATTTGGGCAAAGCTCAAAATTGCTCTCCAGAATGACTGGATCAGCTCTCAACTCCACCAACAGTACATTAATGTCCCAATTTTCCTACATCCTCTCCACTATTTATCATTTTATTTTTTTGTCATATTAGCCAACCTAATTGTGTGAGGTGGCATTTCAGAGTTGTTTTAATTTGCATTTCTCTAATCAAAAGTGATTTAGAGCACTTCTTCACACGAGGCACCATATTTTAGAAAGGACATTGATAAACTGGTAAACATCTAGAGGAGGATGTTCCAGGTGGTCATGGGCCTCAAGATCACTGGAGTGTTTAGCTTGGAAAAGAGAATACTTAGGCTGAATGTGATAGATGTCTTCAAATATTCAAAATGCTATCCTATGGAAGAGAGATCAGATTTGTGCTTGTACCTACAGGGCAGGTCAAGGAGAAGTAGATGGAAGTTGTAAAGAAACAAATTTAGGTTTGATACTGAGAAATTTTCTAACAGAGCTATCCAAAAGTAAATGGGCTTACTTGGAAGGTAGTGGTCTGTACTGAAATGTCTTGAAATAAAGATAGGGTGACCACCTGTGGGTAAGTTTTAGAGGATCCTTCTTCACATTAGAGTTGATGGCCTCCAAAGGTCCCTTTCAACACTGAATCTCTTTATACCTGTGAATGCTCTGTAGTTTAGCAATTCCTTCTATTTTCCAGTAATATTTCCTTTTATTTATTATTTTGAGAGAGGAGGTGTACTGTTATTTCATTGATGTGGGGCACTCCCAGTAAAGAAATTCCCTTTACTAATGCTGATCTGTACCTATTCTGCAGCATAGCCTAGGAAACTGAGAGGTTAAATGAACATAGTAATAATTCTGTGAAGCAACTTAAATGGATTTTAATATCTAACAGTTCCACCATTTTGACTTGGAGCCATGAATTAGATCTGTGTTGCGTTTACTGAAATTATGTTACACAGTACTACATTGTTTACTTATTTTAATGTAAATCAGTGGTGTCAAACTCAAATAGAAATAAGTCCCTGCATCTGTATATTGACTTGTTATTGTTGTTCACTTGTTTCAGTCATGTCTGAATCTTTGTGACCCCATTTAGAGTTTTCTTGATAGAGATACTGAAGTGGTTTGCCATTTCCTTCTATAGTTCATTTTGCAGATGAGGGAACTGAGGCAGACAAGGTTAAGTGACTTAACCTAGAGTGACACAGCTAATAAGTGCATGAGGCTGGATTTGAACTCAGGGAGATGAGTCTTTCTAACTACAGGTCCAGCACTCTATCCACTGTGCCACCTAATTGCCCCTGCATATTGACTCAGGAAACCACAAATTAATATCATGCTGTATTGTACATTTATTTTATTAAACATTTCCCAGATTATTCTGGTTCTGGCCACACTTGGGAGCAATGAGTTTAATACTGCTGGTATAACTGGTCACATCCTAGTCAGTACTTATGTTTTATCAATATTCATATATTTTTAGAATGTACATATTTTTTGATACAACTACCTGTGCCATGTCAATTTTAATGTTTTCCTCAGCCAGAGGATTAAGAACATAATGAGAAAGGAATGACTTGGAAACTTCTGAGATAGAGAACAAACAGTCCCAGGAGAGTTAACTGGCCAGAATTTGTCCCAGGGTTGATCAGTTAACAGCCTGAATGAATAGAGGCTATTTTGAGCATGGGCAGACCTTGAAGGAATACTGCTTGAAATAGTATAGGTAAGAGATAATTGGAAATTTCATTAAGATAGTGGCTGTCATAAAGAGAAAAGGCCAAGTTTGAAACATACAAAGTTCTAAGGGGCAGAACTTGGCCCTGTGCAGGTTATAAAATATGAAGAATAGTGACGACATAGCAATGACTGGATTTTCTCGAATGCTTATTTGACAAATTAATGTTTTTATTTCTTGTTTTTAAAATTTGAGCTTATAAAAAGAATGGGAAAAAGAGTATGAATAATTCTTATTTTCTGTTTAGTTAGTCAACAAGCATTTATTGTGCACGTACTGTGTGTCAGGTGTCATGCTAAGTAATGAGGATACAATGAAAGAGAAAAACATAGGTCCTTACCCTCAAGGAGCTCACCTTCTAATGGCAGGGAAAACATTCCAGTAACTGTGTACACATAAAATCAGTCTAAACGGTGTAAATGCATAATAATCTCAGAGGGAATGCACAGGCAATAGAGGGTACTGTAAGAGACCTGCTGCAGTAGTAAGCCAAATTTTGAAGGAAGCTGGGCAATAGAATGAGGGAGATAATTCAAGGCATGAAGGGTAGCCATTGAGAAGGCATGGAGTGTGGAGGTGGAATGTTCTGTGCAAAGAATAGCAAGTAGACCATTATACCTAGATGGTAGAGGATGTGGCAGGTAGTAAAGTATAAGAAGCCTGGAAACAGAAATTAATTCAAGTTTTAATTTGACAGTGTTCTTAGGAAAATAACTTCCTGTGTTATTGAGTGTCGTTAAAAGAAGAGAACCAGTTATTGAGTCTCTTTCCTTTGAAAGGAAAGCTATAGGAAGTACCAGAGATATACCTAAGAAGAATAAGTAGTCTACAGTGTTTAATGACACATATCAAAGAAATCATTTTATAGAAGTTTCCATTAGTTATAGTAGATGGGTGATTAGCATTTACTAAAGGAGAGTTTCAGTGGAATGGAAGAGATATATGGATTGGTTATCCTCAACCTTTTTTTTCTTTTTTCCATTTCATCAATTTTATTCCAACTATTCATTTTTCTCATTTCTTTTAGCATTCCTTTCTTTATTCCCTTATCACCTCCTTTTCTTCTCTCCTCTCAATATACACAAGTAATTTTATCATATGTACTCGAGTGCATAGTTTTAATCGTTTTAGAAGGACAAACCCTGCAATAGAAAAGCTTAATTCAGTTCTCATAATTTGGTCTATTGAGTTCTGTTCTGTATATTATTCTTTTTCAAAATAATTTATTTTGTAATTCAACTCAGCAAATACTCATTATGCACCTATTGTATGGAACAGTATTATGCTAAGTATTATGGGGGGGCACAGAAATATACAAGACAAAGTGTCAGCCCTCTAAGATCTTAAAATCCATTAGTGGTTAAAAGACAGAAATCCAAGTAATTATGGTTAAGACAGACTATAAGGTATTCTAAAAGAGGTACAAATAAAATAAACTTGGGAATTCAAAAGACATGGAAATATATTAGTTAAGGAACTCAGAAGGTCTTATAGAGAACATTGCATTTAATATGAAACTTGGATGGTAGGATTTTTGATGGAGGGAAACGTGAGACAAGGCCATTCTAGGGTGAAATTTCTTACAAACCTTAACAGTTTATTATATACTAATGTGAAACTTTTCATCCCCACAGATGAAAAATAAGTCATCAGTTCTAGTGAGCATGATTTATTCTTAATCAAAGGTACATTTTTCTGTTTTATTATGGTATTTCCTATATCTCCTCAATATTGCTAGACTGATGTTTGTATGTAGAGCCATAAAAGAGAGAAGTTTCTAAACTGCCTGCACCCCTGATAGGGAGCATTATACGAATATGGGTATTTTCTGTTATTAAAAAAAAGACACAAAACATGATAATTCATATTAGAAGTATCTTTCCTGAGCTTCCCAGTTTTAACCCTCATGGCAGTAGCGGACATAACTACTTTCTGGTTTACAGAGCACTTAAAATGCTTTATTTCTTTTGATGTAATTCATTGCAGTGAGGGAGGTATGCAGGCATTATTATTATCATTTTTGAGATGAGAAAACATTTTCAAAGAAGCCAGTTTAGGCTTCTCAAAAGACAGAACTTCCTAATAGAACTGTTAGAATTGGGCTATACCATCAGAGAGATTTCCCCTTCAAGTAACACTATTACTAATAATATAAAAATATTGCATTTATATAAGCACCTATTAAGTACAGGTTATTTGATCCTCACAGCAACCCTGGGATACCAGTAGGTGCTATTATTGCCCCCATTTTATAGATGAGGAAACTGAGGCAAACAGAGGTTAAATGATTTATGTCTTTTGTCTGAGGCAAGATTTGAGCTCCTGTTTTCCTGTGTGTAGGCACAGTGCTCTCTCCGCTATACCACCTAGCAGTGTTTTCAAGTAAAGGCTAGATGAATACTTAACTTTTTGGTTATGTTATATAGGGCATTCTTGTTTAGGTATGAATTAGACTAGATGGCCTCTGAAATTCTGTGTGATCTGATGATGCTCAGTTAGTTAAATGATTTCGCCTAGGTTCGTACTGAGAATAAATATACCAAAACTGAGATTTTAATTCAGATTTTCAGACTATATAGCTGGTGTTTTCTCCATTGTGCCACAACTGCTCTTTATGCTCTTGTACTCAGTATATGGTCTTTCCTCCCACTTTACAGAGAATATTGACATGTTTTACTGTGCAGATTGAGTTTATAAGTATTTATGTATGTGTCTTATCTCTCTTACTAGATGATAAATTTAAGAACAAGGATCATGCATCTTGTTTCAGGTTTTTTTTCCACTCCAGTGCCTAGCACAAGGTTTTGCATGTAGTAGGTGCTTTAAATGCCATTTACAAAGGGTTAATTTAGGATCCCTTTTATATTTAGTACCTAATTTTAGTTAAAAAAAAACTAATTTTTATATAAATTGTGAAGAATTCATTGGCAGTGTAAAACAAGGTATATGGATATATTTGCTTATGATTAAGGTGTGACTTTTTTTTTTTTGGACATGTTGGATATACACAGTGTACACAGAAAGGTTCAACTCACCAACACATGGTTTTCCTGGGTGGCTTCGTTTTCAGGTCATAATGGTTCACTTATCATGCATGCTAGTTAATAGTCTCTCTGCCTTAAGAGCAGTAATGGACAACTCATTTAACCTTTGGCATTCCTGTGGTCTTTCTTACTTGTCACCCATCTGCCTACCTGATTTTCTCATGATGCCCTAATCCTTAGATCCATATCATCATCTATTTTATTTCTCCCGTACCTGGCAACCTGTTCTCTTTTTCTTTAATCACGGAACATTTTTACCTCCCTTACTCCCTTCAGCTACAGTCTTGGCAGACTGTTAGTCAAATATAAATAGGGATTTAAGGTTTGTAAAATATTTTCCTGACAACTCTTATGGGACTATTGAAAATATTGTTATCAACACTTTAAAGATGAGGAAACTGAAGCTTAAAGAAATTTTCAGTTGCCGATGGCCCTGTAGCTTGTAAGTGTTAGAGTCAGGATTTGAATCCTGAACTATCTCCCCTTCAAGTCCAGTGTTCTTTCTGCTAAACCTCATTATCTAAGCCTGTCTGACATACCTATCTCCTTTACCTCTTGGCTGTTTGCCTAATCACTCTAGAACGTACAAGTTAATAAAAAATCAATTTAGTAAATTCTTGGTCACTTGACAATCTTGGACATACAGTAGGTCACTAAAGGGATATTAACCTATTTGACAATGTCCATCATCCTTATTTTCAGTAAATGGATTCTAGACTGTTCGGAACATGGTGTAGCATTGCTTATGTGTTTATGATAACTCGGGTCAATGCTTCTTATTGCCCACGGTTCCATTTAATCCGCATATATGTCCAGGTGGTCAGCTGAAGAGGTCTTATCTTCCTGTAAGCCCTAATTCAGATACCACCTCTTCCTTGAAGTCTTCTCGTGTAACCTGCCCCTTCTCCCACTTGCTAGTCCTCTCTTCTTACTTAAATTATATTTAACTATACTTGTGTTTGTACATTCTGTATCTTCCCAAGAGAATGTAAACCTCTTAAAATCATTTTGTTTTTGTGTCCTTGAGCATTTAGGAGAATGTTTTCTTACATAGTTAATAAGTGTTATTCAGATTGAATTGAAAGGGAGAATGGATTTATAGAAAATCATGAACAGAGGCATGGAGGTGAAGATAGCTTTCATGATGTTATGGTGAATTAAAATTACTTTTGCTTTGAGACTGCCATTATAATCTTTGGGACAACTTGATTCACCCTGATGTTTTGCCAAAGTGGATTGGAACTCAGTGATTACAGACATGTTTTTTGCTTCTTTTTTTTTTTTTTTTTTTTTTTGGAGTGGGGAGGTCAGGGCAATTGGGGTTAAGTGACTTGCCCAACATCACATGGCTAGTAAGTGTTAAGTGTCTGAGGCTGGATTTGAACTCAGGTCCTCCTGACTCCAGGGCCAGTGTTCTATTCACGGTGTCACCTTGCTGCCCCTAGACTTGTTTTTTTAATCTATATCATACTATTAATATTTTTTCTTTAAAAAACCAAATTTATTGCTGAAAGTACTATTCATGAACTAAGTGACTAGCCATGGAAACACAAGATATCATTTTATTGGTGTGGGTCAAAACCACCCTAGCATGAATTAGATGGTCAGGATCCATAAAAATGCACCTCTCATAGTTACCTAAGGATGGTGCTGAGACATTGGAACTACTGCTGCAAATGGTGAATGAAAAATTTGTGTTTGAAATGTCATGTACGAGCAAAAGAAACTCAATTTCAACAAAACAGCTGTAAGACTGGCAGCCTCACCAGTGCTGATGTGGCATTATGGAGATTTTACAGATTTTATGGTGTAAAAACAGTGTGACTTTTTCAGCTTGATGTCTCCTATATTGTATCTTCATGTTGCAGTGAAAGATACTCGTATTTTAAAAGGTACAGGGAAGGGAACTTATTTATTTTCGGGAAATATGTTCCAGAATTATAGGTTATAGTTTATGATCATTGTACTGTATTGATAATAAACATTTTAGAGTATAGTATAGAGATTATTCAATCCAGTTCCCTACTTTTATGAATTCGTAGGTGACTCTTACTCAGTTTATCCCACATTATGCTACCACACCAATCTTCCAGAAACACTGTCCTGGTCAAAAAACTTTATTCTCGTCCCAGTCAGCTGAAATAAGTAAACATTTATTAAGCACTTTTCATGTGTCAGGCACTATGACTGAGAGTCATTCCTGTACAGAATCCAACGCAGCCTCCTTAGGCATTCTATATCGTACACATGTCCTTAACCTTCAGTGGTGCCAGTCTTATCTTCACTGACTTTTCTAAATCCTCAGCTCTAGACAGACTTATTTTGTATTATCTCATGAACTTAACTCATTTTCCCCAATCACATTTTTTGCTCATTTTATTGTTCCATCTGCCTGTATTACTCCTTCCATTCCTTGGCAATGACCTACATTTTGCCAGTTCTTCAAGAGTCAGCTCAGAATCCACATCCTTAAAGCCTCTTCTAACTACCCTCGTGAGAAGTTGTATCTACTCTAGTAATTTTTATCTGTGCTCATTTAGTATCCACATGACATACTTCTACACTTGTTTGAAACTTAGGTGTAGCCTGTTGAGGTCTTGCAGGGCAGGGACACAACACTTAACATCACAACTTGCATTTGGTTGGCACTTAATAGGCATATGTTGATTTTAATTTACCCAGTGTCATACAGCTAGGGATTGTAGGATCCCATGACTAGAACTGAAGTCTTTCTTTCTAGGCAAAATGTTCTCTTCATTCACCATGCCATGTTATTAGGAAGGGAAGGAAAATGTCAAAACTACTTTAAGATAAGGCTTAAAGTAAAGAACTGGAAATTTATGGCTGTCTCAGCATCAATCATGAGTCACTTTTTGAATCCTACAAATACCAAGTAACAGTTATTCTCAGTTCCCACTGCTTATTGTGCATAATTCCTTGAAAATAGCCAGATGAACTGTCTATAAAATAGCAACATATTTTTCTGCTTATAGAATCACTAACACTCATAAATCCTTGAAGGACTTGTTTATAGAATCAATAATCTTTGGAGGAAGGTAAGATTTTGGTCATTTTTACAATTTTGGTGAGTTTGCAGGTAGAGCTGACACAAATATTGTAGCCCTCAGAGAATGAGTAAATAGTAAAAGTAAAATATTTCCTTGAAGCTTTGTCTTCCCCTTCTTCAGGCTCCCCCAAAAGATATAATAGTTTCAGCAATTCCCAGATGTCCATGAGTGAACATTAATTAGCCATTGGGCCTAAAGTTTATTTAATAAACTTAATCTTTTCTTTCATATTTATCATTACTAGCAGACCAGAGAGCATAATTTAGGAGGCATTCGTAAATAAGAGCAGGCATATAAGTTTCTTATGTTGAATAAAATGTTTTCATTGGGAAAGATTGTGAACTAATCTGCATATAGGGAACACCATGTTTGTTGGGTTTCACCATAGATTTTGATGTAACTTGGGTATAATAATTTTGTTTGTGTTACCTTAACTTTAGGTATCTAGTTTCACTTCACAGCATAACTAGCTAGAGTAGCTTTGTGTCACTGGATCATTTGATGAGCATGCCATTCGTGCCTTTATCCAAGTTGCTGATAAAAACATGAAATAGCACAGGATCTAACACAGATCGTTGGGGCTCTCCACTGGAGCCCTCCTGTCTAACTGACATTGAACCATAAACAAACACTCTTGGAATCTGTCTATTCAACTAGTTCAAAATCCATGTAATTGTATTATCTTCTAGTATACTACGTCTTTTCTATGAGAATAGTGACGCTTCATCAAGTGCTTTTCTAAAATCTTGGTAAGCTATTTCTGCAGAATTCCCAGATATTATTTACTAACCTGTTGAAAAAAAATGCAGTAAAGTTAGTCTGCCATAATCTGTTCTGTTCTTTTCTTTTTTTTTGGGCAATTGAGGTTAAGTGACTTGCTCAGGGTCACACAGCTAGTAAGTGTGTCAAGTATCTGAGGCCGGATTTGAACTCAGGTCCTCCTGACTCCAGGACTGGTACTCAATTCACTGCACCACCTAGCTGCCCCAGTAATCTGTTCTTGATGAAACCATACTGGATTTTTACATCACTCCTTTCCTTTCTACCAGCATCTCTTTAATGCATGTTTAGGGTAGAATGAAGTAAAATATACTTAATAAATAAGTTGTTTTCTTTATTAAGACAATTGTTATACAGTTATTATGTTGCTTAATATGCTAGGTTGACTTTTGGTATGTGATGTGTTATATATATGTGTTTTTTGATGGTAGAGAGTATTCAAGTAAAAAAGGTGACATTGCCTTATGTTTAATTGGTTAGTGATTTCATTAGGGATTTTTCCTAGTGACGTTATTTGTTCTTACTTTTGTTGTTGTTGAATTAGAAGAAGTATTTTAGTTTCAATATTATGATAAACTGTAGTATAAACATTAGTGCTAATAGCTTAGTATTTTAGTTGTCCACAAATTAATGCCTGTGGTATCTGGGCGTTTTTAGGCCTGTTCTTGTAAACAAGGCCTCAGTGATGTTTAAGGAACAGCAACATGTGGCCAAAAAAAAAAAAAAGCTCCACATTAACCAAGGTAAGCAGTATAAATGGGACTTAGGAATCCCCTGTTAGACCAAAAATCTCCTAGAGAAAATCTCCAGAGCCTACAAATTAAAGACCTCCAATATCATTTTAAATAAAGCCTTTTATGTAGTATGAGGGCATTTTTTCAGTTGATAATCAATTGCCACTATTATGCAGGCTTACTAGATTTGCAAATTTACAAGGTTTTACAAGTCAGTTGGGTCCCTTCCTCAGGAAATCAGTTTAAGTTTTTTTTCCTGTATTGACTCAAAGAACCTAGTTGTCCTTAAATCCTTGTGAATATATTTGCCTTATAATTTGACGGCAATGAGTCAACACCCGTATTGGTACTGCAATGCAATAAAAAGAGAAACTTTTCAATATAGATTCCTGTTACTTCAGGATCAAAATTGGAAAAGTTGAAATGTACACGATATAACCTGTCAAGATTGTAGTTCCGTGTTCTGTTTTTAGCACCTAACACTTCTCTGTGAAATGCTGTCTTGTTTAAGTGCTTTATTTCCAGTGGGCCCATCACAGGGAAAATCAATGAACACTACTCTCAGAATATATAAAGGAAGGAGACTTTCTAAAGGAGGTTTCTGAAGTCTCTTTATATGAAATTAGAAATATTTTAATAACAAATCCAATTAATATTTTGATGTTTCTAGATACTAACCAGATATGTCATACAGCATTAAAATGATGAAACTCAAAAACCTAATTATTTCAGATTATAAATTATTTCGAAGCAGATTTGTAGGAGGCATATATTTCATTAACTTAATTTATTTTAAATAAATCTTTGTTCTTCAGATGCATTTATACATTTATGCACTCATTTAATGCTTAATATCTACCTATGTATAAGGCACATACACATGATAAGCAGACACTGCTATATTATGATAGGAATAAAATAGAATGTTTTCTTTTATGTTAAAACAATTAAACAGTTTTGTTTATATACAGTAATATACTGGATTTTGTTTTCCTTTGAATCCCTTTCTAGTTGATTTGGAGCATATGAGAACAGTAAAACCTGATAAACACCTACGGTTTTGCCAGGAGAATTTCCTCAGCAGCCATTTTGTGTCAGCAAAGACAGGAGACTCTGTAAGTAAAGAGTATTACTAAAACTCACTTGAAGTGTGTGTGTGTGTGTGTGTGTGTGTGTGTGTGTACACATTTGGGAGAAAATGCCTTTTTCATTTCCAAAATTCTATAATGTTATGATTTTATAAATGTTTCATTCTAGCGGTTGGAAATTCCCTTGCATTGTTTAGAATACTGGTGGCTTACCAAACCACTTTTATATTTCCTATATTCACCAGTATTCATGGGAGTTCTTGACATTAAGCAATTTCCTGGGTTGCATTTAGTTTAGGCTCTAATGACTTTCTCCCTCTATTGGAAGACCAAGTTAAATTCTCTATAAAACTTGGTTTAAAATGGTTTGTTCTGGAAGAGATGACTCTTCTCCAAAATATTTTGTAGTCCAAGTGGAGATTTTTGAAATTCCATCTCTGTATCAAAAACAGTTTTGTATTTGATCCTGTTTTAAGAGGGTGTGGGAATGGGAGCTTTCAGTTCATAACACACTTATCTGAGGAAGGCAGAAATATTATATTAAGAGAATATTTCACTTCTCTTTCCCCAAAGCTAAATTGACAAGTAAATCTTGTTTTATAAAAGACAGTCATGAAGGTCCACAGTGCTGATATAACTGTTCTACAATTCAGTAAGTTGATATTTGTTGGGTGCAGAGAAATAAGAAGGGAAAGCAGAGAGGCCAGAAGGATTGGCAAAGCTTTCCCTTTAATTAGGTTTAAAAGACAAGGTAAATAGACTGTTTGTAGTTGAGATTGTAGAAAAGCCCTGCAAAGTTAAAGACAATTGAACTACACAGTATTGTTATTTGAAGCCAGAATATTCTGAAGATAACTCATAATGAGTCTTTTCAACCTTGAAAATATTAAATAGCACCAGAGACAGAGATTAAGTAGCTAGCTGGAGCAGTGGATAGAGTGTTGGTCCTGGAGTCCAGAAGACCTGAATTCAAGTCTGCCCTTAGATTCTTACTAACTGTGTGACCCTGGGCAAGTCACTTAACCCTGTTTGCCTTAGTTTCCTCATCTATAAAATGAGCTGGAAAAGGAAATGGAAAACCACTCTAGTATCAAGATCAAGAAAATCCCAAATAGAGTCATGAAGAGTCAGATGTGACTAAAAAAACTGAATAACAAGAGATAAAACATTGTTTTAAATAATAGTTAAGGATGAATGAATAAACTAACTATATGTAGATGCTTTCCACTTTTTAAAGAAAATAGTGTTTTCCTGTTCATTGCTGGTTTTGATATATAAAAAAGATGACTAAGTAGAAACACATGTTATCTTCTCTCAATTAAAACTACAGCTTAATTTTTAATTAAGTCAGAGTAGTATTTTCATCTGTTGGCAATTTACACTATATTGAAAACAAAGTATCAAGGACTTGTGATTTCTCTTGCAAACCTAGCATAATTTACATTACCCTCTATGCCTTAGTAGAATTTGATAGTTACTATGGTCAAGGAGTTGATCATCCTGTAACCAGCTTGGTGAGGACTCCTTCTGACTGGGTTGTTCTTTATATGGTAGACACAGTCTGTCACTGGGCCCATGTTGAACCCTTTCTAGCTTGGTTGCACTTGATAAAATTAGTGATATACTAGGATAGCCTTTGAGACCCTAGCCTGAACTCCATACTATCATGAAGCATTGGAGTAGAACTTGAGTGGTTTCTCAAAATGCCTAAGAAAGATAACTAATTAAGTGTCAAACCTGGGAACAAAGTCACAATAATAAATATCATATAATCCTAGCAAATTTTTGAGTTTAAAACTAAACTTGAAGGTGGCAGTGCATATTAGTAGGGGATCAAATCACCCTCATAGAAACGGTGATGACTACATTTTGCTAAGGCATTCACAGAGAAGTTCAAGTAAATATCTTCACCAACTGTCTACCACTTGACTGGGCAGTGACCCAACTATTATACAGTCCTGGCAAGGTCAGAATTATGACTAGGCCCTGATTTCAACAAAATAGTCTCCAAGACCTGTTCCTACTTCATATCTACTTTTGGCTCCTAATTGGTCTCCTAGCCTCCAGTCTTTCCCCTTTTTTTAAATCCATTTTCCATATAACTGTTGAATTGCCATTCCTAAAGTACAGATCTGACTGTATTACTCTCTTGCTCAAGAAACTTAAGTGGTTCTCTCTTGAATGTAGAATAAAATATAAACACCTCTGTTTGGCATTTAGAGCCCTTAACATTCTGGCTCCAAACCTGTTTTTCCAGACTGATTTCACATTAATCCCACTCATTCACTCTCTATTCCAGCCAAACTAACCTACTCGATGTTCCCCATAGATGACCTGCTATGTCCTACCTCTAAGCTTCTACCCATAATGCTCTTCCTTCTCATCACAGCCTCTTGGAATCTCCAAACTTCCTTTTCTCATAACCTCCATTAATAGTGTTTTACCCACTGCCTCTAGAAATGACTTTGTTTATTTTTTATATTTACTTATCTGTGTTCATATTGTTTCCTTCTAGGAAATGTAAGCTTTTTGAGCTCAGTGACTTTTTTGTTTATATTTGTAGCCATATCATCAGCACAGTGCTTGGCACATAGGAATAGTCAAGAAGTGTTTTTTTAAAATTAAATTGAATTGAATTCCTTTTACAGTATGCCTGTGGCATGTGGAATCATAAACATCTGGAGTTGGAAGTTATGTTAGAGAACATTTAATTAAACTTTTTAGTTTACTAATGAAAATGATATTCAGAGACTTTTTTCTGTAACTTTTTTTTTCTATAACTTTCCCAAGATCACACTGCTAGTTTATGGTAGAGCCAGAATTATGACTATATGATGCCATGTACGTGTGTAAGTATGTTATATATGTGTGTATATGTGTATGTGTATGTATGTAATGTATGTATCTTTGTATGTATTTTTGTGTGTATCCTAGGTTAAATTAGTAGCTCAACTTAGTTTCTTGACTAAATCAATAACATACTTCCATATTATGTTAAAGAACATTTTGGAACATTTCCTCAGCTTTGCTATCTGGATTATCCATGATTGAACCATGGGCAGGAAAGAGAACACTGATAGTGGCTATTGTGTTGCTACATTCTCCCATCTTAAGTCCCTGCAGTCAGCATATGGGATTGATGAGATAATGTGGTTTGATTCTCTTTAATTTAGGTTCAGTTCTTGATTTGGTTTAGGAGACGTTATAATGGATATAAATCAGTTAGAACCACAATGGGATTAAACTGAAAAATGCCCAGTTAAGTTGTTCTTCACATTATTGTGTTGGTAGCATATTTTAAATAAAGAACAATTTTTCATGTGGTAAAGAAAAAAGAGAGTTGAGACTTAGTCCTAGGTAATTTTTTGGTTTGCACCTGCCACAGACAGACTGAAACTAGTTTAAAGAACATTTTTCTTGGGATGAGAAGTGAGAAATTGAAGTCAGTTGGTATATATGGCACACTTAAGGAACTTAGAGATGAAGATCAGAAATTAGTTTGGACTGATCCATTTTCAAGTTCTTGAGGGATTTATAAACCACTTTTCAATCTTATACTTTATTATTTTAAAAAAGCTGTAAATTATTCAAAAAGAATAGCTATAATTTTATGTTGGAAGCAAAGCTTTATAGCCCACTTATTCCTGACAAATATTAATTAGAAACCTTGGAATTGGTTGCATTATTCAAATTTCTACTGCTTATGTCCATTCATTCATTAAATCAGTGAACATAGTTTACATAATTATAACTTTGAATAGTGCAGATTAAAAAACATGTAGCCACTCCATGAGATTCATTATTCTTACTAATCAGGTATAACCTTTGAAAACTGTGAAGGGATACTTCAACTTCATTTTTACAGCTCAATATAGTAGACAGTGTCTTTAAAGTTATGATTTAATCCGTTTAATATATCATGATATTTACAATGACACTGCATTTTCCAGATAACTTATTTTCAGGATTTCGTAGGATATCATATTTTTGCAATGTTCGCTGTTTAGAATTGAAAAAAAAATTGATGCATTTAAAGGTAATTTGAGGATATCTGCTTTTAATCATTTTTACTCTATTTTTTGTTACAGGTCTTCCTGTGTTTTCAGAGAGTTGCTGCTGAAATCCTTGGGATCAAATTAAACAAGGCAGAAATTGAACAGTCGCAGGTGATTGTCCTGAATATTATACTTTAAACATAATTTTAAGAGTTTTTTTAGGTCCTTTTCACACTTCTGTGCGTGTGTAATTATTTCAAATATCATCAGAAATACTGTACATCACAGTTTTGTTGCTGAAAGAGGTGAAAAGCATTCTTTCTATGAAAATGAAAAAGATTCATCTTTTATTTGAATCCTTTTCATGAAGACAGATATTACTACTTGACAGTATTTAATGTAATGAAACTCATTAATTATAATTTGTGAAATTTCATTATGGGTCAAGGTAAAGTTTCTTGTATGACTTTTGAGTATAAATAGGTCAAATCAGTAATAAAAACAACATCAAAAGGTGAATATTTAATTTGCTGCAGAGAACAGACTTTTTAAAAGTATTAACTTGCACACCAAGTTCCTGTGCTAACTGCAGTTTATTTCCTAACTTTTATATTTATTGAAGTCCCCCATATCTTCTACTTGGCAATACTTCATTAGTCTACTAAATATAGTTGAAAGTTGTAAAATGACCTTTCGTTGGAAAAAGAAAGTTTTATATATCTAATTTTTGACTAGTGGGTTTTCTGTGTCTGGATGAGTGAAGTTTTTTCCCCCCTACTTTTTTGCTTTTTGTTCTCTCTCTGTGTATAAAGTGTTTTCTCTTTTATTCTGGTACTCCCTTTCTATGTTTCTTACACTTATTCATATCTTCATTTCAATACATAAAGGATCTATAATTTCATTAGTGTAGGTGCTCTTTCTACCAATGCAGATTTTAACTTTTCTAAAACTTAGTAGATAATTTCTGCATTACTTTATGTAATTTGTAAACCTTTAATTCATCAGCTGTTTATAAAGTGTTGACCATGTGCAAGGCACTGTGCCAGGTGTTGCAAGTACAAAGATATGTATCACACAACAGTTTTTGCTCTCAAGGATCTTAACCAGCCTGGTGATAGGTTTCCATTCTGCTCCTTAGCCAGCACACGAGGTTCATCACCAGTCCCACATAGTCTGGTAGAATTTGCCAAAGGTTATACTCTGCTGGTAGAGCTTCCCTCCCTGCCTTGGGCTATTGTGAGGATCAAATGGGATAACATGAGGAAGCCCTTGATTAATTATAAAGTGACAACTAGATGGCAGAATGGATAGAGCCCTGAGCTTGGAATCAGGAAAGCTTATCTTCCTGAGTTCAAATCCAGCCTCAGACACTTATTAACTGTGTGATCCTGGGCAAGTCACTTAACCCTGTTTGCCTCAGTTCCTCATCTGTAAAATGAGCTGGAAAAGACAAAGGCAAACTGCTTCAGGATTTTTGTACAAACCACTTCATTATCTTTGCCAAGAAAACCCCAAAGTGATGTCATGAAGGGTTGGGCATGACCAAGACAACCCAACAACAAACATCCGAGGTTGAGTTGTTTTTGTCCAGCCCTTTACTAGCTTCCATGGTTTTCCTGTCAGAATACAGATTCAGGAATTGAGGGTCCCCTCCATACCACAGAGAGGCATCAGAGGTAGGACTTTAGTGTAGAGTAATTGATATTGCAAAGGAGAGTTCTGTTAAACTAATACTGCACAGCCAGATACTGGTTAGCCCCGTTGGTGAACTTTTTGGTGGCGCATTCTAATTAACAAATAAACCAAAGGTATTAATATCTTTCGAGACACAGTGCAGTGTCCCCTTGCACTCGGAGCTTTTCTTATCCCCGTAGCTTGTCCCCTTCTTCTCAGTTGAATCGTATTTGTAAATCATATTTTATTTGCTTTTAATTCTCCTTATATTTATTGTGCATATACTTTTGTGTGAATTTATTTTCCTGATAGAATGTAAGTTCTTTTTGTAATTTGTATTATTTCATTTTTATTATTGGATTATTTCATTATTTGTATTTATATTTCTACAGCCTAGCACAGTGCCTGGCATATAGGAAGTACTTAATTGTAATGCCAAGTAAAGGCAACTTCCAAGGTTCAGAATACCAGCATAGTAACTCTCTATTTTATTCAGTGACAAATTAAGGCAAAAACTTTCACAGAACAGAGAAAATCAAAATACAGTGTAACTCAGGTCATTTAGCAAGTTCTCAATTCAGTTACAAAGTACCAAGGTCCAAGTACCCCACCCCTGGCCAGTACATTAATTTAGTCAGTCACAAACTCTCTTCTCAAATGGAGATTAGTTTCCAGTCATAAACAAAGTACATTTATTTTGTTAGTCACAGAGCACAAAAAAGTCAAAAGTTTCCCACCCCTGGATCACAACTGAATTATGATGTCATCCATTACCACCAAGCACTTTCTCAAAGGGGCAGTGAAGAGCACAAAAGCCATCTGCCCCAAGCTGCAACAAGGTTATCATCACAGCATTAAATATCCAAGGAGAGGTCTTTTCTTCATCTTGACTCAAGGCAAGTTCTCAGCAATCTCTATTCCTGGGGAGACAAAACTTAACAAAGCCACAATATATATTGCCAGTGTCCTCTTTAGTTCACTCTGCCTGCAGACCAGTCTCAAGCCCACTGGAAACATCAGCAAGACCCTCTTCCAGGATTTCTGTATACATACAACAAGAAAAATCCTTTTTCAGGGCTTCTGAACCAACAACAAGGTTCCAGGACCTCTGCAAGAACAGCATTGTCCTTCACCAGCAGACGAATCTGGCAAAACAACAACAAAACAGACAGACAAAATACTGGCATCACAGCCATGCCTACTCAGTCCTCGGCAGCTCCAGGTAGCAGTTCTCAAAAGTCCTGGGCAGCTTCAACTGGCCCTAAGCGGTCTCTTAGCAACTCTGGCCCCCAGCAGTTCTCCTCTCTCTCTGCCTGCATGATACTGCTCCCCAAAAGTTCTTCTGGCCTGTCCCTGCTTGGGCTTGTCTCTAAATCCGTGTCAGCAGCTCTTCCCAGTTTAGCCCCCTCTCTTCACGTCAACAAGTCCATTCCACAAGTGGGATTCTCAAGCCCTGGTTTTAACACTCATCCCCAAAACCAAGCTAATACAGGGAGATCTTTAAATTCCATTAATGGTAATGCCCAGCCTCTCCTATGTGCCACACATGGTGCTAAACACTTTATGCTTCTTATCTCATGATCTTCCCAACCACCCTGAGAGGGTGATGCAATTACTAGTCCCATTTTACAGTTGTAAATTGTCTATTATCAACAGATGAAATTTGAAAGAACTTGACAATTTTCTCATGTTAATACTCTTAAGATTTATGTAGGCTTAAGGGGAAAAAAGAATTCGTTTCACTATAAACCAGACTTTTCTACTGGAGGAAAGAGAGATATCTGCAAGAGGGATTGGAAGTCCCAGTGATTTATGTCAGAAAGTAGAAGGCAAAAGTAGCCTTAGCCCTTTATTGTAAGGTAAAAAACATGATATTTGGGAGGTGAGCAAGTTGAAACTTCATCAACCCTTCATACTATAATTATCAAATAGAATGAAATAGTGTTTTTATCTGAGGACTTGTAAGGCCTTTTGAGACTGCTAGGTAGTACAATGGATAGGGTTGCCAGACTTAGAGTTAGGGACACCTGAGTTCAAATGCGCTTACTAGCTATGTGGCCCTGGGCAAGTTACCTAAACCTTTACCTCAGTTTTCTCAACTGGATCCTTGAAAAGAAAGGAAAGCCTTTTTCAGGTTGGCGGGGCGTGAGGTGGCAGCACTATGAAGGCCTCGGGCACCCTGAGAGAGTATAAGATAGTTGGGCGCTGCCTGCCCACTCCCAAGAGCCTGGTGCCATCTCTTTATCGCATGCGGATCTTTGCTCTTAATCATGTTGTAACAAAGTCCCGATTCTGGTACTTCATTTCCCAGGTGAAAAAGATGAAGAAGTCTTCTGGAGAAATTGTATACTGTGGACAGGTGTTTGAAAAGTCCCCTCTTAGAGTGAAAAACTTTGGCATCTGGCTATGCTACGTTTCCAGGAGTGGGACCCACAACATGTACAAGGAGTACAGGGACCTGACCACTGCTGGTGCCGTCACTCAGTGCTACTGAGATATGGGAGCCCGTCACCGTGCCTGGGCCCACTCCATCCATATCATGAAAGTGGAAGATATTCCTGCCAGCAAATGCTGCCAGCCTGTAGTCAAGCAGTTTCACAACTCCAAAATCAAGTTCCCTCTGCCCCACAGAGTTCTGCATTGTCAGTATAAACCATGCTTTACTACCAAGAGGCCCAACACCTTCTTCCAGCTTTAGAGACAAGAAGACACCTGTTCCCTTTAATCTGTTTAAATACATTTCTCAATTGGCACCTCCCCCACCATCCAAAAAAGGAAAGATTTTTCTTGAATGAGATATGAAGGTAAATAGTCCCACATAGGAAAAAACTAAGTAGATGAAAAATGCCTTTTGTCTAGAATAGATTGACACCCATAAAGAATATTCCTAAAGAACCAGTCCATCAGAACCTATATTTTGACAGACCCTACCAGATTGACATTAATCTAGGCTCAGAATCCAGTAGGCAGAAAAGAGCAGGCAGAATAGCATTTGGGAAATTACAAAGTGCTTTCAGTGTCCCCATTCTACCTCCTGAAACAAAATTTCATCCTTTTAAGACCACTACTTTTCCATTTTTATGATGTGCCCACAAATCATGGATTACCACAATCTCCCAAGAGTCAAAATTGCAGGCCACTGAGAGAGCAATGGAGAGATATGGTGATAGGCGTAAGTGTTGTTATTCACTTATTTTCAGTTGTGTCTGACTCTTCATGATCCCATTTGGGGTTTTCTTGGCAAAGGTACTGAAATTTTTTTGCCATTTCCTTCTCCAGATAACTTTGTAGAGGAAACTGAGGCAAACTACATTAAATAACTTTTCCAGAGTTATACGGCTAGTAAATATCTGAGGCCAGATTTGAACTCAGGAGGATGAGTCTGACTCCAGGCCTGGCACTCTGTCCACTGCTACCTTGCTGCTCTAAGTAGAGCAAAACATATTATGAATGATGAATAGTGTATGTAAATAATCTTTTTAGCGAGAGATGGAGGACTGGAAATGGGCTAGTTGTATAGTTAAGTGAGCGATAAGAGTTGACAGCTTATGGGTTTCATTGGTTCACATTTCATATTGAGATCAAGAAAACAACTTCCCTTAGTCTTTTGGGTCATTCCTCTTTAAAAGAGCATTTATAGGTTAGACAAAAGGAAAAGGTTATGGCTGTACCATTGGTGTTGGAGAAAGTATCTATATCAGTAAGGTCATAATAGACCCTTTGAAATAAGGAATATAAAATAGATTTTGAAGTCAAATGAAGGGGGAATTAATTTAGACCAGAAGAATTCAAGTTTTTAAAATCATGGGCCGTGTTATCAGAAACCCATGTGTATATGGTTCAAATTTTGTATTCCTAAAGAGATGGGCTATATGTAATTTTTAAAAACATAGTTTTTAAATGATACTAAAGTAGTAAAAACAATTTAATCCTCATTTATTCAGAAGTGCTGAGTTAGAGGCTTAGTGAATGAATGGAGGAATGAAGCATTTATTTAGCAGTTACTGTTGGTAAAACACCTTGCTCTCAGGGAGCCCCCATTCTGAGAGGGGAGACAACACATTTAGGAGGTTTCCATGGTAAGTTAGATGGAAAAGTGTCATGGTCCTTACATGCAGTAGTGAAGCAGATATTAGTACCTTTTCCTCAATGTAATTAGTAATGTCACTACTCCCAGGACTCCTAGGTTCAGAATCCTGAGCTTGTCCCTGTCAGGGTCTGAAGGGAGATGACTGTTGAGGAGGTAATGGTGAGTCCATCTGCCTGGCACATGCTGCTTCCCCTCTCTCCCCAGGGTGCCCTGCTACCTCGGCTAAGCTGGCTTATCTACCTTGTGTGTTCCAGTAATTGATCAGTTTTGATCAAGATAATAAGAATATTTAATAGACGAAACCATTTTTAAGAGGCTAGATGTCAGTTCTGACTACAGATTATATCATGGATAATGTTTTTTAACCTCACTTTCAAAAAGAAACTTTATTTTCACAAAAACAGATACACCCAAACATTGCCTAGAATTGGCTCATATAGCCAGAAATTTAAAGTTTCCTATTGGCCTCTTAATTTATGTGTGCTTGCTAATTAGGCAGAGATTTTTCAAGGGGGTGCTTAAAATCTCACCTTAGGGTAAGGAGGTCATATCTGGACTTTGGATTATGTTGGCCGTATAATTGAAAGCCCAAGATAATATTAGAGAATACTTGGCAGTTTTATTTTGGCACCAAAAATAAGTTTCCAACATTGAATGATACTTTTTTTATTAAAACAAAGAAAAGAGAAAAAAGAAAGCTACTGTATAGCAAGGTATTTTGACATTTCTCAGCACCTTGAAGTTAAGGTTTCTGCTCAGGGAAGGCAGTTTCCAGAATCTGAGGATTGAGCAGGATCTTAGTTTTGGTTGTTTTCTGACACGGGCATATCACACATCACTGTGGGAAAAGTGTAGTGCCCAAGGGAAAGTGCTACTACCCTTAAACCTTTGTTAATTTGTTGAAAATTGAAGTCATTGATGTTAGAGCATTGATACAAAGTGACTTGAACACAGGTCAGTAACCCTGCTATGTTTACATGATGGGATGTAAAACAACATTTGGTGGGATTAATGAATTTCTTATTGACTACAAAGATAACTTCTTTTCTACCTCAAGAGTTTGGTTTTTTAAAAAAAATTAGATTTTTAGAGGTCAGATAACTGTGTATTACCTAATCACACTTTGTTCAGCAATTGGTAGCATTTTTATTGATAACATCAGACCAAGAGTTTTTTAAAGAAAATATAGTCTTTTTCACTAGATAAGATAATATGAAGTTCATCAATTTAAAATGAAGAAAAACATATCAGGGACTAATAAATCCAGACCATATAAAAAACTCCCCATTCCTCTCTTTTGTTTATCAAACTTTTATTTATAGATGCTATCAACATCTGTATTGCCTATGTTTTAATCTCATTAATTCAGGATATATTCAAATTTTGGTTCAATGCAGTTGTGCTGAAATGTGGGAAAATGCCATATAAGCATTTGGAGATAATTATTACCGTATTATTATTACCCATGGACAAGTCTCTTGCCTTCTTCGAGGTCAATTTCCTGCTTTGCAAAATGGGAATAATAATACTTGCTCTACCTACCTAATTCATCTGGTTGTTGACCTGCTCTGAAAGTTAAAATGACATGACCTGAAATACCATCTCTGGAACGTCCTAATTGTGCAACCCAGGGTAAGCCAGTTTAACTCCCCCATACTATTGGCACCCTTCTAAGAAGACTATGAGTGTAGAACATCTGCATGGATGGAGGAAGTTTTCTTCTGGGGAGCTCCCTACACTGATGATACTGTGGTTTTGAACAAAACACAAGAACAAAGCTCTTCAAAATGCATCATAGGTGGAAGTAATTTTTAGTATTATTATGTTTAGAACAGCATAGGAAATTCAGGTCCTTTCATTTTCAAAGTTTTTCAGTAGCAAATTTTCTCTGTTATATGTAAATCGTATTTTTGTAGTTTCCCCAATCATTGGTTAAATATTGTTTTCTAATTGTTATGTAATGGCTCCTTCAACCTGCAGCTCACATACAGGAAACCTTGTTGGATCCCTCCCCATTGCTAGTGCCTTCTTTCCTAGGTTCCAGTCTTTACAACTCTGACATATCCCTCCTGTATGACCCTCAGCAAGACACTTAATCCCCTAGTACTCTAGGTAACTCTCTGTAACTAAATACTGCAGATAAAGGATCAACCTGCATCGTTATGGAAATGCCTTACCCAAGTGTGCTTTAAACCAATGAAATCACATTTCCAGGCTTTGGCTTCTTTTTATATTTGTTTTGTTTGGCCTTCTATCTATATGTATTTCCCTCCTTAGAATTAAGCTCTTTAAGAATAAAGATTTTTTTTTATTCTTTGTATCTTCAATGCCTAATGCATAGAATTCACCTAATAAATGATTTCTTATTATTTTACATGTTAGTTTTCTTAAGAAGTATAAGAATGGAAATAATAATGACCACTTACATATGTATAGGGCTTAATGGTTACAATGCACTTTCAAATATCTCACTTGATCTTCAAAACAAGACAATTCAGGTATTGGATAGGATTTTAGAATTTAGCCCTGGAAGAAATGTTACAATTAATATTTAGGGGTGGAGCCTGAACTCCAGAATAGGCCTTCTGAACCCCACCCATTCTAGTGTTCTTTCTCCCTTAGCACTTTTTCTCCATGCTTGATCTCATTGAGAAAATATTTTCATTTGTATTGCTTTAAGTAACTGCCTGAAATATTTTAAAGAAACAGACCTTAATAACAGCTGTTGCAGAGCTTTTTATTTAAACCTAATGGAGATTTGCATTTAGGAAATTGGAATCTATCCTAAAATTCTTAAGTAATTCTACTTTTTTGTGGGTGGCTGGGAGATGTAATTAGAGTGGTCCTGGGCGCATGGGAAGGAATGTAATGAAAAATAAGTAGAAATGTTTCATGACTAGAAATGCTACTAAATAAAAAATTTCACAGGATATATATTTACATACATACATTCTTATTAATCTCTAATAGAGAAAAGTCTAATAATTCACAACATTGTCATGTATTCTGTATGTATGTGATAGGGCAGTCCCCAAGAAGTAAACTCCTGTTTTGTAGACTCAATGTACAATTCTCCATTTTGGTAATTAACTAAAGAGGGTGATAAAGAAAATTGGCTCTTGAATCTTTACTCCTCTTTCCTTTTTTATGTTTAAATTTTCCTGTGTCTTTGGCTACATGTTAAATGTGTGTGATTTTCCTTTTTTTTTTTTTCTGGAGTGTTCATTTTTTTTCAATTATTGAATCTTTCTTTCTCTTTTTTTCCCCTCCCTCCCCCTCCTCTCCCTTCCCCTCCTCTCTGGTTCTCTCTCTCTCTCTCTCTCTCTCTCTTTCTCTCTCTGTATCTGTCTCTGCTTTCCCTTTTTTTCATTCTTCTCCTTGTTTATCCATTGTGTACGGGATTTGACAGCATATTGTCAGGGCAGAAATAGTGAAGTATCCGGAAGAAGATAATCAACACCTCAACTCTACACAGAGTAAAATCTGTTCTTTACAGTAGTTCAGGTATTAATGGATAAATTATTGCAATGTGGGTGGTAAAGAAGGGTGGTAGAGGTAATGGAGCCCAAATATCTTTTTGATACATGTGACTTGTTTCTATAATATTTTTTACCAACAGGAAGGAAGCCCCATATTAACTGAGAAAATTTAGCAGATCAATAACATACCAGCTTTGTTTTAAAAGTTTAAAAAACTGGTCCTTTGTGAAAGTGCTTACAGTTTAAATAAGGATTTATGGACCAATTAACATTTCAAAATTATTTGGCTTTAAGAATGCTTATTATATATTCAGTGAAGTAGTGTCTTGGTAATTCAGATCTCAACACTTCTGAAAACTTGATAACTGAGACAGTGATGGGATTTGGGGGGGGCTGTTTTTTTGTTTTTGGTCTGAATTATCTTTAGATGTCCATTTCTCTGTGTAGGTATAAAAGAAGAGATGAAAATATTTGAGAATGTTTTGGTTGAACTTACCACTTAACAGTGAATACTGTGACATTACTTTGTTGAATTCTTTTAAAAAAGTTGCTTCCTTAAAATTGTATGTGTTTTTGTATTAGTGACTTTGCCATATCCTACCAGTAAGAAATTACTTGTAAGTAAAATGGGGATTTTTTTAAAAAAGGGCTCATAGGTTTCTGAGGGTAATGTAAGACCACCACTTATTTATAAAGCCTTTTAGAGTTTACAAAGTACCTTCACAAACTTCATCCTCTAGATTCTCACTAGTATACCCCCTGTCTGACAGATGGACACTATGAGCTTTAAGTGTGACATTTAAAGCAGGTATTACAATCTCCGTTTTACATTTGCACAGACTAAGCTTCACATAACTTACTTGCCTCTCCCATATTCACAGAGTTAGTAAGTGCAGAAATGGAAAATGGACCCCAGGACCCTGACCCTCTCAAGTTCAGTGCTTTCCTACTGTACCATGCTGCTTCTTAATTCAAAGCACATTAATTGGTACCCAAGGGATTTGCGTGTGTTACTACTCCAGACCCAGAATGTGAACCTTTTTTTTGTGGACTAGAACAGTATCTTTATAAATAGTCTAGAGTGTGCTGCCTAATATCATTCAGTACTTCAGAGGATCCATTATTTGGTTGGGTCACTTCCTCTTTCAGTACAGGTTTCAGCTCTACTACTCCATAATTAGATGGTTTTATCAGATACTAAGGCCAAAAAACTCATTCCCTTGGGGGTCAACCATCTGCCCAGTTTTTTAGTAAATACTTCTAAAATATATGAAGACAAGTGTATGTGACCCAGATATGAGACTTTTTTTTTAACTGAAAGGTCCATTTCTCATCTAACATTCTATAATGGTGACTGACATCTGTCTTAAAACTGCAGGAATAGTGCTTTTACGTCACATAGAAGCCTAACAATAGAGGATACATTGTGAACCAGACTGGACTGAATTTCCTAGTCTAATTTGATTTGACTAATGTTAAAGAAATATGACAGAGCTCTTACCTAGTGTCTTTCTGGCAGACATTATGTTAATTGACTAATATAATACAGATCACGTTAAGTACATAAAAGGAGATATGTTAGATATATTTGCATGTAATGTATCCTCAGTATTTGGGTTTAAGGCATGGCCCTTAAAAACAAATCTAACCCATAAACCCCAAGATATCTTGTGAAGTTTCAGCAATCAAAATTTATATTCCTTTGGGCAGAGCACTTGTAAGTAAGGGTATGACTTCATATGTGGACAGAGGGAGGACAGCTTCTGCTACTCACAGAGTAGTAGTTGGGGACCCAACTGGCCGGTTCCAGTTCGTCAATACTCCCTTCCTTCCTTCGTTTCTTCCTTCCTTTCCTCTTTCCTTCCTTCCTTCCTTCGTTTCTTCCTTTCTTCCTTCCCTCCTTCTTTCCTTCCTTCCTTCCTTCCTTCTTTCCTTCCTTCCTTCATTTCCTCCTTCCATCCTTCCTTCCTAGATTCCTCCCTTCCCTCCTTCCTCTCTCCCTCCTTACCTTCCCTCCTTCTCCCTCCTCCCTATATTCACATAGGGAATCATACATACCCTTACCTATTTTTGCTCTGCCCAAAGGGATGTAAATTTTGATGACTGAAACCCCCAGGATATCTTGGGGTTCAATGGCTAGATTTCTTTTTTAAGGATGATGCCTTAAATCCAGGTCACTCTGGCTCTCATTGAGCAACAGTAGTTTCCAGCCCAAACCTCACTTGGTCATTGTTTGGGTTTTGAGGGCTCAGAGTGAGTATAAATAGGAATTGTTTCTGTTTTGACCAGAAATCCTGAGGGTCTTCCCCTCCCAGATTGATTTTTTTAAATAGGTCAGAGAGGTCTTATTTCTTACCTAGCCTTAATCACTGAATGGGCATTGCCTCAAACATATTGAGACCTGGGAAAGACCTTAGCTTAAAAAGGTGAAGGTCTCTCACTGCATCTGGAGACATCTCCAGTTGTCCTGATCCCAGATGGGTCAGGAGGAGAGAGTAAGGCTGCTGACTTTGCATAGCCCTGCCTCACTTAAATCCAGTTCATTTGTAAGTCATGACATCACCTTCCTGGTGCGATTGGTCCTCTTCAAGAATGAAGTGCAAACAGTAATAATTCTCAGTATTCTAAATTTGCCAAAATAAAATTTAGACTCAGTGTTTGTGCTTCATATACTTATCATAACAGGTTATTATATAATAACATGTACATATTCTGCTTTCTTATTTGCAAATGATTATGCTCTGGCAACAAAAGTATTGGTAGTATATGTGGTTAGTGGTATATGGCATTTGTCATGTAAACACATATGTTTTTTCCACCATTGAAACTTGTTGAGCCAAAAAACCTTACTCAAACAAATTTTTGCAAAAGATTAATCTTATTTCTCTTGTGATAATTTAGTCATGTTTAGGTCATTAGTAAAGTAAAAAGTTTCAGTTGAATTACACAAAAATTATAATGCATACTTCAATTTCATTCACAGATTTGGTCCTAAACTAATACAAATTGCTGCTGAAGCATGGTTTCTTAGGCAATTGACCAGTACAATAGTTTGTTTTAATCAGCTCTTTTAGTATTGATAAGAACACTTCAGTTAAAATGTGTGGTTTCCAAAAGTCAGCAAAATTTATAAAATAAAGATATTAGAAGTGTTTCTAAATTGTTCTTGTTTCTGATACTCCAATAATAACTTTCTTTTCTTTTATGACAGAGGGTGGTGAAGGCAGATATTGTAAACTACAATCAGGATCCTGTGTCAGAAACTATTAACCCTCCTAGAAGCTCGATGTGTACTATTCAGTGAACACATTTTTTCTTTGTAACGATCAATTTGGCAGGATGCACACCTTACATGGATGGGCTCAAGGACTGCTAAGAATTTTCGTTTTAACAGTGGCCATCTCTATAGCACAAAAGAAACAAGCTACTACACCACTTGTGTTACAAAGCAGCAGACAGTTTCTTGAATTGTCAAGGATTCAGCCATTGGACCACACATTTTGAAACCAAAATCGAGAGTCTATTCTTTGGAATTATATTGCTTCTTTGGATATAGTGATGTCTATCTGTGTTCTTTAAGGATGTCTACATGTATTTAACCAATGTTTCTATAAATTAGGATGCCTATATTTTAAAACTACCCAAGTCCAAGCAAGGTATTTTGCCACAACACTGTCTGATTCTGTGGTCTAAATTCAGATGTAGCAAAGTGAAATTCATATGCTTTTTTGTCAGAGAAAAACAGTTAAATGAATAATATATTTTATCTAGAAATAATTTAGAAGGAATTCCTTTGGTATATATAGAGTGATCAAAACTGTACAAAGCTGTATCTAATTGAAAATGCTTAAAATAAAGCTCTAGTAAGAATATTTTTGCATTTAAAAAAGGGTTTTAAATTGTTCATATTGTAGCTAGAAACTCACTGAGTAGTGAGCATTCAATATTGTATTTTTCTTACTGTATTATGGTCATTATGTATTGTGTAAAACTCAGATTAGATTGCTTTAGGAATTTTGATCAACATTTACCAGCTGTAACATGAAGTTTCACAAACTGTTTCCTTAGTTGTGTGCTTAAGATGAGTTATGAAGTATTGCTAGATCAATGTGGATCAGACTATACCTGATGTTCAAATATTCTTTTTCTCCCTGAAATAAATTTATTTAAATCACTCCTATTCAAATGATATTTCAGATACCTTACTTTATCCAAGCATGGCACAAAATCTATTTGGATATCGTATTTAAAAGCCCAGTGATGGATTATCGTCTGAAGACTAACCTATGTTGGGAAAGTCTTTTCACCAGATTGGCTAAAGGGGCATGGGTTTTTCATTCACAGCATCTCTCAAAGATGGCATCCACTAAGGTATAAGTGAAGGATGTTATCTACACCATTCATTCTTCGAACTTGGAAGAAGAGGAGGAATTTCTAATCTGGATCAGATTTTTATCAGTGTGGAAGAACTGGTTTCTTAAGTGGAAATGATGAGAACCTTGGAGATGAGTGACCACTCTAGCATAGAATTTATGATGGGAAAGTGGAAATCATCTGACATGTAACCTAAATTTTGTGAAAGTAGTTTTCAAAGAGGTTAGAGAAGGCTAGGTAGGATATTGAAATTCCATAGGATACAAGTCCAGTAGGGATGGGCAAGAAATTCTGGAGGCACAAAGAGGAATAATTATGATCAGAGGAGGGAAAAGGGAACTGATAAATATGAATGAAAAAGGAATTTACCAACCAAAATTATGTTTGAAAGATGTGTATAGAAGATGAAAGTAGTGAAAGGATACACAAGTGTATCATGGTCCTTGAAAAATGTTAGGGAGATTTAAGTCACAGAATGCGCTGTAACCAGCAAATCAACAAACATTTAAGAGATCACTATATAGGAAGGAGGGATAAAAGCCAAAATGAAAAAGTTCCTGCCCTGGAGGAGTTTATATTCTTTTTGGGCAACAAAATATGCTCATATATAGGTTTGTATAAAAAAAAAATAAAAAAAAGACACAAACTTACCTGTATGGAGAAGGCACTAGCACTTGGAAAAACCAGGAGAAGCTTCTGGAAGAAGGTGATGCTTGAGTTGTATCTTGAAGAAAACCCAAGTTTTGCAAGAATTGGAGATGATGAAAGAACATTCTAATATGGGAGACAGCCATTTATGAGGCATAACAATGGGAAAGTGAATGTCATGTTGGAGGGGAGAAGGTTAGTGTGACTGAACCATGGGGTATGTATGAGGGAGAAATATGTCTGTATTAAGACTGGGGAGGTAGGATGAGGACACGTGGTGAAGAGCTTTAAATGCAAAACAAGTTTGTATTTGATCCTAGAAGTAATAGGGAGCACCTATAGTTCCTTGAGGGGGAGGGAGTGATATGGTCAAATCTGTATTTTAGAAAAATCATTTTGGTGGATAGGTGGGTTGGCATGAAGAGATATTTGCAGGGAGAACAATTAAGAGGCTATTAAAATAGTCAAGGCAATAAGTGATAAGGGCCTAAACTGGTAGGAACTGTGATGAGAAAGGAGGGGACGTTTGGGAAAGAGTGCAGATAGAAATAAGATTTGGATATGTTGAGTGGGAGTGAGGAGTTGCCTTGATACCAAGGTTGTAAACCTAGGTAAACTGGAAGGAAGTACCTTCATCAGAAATAGGAAGAAAGTTCTGAAGAATGGTGGGCTTAGAAATAAAGATAGTACAGATATATCTGGGAGATGTTGTGGGTTTGGTTCCAGACCACCACAGTAAATTGACTCTCACAATATAGCAAATCCCACGTTTTTGGGTTTCCTGGTGCACGTAAGTTATGTTTATGTTATGCTTCAGTCTATTAATTGTGTAATAGCATCATGTCTAAAAATGTACATACCTTAATTTAAAATAATTTATTTCTAAAAAATGCTAACCATCTCCTGAGCCTTCAGCAAGTCATAACCTTTTTGCTGATGGAGGATCTTGCCTTGATATTGATGGTTACTGACTGATGAGGGTGGTGGTTGCTGAAGGTTAGGTGGCTGTGACAGTTTTTAAAAATAATGCAACAATGAAGTTTGCTGCATTGATTGACTACCTTTCATGAAAGATTCCTCTCTAGCACTGGTTCTCAACCTGTGGGTCACAACTCCTTTGGGGGTCAAACAACTCTTTCACAGGGGTTGCCCAAGACCATCGGAAAACACATTTCCTGATAGTCTTAGGAATTTCCCGATGGTCTTAGGAATTGAGACACTGCTACTCTATCCGTCTCCAGGCGGGTCTGCCCACATGCAGACATGCCCACATACGAGTATTAAAGGGTCACGGCATTAGGAAGGTTGAGAACCACTGCTTTATAGCATGAGCACTGTTTGATAGCATTTTACCCACAGTAAAACTTCTTTCAAATTTAGAGTTGATCCTCTCAAACTCTGCTGCAACTTTATCAACTAAGGTTTTGAAATTTTCTTCAATTTTGTTGTGTCTCAGGGAATAGGGAAGCCTGAGGAGAGGGAGAGAGATGGGAGAGTGGCGGATTAGTGGAGTAGTCAGAACACAATATTTAATCTATTAAATTTGCTGTCTTATATGGGTGTAGTTTATGGTGCCCAACAGAATTACAATAGTAACATCCAAGTTCACTGATCACTATAATGTATATAATCACAATGAAAAAGTTGGGAAATATTACAAGCATTACCGAATTGTAACATAGAGACATGACATGAGCACATACTGTGGGAACAAGAGCACTGATAGACTTGCTTGATGCAATAAACCTTCAGTTTATTTTTTTTTAAAAGCAATATTGGCAAAACACAATAAAGCAAAGTGCAATAAAACAAGATGTGCTTGTAGTTTGCTTTTGGAACTGCTGAGTTTGGGGTATGTCTGGGATGTTAGTTTGACATGTGCAATTGGCATTTGGCAATATAGGAGTGGAATACAAGACATAACCTAGACTTCATTTCTCTGTCTCTGTCTCTCTGTCTCTGTCTCTTTCTCTTTCACTCACACACACATGCACACATATATATAGAATATGTGCACATCTATTACTCCGTAATCTATGTATTTATAAACTCTGAGTCATAAGCATAGAGATAATCATTAAATCCTTGGGAGCTGGTTAGTTCATCAAAGGAAAGAGAGTAGAGAAAAAAGAGAAGAGGGCCTACAATGAGGGACATCCTTGGTGGGCATTACATAGATAATGATGCAGCAAAGAAGATAAAAGAACAGTCAGCTGTCGACACCAAGCAGTGTCATGAAAATCTGAAGAGGGGAGAGGATCCAGGGGGAGAGGATGGTCGATAATGTTAAATGCCACAGAAGAATCAAGAAGGATGAGGAATGATAAAAAGCCTATTAGATTTGGCATTTGAGATCACTGGTAACTTGGTAGAGAACAGTTTCAACTGAGTAATGAGGTCAAGTCAGATTGCAGAGGGCTTAGAAGATATTTGAAAGAAGAGGAAGTAGAAGCAATGAGAGTGAATAGTTTCTGATGGGAGTTTGAGAAAGGGAAGAGAGAGATAGAATGATAGCTGATAGGGATAGTAAGATCTACAGAAAGTTTTTAATGATGATGGGGACTTGGATGTGTTTTGGCAATAGGGAAGGAACTAGTAGATAAGTTGAATATTTAAGAGAAGGGATCATGGTGGGAGTAATCTGTTGGAAATGAGGGAATGAGAGTGGCCTTGAAGGGCCACCTCTTCATCAAAGATTGGAGTAAATGAGATAATGGGGGACAGTTTCAAGGGGTTACCAGATGAAAAAGGGAATTGAGGATTCTCATGGCAAGTGGTCTTGATTTTCTGCAGAATATGAGGCAAGACCCTCAGCTATGAGGATGAATGTAAAGGAGTGCTATGGAAGAGAGTAAAGAGAAGGTTTAGAAAAATTGCCAGGGTAAGATAGATAAAGCAAGAGTAAAAGGATAGCTTTGCTTCAGCGAGGACCTAGATGAGAAAAGAGAACAAATTGTTAACAGGCTTAGCATGGTTGAGTGACTCCAACTCTGTTCAGCAGCATGTGAGTAAAAGTGGATGAGATGGATGGTGTTTGTTACAGACTTGGTGTTTGTTAAGGCATGAGTGGGGATAGGACAAAAAAGCAAGGGATTCAAGAGTCAAGGATAGCACTGAGAGTTGAACTACTTTAAGAGTAATGGACAGGGAGAGATGAATTGAGTAGAAATTATGATTGGATAAAGGAGTTTTTTATTCTAGAATTTAAACACTTATGGGTGATGGCAATACCAAGGGTAAGATGGTAGTTTCTGGGAGCTGAAGTGGAGTGTAGTAGTAAGTCACAGGCGTTTAGTAGATTGAGGAACTAAGAAGTTGGAATATATGAGGGAACATCAACATGTATGTTGAAATAACCTATGCAGGCATTTGGATAGGGAGTGAGACTATGAGCTAAGCACTAAATTTATTAAGGAGGGAGGGAAAATGTCCAGGGGCCTTCCACATAAGTGCTGCTAGAATCTGAATAAAGTGAATCTTAAAGGAGAAAAGATTGATAAATCTTAGTGGTAGTCAAAGTCTGGAAATAGCAGTGGGAAACAAAGACATTTCATCCTTAGAAAAAACTAAGGAAAATATGAAATTGGGTTTTTTAGTCTAAATTGGGGGTAATGGGAAACTAAGATGTGATCATACCACTTCTTGGGGTAGGGGCAGTATTAACTGATAAAAAGTAGGGCTGCTCAAATTTAATTTTTTCTTCTATTTTCTCTTCCAAGGATAATGATCTTTGGACTGGAAAAGACAAAACAGAAATGGCTAATTTGGAATTGAAACACCAGATAAGTAAGGAGATTCTAAGACAGCACTCAAGTCACCTGGCCCAAATGAACTACATTGGGCAAACGTGATTGCTGAGCTATTGTCAGTGATATTTGAACAATTGTGGTATTAGAGGAGAGGAGAATTGAATAAGGGAAAATGTACAAAAAATATTTTAAGGGAACAGAATGGAGATTGCAAAGTATGGGTGAGTGATATTGACTTTGATTCCTGACAAAATTCTGAACATATTAAAGGGATAGTGATTGAACTTCTAGAAAAAAAAAAAGTGATCACAGAGAGCCAGCATGGATTCATTAAGAACAGATCACGCCAGATGAAAAACTTTTTTGACAGCTTTCCCAGATTGATAGATCAGGGGACTCAATCAATCAGCAATTATTAAGTACTTATTATGTACCAGAAACTGTGTTAGGCACTGGGAATTAAACTACAAAGTGTAAATAATCCTTGGTCTTGAAAGGGTTTACATTTCTAATGAGGGAGACAGGAAGTACATATATAAGTATTTACAGAATAACTATGAAGAGAATAAATACAGGGTAGTTTTCAGAGAGAGGGCACTAGCAATTGGGCAAATCCAGAAAAGCTTTGTGTAGAAGGTGGTACTTGATCTGTGTCATGAAGGAAGTGAGCAGTTCTGTGAAGTAAGGGTAAGGAGGAAGTACATTCTATGGATGACAAATGGTCACTGCAAAGTTACAAAAATAGATGAGTCCTTTGTGTGAGTAGGAAGAGAAGACCAATTTGCCTGGATTGCAGAGTGCAGGGGTATGATTGATGCTGGTAAGATAGGTTTATGTGAAGTTGTAAAGAACTTTGAAAGCTTTAAAAAAAGGGGGGGTTTATATTTGATGTTAGAGTCAATAGGGAACCACTGAGTTTATTGCATTTAGGCATCACATAGTCAGATCTGCAATTAGGGAAAGATCACTTTGGTAGCAGTATGATGGATGGGTAGGAATAGAGACATGTAAGCCAGGAAGACCAATTAGAAAACACTAATCCAGGCCCAAATTGAGATGAGAGAGATGTAGAGATAGACAAAGGGAGCTCAACCAACAAAATCTCACATTCATTTAGCAAGCATATTTTTTTTTTGAGAACAGGTGTATATTTTAATAAATATAAAATAAGTTTCCATGGTCACCTGAGTTTTTGATCCCAGAAAATTTATACTTTGAGAACAGAATGAAAATATCGGTAAAGTCAATGAATATATAATAGTTCTCTTTACACTGCTTTGTGTATTTCACCAGAGTATATCACTAGAATAATGTTTCCATGCATAGATAACTTATGTTGTTTTACTGTTTTTTTCTAATTGATAGTGACTTAGAGCATTTTTATATTACTATAGATAGCTTTGATTTCTTCTGAAAACTGCTTTTTCATATCCACTGACAGTTTATCAATTGGGGAATGGCTCTTTCTATAAATTTAACTCAGTTTTCTATTTAGATATTTGAGAAGAGGGTTCTTTATCAGAGAAAGTTGCTGTAAAATTTTTTTGTTATTAACCTCACCATTTATGATATGTGTTTATCAAAATGTACTTTCCTTGATTACCTCTTTTAATTAGGTCTCTTTTTGTTTTTGCTTTGTCTGAGACCATGATTGCTAAGATTCTGCTCTAACCCTTTATTTTAACTCTCTGTGTCTTTTTGTTTCAAGTTTTGGATTCTGGTTTCTAATACATTCTGCTCTCCACTTCTGTTTTATAGTTATGTTTCCATTTAATAGGCCAGTATTTTTAAAATTATCCACATCCTCCATGAAATCTTCCCTGATCTTAGCGTGATCTCAGCTTCCTTAAATTCTCAGATAGCACTTTGTCTAAACCTTTACCCTTATCCTTTTGTTTCTTATGCTTTATTATAGACATATACATACATACTTGTGTATAAATGTTAACTATTTATTACTTATATAGTTAACTATTTTTGAAAGCAAAGATTGTGTCTTTTTTGGTCTTTAGCACTTAGTGCAGTACTTGGCATGTAGTATTCACTTAAAAATGTTTGTTGAATTAAGTTGAATTATTGAGACACTAGTTCCAGAAAAGGCATCTTTTTTTCTACCATTTAATGTTCATTCTCCTCTCGTTCTCTCTATACCCCTTCCCTTTATCTCATTCGAGTTTGACTTATACTTCCTGACCCACCTTTGGTTGAAGATTCTAGCACACCATGCTGTGACCCAAAGGATGGATGATAACTTGACCAGATAATAAATCCTTGACAAACAAAAATGACTGTTCTACAGTTGTTGTAGTAAGAAGGGGAGAGTAGGAGGGGTATGATGTCCTGGCCATATCTGACAAACCGAGACAGTAGATGACAGTGGGACAACTAAAGGGAATTTTATATATCCATACACATACATATACACATGTACATACATCTAGCAGATTTCTAAATTCCATATTACAATTTTCCCTCTACCTCTCATTTTATTTTTGAAACAAAAACTGTAGTTGAGCTTATTTTATTTAGACTTTACCTTTTTTTAATTTAAAAAATTATAAGTCTTTCCCATCCAGTTTTAGGCATTTTGCCCTTCAAAGAAACATGCTCTAAAATTTCAGATACACATTGTGGTTACTTCTGTTGCTCAATGAACTTTGAAAAATACAAAAAGTTTTCAACAAGAGCTAGTTATTGTAAACCATCTTCGAAGTTCACCCTTTATTATGGATGGCGAACCACTTTCCAGTGGTTTTTGGAATTGTTCAAAGAACTACTCCTGGGATTGCCTGATTATTCCAGAAGGTAGTATGCCAAGGTCCTTCAAAGTCAGTCACTGAAGTAATATGATGGAACTTAATAATTGAGATGAAATTTAAAAAGAGAGAATTTTCCATTTAACCATCTTCAATGGCTTGCACAGTGGAACGCCATACATCTACTTGCTCTCTCTGGAATTTTCTTTTAGATCTTATTATTTTAGGAAGGAGAGAAAATAATAGAATTCTGATTTTTTTCCTACTCATATACACTAAGTCCTGCATAATTTTTTTATTTCTCTAGGAACAGTGCCTAGCATATAATAAATGCCTAATAAATGCTTGTTGGATAGATGATTGAATGATGGAAAGTTTTGATGTCTGTAGAACATCTGAAGTGAAGAGGCTAACATAAAGCATTCTGCCCCTTGTTGCCTAAAGGATGCATTGAGTTCTCCTATCAGCCCATGAGGCTTACTTTGTCACAAAATAACTTCTCACATTGGACATAATATAGTTCCCGACTAGAAAATGTTAGGGGAGATTTGAAAGAACGAGTAACTGAATTCATCACAAGACTTCACAGACAATTGCCATGCTTCTGATTTGTGTTGGTACTTCAGCAGAAAGTTGTTAATTGCTAATTGAGGGTAGCTGAGTAAGCTAGTGTCACATGTGAGAAAAGAGAGGGACTCATTCTAAATAAGCCATTCCCCAGAAGATTCCAGTAAGTGATCCCCTTCCCCCCAGTGCCATGAACACACTATAGTCCAAGAGCAGTTTGCAAGGAGAGTCAGTTGTGAGGACTACCAACCCGGTCAGAGAACCAATGATCTTACTTCCAGAAGGCATATAGGGCATGAAAATCATGCAGTAACATGCAAAGAGGATGCTACATGTTTCTATCAGTGATAAGGAACAACTGTGTCTACACTAGGCAGAAGTTGATCCTAAATAGGTTGAAAGTAAATTGATAACCTATTCTAAATTATCAGGGAGGGTGGCATAGTCTTTGAAATAATGGAAGAAATGCTTCAAAGAAGAAAAAGAATCTGAGTCAGGGAAACATGAAGATTCTGTTTATGCTTCGTAAGCAGGTTGGTGAGCCAGTAAAGGCTTCAACTGCCTTTGTAATGGACTGTCTTGCATCTCCAGGCTTCTCTCCTCAGGAAACCTAAGTTCCTGGGGCTTTCAATTTCTCATCATCCTTCGATTACTTCTGCCAACTAGGAAAACTATGCTTCCAAGCAGCCCCCTTGCTGATAAGGTTTCATAAGAAACTAGGGTTTTTAATAATAATCTCCATGATGATGGTGATGATGATAATAGCAATAATAGAATCCAGTATTTATATAGCACTTTAAGGTTTGCAAAGTGCTCTACAAATTGTATCTCATTTCATCCTCACAACAATATTGGTGGGACAGATGCATTATATTCCTATTTTACAGAAGAGGAAACTAAAGCAAACAGAGGATGCATTATATTCCTATTTTACAGAAGAGGAAACTAAAGCAAACAGAGGTTAAGTGACTTACCCAGGGCCACACGGCTAGTAAGTGTCTGAGACTCAATATGAACTCAGGTCTATTTTTAGTATATATGAATATTATATTTTGTCAAAGGCCTTTTTTGCGTCTCTTGATATGATCTTTTTGTTTTATTTTCACATGATTAAATATGCCAATTGTTTTCATAATGTTGACTTATCTTTGCATCTCTTTTCTAAAATCAACTTGGTAATACTGAATAATTTTGTATATATTGTTGTAGTTTGTATTTTTTGGGGAGGGCTAGGATTATATTTTAAAATGTCTTTATTGGAGACAGAAGACTAGCGTCTATAAATAATATCATATTTAGCAAAATAAACAGAAATGTGAGGCAAAGTAGTATAGAGGAAAGAAGACTGGACATAGAGATTTGGGTTCAAGGACTGACTCAGCTCCCACATTGTTGTGTGATCTTAGGCAAGATCCTTTATTTCTCTAGACCTCAGTCTTCTCATTTATGCAATTTGAATAATAATAATGCTAATCCATATATTCCTTCACCTACCAGAGCCTCTTGTGAGAAAAGTAGGACTAGAGTTTCTTTGCCAATCAATTTCTGAGTCATCTATGCCAAACATTCCTCAAAGAGACAGGAATAATACAATTAGAGAATCTTGGAGTTAAAAGAACTTGAGGATTTATCACTTACCTCACAGGATTATTGTGAGATTCAAGTGAGATCATATATAATTGATGCTTTGCAAGCTTAAAATGCTATGTAAATATAAGCTATTTTAAAAAAAAAAAACCTCAACTGTTTCTGTGGAGTTCAGATAGAACCAGTCTCAGGACAAGTCACTGTCCTGCTATTATTTTTGTATTTAATATTTTTTGAGCTAACTAAGATTATAAATTACAGAAAAGCTTTCTGACATACATTGATAAAGGGAGTTTCCTATAATACTGAAATCACAGGTCTAGTCCCCATACTTACCTCCTATTTAATGTTTTATGGCATAGGTTGATAAAATAACTGCTTTTTGTAATTAAATAAAAATATTAGAATGTGAGCTCATACTCTGGAGGCTTCCTGCGAGCATCCTTGACACATCTCTAGCAGCAGATAGGACAATAAGGATAATTATTATAATTGTTGTAATGTAGAAAGAACAGGAGTAAGATAATGCTGGGCCTTTGCTCCTGAGGCATCATGGTGGCTTGGGTCTTCTACCAGAATCTGGGGTGAATGTTTCAAGTTGTCATGGTTAGCAGGCCTCTCTCCATTCCCAAAGCTTCAGCAGTTTCTTAATCTGTTCGATGAGAGGGGTTTATCTCCCTCAATGTTAGGAATATTTCTACAGATTTTTCAGTGACTCATCTTCTTGTAGATACAATCTCTTAAACATCTCTCAACATCTTTTCTTTCCATTTCTACTACCATTTCCTTTCTTCTATCATAACCACCCACTTCAACTATTATAATACTCTCTAAACAGATCTTTCTATCTTTGCTCTCCCCCTCCCCATTTCAATCCATTTCATCCTTCATTACAATGCCAGGATAAACTTCCTGGTATATAGTACTGGGCACCTTATGAGGATTTGCTCAAATATCTTCAATGGCTCCCTCTTGCCTACTAAGTAAAGTTCAGTTTGTTTGAATAAACGAAAAAGTAATTATTGAGCACTTACTATGGATCAGATGTTGTGCTAAGCACTGAAGATACAAGTACAAAAGAAAAACAGTCCCTGCCCTCAAAGAGCTTATATACCAATTGGGACAGATAACATAAAAAGGTGAATCAAGGACATGGATGGATGTTTTGTTTCAAGAAGTTATAACAATGGTGATTAGAGCCACTGAGAAATTAATTGACAATGCCCTTTTCAAAAGCAATGGTAATATTGATTAGTTTTCCCAAAGCAAGAAGTTGATGGTGAAGGGGCTGGGTAGGTACCCAACAGCTTGACTGGAAGATGGCCGATATCTGTTTAGATATGGTGAACTTTTATCAATTATGATGCTACTGGGACCCTACAGTGGAAGGTCCAAAGCTAAGTGGCTTAGCTCCTGGTCTCAGGAGGTTCTGTTTGGGGGCATCAATGGCACTAGGGTGGTATGGGAGGGATATGGTCAGCGCTCCAAACTCTCTATAATCTGACATTGCCTATCTTTTAAAAAAATCATTCCTTTCACTACATTTTATAGGCTAAACAAACTGTTCCTTAGACACATCTATCTATCCTCATGCTTTGGCTCACTTTGTTCCCTGTGTCTGAAATATCTTTCCTAATCTCCTCCATCCGTTGAATTCCTGAGATCCTTTAGCCCAGCTGAAAATACTCTCTCCTCTGGGAAGCCTTCCTTGATTCTTCTGGATGGTAATGAATGTTCTCCTTAAAATGCACCAAGTACTTTGTTTTGATCCTCTCTCTAAGGCACCCATTACGTAAGATCGTATATCATCCCTGTCTATAGATTTGTCTTGTTCCTATGCTGATGTCATCTCCACTGGTGGCAAACGCCGTAACATAACGCTTCATAGCCTTTCCAGTACCCACTACAGTGTTTTACAAATTATAGGTTCTTGATAAACGGTTGGTTGTTACCTTTGTTGGATATTCAAGTATATCTGTGTTTAGACACATGTAAATCTTCCTAGTAAGGGGCAAGTTAGAATGCTGTCATGAGTAGAAAGTGCAGTGGATAGTGGATGAAATTTAATGCAGGAAGTTCAAGTCCTGCCTTTGACGCATGCTGGCGGGTGGCCATGGAAGAGCCATTTCCCTTCTCAGCGCTCCAGGCAATTATTGAAGACTCTAAGTGACATAAGGAGATCTAATCTGCATGAGAGGAGGACATTTCCATACTGGAAGTACTGATGAAGTTACTGTTGGATATAAGGAAAGGAGGGACATTTCCTATTTATAATAATAATAGTACATTATATTGATATAATGCCTTAAGACTTGCAAAGAGCTTTCCATACATTATTTCATTTGTTACAACCTTAGGAAGCAGGGGCAATTATCATCCCTATTTTATTAAAGAGAGAATTGGTTCAGAAGTTAAATGACTTGGGGGTGGCTAGGTGGCTCAGTGAATAGAGCACTGGCCCTGGAGTCAAGAGGACCTGAGTTCAAATGTGGCCTCAGACACTTAACACTTACTAGCCGTGTGACCTTGAGCAAGTCACTTAACCCCAATTGCCCTGCCCTCCTCCCTCCAAAAAAATAAAAAGCAGAAGTTAAATGACTTGCTCAGGGTCATATGCTGGTATCTGAGGTAAAATTTAGGTTTTCCTGACTCCAGATTCAGAGCTCTTTCCACTGTCAATGTTCCATTGTTCAAAAAGATTATTTATTGTTTCCAAAACACGAGGAAGCCAGTTTATCCTTCAGACAGCTTCAGTCTTATAGAGTAACAGGACTGTTTAAGATTGGCTCTGGATGGTTCCATTTCATCTGGTCCATTCAATCAACTTTCCACATGGAGAATTGAAAAATGAAGTTAAGGCAAACTTAAAAAAAAATTACTTCTTAATTGTGTTGTATTTTTTTTCTTGTCTTCCACAATGGACTTTGAAGGATAGAATTAGTAAGAACATCTGACAGATATCAACCCACATACATACTTAGTTATCATTTATACATTCCTCCTTGACCAAAACTAATCCCTAATTAATGAAGAATCCATTTGGGTCATGGAAGAATGTGATTTCTCTACTGAACTTTATTTTTTCTGCCCTGACTACCCTCATTGCCTCCTACATTTATTAGTTCAGCACTGTTGTCTGGGGAGCATCTTTACAATGACCTTTTCAGTTTATTTTATACCCAGCTTTCGAGATAATATTTACTAAAAACCTTTTAAAAATGACTCCCTATTCAAAAACTTCCCATGGTTCTCAACTGCCTTTTGACCAAGATCTAAAATTCAGGCTTTTGCCTTCAGTTTCTTTATTTCCTTTTACGTATTCAACTTTATGTAAGCCATTGACCAGGGACTTGGCAGCATCTTTGTCACAGGCCCAGAGGTTAAGTGACCTACCCAAAATTACCCAGTTAATAATTGGGAGAATTTGGATTTAAACCCAGGTCTAATGGTTCTAAATCAAGTAACCTTTCCATGACTCTACCATGTATCTTTCTTTATATGATAGTTCCCTTTAGAAGATAACTCACAACATTTTCATTTTCTCCTGTAGTTGATCAGTTGGCAATCCATGGAATTGTTTTAGCATATACCATTTTCAGTTTAAAACTTCCTTTAAAATTTTCTATATTTTGTTAGTAATTAATTGTCTTGGTAACATTGCTGGGTCTATGGAATGACTGTTTCAAAACTTGGTAACAAAACTTAGGGCATCAGGATCAATAGTAATAAAACATCATTTTTATCTCTATGGTTCTTCTATACTAGGTCCTTGAAACTGGGTTTGGGTAGATATACTTAATTATCAGAATTTTGGTACTTAATATTTTTGCTTTGTTTTTCCTTCACGCTTCTGATTTGACCTAATTATGTATAATGAGAGTTAACCTTAATCCTACAACTAAAAATCTAAATGGGCACTGGTTACTTTAAATGCCATGCTGAAGCAGAAAAAAGTGTGACCACATGGCCTCTGTTAATGGGTAGATCCAGTGATGAGTTCTGGAAGCCAACTTTTCAGGTACATGATCATTTTTGGTCAGTTTCTGATGGTTTTCTGTCTCAGTTGAATTGCACATAATATACACATATAAGAAACAGTCAGGCTTGCTGGTCATCATAGCTAAACTTTCTCTTTATCTCTGTGCCTTTGCTCAATCTATGCCCTATATGTGAAATTTACTCTCGCTAATTTATAGAATCCCTAACTCTCCTTTATATGTCTTCTCCTTTGGGAAGCTTTTCCATTTCTCAGTTTTGTCCTCCCTTCTCAAACTGTCACATGTAAACTTATGTATTTGTATGTTGTGTTGCCTCTAGCATGATTTCAGTTCCTCGGGGGTAAGGACTAGTTTTCCTTTTGTTGCAACCCCAGTGCCCAGTGCAATGATAGGGTCCGGGGGGGCGTGCTCATTAAATGCTTGTTGAATTGGGTTGGTTCAGTCAGAACCCTGAGGTTCCATGGAGCATGGCTGGAGGAATGGTGCTATCAAGAACATTCTGTAAAGTGGCTAATCATCCTCTAATTTACATATTTTATGCCTTTGAATTTCTGCATATTGGTTTTTCTAAAAGAGAGGCAAACCTGTACTATAGTCTTTTATAAGGATAATTCAGATAGTTTTCTTTAAAGCATCTTTTGTTTGTGGTCATTTGGGAACGTGTTTAACTTTGAATGAATATATATTTATATATATATATACACACACATGCAAGGATAGACACACATATATATGCACATGTTATATATAAATATATACATATTGTTATAATATATGTATCTTTGTGACCTCTGGCTGTTCCCTTTCTGCATTGTTGTGTGAGAGAACAAGTGCTCAATTTGTAATCAGAAGACTCTAGATTTTTCTCATTTACTACCTTTGACCTTGTGTAAATTATTTAATCTCTTTGGTCCTCAGTTTTCTGGTAGGTAAAGTCAAGTCTCTTCTAGTTCTAAATCTATGATTTTATATCTATGATTTTATGAACTTTATAATCCATCTCTTAACCTTTATAAAATGAAAGGACTGGACTAGATTATCTCCAATGTCCTTTCCAGTTTGGCCAGACTGTACTGTGGTACATTGATCTATGAAAGGGTATCTGTAAGGAAAAAAAAAGACAGAAAGAAAAAAAATAAAGAACAAATGTTAGTGACCTGCATTCTGCCAGATTGGAAGACTTCTTTGCTCAGAGTTTGTTTTAATGGGTGGAATAATATTTTGAAATTCTTTTCTAGGTTTCTCCATTGGGCTACTAGATTGAATTGTCATTGAGAGCAGTCTGCCAACTAGATACAATGTCTATAAAGAGAAATCAAAGTATCTCAAGATATAAAAGTATACCTTACTCCTTGGAGACTTTTTCTTAAGGTGTGATTTTTGGTTCTAAAAGATCTGGCAATATCAAAATGTTCAGAATGTTTATCCCTACAAATCTCATGTCCAGAAGTAGATTATTCTAATTTACAATTATGGACACTGTGCATAAAAACTAATTTTTAAAATATTTCATTTAATAGATTCTGGCATTCTAGAGTTATACTTGGAGAGAAATTTAGACATCGTCTAGTCCAGGGGTGGGGAACCAGCAGCCTCGAGGCCACATGCCCTCTAGGTCCTCAGGTGTGGCCCTTTGGCTGAATTCAGACTTCACAGAACAAACACCCTTAATAAAAGGATTTATTCTCTAACACTTGGACTCAGTCAAAAGGCTGCACCCAGGGACCTAGAAGGCCACATGTGGCCTCCAGGCTGCAGGTTCTCCACCCATGATCTAGTCCAACCTAATTTTTCAGAAGAGGAAACTGAGTCTCAAAAAATGAAAGTAACCTGTCCTCATTCACATGGAGAGGAAGTGGCAGTCAGGATTCAAATCCAAGTCCTCAGACTCTAAATCCAGCACTCTTCCTACTGTACCACATTGTGGATAACAGCAATGATAATGCTAATTTCTATTCACACAGAACTTTATAATTATAAAGCATTTTGCAGATGTTATTTCATTTTGTCTGTCCCCTTGACAGTCCTGTGAGTCCATAGGTCAGCTATTGTTCTTATTTTTGTAACAAGAAGAATGTTGCTTTTTTTTTTTTTGCAGAGGGGAAGGTAGGACAATTGGGGGTAAGTGATTTGCCCAACGTCACATGGCTAGTTTTATGTTAAGTGTCTGAGGCTGGACTTGAACTCAGGTCCTCCTGACTCCAGGGCCGGTGCTCTATTCACTGTGCCACCTAGCTGCCCCAAGAAGAGTGTTTTTTAAACCTCAATGAACTCTAATTATTATGAAGAAAATGAGGATAGGAAAGACGAGTGTCCCATCCAAGGGTCAAACAGCAGTTAAACAGCAGAGTTAAGGCTCAAGCTTTTGTCTTCTGACTCCAAACTCAGGACTTATTGCTTGACATAATTTTATCCGTAATTTAGAGGTACGGTTTGAGGAAGATGATTTATTAAAAATATTTTAAAGCTGTTGTACTCATCTCCTTTCATGGGTTTGGAATGATCAATAATTGATCTCTATTAATTAACAATTAGTGAACAATTATTATGTGCTAAGCATTGTAATGGATAATCATAATACAAAGACAAAAATGAAATAGCCCCTGACCTCAAGGAGCTTACCTTTTCTTTGGAGAAACAAATATGCACATGTAAACAGATACATGTTTAGAGTAAATACAAGCAAATTTCAGACCAGGACAGAGAGGTATTAGCAGTCCAGGAAACTCAGGAAAAGCCACATAGAAGAGGTTGCTTTTGAGCTGACCTTTGAGAGAAGCTAGAGATTCTAAGAGATAGGGTTGAGGAGGGAGAGCATTCCAGACAAGACAGGATTTCATATATAGAGAATAGTTAAAAGACCAGTTGTGTCAAAAGGGAGGGATGTATAACAAGCCTGGAAAGATAGGGTGGAGAAGGATTAGGAAAGACTAAGTGCTAAACAGAGGACTTTTTATTTGATCCTGAAGGTAATGGGGAGCCCCTGGAGTTTAATGAGCAGAAGAGTGACATGGTCAGATTTATGCAATATGAAAATCACTTCCAGCCATGGGGAGGATAGATATTAGAAGGGAAAAGACTTGATTCAGGGAATTTTCTTTTTACCCTAGGTAAGTCACTTTATCTCTCTGTGTCTGTGTTTCATCTTTTGGAAAGTGAGAATGATGATCCCTCTCTCCTTTTCATCCACAAATGGTCTTTATGTGAATCAAAGGGTGTAAAGTTTAAGAAAACTCTTTGAAAAAAATTAGTAACAATGCATAGACATAATGTTAGAATTACTTTTTTTTGGTGGGGGTGGTGGGGGGTAGAAGGCTCTCAGAATGTTTTAGATTTTAAGTTTATGGAACCACTAGAATTTTAATGGAGCAGCTAGCTGGTACAGTGGATAGAGTGCTGGAAAATCCTCCTGAGTTCATTTTCAGCCTCAGACACTAGCTGTGTAACTCTTGACAAGTCACTTTACCGTATTTGCCTCAGTTTCCTCATCTGTAAAATAGCTGGGGAACGACATAGCAAACCACTCCATTATCTTTGTTAACAAAAAAAACCCAACAAACCTCAAATGGGGTTTTTCAGACACAACTGAAAAATGAATTAACAACAACAATAAAAATTTTAATAAATCGGAAGTTCAGATTATCTCCTAACTGCAAACCTTTTCTCTACTGGCAGTGTGTTTGAGCTTCGTAGTTCTAGAGCTGGAAGAGGCCTTGTTTTAGTGATGAGGGATTGAGTCCCAGAGAGGTTAAGCAATTTTCCCAAGTTTACACAGGTATTAAGCATCCAAATCACAATCTGAACATGGTTCCTCTGACACGAAAGTCAGTGCTCTTCTAGATGACACTGACTTCAATTCTTAGCTTTCCAAAGGCTCCTTGAATCCTCCCTGTCCCCCTTTTATTCCTCTGATGCTATTTTATGCCTTTTGGAGATTCCATGGAATCTTCTTTCTTCAAGTGACAGATTGCCGACCAACTAATTGGCTGGCTGCCTGGTGATTTAGAGGAAAAGAGATGAGGTAAAGGGCTGACAAGAGGCTGAAAAAAAATCCAACCAGCTGAACACAACCTTATTTTTACCCTAGGCTAGAATAAAATGTAAAAAGAAATCTGTTCTGGTTTATTTTTGGTGTATCCTTTTTGGAGAAACCATTTGGAAAGAGAAGAGAATGGACATCAACTGCTTGCTCATGCACCCATATTAAGGCCATATTTAGTTCTAGGGGAAATACTTGGGAATACAGAATTTTTTTTGTAAGCTTAGCAGACAAAAATTATTTGAATTTTATGGATAAGAATAATATAAACTCATGTTTTAAATGTGTTAGTAATGATAAAGTATGCATTTGTCAAATAACATTCCTTGCTGTGATAAAGTGGATCATTTCTTAGGTCCATAACAAATTATGCCTCACTTGAACTGTTTTCACATTTCTCTTTCCTAATATTTCTGTTATCTCCATTAGGGATTAGAATGATTAATGTCGTTTAATCGGTCTGTTAAGCACTTCAGTTAATGTGTGAGCATACAAAGCATCATAAGTCATGAGAAAGTGACAGAGAAGTGCTCTTAGAATGTATGCAGGATGTAAAATCAATGCTCACATTGTTATGTTTTGACTTAAGATTGGATTCTAGCTAATGGACGCAGCAACAGAAGGACAATCAACAAAATTATGAATTGTGCTGTATTTTACATGCCTGTTCTCAAAGCTACTTGATGGTGTAGTGTATTGTAGTAGGCAGAATTAGGACCTGAACTGACACATTCTATCTCTGATGTGTACTGGCTGGGTGACCCTAGGCAAATTGCTTAACCCCTTTTTATCACAGTCAACTCATTCAGAGTATAAATTGGAGAACTCTTGCTGACTTGTATTGGCAAAGGGAGTTCCTCGCTAGGAGTTCCTTACACCAGTGAAATCAGGTTTGAGTAAAAACAATTTTTTGGTCTAAGTTTCTGCTTTTAGTCATTAGTAAATAAAAATGTGTTTGTATTTCAAAAGTATATGTGAGGTTAATTTCTTATGTACTAAGATGCCAAGTTTAACAAATGTGTTCAAGGATTAACCAGCATAATAAGACCTGAAGGATTTGCTGATTGATCCTTGAAAGATAAGCAGTTAACACGTTTGGCTGTTCTTTGGACAGCCAAAGTTCCATCTTTAACAGTGATGCATATACAGTGCACCACTAATTCCAGAATTTGTGATTTCATTGATTCACTCTGGTGATAAAATGGCATTCTCTCTGTGTCTGTAAGTTGCTATGGCTGAAAAATATTTGTGTCCTGGTAGCCAAACATCTGATAATGAGATTCTTTGTACTAAACTAGACTGCTTCTCAGAGAGCAAACTCACGGTAGGTTAACTAACCTCTACTTTGATCCTTTCTAGCTTGATAAAACCTGCTATACTTTATTGTCCGGGGCATAATTTTTGAGAACCCAAGTCCATTTCCAAGCCAGAGTGAGGTACTGAAGGAGAACTTTAGTGGAGAATTAATATATACAATTTAAAAATGAGAAAAATAATAATATGAGATAGTGGTTAATTCTGTAGAGGAAAAAATAATACATCTTGAGGTCAGTAATAACCTGCATTTCTATGATGCTTTAAAGTTGACAAAGCACTTTCCTCACAACATCCCTGCAAGGTAGGTGGTATAAATATCATCCCCATTTCACAGATGGCAAAACTGAGGTTCAAGGATTATGTCCTCTCTTGGGAGCTGGATTACTAGGAATAAGATGAGGGATACCATATCCATGGAATTTGAGGGGAATCGAGTTCTCAGTGTTCATTGTCTATGTTCATTTTATATCATTTCTCTACCCTAGATATCACAGGAAAGGAAATAAATTTGTTTTTTTCTCACCAGCTTCCAGATTCAAGAATTTCAAGAAGTGGTAGAAAATCAGTGGAAATTGGTTTAGAGCAGTGGTTCTCAACCTTCCTAATGCCGCGACCCTTTGATACTCGTATGTGGGTGTATCTGCATATGGGTGGACCCACCTGGAGACAGATAGAGGAGTGGTGTCTCGGTTCCTAAGACCATCAGAAATATGTGTTTTCTGATAGCCTTAGGCGACCCCGTGACCAGGGTCGAACAACCCACAGGTTGAGAACCGCTGGTTTAGAGGGAGGTATGGGAGTGATGGTCTCTGTAAGGTAAGGAAATTTCAAAATTTCAACATGTAGGAAAGAGAGGATGTTTATGGGCACAATACCAGGGCTAGATAAGGAGGGATAAGGAGAAAGAATGTCCCTGTAACCCCATGTAGCCAGTAGTTCTATCAAGAGAGGAAAAGGTGGGCTTCCTATACTGAATTGAACAAACTTGAAAGAATTAGAAAAACAATCAGGTACAGAACAGGTATATGCAGGTACAGTCAGGTACATGTGAGCCCCCAGGTGAACACAGGGAAAGAAGCCAGGTAAAACATGGTGAAGAACAGTAGATTTAGAATGTGAGGAACCTGCTTCGCTAATGGTCACTTAGGTCATCTTGGACAAATTACTTCCTTTGGACTTTCAGCTTTCTTCTCTGTAAAAAGGTATTAGAAAGATGATCTAAGGTCCCTTCCAGTTCTAACAACCTAAGACTCTACCTATCTGTGCAGCTTCCTCTCAGTAATAAGCAGGTACATGCTGACCATGCATCCCCTTGTTTCTGTAATAAGAGTTGACCTTTACATAGTGTTTTAACATTGACTAAGCATCTCATCTCATTTCATTTGTTCTCCACTGAAGTACTGTAAATATTACTGTTATCTATTTGAAGATGAGAAAACAAAAGTTGAGAGGCTGTGATTCACCTAGCCTCTCCCAGTGAGTGTCTAAGGCAGAATAGGAACCCAGAATTTCGTGACTCCCAAGTCCCCCATGTTATACACTAGACAGCATTGCTTCTCAAGGCAGCTAGAATGGACCTGCAGGGACTAGGAATCCAAGCATTGATTGCTGGTAGAACAAAACACAAAAAAGTCCTACTTGGCATTATTTGGATTTGGAGAATAAGAAAGAGTTGACTCATCTCACAGGACTTTGGTGGGGTGTTTGATGATCATCTAGGGAAACATGAAGTGTGATTTTTGGCTTGAGTCCAATATATGTCAAAGCCCAGCAAACCAATGTTTAACTGCTTAATGGAAACTCTGGGAGCCATCTGCCATTCTCCTCATCAATCTGATGACTTGCTTTATCTGCCTACTGTCGAAGAAAAAGAGTCAAGTATAAACTAACATTTGGGGCAAATGGCTTGCCTGTTACACTTAGCTAATATTTTACCGTTAATCTGCTAAAAACAGGGAGGCTTTCCAATTTGTAAATATATTTGATAAGCTCCTTATAAGGTATGAAGCAGAAGAAAACAAATGGTCCTTTCACTCACCCCCACACCTACCCTTCCCATCAAATTTGTTTAAACAAAGTTCACCCTGTGCTTTTCCAAAGTGACCCCCAAATTGGTAAACAGTGCATCATTTTGGTTTGCCATCAATGGAGCCTGCACTTGCTTATTGATATTTTTGATTGGGTATCATCAATGTAATCATGAAGCAGGTGTTTATATATCAATTGGCACTTATGAACATTATCTCATTTGATCCTCATAATAACCCTGTCAGGTAGGAGCAGAGATAAAAGCAGACACAGAGAAGTTCAAGACAGATTTTTACCAACACCTGAGGGCATCTTATCTCTAACTGGCCAAGTGTAGGGTCTGACTCCAAAAAACAGGTGAAATGGTCCCTGGGACAATGGCTAAGAGTCAGGACTCCTTCCTGCAGAGGTGGAGCCGTACGACACTTAGCTGAAGATCAGCTAAGAATGGTAGATGGTTGAGAGGAGGCATTCCAGGAGAGATACTAGTGGTTGACAAGTACCACAGCAGGTCAGAAAATCACAGCTCAACAGAGCAAAAATGACCACGTGACAACACAGCCACCCTCCTCCCACCTCACCTGAGAAAATCCACAGATCAGCAGATGATATCAGTGACCCTGATGGGGGAAGCCATAAGCAAAAGTATCAGAACCAGGTGGTGTCCAGCTGGGATACTGCCCTGGGTGTATCCCTGACTGGGGGATATTCCTTATACTCATGGCCTCTTTCCCATACATGTCTTCCTCTCCACGTGTTCCCTAGCCATGTTTTCCCTATGTATGTTCTATCATTTCTAAATCACTCTGCCTGCCATCCAGTCATTCTCATCCCACAGGAACTTCAAACTATGCCCCTGGGAATCATTCTGGGCACTGACAGGTAAGTTTTTGCTTTATCTTGATCAGAAAGCCTTCCACATATCTTCCTCACCACCATTTCGAAACCACTCATCTCTGGCCATAATCCTCATCTCTTCCTCCTTCCCTTGAAATACAGAGCTATTGGAATTGGGAGACTTGGGGGCAGTGAGACCAGTTAAGAGGCTCTTGCAGTAGTCTAGACAAGAGCTGATAAAGGTCTCAGCTAAGGTGGTAGCTATAGTAATGAAAATAAGAAGTTCCATGCAAGAGATATTATGAAGGTAGAAATGAGAAGATTTGGCAACTGATATGGGGTGGGAGATAGTGAGGATTCCAGAATAATATCAAGATTATAAAATGGACACCCTGGAAGGATGATGGTGCCTTTGACAGAAAAGGGAGGTTTGGAAGAGGTTTTGTAGGGGAAAGATAATGAATTTAGTAAAATGTCTTGAGGGCATCCAGTTTAAAACGTAGGTAGGCAATTGATGTAGGACTAACGTTCAGGGCATGTACTGCACTGGATAGATAGGTCTGTAAGTCACAAGTACAGACGGAACATGAAGTCTTTGGGAGCTTTACCAATTTATGGGAGAAAAGAAGAGGGGCTAGGACAGAACTTTGGGGAACATCCACATTTAGGGGGCATAATGTGGATGATGAACCAATAAAGGAGACTGAAGAAGAGTGATTGGACAGACAGTAGGCAGAACAATTTTCCAAAAAAAAAATTGGGAATTAGAGGAGAGAAATCACTTTCTTTGGGGGATATTAAGGAAGTCTTTGTAGAGGAGGTGACACCTAAAGGAAATGGACTTTGAAAGAAGGGAGGAATGTATATGTGTAGAAATGAGGGTTTATGGATATGATGGAACTATTTTGTTCACACTTTAGGTGAAATCCCATAATAATAGGAACTTTCTAATATATTGCACTGACCTCCACAACAATGGCACCCACATTTTGTACATCATAGGTTCTTGAATAAATATTTGTTCTTTAATACAAAATGAATTTTTAATTTTTAATACAAAAATGAAATCATATACCTTCCCATCTCTTCCTTCATTTGGCTGGCTAGTTTGTACTTCAGCAGAGCTGAGTGGGTTTACTTGGAACACAGATCCATATGAGGTATACTCGCCTTCAGCCCACATATCCAATCAGTCCCCAAGTCTCACCCACTCTACCTCTACCACATCTCTCATTCCTGACTCATCTCCACTCACATGGCCAGCACCCCTATTTGGACCCTCATCACTTCTTTCCTGGACTATTTCAGTGGCCTCCTTATTGTTCTTTCTCCAGACTCTCCCTTTCTGATTTTCGTACAACCACCAAAATGATATCTAAAGACTGTGTTGGTCCCATACTCTAGAAGATTTTGGTGATAGGAAAAAAGAAAAATTTCTCTGTCATTTAAAGTCCCTCGCAGTCTAGATCTAACCTCTGCACATATGTACAGAGAATTGTTCTAGACACTAGTTTAGATAAGACGCAGTACCTGCCTTAATGTAGTTAACCGTCTAGGAGAAGGAAATATATAAGCACAGTTGAGTATCATATGCAATATTACACGATAATTCTATCAGAGAGAAATATTTTTAAAAGCTCTGTATGAGGTCAGAGGGGGATAACTTCCTGGAAGAGGTGATATTTGAATTGGGCTTTAAAAAATGAGAAAGAATTCAATAGTTTGAGGGGGATGTAGGGCAGTTTAGACACAGACAACAATGGAATTGTCCAAGTTCAGGGCTTGTTTAGGGGAGAAGGTAATCCAGTTTGCCTGGAGTGCAGAGGGAATGGAGGAGAATAATGAGATAAGACTGGAGAGGGAGGGTGATGTTAAATTGTAGATATCCCTGAATGTCAAATGGGTAAGTCTGAACTTATTCAACCCACTCATGACTTCTCATTTGTATTACTGTGACAACCTCCTAACTGGTCCCTCTGCCTCTTCTTTCTCTACTTAGATCCATCCAGCACTTTGCTGCCAAAGTAATTTTCATTAAGCTCAAACCTGAACATGTGATTCCACTACTTAGTTAACCCAGTGGCTCTCTATTGCCTCTAGGGTAAAATATAAACAACCTGGCCCCAATTTATCTTTCCAGACTCATTAGACATCACTCACTGTCCTAAACCCTATAACACAAACTGGTCTACTCTCTTCTCCTCACAAATAAGACTCCATCTCTCAGTCTCTTTGTCCTTGCATTGGCCATCCTTCATTCCTGGAATTTGCCCTTCCTTACCATCACCTCAGGGAGTCCCTCTCTTTCTTTAGGATATATCTCAGGCATCTTCTGCGTGAAACTTCTCACTTTCCCTCTCAAGTACCCTAGTTAGTCCTAGCTAAGACCAAGCAGACCTGGGGCTGTACCCCAGGCCCTCTGATTTTGGACCCCCTTGTCCTTCCACTACAGTGTTCAATTCAGTGAATTTCCTCTCTGCATCTTGTTTGCATTTAAGCTGGATCTCTCTTTGTGGAATGAAATGTTCTACATTTGTGACAGAAATTTTCATAGAGTTTAGGGTAAATGGGAAAGGATTTTGGAAGAGGGTGGTGAGTGCATGCCCAGGAGTATGTGTTTGTGTGTGTGTGTGTGTGTGTGTGTGTGTGTGTGTGTGTGTGTGAGGGAGAGAGAGAGAGGAGAAAGTGAAAGAGAGAGTGTGTATGTATGTGTGTGTGTGTGTGTGTGTGTGTGTGTGTGTGTGTGCAGAATGTCTTCCTCAAACGTCTGAAATCATTCTGTAGAGGAAACCATTTTTGCCTATGCATAAGGTCAGCCAAGCTTTTTTTCTTTCTTTTTTCTTTTTCTTTTTCCAGCCCTGCTTATAATGAAGACAATTCATTCCTTTTATTTTAGTTATTTGCCACTCTTGTTTGGGGTAATTGGCCAGCAACCATCTTTTCTTTTCTCTAGACAGACCCCCCAACCGAGTGTAGAACTGGGAATTAGGACCTCACCTCTCGTATCCTGACCTTTCATCCCACACCCTGACCTTGAGACCACAGTAAAGCCCTGAAAATTCTAAGACACTTTGCAAACTCTCTGCTTTCAGAATTAATTTTAGAGTCATTGAAATTCTGCCAGCTCCTGGGGGGAACAAATGGGAGCCAGGCTGACAACCAGAAAAAGGAGGAAATTACTTTGTATCTATTTCAAGATGAAGGAGCCACAACCGCCAAGGCCCCTCCTGTGACGCTCTTAGGAAAAAAAAGACATAAATTTAATACTTTTATGAAATTCGATCCCTTGACCACAAGTGTTTCAGCTTCGAGGTTTCGTGCTGGGTGCTGGCTTTGCTCTGTGGGGGGATACCAAGCTGATGCCAATGGATATTGTACATGTGGAGTGAAGAAAGGACTGCATTTGGGCTGTTCATGACGGGTCCCCAATATTTGTCCTTTCCTGAAGCCTACAGCTCATCCTGAATATGGGTGGCATCGAGAGTGAAATCCTTGAGTATGCTAATGGGTTATATCTTGACAGTATGGATCTTGGTCAGCCTCAGACACAGGAACATGGCAGTAGCAAAGAGCTTGGAGGGTCCATTCAATTTCATCTAATTCAGCTTTAGAGCAATGGAAAGAACACTGATAAACTTGGGTTCAGATTCCACTTCCAATGCCTATCACCTGCACAACACCCAAACCTCCCTGGGCCTCCTTTTCCTCATTTGTAAAATGAGCAGGTTCAACTAGATGGCATCTGAAAGTGCCTTCTATCTACAGGTCTATGATCCTGTTTATAGACGCAGTGATAACAAGTTTTAGTACCTTAATAAGATTGTAGAAATAGTCAATTTATTATAGCTAATCATGTAGTGAGAATAAGACTTAAGTTACCTTGATAAGACAGTTTGTCAGTTTAGAACAACCAATAATGTAATGAGAACAAGTTCTATTACTTTAAAAAGATAGTTTATCAATTTGATTGAATTAGTAAGTGAGAATAAGTTTTATTATCTTAATAAGATAGTTTTGTCAACCTAACATAACTAATTCAATTGTGTTTTAAGCCTCCGTTTTGTGATTGAGGGGCAGCTAGGTGGCACAGTAGATAGAACACTGGGCCTGAAGTCAGGAAGACTTATCTTCCTGTGTTCAAATCTTAACCTCAGACACTAACTAGCTGTGTGACCCAGGGCAAGTCATTTAACCCTGTTTGCCTCAGTTTCCTCATCTGTAAAATGAGCTGGAGAAGAAAATGGCAAACCACTCCAGTATCTTTGCCAAGAAAACCCTAAATGAAGTCATGAAGAGTCAGACATGAGTAAAAAACAATTGATCTGACTTTGTGATTTTGAGCTGTTTTGAAGAAATTGTTTTAATATGTATGTGCTATGATACAGTAAGCAATGTGGGTGTATTCTTAAACATCTGCTAAACATATTATACATGGACTCTGATCAGATGAGCCACAAATGAAAAAATATTATCAATCACCTTAGTCATTTAAAAATACCAGTTAAATTATATGTTAACAACCTAGGTATACCTATAACTAAAAGTATAAAAATCCCATGTGAGGCCCCAGTCATTGGCCTGTCCCTAAATCACAGCATTCCCTAGACTGGAGACTCGAACAACTCTATGTTGGTTCTGCGACATATACAGTCTCCAGCTGGGCACAGAGGGAACCTTATTGAGTCTAGCCATAAAGCATCAGTATGGTGTTTGTTGTTAGAGGCTGTTGTTGCATGCTTTGATTAATAACATTTGATCACATGCATTAAGACGTGTAGGTCTGATTAGTGTTTTCGTTATACTGGTTTGTCTATACAAGTGCATGCTACATTATCGTAGAGTACTTTGCAAGCCCTAATGAATCAGCCACGAAGAATTTATCAAGGGCCCACTGTGTGTCAGACTCTGTGCTAGGTTGTGGAGATACAAATACATAGAACAAATACATCCCTACTCTCATGGAGCATTTGTAGTGCCTGGCACATAGTGAGTGCTTAATGAATATTTGGTGACTTGACGATGTGAGGATAGGTGGATGGAGAGACTGGTAGGAATCAGAGCAGTAATTAAGGATTTTTGTGCCTAAGGAAGCCTAGACCAAGCTTAGGACAAGGGCACCAACTCTATATTTAGTGCTGCCTTAAGTTCTCACTCCTGACGCCTCGCCCTTTGGCAGACTCTTCCAGCTCTTGATTATCTGATTGACCCTGTTTCCATAAAGAGAGAGACAAGTGCTTGAGGCACTGCTGTGATGGAGGGGAGAGATGGGAAGGTGGGGAATGGTGTCTGACCTTCCTTGCCCCTTTACTGTTGTCTATAGTTACCTGGGTCCATTGATATACAGCCTACCAATTCTGTTGTTCCTTGAAACCTTATGGCCTTTCCAATCCCATAAACACTACAGAGCCTAGAGGTGATAGGGACTCATTGAAATTCATTGATTTTGAGGGTGCCACGGTCAGACTTGCACTTTAGGAAGACCACTTTGGCAACTGAATGTAGGATGGTTGGAGTGAGGAGACATGAAGCAGAGGGAACAGTTAGCAGGCTATTGTAGTAGTCCAGGTGAGAGGTGATGAGAGTCTATACCAAAGCATTGGTTGTGGGAGTGAAGGGAAAGGGATGCACATGAGTGCTGTTATGAAGGAAGAAATTATAGAATTTGGCCCACATATTTATACACATGCATATACACACACACACACATATATTATTTTATACATACACATGTAAATTAATATGAGGGGACTCCATGGGGGTTTATGAGCAATACTGCTAGAACCTTAGCTCTTCAGTGTTACCCACTGAAAGAACCTTGACAGGAGTAGTCAAATGTTCTCTAAGAACCAGGCCCACCAGTGTAAGTCAGAGTTGGAAAAAAAGCATTCTTCATTGGTAATGCCGTTAACCTTTAAATTGTGACTTATAAAAGGTCCTTATGTATGAAGAAACTTCAAAGTGTTTTTGGCTTTTGCTTTTATCCACTGAATAAATATTCTCCATACCCACCGATTTGGAGAAAAAGACACTGACTCTAGATTGCTTGTCTGAGATGGAACCAGTCTAGAGTCAGTGTCTTCTTATCATTGTTATGCCTTAAAGAAGAAACTTAGAACTCTTTCTTTAGTAGATTGATGAAATGTTTAATTCATTGGGTTTAACTGTGGGAGAGTGAGGAAATGCAGACTCAAGTATTTTTGCTGGTTAGGACATGATGTCCTTTTAAAGGTTGGGTGTTGTATTAGTAAGTGAAGGGTTAAAGGTAGGTATGAGAACTTATATGTAGGTAGAGAAACTGGCCATCTACATGGAGTGACATTAGTGGTTCTGAAATCTTCTCCATGAATATCTAAATGTTCTGTGTTACTCTTCTGGGCCAAGGCACTGAAGGTATTTATTAAAATATAATATGATCTAAGTATAATGATGTGAATAAATTATTAGCCATTATCCTCTTCTCTTAAATGAATTTAGAGTAGGATTTTAGGATTTTGAGTTATAGAGGACCTTAGAAGTATCTAGTTATTTTCCAGATTTGGAAACTGAGGATTATATAAGTTATATTACCCTAAAGTTAAATAGCTTATAACTCATATATTTGGAATTTGAACCCATGTACTCCAACTACAAAGGGCATATAGGTGGTACAGTAGATAGAGTACTGGGTCTGGAGTCGGGAAGACTTATCTTCCTGAGTTCAGATCTGGCCTCAGACACTTATTAGCTGTGTGACCCTGGACAAGTCACTTAACCCTATTTGTCTCAGTTTCTCATCTGTGTAGTGAACTGGAGAAGGAAATAGCAAAGCACTTCAATATTTTTGCCAAGAACACCCCCAAATGGGGTCATGGAGAGCTGGACATGATTGAAAAATGACTGAAAACTGACTCTAAATCCACTGCTCTATCCATTATATTCTCCTGATTGATTTTTTTTTACTTGATTTGATTCTCAATAGCCTGGAAAAGTCTTGACAAGGAAAGTCTGATGAGGGAGAGAAGGGTCCAGGTGCTTATGTGGATGCTTGAATGGTGAACCATAGCAGAAGAGCCTGGGAAACTAAGGGAGCACCCAAAGATAGTGCAGAAGAAAGATCAAGTTAGGCAGTCGTGTAGAAGACAGATCCGAGGCAGAAGACTTCTGACTCAGCCTCTAACTGGTACAACCTTGGGCAAATCACTTCTTGACTCTTTGAGGTTTGGGTTGACTTTGTTGATGTGAGGTGACTCAGAGGGTCAGGGCGGCTATATGGAGTGGGTAGATGATTGGGTGCAGCCAGAAAAAAGAATCAGGGCAACAGTTTACACAGTGGCCAACATCATAGAAAGGAAAACAACTCTGAAAGACCTGAGACTCTGATCAATGGTTGCAACATGAAGAGAGGCAGTGTGATACAGTGGAAAGAGGGATGGATTTAGACTAAGAGTAAAAGAATCTGGGTTCAAATCCCAGTTCTGCACCTTATTACTTAAGGTCACCTTGGACAAGTCACTCAACTAGGGCTGAGTTTCTTAATCTGTAATATGAAGGCCTTAGACTTAAGGCTTCTCAGTTCCCTTCTAGCTCTGAATAGATGTTTCTTTACATCTATTGGAGAAGGGGAGAGGAATGCTTAGAAAGTAGAAGTCAGGAAGACCAGGATTCAAGTTATTCCCCTGACACATACTGATTGTATGATCCTGGTCAAATCACATAACCCAGGCAACCATAAATTGCAGAACAGTTGCTGATTTCTATTGGTAAAGGGACTCAAAGTAGAAAATGATAATATGATACAAAAATGGAATGGAACACTCCCAGATCTCAAGAGGCTTGCATTCTTTTGGGGGAATAAAATCGGGGTAATTCTCCAACAAGCCAAGGGGGAAAGAAACACTCAGTTATGGAATGACAAGGCAAGGGATGACCTGAACGGGGTTTTGGAATGGCTGTCAAGAAGTCCTGGTTCATAGATCTGTCCAGAACCGCAGAAGACTTCAGGAAATTTGAACAAAAGCTCAAAGTCTCTAGATGGTGCTGAGGTTAGAGTTGGCCCAGGGAATAATTTGTAGTGATGAGATATTATAAGTGAGGGCTTCCCGTTTAGGCCTCTTTAAACAAGGGGTTATTTGCAGTGAATGGAGTGGTGTGGTTTCTGGTTTTTTTTCTTCCTCAAACCACATACACAGCATGTTGATATCAGCTCATGCTTATATGAACAACAAAAAAAAAGGTTTTGTTGTCCGTTCAGCAGATTTTGGAAAGAGCTAAAAAATATGGAGAGTCTGGGTGATGATATACACGTGCTCTTAGTGGGACTAACCCCCACTTTCAGTTTAACAACCTCGTCTGTCACCTAAGACAGACAGAGCTTCATGTTTTGACATTGAGGGCTCATTTTTCTTTGTCCTGTCATGACCTTTGCCACAGAGTGGTAGCTTTGGTCCAGTTGGAATCATGTGCATCCACTTAGTGGTCTCTGTGAACGTGAAACCACGGAGTGTAAACTATGCTCATCCAGTGGCTTTGAGCCAGGAGCAAGGGCTGGGTGACAGAGCATTAATCCAAGCAGAGGCCAGGGACCTGGCAAAAGGAGGAATGCCTTTGGGATTAGACCTATGATCAGCGCTTTTGCTGCACTGAAAACTACAGTCTCCTGGATAATCGACCTGGTGAAGTGTGATAACAGCTAGCTCACATAACTCAGGCAGCAGCTGACAGTCTACCGACCTTCCATTGACTTCCGTCAGAAAGTCTACAAACATCATTTATATTGATTTATGTCTAGAACTTTCCCCACCTCATTTCGTCACCTAGGTGATCAACTGGATACTTCAGTCCAGTCAAACTGTGCAACATCTGTTTAGAACTCAGGAACCAAAACACGAAAAGAAGGATTTTGAAAATTGGCAGACGGCTTCCTTTTAAATTCTCAGTTGTGTGAAGCCTATGGTACCAGTTTGGTTTGGGGCCCTTGTCTAAGGCTGGAGAGCCAGATCAGGGATTCTGATGATGCTAGATGGGGCAGCACTATGCATTCCCACTCCCTGCTGACCCCCATGAGTCAAGGCCCAGGTAATTCAGTAGTCTTTATTCTGAAGAGAAAAAGAGACTTCTCATTATACTTACTATTATCCTCTCTTTAGATGCTCATCTTTGAATGAAAGATGTCTGCCTCTGAAATGTCTTCCTTCCCAATATTCCTAAGGATGCTTCAAAAAGTGTTCATCCTGTGTATCTGAGGACGAAATAGTAAACTAAAATTGAAGACTAAAATTGTAAACTAGATAGCGTTGTGAAAAAAAGCCCTGGCTTCAAGAGCTAAGAGACCTGGTCCTTGCTCTGCCAGTATTTTGCTCTGTTGGAGTATATCCCATCTCTTTAGGCTTGTTTCCTCATCTGTAAAATAATACTGATGGACTGGCTTCACTGGGATAGTATATGTAAAGGGCTTTGCCAACCTTAGCAAACTATGTATTATTAATCTTCTTATAATTAGTTATTAATCTTCTTATAATTTCTAAAATTGCTTATGGCTCTGACCTTATATTTTCTGTCTTAAGTGAGTACTGGGCTTGTCCCCCCGGCAGTACACAAGCTCCCTGAGGACAGTAGCCTGCCTTCATATTTCTTTTGTGTATCAAGAGACCATTCAGTGTCATCCAGGTTTATTATAATGTTGGGCTGTTGTTTATTTTTTTGGAGGTAATTTTTAATCCAAAAAACTTCATGTTACACAATATATTAGCAAACTTCAGTTGCTTAGCATTAAGCATTGGCACTTTCTATCATCTGGCCATTTTCTGGTCTCCAGAAATTTTCTGCAAGGATGGAGGTCCCCAGTTTATTATTTTGATTTGAGAATAAGTATTTTTTCAGCATATGTCAATTCTTTTTTATCTCTTTCCATTTGGGTGCTCATATATAAAACATATTCAGGAACTAATCTATTTTTATTTTATAAAAGTTCATATATATGCATATTAAGTATGTGGACATATACATACATACATATGCACACATATATACATGCATACTATCTATATGGATATATGTATGTATATATGTATAAACATACACATACGCACACATTCATCAGATAATTCTGGTTGATTGATTCCCTAAGACTGTTAACTACAGATTTGATTAATCCTCAATGCCAGAGAATTTAAGAATAGTGGCAAAGTCAATTCTATCATAATTTCCTTTGACTAGTTCTTAAATCAACCTGGAATAAAGGTTTGTCCTAGACTTCCAGGTCAAGAAATTAGTTTACTTGGCCCATTCCTTTCTAAAAATGTCTTAAAAATTTATTTTATTAAATATTTTCCAATTACATGTAAAAATATTTTTAATCTTCATTTAAAAAAATCTTTGAATTCCAAATTCTCTTTTTCTCTCTCCCTGCCACTCCTTGAGAAGGCAAGCAATATGATATTGATTATACATGTGAAGTCATGTGAACCATATTTCCATATCAACCATGTTGCAAACACATATACACAAACAAGAAAAATAAAGTAAAAAAAGTATGCTTAAATCTGCACTCAGAGTTTGGGTTGATGTTTATTTAAATTCATAGCTCTGAGCCCCCACCAATGTCTCTCAATTACAGACTATACCAAATAACATGTTAATTCAAACAAAAAGCATCCAATTAAAAACATAAAAGTAAATAAGGAAAAATCTTCTCATCTATCCAGGGACTCAATCTTGGTCAGATTCTTATGCTGTCAGTGAGAGGGGGAACACTCTTAGGCAACTAACAGTCCTAGGGTAGAGGCTGTCTTCATTGCTGGTCTGCTCTCTCTCTCCTAAGTTGCTGATTGCTTCTTTCCCACACAGCTGTTGTTGTCATCTCTGGGTCGCTTCTCTACTGTGGTCTGCTAGAACTGTCTTTCCTGTATTAGTTTTTTGTGAAATTGTCCTGACAGAAACACACCTGGGGTTAATCAGCATATGTTTTCAGCTCTTTTGTAAGTAAAGCTTCTGCTAGCACAGGAAAACGTCCTCAGGTCAGTCAGTCTCTTCTTTTTAGACAACTTTATTCTTCTTCAACATGAACTCTTCCACATTTGGGGTGATTAAAACCCCTTTTGGTTCCTATCATGCCCTGGCAGAGGCAATGCAAATTACCCTGAAGCTTCACTTATCAAACTCAAGTGTTAACTGAAGTCATTTCTGACTCTTTTCCTTCCCACAACTCTTTATATTAGTGATCTTTCAGTTGATCTACCTCTAAAGTACCTGTTCTTTCCATACTCTCTTCCCCTGTTCTTTCCATACTCTCTTTCCCTGTTCTATGACCACTGTACTTGTTCAGGTCTTCATTAGCTCTTGTTTTTGACTAATTCTATGGGCTCCCCAGTGGTCATTTATTTTTGTCTGCTTGCCTGTACTTTGCATAGTGTGATATATGGACGAGGTACTTAATAAGTATTTGTTCATATTGGAATTTCATTGGTATGGGGAATGCTGAAAGAAGTAATTCTCTGTGTCAAAGTAGATTGGCACCTGCATTAAAGAATTGTCTGGGTCATGACTTTGTTAGGGTCAAACAGCCTGTATGTGTCAGTGATAGGACTTGAATCCAGGTCTTCCCTACTCCAACACTGACTCTCTCATTCTCTTTGCCAAGGTATCTCTCACTGACAGGCTGCAGTGAAATAGTGAGGCTAATCCTTGGAAAATACTGAGGTACAGGGGAACTATCATTCACGTTTAGAGTAACATAGTTTTGGAACTACAAGAGACCTTAGATTCATCTAGTTCAAACCCCTCATTTTCAACCAGAAAATTATTAAATGCTTACTGTGTGGTGAGGCCTTAAGAAGGGAAGGGACTTGCCTCAAAACACAGTGAGCTACTTCCAAAGCTAGCCTTAATCGTAACTCATCTATACTGAGCACTTTACAGTTTACACAGGGCTTTTCTTGAAACAATCCTCTGAGGTAAGTTGTACAAGTATTAGTCACATTTTATAAGTAAGGAAAATCAAGGGTCAGAGATGCAAGGTTATTTGTTCAAGGTCACATAGCAAATGAGTATTTGGGAAAAAAAATATATATGTATACATACATATAGACATACACATATGTATATGTATGTATATATATATATATTTGTTGCCTCCCTCCTTTAGTAAGCAGTTTACTGTGATTTGAACCTCAATCTTGTGACTCCAAGACCAATGATCTTATACCCAAAACCCAAACCTCCCAGGGCAGCACTTACTGCATTGCTGCTGCTCCTTGGAATACTGCAAAATTTTTTAGATTATTCTGTGATAGAAACTAACTGCATCCTAGTTTAATGGTAGTTGCAGCATATGGAAAGTAGGATGTGTATGCGTATCTGTGTGTGCTTGCATGGAGGAGACAGAGGGAAACAGAGCCTGGGGTTTTAAATATCTGCTTTACAGGTCAGCACTGGCCCCATTTGGGACAAGTTTATGAGGACACTTTCATCATACCCCCTCTAAGCAGGGGGAATTTATCACTTCTCAAGTGGGTTTCCTTCAGAGATGGAAGCTGGGAGGTGTGATGTCAACCTAACTGCAGCCTTTTATTCCCTTACTGAGTCTGAAAGAGTTTTTCTAAGCTGTACAAACTCATGTCACTTCAGATTTGTAAAAAAGAAAAACAATCCCACAAAACAAACGTTGGTCTCATTTAAATACACTTCTATGAAGTGTATTTATATGTATACACATGTATACATTTATATGTATACATGTATACATGTCTCCTCATTTAGAAGTAAAAAAAGATTCCAAAGTTAAAATGATAGAAAAATGACCACAGTATAAGTGCTGGAAAGGGCCTTGGGCTATACAGCATGAAATTTTAGAACTGAGAGAAACCTTTGAACATCCAGCATAGACTGTCAGAGGTGGAAGAGGCCTCAGAAACAGTCTAATCCAACTTCCTAATCTTATAACTGAGTAAACTGGGGTACAGTTAAAGCTATTCAGGGGAAAGAGTAGTGACTAAACATCACTTCCAGTCCAATCTATTTCCACTATGTTTGACTGACTTAGGATTAATTTCTTAAAATCAGAATTTCGGCAGAGGTGTTTTTCCCCCACAGGGTAGCTTTCCTAGCCTAATCTAATTACAGAATAAACTCCTTGAAAAATTGTCTACACCAGCTGCCCACTTTCTCACTCACTCATTAACTTTTTGCAATATGGTTTATGACATTATCACTCACCAAACCGACCTTTTCTTTGTTTCTCACACACAACCCTCCGGATCTAGGGCTATCCCTTTATTCTAGTTATTCCCTGTTCCTGGAATACCTTCTTTCCTTTTTTACCTTTGCCTTATAGAGTACTTTTCTCTTTAAAATAAAGCTTAGAAATGATCTTCTGCATGAATCTTTTCCTGATGTTCCCAATCCTTCCCAAAATGCTACTAATACTCTACTCTTTTAACTATTTTTATGTACTTGTATTTATTAATGATATGCTTGTTATATATGTATGTATATAATCCACATATATAATATCCAATATATGGATATATACACACCCATATATATTTTAATTACCCTCAAATGAGGAGACTCGTAGTTCTCTTTATAAAAGTGTATTTAAATGAAACCAAAGTTGTTTTGTGGGAATACACACACACATACACACACACACATCTATATATGGACTTGTTGCCTCCCTTCTTTAGTAAGTAAGCTCCTTGGGAGTAGGGATTGTTTGTTCTTTGTATTTATATCCCTAGTGCCTGGCTGTGTGGTGCCTAGCACACAGTTGGTGCTTAATAAATATACATTGATACGTTGGTTTATCGATGACCAACTCTTGGTGGAAAGATGCTTAGAAATCTTCTGATCTAACCCTCTCATATGGGAAATGAGGAAAGTGAGAAAAACAGTGAGGAAGTCACTTGCCTAACATTAAATAATGACTTTAGTGGCATAATTGAGGCTAGGATCTTGGTCTTCTGCTCCCTGCCGTGAGGTTCAGTCACGAAAAGCTTATTCCTTGTAATATTCTTCACTTTTGACTTCAATTCTTCTTTTCCTTCAATCCCCCCTATAGAATCTGGGAGGGTCTTGTGGAGAAGAACATAAAGATGAGTAATATTAAGGGTTGGGAGAATAATTGATATGGGTCTCAAGTAGGAAGGGTGAGAGGCTATCATACCATCTCCAAATTTCAAATTTTGATGCTACCACAGCAGCCATCTAATTCAAGCCGAATCCAAAAAAGAATTCCCATTATGGCATGCCTAATTTGTTTGAAGTCCTCTAAGAGGCAAGTGCCACAAACTTTAAGGCAACCCATTTTGGATAACTCTATTTATTAATCAACCAACCAACAAGCATCTGTTGGACATATTCTGTCTCTGGAATTGCTAGGTGCTGGGGATATAAGTACAAATAATAAAATAATCACTACTTCTAGGAAGTAACGTTCTGATAGGGAAGACAAGGACAAATGCATATGTATGCAGAATAAATATAAAAATGACAAATAAAAGTAGTTAAATAGAAGATGGTTTGGAAAAGAGAACACTAGGTTGGAGTTTGGTAGGACTTTTGGGAGGGGTGAGACAATATCATTTACATAAAATGCTCTTTAAACCTTAAGACGTTATATAAATGGAATTCTTATTATCATTAATTACTACCTGGCTCTGTAACTAACTAGCTATGTGACCTTAGATAAATTACTTTACTTTTCAGGGTTTCATTTTTCCCTTCTGTAAAATAAAGGGGTTAGGCTAATTGATCTCTAAGGCCCCTACTAACTCTAAACCTGTACTCTATTCTCCCAAGTCCTTTACTTCCTCTTTCTGGGGGTTCACTTAAAATACAGGAAATAATTCATGGAGAAATAAAGGTTTGACTTGGGTCTTAAAAGAAGAGAGGATCTCTGTGACATAGAGGAAAGGGGGAAATGCATTTTAGTAATAGAGGATGGTCATGGCCAAGTCATAGAGCAATGGTTCTCAACCTGTGGGTCGCAACCCCTTTGGGGGTCAAACGGGGGTCGCCTAAGACCATTGGAAAACACATATTTCCGATGGTCTTAGGAACCGAGACGCTGCTCCTCTATCCATCTCCAGGTGGGTCTGCCCACATGAAAAACGCCCATATATAAGTATTAAAGGGTCATGGCATTAGGAAGGTTGAGAACCACTGTCATAGAGGAAGAAATGGAGTGTTCTGTGTGAGGAGCAGTGAAAAGGCCTATGGCTAGAGCACTGAGTTCAACAAGGGGCATATGTCTAATGAGGCTGGAGAGATAGGCTGGGACCAAGTTATGAAGGATTTTAAAAGCTAAACAGAATAGTTTATATTTTATCCCAGAGACATTAGGTATACCCTTAGAGTTGACTGAGTAGTGAAGCGATACAGTCTGATTTATTCTTAAGGAAAATAACTTTGGCAGCCATGTATAGGCTAGACTGTGTGAGAACAGAGATGAAGGGGCAGCTGTGAGAGATGTTGTTGAGGTAGAAACAGCAAGATTTGGCAACTGATTGGCTCAATGTGGTGTGAGAAAGAGGAATCCAAAATGATGAGATTACAGACCTGAGGAACTAATACGATTACAGTGATACTTATGCTTATGAATGTCACGGGTTGGTTATCTTTTTCACATGACCAGTGTATTTTCTGGAGTGGTTAATTTTTTCTGGATACCATTAAGAAAACAACCACTATCTCAGTTCCTTATTTCCTCTCACCTGGACTACTACAAAAATATTTTCACTGTTCCCCTTGCCTCTAGTATTCTCCTACCCCTAAACATCTGTCGTTGCTATCAGATTATACCTCCTATAGTATAGCCCCAATCACTCCTTCATCACGCCAATCATTCCTTTACTCAGAAACCTTCAGTGGCTCCCCATTGCCTGAGAAATGAAGTTCAAACTCCTTATCCTGCCATTCTGGACCCTGCATTATCTGGTCACAACCTACCTTTAGCCTTTCTATTAATACTCCAGTTTGTGTATTTTTTGTTCCAGCCAAGTTATATTCCCTGATAATATCTCTTGATTTCCTATCTGTTGTGTTCCCGCTACCTAGCATGACCTCCATGCTCACTCAGGTCTAATTTCTACCCCCATATCTCTACTTAATCTCAAATGGTACTTTCATGGGTTATAGGATTATAGCTTTAGAGTTGAAAGGAACCAATGCCTCCCTCCCATCATTTTACAGTTGAGAAAACTGAATCCTAGAGAGGTGCAGTTACTCGCTGTAAAGCCTTCTCTGATCTCCCCACCAGAAGTGATTTCTTTTTCTTCTGATATTATATAGTACTTTTTCAGTCTTTTATATTCTCCATTGTGTTATTCCTGAGTAGGTCTTTTCTCTTCACCTGGACTATAAATTTCATGAGGTCAGTAACCCTATCAAAGCTACTTTCTAAATTTACTTGTGTCTATTCTACATTACTTATATATGTATGTCATCTTCCCCACATGAATGTAAGCTCTTGAGGGTAGGAATTGTTTCATGTTTTTGTCTGTTCATATACCCCTGGTGCTCAGCATAGCACCTGGCACATAGTAAAAACTTAATAAATGCTTGCTTGTTGATCGATGGTTTCATTCCTCAGTGCCTAGCACATGCTCTGCACATAGTCAGTACTTAAATGTTTACTGTTTGAAAAATTAATCTGTACGCTCTCTTCTAGCACAGAATGTGCTGCCTTCTTTGTACAACCACCCTAGACATCAGTAGGTATTTGAAATGAACTTGTTGGTATAACCAGTTCTAGGCACAGTATCTCCTGACCTCATGCTGCCTCTGGTTTCATTGTGCCACAGTCTGGTCTTATCTCACTGTATATCTATCTATTGGTTTGGTGCTAAAAGTTGTCCTATAAAAAGTGAAACAAACCAGGAGGCCTCCAATTTGACTCAAGATAAGAGAACAGGTTTTCATTTGCCTTCCAGCTTCCTGCAAATGGCCATGAAATTGAAAAATGAACCTTTGGAGGTTTTCCATTCAGAAAGGGGGCACATGATTGTTGAGAAGACCAAGGTGCTTTGGAGCAATAACATCAGATGTATATAATGTGTGTATAAAGATGTATATAAGATGTGTATAAAGCAAGGAAAGCAACTTTTTATCACCTTATCTGGTAAACTGTCATTGGAAAAGTCTCATTGCCTCTAAGAGTCTTCAGATAGAGGGAATGAAGCATAAGAGAGAAAGCACTGAACTTGAAATCAGAAAGATTTGCGTTCAAATCCTGCCTCAGATACTTACTAGCTTTGTAACCCTGGGCAAATCTCTTCACCTCTCTCAGCTTGAGCTTCTTCATCTATAAAATGGGGATAGTAACAGTTACCTGGCTCGTAGCACTTTTGGGAGGGGTGAGACATAATGTCACATACATAAAATCTTTTTAAATCTTAAGGCACTATGTGAATGGAAAGTATTATTATTATTATTATTAAGGGTTGGTCACGTAGCCTCTAAGGCCCCTTCTACCTCTACGTACTATTCTCTCTTCTCCCTGCCCCCTACTCAAGTCATTCATTTCCTCTTTCTGGGGTCCAGTTTCTTTTTTTTTTTTTTAATTTTATTTTAGTGTGCATCATTCATTTCCACAAGATTTTGAGTTACATATTTTCTCCCCATCTTTCCCCTACCCACCGCCCCAAAACAGCCATCCCTGTGTATCCTCTCTCCCCCAGTCTATTCTTTCCTATGTCTTCCCCCCTAACCCCTCTGACTTTTCGGTAGGGCAGGATCAATCTCCCAACCACAGTGCCTGTGTATTTCAAGTTCCAGTTGGAGGAAGTTAATAACAATAATAATTGCATATATATATATATATATAT
>CM053592.1:132294983-132314001 GCA_028646515.1 Pseudochirops corinnae
CTGCCCTTCCACTCTCCACCCTGTCCCTATCCCTCTACAGAAATGTGAGCATTCATCGGCCCTCCCCCCCACCCTGCCCTCCCCTCTATCTCCCCACTACTCATCCCCCTTCCCCCAACTCTTCTATGTTGCAAAATGCCCTTAAACCCCTTCCTAATGAGAGTAGGGTTTCAGAACTATCAGCCCTCCTCCTCCATCTAATTCCACTGTGTCAGTTCTTCCTCTTGCATCTCATTTGTATAAAATATTTACTCTTTTTACCTTTTCTAGATGGTTTACTTTTTAGTATCGCATCATCTCAGCTCTACCTCAGTCTTTCTTTTGAACTATCCAATTACAACAATCTTAGATATGCAATTTACATTTTCTCATATAAAATATAAACAGTCTATCCTTATTGAGTCCCTTGTAATTAGTCTTTGATGTTTACCTTATATTTCTCTTGGATTCTGTATGTCAAAATTTCTATTTATTTCAGATCTTTTTGCAACAAAATCCTGAAAGTCTGGCAATTCATTGAATGTCCATTTTGTTTTCCATTCAGGATTATGCTTAACTTTGCTGGGTATGATACTTTTGGCTGTAATCCCTATTCTTCTGCTCTTCAATATATAGTGTTCCAAGACCTGCAGTCTTTTAATGTGATTACTGCCAGGTCTTGTGTGATTCTAATTGTGGTTCTTCCATATTTGAATTTTTTTTACTTATTGCTTGTAATCTTTTCTCCTTGAACTGGGGGTTTTGGAATCTAGCTGTGATATTCTTGTAGGTTTTCCTAATAGGATATTTTTTGGGTGGTGATCAGTGGATGTTTTTTTCTATTTCTACTTAACCCTCTTGTTGTATTATTACATCAAGATTCTTTTTTTTTTTTTTTTTGGATCAAAGCTTTCAGGTAGTCTGATTATTCTTATGTTGACTCTTGATCTGTTCTCCAGATCAGTTGTTTTTCTTATGAGATGTTTTGCTTTCTTTCAAGGAATAATTTTCTTCCTTAAGATTCTGGATCTCTTTTTCTAGTTTGGTTGACTTTCTTTTCATAATCTTTTCTTAGATTGTTCTTATTTTTCAAAAATTTTTCTCAATCTCATTTGATTTTTAAAGCCTTTTTAAAGTTCTGCTATGAATTCTTTTTGGGCAGGTGACCATCTGGTACTACTGTTTGGGGTAGGAGAGGCTTTTCTTGTTTCAATATCCTCCTCTGAAGAAGAACCCTGGTCTTCTCTACTCACATAATAACTTTCTATGGTTGTGTTCTTTCTCCTTTACCTCCTCATTAAAAAAAAATTATAACGGTTTGTTATTGTAATTAACTCTAGTCCTGGCATATGGAGTATGGTGCCTCTGGCCTCAGGTCCTCCTTTAGCTCTCCTCTCTGCTCTGGAACTGAAACAAAGAACTCTGACCTCCTGTAAGTATGGACAGCCAGCAGTGTCCTGCCCCAATGCTTCTGCACTCATTGGGCATATGCTGGTTCCTTCTTGCCCAGGGCTTCATCTCGGCCACACAGCTGGATCTGGCATTCCTTGTTAGCAGAGATTCCCTCAGTCTTCTCCTGCTCAGATGCCCACCTCCCCACACTGTCCCACACTATCTGGGACTGAGACTATCTCCCAACCCAGCTAGCCTCAGGGTTCCCTGCTTGCTGTTTCAGCAGAACTAGCCTGGAAATATTTACACTTCACAGAGACCAAACCTCAGATCTTCTCTGGTTGTCCCAGGAAGACCACTGTTCTGCCCCAAATCTTGTTTATTTTTATTGCTTTATGTTGGTCCTGAGGTGCTATTTCATCTTATTTGTGTGGGAAATCTGGAGAGCTTGGAATTTTCTGACTTACTCCACAATCTTCCCAGAATCCTCTCTGGTTTTATTTTCTTTAAGCAATTTAGCTGTATTGGTGAAAAAACCAAGATCATGGAAAGAATAGAACTGCTGCTCAGGGTAGATAAGATGATGATAATCAACAACAAAAGAAAACAGAGCTCCCCATCTTGTGTTTTGTCTTCCCTCGCCAAGGAGAGTGAATTTTGAACTTGAAAACAGAGAATGGTTAATAGGGTTAGTAGCTAATCCAAGTAAGAAGATAGCAAAAAAAAAAACAAAAACGAAAAACAAAAAACAAACTACTCTTGATGAGATCAAGTTACCTTGCTCAGATATGCCACATCCTCAGTCAAGTTAAGCCAAGTCATGTCAATTCGATGAACGTAGCACCTACTGTGTGCCAGACGCTGAGATAAATGACAGGGATGCAAAAAAGGGCAAAACCCAATCATTAGCTCTCCAGACATGCAGTAGAGGTTTAGTAAATGCTTGGTGGTTGGGTAAGACTGCTGAGCCACTGTCAGGGATCTTTGAAAGATTAACAAGAACAAGAAAAGAGAGAATATTGAGATTATTATCTCTCTCAATGCAGCATAAGAGTTCATTATCTTCTTTCCAGCAGCTGTATCACACTGCTGGCTCTTAATAAGCTTAAACATAATTCTTCCATGTCACCAAGGTGTACTTATAACACAGAGCTGAGAACATAGTTAAGTACTTTAATAAATGCTATTAATTCTATTAATACATTATGATTCAATTCTACATAGTAATTTACTAAATACCTGCTATGTGCAAGGCTTTCTGCTAAATCTGAAAACGATAAAACAGTGAATAAGATGCAGTCCTTATTCTTAGGTAATCTTTAGTTCCAAATGGGAGACAAGATAATGACAAAATACATAAAAAATGAAAGGTGAATAAGGAGAAAGATACTTAAGGCACAGAAGACCCAAGAGTAAAGACCCAACAGAAATCTTTGCAAATCTCCTCCTTCCAGAGAGAGATGAAGAATTGCAGATAGAGGGCCAGTCTTGGAGTCAGGATGTCCTATGATCTATGTCTTACCCTCTGACATATTCAGGAATTTCAGAAGCCATCTAGCCAAGCCCTCTCATTTTATAGAGGAGGAAACAATCTAAGTGACTTGCCCAAAGTCAAAAAGGTAGTAAATATCAGAAGTGAGATTTGAACCCAGCATCACAGTATTCTGCACATTCTACCATACTACTGAATCTCCAGGTCCTAGCATGTGGCAGGCACTTAATAAATGCTGTTAGAATTGAATATAAAGAGTAGGGTGAGTATGAGGAAGAATAAATTCCGACAATAGTTATTAGCTGGCATCAATTTGACCATTTCCAATTTCCTTCTGCGAGGAAGTAGGTTGAAGGGAGTGGTGATGAAATAATAATAATTTAAATAATAATAGTTAACATTTATTTGTATTATACTTTCTATGTGTCAGGCCCTGTGTTAAGCACTTATCTCATTTTGTCCTCCCTACTACCCTGGGAGGTAGGTGCTATGATTATCTTCATTTTATGTATAAGGAAACTGAGGCAAACACATGTTAAGTTGTCTAGGGTCACACAGCTACTAAGTGACTGAAGGGGAAGTTGAATTCAGGTTTTCCTGACTCTAGGCCCTATTATTGTTCTACCTCTCTTCCTCCTTGGAGATCTTCTGCCACATTGAGCATCTCTCATGCATTTGCTATATAATCCATTTTGTCTGTTACAATTATCTTGGTACATCTCATCTCTTCTAGGACATTGTTTGCTTTTTGAGGGCAGGTTTGGCCTCTCCCAGATCTAAAAATCAAACACAAAGTACTTGAATTATTACTTTTATTATTATTTTTTAAGGAAGCAGCTCATCATGGTGGAAAGAATAGAGGACTGACAAAATGGATAAACGATTAAAACATAAAGGGTGATATCATAAGTAAATTAGGGGGGCATGGAAAAATTTATCTATCAGATCTATGGATAAGGGAAATTTTTATGACCAAACAAGAGATAGAGAGGATCATAGGAAGTAAAATGGATAATTTTGATTACATGAAATTAAAAAAAAGGTTTTGCACAAAATTGAGATAGATAAAATTAGAAGGAAAACAGGAAACAGAAATTTTTTTTGCAGAATTATTCTCTGATAAAGGCCTCATTTCTCAAATGTATAGAGAACTGAGCCAAATTTATAAAAAAAAAAAGAGCCATTCCCCAATTAGTAAATGGTTAAAATATATGGACAGAATGTTTTCAGAAGAAGAAATCAAAGCTATTAATAATCGTGTAAAATGCTTTAAATCAATATTGATTAGATGAATGCAAATTAAAACAACTCAGAGATACCATCTCACAGTTATCAGATTGGCTAACATGACAGAAAAGGAAAATGACAAATGTTGCAGGGGATGTAGAAAAATCGGGACACTATTGCACAATTGGTGGAGTTGTGAACTAGCCAACAATTCTAGAGAATAATTTGGAACTGTGCCCAAAGGGCTACAAAACTATGCATGCCCTTTATCCCAGCAAGACCTCTACTAGGTCTGTATCCCAAAGAGATCAAAGAAAAGGGAAAAGGATTTATTTGTATAAAAATATTTATAGCAGCTCTTTTTGTGGTGACAAAGAATTGGAAATTGGAAATTGAAGCCTATCAGTTTTGGAATAGCTGAACAAAGTTATGGTATATGATTGTAATGAAACACTTCGCACTATTAAAAATAATGAGCAAAATGGTTTCAGAAAAACCCAGTAAGACTTAAATGAACTGATACAAAGTGAAGTGAGCAGAATCAGGAGAACATTATATACAGCAACAGCAATATTAAAAGGATGACCAACTGTGAGACACTTAGATATTCTGATTAAGGCAACGACCCAAGAAAATTCCAAAGGACCCAAGGTGAAAAATGCTATTCCCTGAGTGACGGAGAAAGAGAGTGAGAGAAAGAGAGAGAGAGAGAGAGAGAGAGAGAGAGAGAGAGAGAGAAACTGTGAGTGCAGATTGAAGCATACTTTTAAAAACTTTCTTTACTTTTCTGTGTGTGTATGTTTTCTTTTGTAACATGACTAATATGGAAATGTTTTGCATGACTTCACTTATATAATCAATATCATATTGCTTGCCTTTGGAATGAGTGGGGGAGGGGTAGGAGGGAAGGAGAGAATTTGAAATTCAAAATTTTTAGAAAAAGAATGTTATTTTTTTATATTTAATTGGGAAATATTTAACAGAATAAATTTAAAAATATATATTTTTAAAAAGACTTACAGAACTAAGTCAGAAGGATTTGGGTTCAAATCCTAGCATCAATATTTATTTGAGGATAAGCCTTGCAGACCTAGTCTCTTAAGAGCTTCTATTTCCACATCTATAAAGTGAGGATAGAATGGTATGAGCAAAGTCCTTTGAAAACTGTAAAGGACTGTAGAAGTAAATGTTTTTACTCTTCTCTCAAGTGAATTTGCCTTTTGATCTTCAGCTCTGTTTGTGGGATAAAACGTTTTTCCCTGCTAAATGAATTTTAGCCATCTCTGATCAGGAGGGGAAGAGATTTGAAAGACACACAGAGACTCTTCCAGTCCTTTATGGTGACGTCCTACCCACAGGCTGCCACCTATTTTGTCTATGTTCTAAAGACTGGCTTTAATTGACTGAAATGGACTTGGTATAAGCCAAGTTGCCAAGCTGCCAGTGCTAAATGGACCAGGAATGTTTTTCTTGAAACTGTAGGCCTTTCAATGTTACAGTTGAACTGATTTCCTTAAAAAACAAAACCAAGCCCAGTGCACGTTTGCAGCTGATCTGAAGGCACTAAATGACTCTCCCAATGTTCTGGCTTCCTTTTCTGAGCTCTCCTGGGTGAGGGTCAGCCAACCCTCAGCACAGCAGAAAATTGGGGGCTGCTGTCCAGGTAGAGAGGTTGTCGGGCAGTACAGGCCGGCTGAGATTAACCATCGCCTGAGGAAAGCAATTACATTTTGTAAAGTCAAGATCTGCCAGTCTCCACTGCTCCCCGCAGGCTATGTCAAAACACGTTATCCATATCCTGCTTCTTCTCAGGTTTTAAAAACATACACTGAACTTATGTTTAAAATACCAAGAAGGGGTGTAATGTGCTTACCAAATCCCATCTAATTTACTTGAATATTAACTCTGCTCTCTTTAGAATAAGATTCTGAAGAGGCATCTCTTCACTGAGAGGTCATGAAGTATGTGAAATTCTTAGTCTCCATTCCATGTCAGTTGGCATTTGCTTTAGAGTTTAAAAAGACCTTGTCTTTCATATACATTTTACAATGTAATGCAATACAGTACAAGCAACACAACATGACAAAGTTATCAATAACCTACTGTGTGCTTCTGAGAGAGATATGGAATTTATTTATGAAAAGTATATTCAGCTCTAATGGGATAATGATATATAATGATGATATAATACCAATGTAGCTAACATTCATTCATTCAAAAATATTTATTTGTTTATTAAATGCTTCCAATGTGCCAGCGCTGTGATAAGTGCTTGGGATACTAAGACAAATGGGGAAAGCAACAGGTAAGTAAAAAACAAACAAACATATGTGTGTATGTGTGTATTACAAAGTAATTTTGGGAAAGGGCACTAGCAACTGGGGACTTCTTCCTGTAGGAACTGGCTCCTGAGCTGAACCTTTAAGGAAGGTAGGGATTCTCTAGGGAGGAAGGAGAGTGTCCATTCCAGGTAATGGCAACAGCTACAAAGATTGTTTATCAAATATTGTATACAAGGAACATAAGCAGGTCAGTTTGATTGGAAGGTAGAGAGCTTGAAGGAGACTAGTGGATAAAGACCTCAAAAGGTAAGTAGGAGTCAACTTGTGAAGGGCTTTGAAGACTAAATAAATCGGTGTGGACAAGAGGGGGCAATAGGAGCTTCTTGAGCAATGGAATGATGGAATCAGAATTGTACTCTGGGCACATTGATAGCTGGCTAGAGAACGAGTTGGAGAAGAGACAGCCTGGAGACTGGGAGGGCAATTATGAGGCTGTCACAGGAGTCTAGGTGAAAGATTTGATAAGGGTTTGAAATTAGGGAGTTGTTGTCAAGGTGGCCTCTACAATAATACTTGATTGTCTAGAAGGGGTAAGGAAGAACAAAGAGTCAAGGATGAGGATGATTCCTACGATGTGTGCCTAGGGATTTGGAAGGATAGTGATGCTTTCAACAGCAATAGGCAATTTCAGAAATGTCAAGGGTCTGGGCATAAAGAATACCGTTTTGTATATGTTGAGCTTGAGCTGCTCATGGTAGTGTAGCGTAATGGGAAGCCTAATGGACTTAGAGGCAAGAAGATCCAAATTCCAATCCTGTCTTGGGCTCCTCTTTTCCCCTATGGTTTTTGATCTGTAAAAAAATGGAATAATATTAGTACCTGCTTTATTAACTTGTTATGAGAATCAAATGAAATAATATACATAAAAGACTTATCAAACCTTAAATAAATGTATTAATATAAACTATAATGACCGTCACCATTATCATTATTTTTATTGTCATTATTGGGCATCCAACTGGAAACTTAGTGATGTGGGACTAGAACTCAAGAGAGAGCTTAGGTCTAAATACATGGAACTTGGAGTCATCTTCATAGAGATGATATTTGAACCCATGAAATCTGATAAAATTATCTAAATAATTATTATAATGCAAAATAATATGTATGTAGATTAGACAAAATGATGTGCTAGTAAATGTTTAACAGGTTCTCTAGGGAAAAATGTACACATGACATACTTTAAAGTTTAAAATTATTAACATTTTCTTAGGGTATTATTAACATTTTCTCAATCACTTTCTTAAGTCTAGATAATCAACAAAATACAATAAATCAAACCCTGATTCATTTATTAATTAGCATTTGCCAATTTCCCAGGTATAAATGTTTACACTGAAAATTTAACAATCAGCTTTTCTGAGCTTGTTCAAGCTGGCTCCAGTGCACTCCTGATTAGTAACTTTGTTACTTTTGGGGTCTAAGGAGAGGCTTCTGGCAAAGATGGCATTGGAGTTAGGCTTTAAAAGAGAAACATAAAGGTTGTTTCACCAGCTATATAATTTCAGGCCAATCATTTTACCCATCTGGGCCTCAGTTTCCTCCTCAGTAAAATGAAGGTGTTATGCTATATAACTTCTGCATTTCGTTTCAGCCCTAACATTCTTTTTTTGAAAAAAATTAAATTTTTGTTACATTTAAAATTCCAAGCTATCTCTTCATCTTCCTCCCCAACCCACACTAAAGAAGGCCACCATTTGGCACAGGTATATAAATAGGTGAAACTGTACAAGAGTTCTTCTACTTATCCGTTCTTTCTCTGGAGGTGGAGAGTGTAGGTCCTCTGTAGTTGACTTGAATAATTGTAGTACTCAGAAGAGTTTAGTCATTCAGCTTTTCTTCGAACAATATTGCTGTTAATGTATCCAGTATTCTCTTAGTTCTGTTTATTTCACTCTTCATTATTTTATGCAAATCTTCCCAGGTTTTTCTAAAACCAACCTGCTCATTATTTCTTATAGCACAGTAGTATTCCATCACAATCACGTACCACAATTTGTTTAGCCATTCTCCAATTGATGGACATCCCCTCAATGTCTAGTTTTTTACCAACACAAAGAGAGCTGCTATAAATATTTTAGAACATAGAGATTCTTTTCCTTTTTCCCTGATAACCTTGAGAAATAGACCTAACAGTGTTATTTCTGGGTCAAAAGGTATACACAATTTTATAACTTTTGGGGCATAATTCCAGACTGCTCTCCAAAATAGTTGGATCAGTTCACAGTTCCACCAGTAGTGTATTAGTGTCCCAATTTTTCCACATCCTCTCCAACATTTGTCATTTTCCCCTTCTATCATTGTAGCCAATCTTATTGGTGTGAGATGATATCTCAAAGGTGCTTTAATTTTCATTTCTCTAATTAATAATAATTTAGAAGGGGCGGCTAGGTGGCACAGTGAATAGAGCGTTGGCCTTGGAATCAGGAGGACCTGAATTAAAATCTGACCTCAGACACTTAGCACTTACTAGCCGTGTGACCTTGGGCAAGTCACTTAACTCCAATTGCCCTCCAAAAAAAAAGCAAAAAAAAAAAATTTAGAGTAACCCCTAACATTCCATAGTCATATGGCTCCTACCTGCTTAGAACCATGTCTCAGCCTATTCAGAATTTTGACAACTGTGTACAGTAGAAAGAGCCTGAAGTCACAAAAGTTTGACAAGTATGAGAGCTGAGATCCCCTCCCAGGTCTTCTGACTCATCATCCATTTTTCTTTCCACTGCCTCCAACACATGTGGAAACCAAGGCCCAGGAAATGAAACGACTTGCCCCTGAACTCAGTTAGGAAGGGACTGAGCCAAGAGAAACTGAGCTGCCATCTTAATTCTGTAATGAAATCAACCCTCCTGAAATTCCTTGGACCCCGCCTCATAGGACTATTGTGAAGGAAGTGCTTAGTTAAGTGGCAAAAGCTGTATAGTTGAAATATATTGTTATTATTATTATGTTCTCATCTATAAAGTGGAAATAATAAGAGTTGTTTTTACCTCTTTCATAGGGTTGTTGTGAGGTTCAAATGAGATGTAAAAAGGTTCTACAAACTACAAAATGATAATTATGGCAATTTTATGGATGTAAATGAGAGTACTGAAGAGAGGGTGTATTTGAATATTTACATCTGGGAAGTATGTGTGCATACATGTGCATGTGTTTGTACACATGTGTAACTGAATTTTGTATGAAAATCATATGAACAAAAAAGTTCAAACATAAGCCAGTTGGTCCCTTGGTGTGGTGATTGGAGAAGGGCTTCATGTTTCACGGAGGTGCTATAGGCTATGTGACCTCTCAGGTTTATTCCAATGATAAGAATCTATGATTCCATAGTTATGCTACTTATGGGATTTCCAGAGTAGACAAACTCAACTCCAAAGAGCAGAAGCCCTTTACCTTCATGTTGCCAAGACTCCCTATGGGGTACCCTACCTGAGAAATATCTAAGACCTCAACCTTCATTAAAATTCAATTTCAAAACCAGACACTTTTTTGAAAAATTTGCCCATATTTTTCCCACAAATCTCCAAAAAGGATCTATCCAACGTAAGGGAATCCTCCTTTGATTCTCTTGATTTTTCGGGCACATTCATCCGTCATCCCTTATTCTTGCTCCATGAGCGATGCACCTCTTTTTTTCTGGTCTCAAATGTTCTTGATGATATCTTGGATGCCTTTTCTCAGCATGTCATCCTTGCTAACAGGCTGCAGTTTCCTTAATCCCAATCCTTCCTTAATGCTTAATCCCACGCTTAATAATGTGACTTTCAAGTTTTGAGTCTTCCCAGATTGTGGTGCTCTTGATTCCTAGTCACATATATCTAATACAACAGAATATGCATTATGTAAGTCTTTCTATTCTATCTTTTCAGAGAAGGTGATGGGTGGAGAATGCTCTTTTGATAAACTACTTCTCAAAAGGATGTAATTTCAGGCATAGGTGCAAGGTTAGTAGGGGAAAGAGTTTGTTTCCAGGAGATCTTTCCCCTGGTTTTTACATTCTACTGATGGAGGTGTCTGTGAAGGCCATCTATGCTGAAGATTGTCTGTGGGATTGCATATCATTTATCTGCTCTAATGTCTTTATTTTATAGATGAGGTCCAGAAGAAGGAAAGTCACTTGTTGAAGGTCACTATCACCATTTCCACTGAGTTCAGAGCAATGACAAGAGTTCTGCTTTATAAATTGGAAAACCTGAGTTGGAGTTGTAGCTCTTCATTAAGCTCTTGTGTGAGCTTGGGTAAATCATTCTGTCTAACTATGCTTTAGTTTCTTCATCTGTAAAATGGGGACAACAACATATAACTCACATAATCTCACAGGTTGCCATTAGGATCAGATGTGATCATGGATGTGAAAGGGATGAGAAAATAATAACACCATCATAAAACACTTCAATGGCCTGCAAAATGCTCTCCTCATAACTACCTTGGGAGACAGTAGGATTGACATTCCGGTCACATTTTATGAGTATTTAAAATATTTTTTTTTGAAAAGGGTAAATTGTTTCTCAGCTCTTGTAATTTGGGGTGTGACATTAGTTGAGAAGTGAGCAGGCTCAGTTTCCTCCAGCTCTTCTTGGTGTCCCAGTTGAGAGCGGAGAGAGGTTACAGACCGTTCTCGGGTGTGTACAATGTGTGCTCTGTTTCTGCCTGCCGGACAAGGCTGGAGTAAAAGAGAGGGTCTGCTTTTTCTTTGCAAGGACTTGGGCCTTCAAGGTTTTGGCCCGAGTGCCAACAATAACTCATCAGGAACTCTTTACAACTAAGCAATACAAAACCTGTTAGGCTGCAGATCAGCTTCAAGACAGCACTTGAGGAGGAAATAGGGAAAGCACTGGTTGACCTCAAGATGATTAATGATTTTTAACACCATGAACTCTTCTGCCTTCCATGTGGATTTCGAGCATTCACTCATTCAGGTTTGTTTTAAAGAAAAGGAGGGGGAGAGAAGAGGATTTTTATGGTAAAAACTGGTTTGCTGGTAATTAAATAGCTGGTGTAATCAGTCTCATGGTGTTAAAAATGCACTAATGAGACTCTGTTTAGAATTTGTGACCTAGTCATTCATTCGTACTGGATTCAGAGTCAAGAGTTTTGGGTTCAGATTCTGACTACGCTACTTACTCATGTAATTTGGGATGAATCATTTAACCTCTCACTATATCAGTTTACCCACTTATAAAATGGGGACAGTAATCTTCGCCCTCTGAGAATAAAATGAGATACTATAAAGTGCTATATAAATTTAATCTATGATTATTATTGTAGGTATTATGAGTTGCTTCATGTTTGGATCAAGGTAGAATCATTATTGAAAGTTTATTTGCCAAAAATGAGCTTTACGGGTTGGAGTTGAATTCTGCAGTGCAAAGCCTTCCCCATAGTATGTTGGGTCAAGGTGTAGGATCTCTGGATGTTGTGCTTTGGGCAGGCCAGCTGAATACCATTGTGGAAAAGCTGATGGAGGACACTGATATTAGAAAAAGTCTGAGACCAACATGAGACTTAGTTTTCTTATTTCCAAAAGGAAGAGATTGAATTAGATCATGGTGATGAGGAGGGAGATCATAGTAATGTCATATAGCAGGAAATTGATGTACAGAAAGGGGACAAGACTCAGCCTAGGTCATGCAGCTCAGAGGTGGCAGAACTGAGTTGTGGAAGGTCTCTTCCAGGTGGAACAGTCTAAGACTCTAATTATGTACAATCCACCTACAACCTCCCCTGTCTCCAACACCAAATAAAAAACTGAGGGGAAGATAGAGGCTGATCCTGATGCCCACTACTGCTCTTTCAACTTTCTTTTTCTGTTTTAAGTTGAATCTTTAACCTAGTTTTACCTGCAAAAATATTCAGGGTGAAGGAGAGTTGGACTACAGTATGACTTTTCCCAGGGTTCAGACATGAGGAATAGGATCGTGTCTGTTTACCTTTTCTATCAGGTAGATGGACAATCATTACTCTTCATCTTTCTCTTCTCTAAAATGAGTGTTTGGATCAGAAGTTTTCCTCCAGCTTTGACATTCTGTGTTCCAAGGCCCTTTCCACTTCTGAATGAATAAATGAATGAAAAAAAAAACCCCATTTATTAAGCACTTACTGTATGCAAAGCACTGTGCATACTCTGACAGTCTATGTTCTATTTCCTAAGGACCTTTTCAGCTCTAACCTTTCCTTATTCCTTTAATCTGCATAAATTCTGTAGATTCTTAAGCACCTTAGCATGATCTCAGTAATGAAAATGATATAAATAAATGTTATTTATAGAAGAATTTCAGGCCTGCAAAAAATGTTATATACATTACCTCATTTGATCCTCAAAAGAACCCAAGGTAGAGGCTAACGAAATTATTCTTCTTCTTATAACAACTGAGGAAACAGAGGCTCAGAGAGCTAAAATGACTTCCTTGTAGTATTTGAATTCATATTCTGAATTTTTTTCTCCTTAATTACATTGCTTTTAAAATGTGAGTACCCCCAATTGTGCTTCTGTTATTTTGGATAAAGACATATGTAGGTTATAGACCAGGACGGGTCTATCCCTTGGTTTATATGTCTCAGGCAGTGGGGATCAGAATTGTATTGATTTATTTAATTTCCCACAAACAAAAAAACAAAATGAAAAGGACTGATGAACTGCTGCTCTGACTGTAGGTCCAAATACTAACAAAGCATTGAACCAATGTGTGACCCTCCCTCCCCTTCATAACACCCCCTTCCCCTTGGTAAAAACTTGTGAATTGTCTCTGACGGTAGTCGGATTAATGCCAGGAAAGAGAGGCCCAGCAATGGACTGGTGGTTTGAAGGGCGGATATGATTTGGATTAGATACCAATTAGAGACAATTATCCAGAATTAGTTTGTCTGAAAGCAGGCCTGGAAAGCTTAGGAAAGGCAGACGTTCTCCAACGTTTTCAGCACACCTCTCTTTATATAACAATGAAAATGTCTTGTTAGTTTCAAGTGAAGAATCATTGGTTCTTTTAACTAGATTCCTTACTATTTTGCCTTTATGCTGTGAATGGGAGGACCGTGAAAGTCAGCTGATGATAAAACTTTCTGGCTTGAAAACACTTTAGAGATTATCTATAAAATGAAATAGTGGACCTTCACTATTTGTATCTCTGATGTTTAACACACAGTGAGCACTTAATAAATGATTTTTCATCCGTTTGTTCACAGATGTCCTTGGAGGCCCCTAAATCTGTGTCCATGATTGGGGCTGCTAGGTAGCAAAGGGGATGGAGTGCTAGGTCTGGAGTTAGAAAGTCTCATCTTTTTTTTGTTTTTGTTTCATCTTCTTGAGTTCAAATTTGTCCTCAGACACTGACTAGCTATGTGACCGCAGGCAAGTCACCTAACCCTGTTTGCCTCAGTTTTGTCATGTGTTAAAGGAGCTGGAGAAGGAAATGACAAACCACTCCAGCATCTTTGTCAAGAGAATTCCAAATGGGGTCATGAAGAATTAGATTGAAAATCACTGAACAACAACAAAATCTATGATGCCTTGATCTAGTCCAATTGCCTCATTATGTGGGCACAGGAACTGAAGGCCTTAGAAGGGGAAATGACTTGCCAAAAGTTACCTAAACTAACTCATTTGACAAACATTACTTAAGCCCCTACAGTATTGCTAAGAGTACTGTGCTAAGCACTGGGGGAGATAGAAAGTTTGGATAAGACAAAATCCTTGCTTTTATGGAACTTAATAGTCTAATGTGAGGGTATTAAGACAAAAAATAAATAACTATAATATACAGTACTTATAGGATAAATGCCTGAGGGGGAACCAGCTAAAGGGCTATATGTGTTCTGGGGGGTGGAGGGGAGTCACATGCATGTAAGAGCATAGATTTTAGGTCCCAAGGGTTCTTAAAGACCTTTTAGTTGAGGCTTCCTCATGATTATTGATGTTAGGGGTGGGATAGTAGGTTTGGGTAGGCTTCATAGAGCAAGTGACATTTCAGTTGGGTTTTAAATAATGGAACTCAATGGGAGAAGTGATGAATGCAAAATGACTATTTAGCAGCAGAGCCCCAATTATAACTTTTTTCTAAGACAGGAAAAGTTTCTAGCCCAGATGTGCTATCTTTCCATTTCTCAAAGTAGCCATAGCAAAATTATTAATTTTCTTAGGCTTAACAGATAACAAGAAGCATTTTGCTCTAATGAAAGAATAACTGATTGAGAATTTGGAAACCTGCATTCTAGTCTCAGCTCTTACACTAACTGGCAAGTCAATTGTTCTCTCTGGGATTCACTTTCCCCATTTGTAAATGAAAGATATTGGAGTGGATTAGCCCTAAGGTTCACTCCCATTTTTAACATTTTGTGTTCTAAGGTCCTCTCTGGCTCTGATGTTCTATAGATCTTTGAATCTCTTCTAACTTTTATATCCTGTAGACTTGTTCCATTCTATGCTTCACCTTACCAGATATTTAAAAGAAAACTAGGGGCCTCACTCAGGATGTCTGATAACGTTTGATGATGATGACATATTCAGAAATTTGATATTTCACTTGAATGGCTTTTTAAAAAAAGCCTTCAAAAGCCTGTTAGGAATTGTGAACAGCTCATTCTTTTTCATCATCTGCCTCATTCAGGAAGGGATCCACGACATCCACATGTGTTTGTAGAACCTCAGTCGGTTATGACTGAAAGAAAAAGCACGACCTTCTCCAGACCTACAGCAAACTGATTTCCTCGGCAGGGAGACAGACTGAAGGCCAGCTCCCTCCCCAGCTCTGAAGCTTTTGCACGTGCCTCCTTCCCTAAGGGCTCTCTCTCCCTGGGCTCAGGCCTCATTACATGCCTGACTGCAACCCTCTAACTCGTCTGAAAGAAAACATGGAAAATGTACACTGGCCCAGGGGATCTGGGGAGGAGCAGGCCTGCCCGTTTGGACCATGGGAGTTGATGGAGGCGCTGAAATGAAAGGTCATCCGCAGGATGAGCTCACCGTCTCTTACCTTCACTTGGGGCCAGGAAGATGACGGTGGGTGGGTGGGTGGGAGACCTTGAAATGCAATGATGGGCAACAGAAGGATTTCAAAGAAATTTGTCGTGGAAAAAGCACTGAATTTGAAACCCAAGGTCTCCTGGGTTAAAATCCTGGTGTTGGTACTAACTAGCCGTATGATCTCAAGCAGATCAAATCATGACCTCTTTTTAGGTCTCTGCTCACTTGTAAAAGGAAGGAGCTGGACAAGGGGTAATTGAAGGAAGGTTCCTTCCAGTTTTAAATACTAGAAGTCTACGAACCTATGAACCGACTTGGGTGTGAGGCCTTTTGCAATGTCCAAGTGTTATTTTCTGCTCGGGATTTTTTAAGGAAAATACTGGCCTTTATTGGAATTGTCCTTGAAATGCCTCCTCTCCCTCCCCCTTGTGCCTACAAAAAAAAAACCCAAAAAACCTCCCAGACCTCTAATACTAATTCAATTGCTCCTTATTTTACATAATTCATATTGGTGGAGCTTTTTGCAGCCTCCATAGCTATTTCCCATACAACCCCTAGACTAAGGCTTTCCATAGCAGGTGACTAATAAATGATCCTTGACAAGCATATGGTACTTTGGAAAGAAATCTTGACATGGAGTAAGGAACACCTGAATTCAAATTCTGACCCTGCTACTACTGACTAGCAATGTCATCCTAGGCATGTCACTTTAACCTTCCTCAGTTTCTCCATCTGAAAAAAAGAGAGGTTCAGCTTGATACCCTATAGGTTCCTTTTAGTTCTAAATTTATGATCCCATGAATTTTCTCACTTAACTTTCAGAACAACTTCATGAAATACATGATACAGGTATTTTTCCGGCCCTCTCCAGCAAACCAGTGAAGAAATTGGGTTCAGGGGAGTGACTGGCCTAAGGTGAGGAGCAAAGCCAGAATTCAAACCCAAGTTTTCCCACTTTAAATCCTGGGCTCTTTTCAAGGTACCACACTGCATCGCAATCAAAGTATTTTGATGTCGAAAGACAAACATTCATTAAGCTTCCATTCTGTATAATGCCCTGTACTGATGCTTCAGTAGTGTGAGAGTTCTCAGAGACTATGTCAGGTCTCTTATTCTATGAGATAATTTTTGGGCAGCAGGATCCTTTGCTCCTCATAGACTCAGAATTTTGTAATCGTAAGGGGCCTTAAAAATTATCTAGTCTTTTGGCAGTCTGGTGAAGCCTGCAGACCTCTTCTTGGAAAAATATTCTAAAGCCATGAGATAAAATGCTGAGGATTACAAGTATATTAAATACAATGATCAAAATGTTAAAAACAAAAAACAAAACCCAACAAGTTTATAGACCCTAAGTAAAGAACTCCTGGAGTGCAAGCCACTATTTTAAAATATAAATAGATACCCAGAGAAATACAATGACTTACCTAAGGACATACAATTGAATAATGATACTAGGATTAGAACTCAGATCTCCTGCCCCTCAGTGCTTCATTCTTTCCCACTACAGATGTGAATGAGAAATAACAATTAAATTAATAAAGCAATATCCTCTTGCAGAGGTATTTGCACTATAAAATAAGGTGCTGGCAGAGGAATATAGAGATATGTGGATAAGTATATATAGACAAAAGGGGAAAGCAGGGAGGAGGAGGAGGAGACATATAAGAAGATACAGTGTTAGTGGAAGGTGATCTCCAAAAAAGGCACTAGTAATGGTGGGGAAGCCAGCGGAAAGATGAAACAGCTTCCTGTAGAAGGAGGGATTTGAGCTGGGCCTTCAATGAAGCCAGGAGGAGGACGTGAGAACAGAAAGTGTGCTAGGCATGGGAACAGCCAGTGGAAAGGCACAGACTTAGAAGAGGGAGGGTCTTGTGGGAGGATCAGTGTAGCTGGGATCATAGAGTATTTGAAGGCTCAAAAATTAGGGAGGGGCCGGGTTCCAAAAGGCATTTTATATTTGATTCTGGAGGTAATGGGGAACACCGGAGTTTGCTGAGCTAGTAGATTAATTTGTGATATAGAGTATATGGAGAAGAGGGACTGGGAATATCTGAAAACATTGGTGGGTCTGGGAGACTGTGTAAATCTGTCTCAACTAAGGCAATGGCAAAAGTTGGCTTTAGTGAAGGGGATGAAACCAGAAAAAGTGGGGGTAATAAGGGAAATGATCTCAATGGGAGGAGACCGATAGTCTGCTGGGATATTAGGCATAAACTCCTAGAAATGACGCTGAAAGTCAGTCAGCAGGAGGCTTGTTGTGAGGTGGTGTGAATAGGGACATGGTAGAAGAGGGGGAGAGTTTTCTAGAAGGGACACTTTGTCCACATTATAGTAGTGAGAGGCTGAAGGCTCCTGATGACAATGTCACTATAGCATCTGCCAGCCAGTGCTGGCTAATGGGTTAAGTGGGTAAATTGATGTAAATCACCAGAAGTTAGGTAAAGGACGGGGAGGGATGCCAACTGTGAATCTAAGAACAAAGATCTCCTAACAGGGGTGGGGAACCTGAGGCCTCAGGGCCACATGTGGCCTTCTAGGCCCTTTTCTAGGTGTAGCCTTGTGACTGAGTCCAAGTTTTACAGAATAAATCCTTTTATTAAGAAGATTTGTTCTGTGAAGTTTGGATTCAGTCAAAGGGCTGCACTTGAGAAGCTAAAGGATCACATGTGACCTTGAGGCCACAGGTTCCCCACCCCTGTGACCTACAAAGTAAACCAAATGGACAGCTTCAGCGTAAAGAATGAGAGTCCTTATGGAAAATGGTACTTACTAGATAGGGAATGGGAAATTCCAGTTGGTGGATAAACAGAGGGATAACCAGGGACGGGAGAAGGATGAGTAGGAGAGAGCCAGAGTGATGGGCAACCAGGGAAACAAGGTGAAAGGAAGTCAGAACTGTCATTAACCAGCCTCTCACCTTGCTCAGGCTGAACACCTGTGTATGTGTGGTAACTAGCTCCACCCCACCTACTCCTGCTTCTTAAAAGCCATGGTGCCCTCAGGGCCTGATTCACATAGTTGTAAGCAAGTCCAATTTCAGTGTAGGAAGATTTCTACCTTGGGCTGCAACTCATTCTTAGAAGCTTCTTTATGAAAGGATCCATCAGAAAGCCACCTAACAAGGGAGACAGGCAGGGTGGGAGGCCCTGGAGCAGGAGTCAAGAGGCCCAGGATAGATAGAGTCAGAGCCCTTGTTTGGCTGTTAACTTGGTGCGTGGACCTGAATTTCATCTCAGCTATTTGTGTTTCAGTTTCTCCAGGTGTAAAATGGAGGTTAGAGAGGCATTGTGGATTAGAGGATGGAGTGCTGCAGCTGGAGGAAGAAAGACCTGGGTTCAAATCCTGCCTCTGACACAGCTAGCTGTTTAACTATGCAAAAGTAACTTCTTCTCTCTGAATCTCAGGTAACCCCCTAAGACTTATCTACTAAGTTTTAGTTGGGATCTCATCTAGGATGGTGCAGGGAACTCCTACACCAGTGAAATCATAGACCTTTGACATAAAATGACTGGATACTTTTTAAGGTCCCTTACAGCTCTTGTATTCTGTGATTCTATGACCATTTTCTTCAGTTATAAGCCTGAAGTCATTCTTGCTTGCTCCTGGAATGTGTGTGTGGGTCAGAGA
>CM053592.1:132314501-132338489 GCA_028646515.1 Pseudochirops corinnae
ATTCTGATTGTATAGACAGTAATCTGCCTATCTATATGTACTCACACACATATATATGTGTACACATGTATATGTGTAAATATATATACACATATATACATACATACTTGTTTATCTATTCTGATATAGGACAACTAGGTTGCATACAGTGAATAGAATGCCTAGCCTGGAGTCAGGAAGCCCTGAGTTCAAATTCATCCTCAGACACTTGCTAGTTGTATGGCCCTGGGCAAGTCACTTGACAGGTCTTTGTGTCAGTTTTCTCATCTGTAAAATGGGCATGATAATAGCATCTACTTCCATGGGTTTTGTGAGGATCAAATGAGATAATAATTGTAAAGCAGTTAACAGAGTGCTTGGCACATACTAAGCTCTATTTAAATGTTAGCTATTATTATTATTTTCTTTCTTTTTTAATTTTTGCTTTTTAGAGGGGGAAAGCAGGGCAGTTGAGGTTAAGTGACTTGCCCAAGGTCATACAGCTAGTAAGTGTTAAGTGTCTGAGGCTGGATTTGAACTCAGGTCCTCCCGACTCCAGGGCTGGTACTCTATTCACTGTGCCACCTAGCCACCCCAATTATTATTATTTTCAAAAGAGCACTGAATTAGGTGTGAGTAGTCTGAGATTCATCACTTATTAGTCATGTGACTTCAGGTGACCATCTCCACTGCCCTGCTCCTGTTACATTTCAATCCCAATGACTCTCTGATCTTTATCTAGTCCTGACCGCTCTCTGAACTCGATGCCTTCATCTCTAGATGCCGACATTACTGACATTTTCACTTGGATGTGTTACCGGTACCTCTAACATAATATTTCCAAAACCTATATTCAGATTATACTCTGATAACCCTAAGAGAACATGTAATCAATCTCCATCATTTTATAGATGAAGAAACTGAGGGCCACAGAGGCTAAGGTTCACAAAGGCAGGATTTGAATCAAGACCCTCTGTCTCCAGAGCCCCTGTTCTTTCCATTATACCATACTTGCCCCCATGCCAATTTTTCTTTCTTTTAAAGAAAGGAATTAATTTAATCATCAAATAATTTTTTTTTAGCATTTATTACATGTAACCTTTTTAGGTTAATAGGTCTTATGATGGACTCTATAAAATACTTTTAATGAAATACCTCTTAAACTCTCTCCATTTCGTGTTTCCTGCTATGTACTGTAAGAGAGACACTGAGAGAGACAGAGAGACGCAGAGGGAAAGACAACAGAAACGGAGATAGATGGAAAGAGAAAGTGAGACAAAGATAAAAAAAGCAGACAGAGAAAACCCTTACGTAAGTCCCAGTGACTGGGCCTGTGTGTTCTGTTTATTTATTTTTTCTGGTTCAAACCCTTTAAAAGATCAATTGCAGTTTAACATGTCTCCTGCCTGATTTTGACAGGGGGAACTATTGCTCTCATTTGCTGCTGGGGTTTAAAATATCTCCCCCTCAAGACCATGGGGACTATCCCTGTGGGGGAATTTCCTTTTTTTCTCACATGAAGACAGTTAGAAGAATGTCATTTTTAGCCATTGGACTTGTGACCACTTATAAGAAGAAATAAACAAAGTTTGTGGAGAGAAACACTTAGAGACTAGTGCATGAGTCAGTGTCTCTGGGACCATGGGGCAGACAGTGGGGCAGACAGTGGCATTTGGCCATGGAATGCCCCCACCCCCACTTTGAGTTTTGAAGGGGAGACCTGTCTGCAGCTGCCTCTGAGTATCTCTCTCCCTCAGAAACATAACAGATCTTAGTATGTAGGTTCAGAGGTAAGTTATGCCTCTTAAACACATAGAATAGTAGAATTCTGGTGCTCAGAGACCTTAGGTATCATCTGGTTCAACCTATCCCTTTTGGAAGATTAAACTGAGGGAAACAGAGATGTGGTAACTTGTCCAGGGGCCACACAGCTTCGAAGTGACTGTGCCTATGTGCAAACCTATTTCTTCCGATTCTATTTCCCTTTATACGACATCACAATGATTGATAAAAATTTTTACAAGGACTGATGGAGTTTTCAACTACTGAAATAGCAGATAAGGATCACTACTAGAGAGTTACTATCATAGCTGTCCAGTCCAGTACACATTATGTCTTTCTGCAAGACTGGATCTCCCTCAATGTAACTCTTGCTCCTGGAAGTATCCCTTTGTACATTCTGGGAATGCTTCTCCCATTTTTTTTCTGTATGAAGGGATTCTGATTTGCATTTAAAAAAACTATTTTGTCCATAGACATATTGCTTCCCCAGCTAGATTATTATCTCCTTGAGGGTAGGGCCTGTCTTAGGTTTCTTTATATATTTTTTTAATGTCCTTTGTTCCATGTCTTGCAGCCTTTGTGTGTTCCTAGTCATAAACATGTGATATCTCTTGCATTTATCTCCTCTCCACCGTCAATCTTGCCAAGCCCATGCTATCTATCATCTGAACTCTTGCAAATGTCCTACCTGTTCTCTGCCTTCTTTAATTTGTCCTGCCCACAGCTACCAGATTAATTGTTCTAAAACACAGCTTTGATTATGTTATATGCTTGTTCAAAAATCTTTTAAGGCTTCCCACTGCCCATAGAATACAATTCACATTTCTTAACCTGGCATTCAAACCTTTCAGAATCTGGCTCCAATTCTGGTTTTATCTCATATCACCTGCCCTCATGCATTGTACATTCTAGCCCAATGAGACTACTATTCCCCGTGCATTACCTATCCTTTCCCATCCTGCATCTTTCATTATACTCTCCTATATGAAAGGAATGTTCTTCTTCCCTGCCTCTAGCCTCTAATTTTTCTCAGGGTCTAGCTTGAATGCCTTCTTTTCCAAAGAAGTATTTCTGTACCGTGAAGGGACCTCTCCCTCCTTGGAATCACTGTGGCTTGCTGTACCTCTTATTAAGCCACATAATGCCAGAATTGGGAGGAATCTTAGCAATCACTTAGACTAACTCCCTATTTTAACTGATGAGAACAAACCAAGACCTAGAGAAAGGAAGCGGCTTGCCCAAGGTCTTGTTGAGCCAAAGATGGAGGTAGGATTTGAACCTGAGTCTCTGGTTTTTGGTCTGATGTTCTTTCTACTTCGCCTTTGAGGCAATGAAATAGTATTTGTACAGCACATAATATGTAACAGGCACTATATAAATGCTTACTCCCTTTCCTCTCTTCCCCTTCCTACAACGGTACTTTTCAAAGCCTTCCTTATCTACTGTAATTGTGTACATGGTTTATTTCTCTGGCTGGAAAAATAGATTCTCAGAATGGGAGGTTCTTTCAACATCATCTCGTGTAAGTTTTGGGAGGTCAAGAACGTTCTTATTTTTCTTTGTGTCTGTTTCAGTGCCTAGCACAGCAGGAACTTAATTGGTAGAGTTTGTAACGAAGCTGTTCGTATTTATCGACCTGAACTGAATCACTGCGATGCGGCATCCATGTCGTGTATGGTGCTGGGGTGAGTTATCTAGAGGAAGCCATGGGCTGCCTGACTGGGGCAATATGAAATATAAAGACTTAATGAAAAAGGGTCAACCCATGTATTGAGGATTTTATTGATGAAAATGTAAGAGGGGAAGATGCAGGTTTTTGCAGATGGCTTTCTAGACTGTTATAGTCACACAATTAACTGAAAAGTTTAGAGATTATAAAATTTGTTGATTATAAAAAAATTCAGCATTTAATTTGTTAGATCAAAATACAACCTTATATAGGATCTCCCTTAACAAAACTTCTCATCCTGAGAACATACAAGATTTCCTGATAGATTCAACCATAATGATAAGTTCATTCCACAGTCCTTTATTATCAGATGAGGTACAAAACAGGGAGAATCAGGTTGGCCCAAGACCTGAGCTCAGTTCCTAAATCTGATACAATACCTGTGTGACCATATGAAAGTTATTTTATCTCTCTGAGCCTCAGTTTCTCCTTTTGTTAAATGAGATCATGTGTTTTGCAAACTTTAAAATGCCACATAAAGGAGAGTTGTTATTAGTATGAGGTAATCTGTGGAAAAAGTACTTTAATCTTTTAAAAAGCAAGACACTATATAAATATAAAACATTCTTTGGTGCTGTGATTTTATCAATGTGAGCAGCTAATACTAATCATAACCGACACACATTTTGCTTTATATATTGGTATATATTGGTAAAGCAAGACGTGTATCACAACCTCCTCCCCCGCCACCATGACTTCCTGATTTCTGTAATTCTTATTCAGAGTTTTCCATGAGTCCTTCACAGAGGACCAGGCCAATATGATATGATGGCAGCTTTCCTTTTCTCCTTTTACTATCCTGGGAGGTGCTCGGGGAGCTTGATGTGTTGTCTGTCCTTTTTGATATATGACTAGCCCACCTCCTTTTCTGATCATATATGATGCATAAATCGCTGTTGAAAACAAACCTTTTAATGTCACCAATGTCTTTCTATTGTCCTTGTGTTATTTGTAATTTGAATTCTTCCAAGCTTGTGATGTCTTTTGTCTTACAGCCACACAATATCAACAGAAGAATGTTGATGTAAGACAGATGGACTTCTAATGACCCCAAGGTAGTTGGGATTATTGAAAGCAGGATATAATTTTCTAAATGTGCTGCATCTTGATTTCTTCTTCTTATTCAATTCTGGATCTAGCTCTCTGTCCAGATTCAGTAACTTCTATAGAAATGCTGATGAAATTATTTGGTTAGGTGCATGTTATAAATATGGATTAACATACATTTTTTTTTTCCTACCTTATTTTCCAGTATAGATAGTTAGACTAAGTCCTTTTTGCATTGCTGGGAGTTTCATTGAGGATGTTGTTACAATGGGAACCTGGTATATAAGTTCAGTTTAATTTTTTTTTTACTAGCTTTATTGGTTCTCCCTATTTTCCCATTAAATTCTGTGTTAAGGTTTTAGGGGCAAAAAACTTTGGTAGATAATTCCATACTTTTGAACTCTTGTTAATGGTAATAGAATTGTGAGGTTTAATTATATTCCCTTTCCCAGGAGATGGACATTCAGTGGTGCTTGAAAAAAAAAAGGGTTAGTGCAGAAGATAGAGAAGGAATAATTTAGGAGGTATATACATCCATGTTGTCTCCCCAATAAAAATGCAAGCTCTCTGAGGGCAGAAACTGTTTTTGCTTTTTCTCTGTATCCTCAGCGCTAAATCAGTGTGTGGTGATTGATTCTCATGCCATAGAGCCTGACGTGTAATAGACAATTAATAACTATTTTTCGATTGATTGATCCTGACTTATTACAGTTATCTGTTTGTATTTATTCCTCCAGGTGACTGCACACCTAATGAGAGCTGGGATTATGTCTTTTCTAAACTGTGCATCTCCCCTGGCACCAACATTGTGTGTTGCACACAGTAGGCACCCAACAAACATTTATAGAATTGAATTAAATCTTAAGGGGAATTTTCTCCATTAGAATGGCTCCAAATATTTCCCCATTTTCAAAACATGTAGCCAGAACGACAGGAATGCATACCTGTCATAAGCACAATGCTGATACACAAAGCAGAACCGGAATGTGAATTCAACGTCCCACTGGAGGACATCATTTTCCTCACTCTGGTTCTTCTATCAGCCATATATGGGAATCTCCTACCCAACTAGCATGCAATAAAAAATCCGCATTGGCTGGTCACCTCTGAGACAGCATGATAGTGCTTACATAATTTAAGGGAGGGTTCTTATTTATAACTCTGAAGTTCCAGCGCATTTAAAAATACCCTGGAGGTGCAGTCTTGGCTGAACTTTGTTGATACGGATCTCCTGTCCTGATTAATCAGTCACAGCCTTCCTTCTAAATGGCATGCTCATGTTTGCATTGTCAGGATGTTTTACAGTGCTTGGCCTCAGGATTTTCTAAATTGGGTGGATAAAATGCCATCTCCATCTATAACCCCATTGCCCCCCCACCTCCAAACCTCTTGAGAAAATCCATTACCACCCCATGGTGTCTTCTTTTTGTTTTCCGATTTAAAGAAAAACAGCCACCTAGGCTAGAACCAAATTAAACAAATCTAGTGAAAAGGCCAATAGATTGTCCCCAACCAAATTTGCTGTGAATGACAAAGTACTTTCCTGGTGAGAGACTATTTATTTTTTTCATTGAATAGACCAGGACTTTGTCATTCAGATGAATGTCGTCCCTACAAAGTGGTTCATTTGGGAGGCTGTGCACCTGCAAGGTTAGACAAGATAACAAGTGAAAAGCTTAAGGACTTCAGGGGTCTCAGCATAACTGACTATGTTACATGGCAGCCAGCAAGCTCCTATGGGCTGTTCTGATGTTCAGAAGGAAGGAGCTGATAGTCCCACTGAATTCTCCCTTAACCAGACCACCTGTAGAATAGTGTGTCCATCCCAAAGGGCTACATTTTAGAAGTGATGTCAGCAAATTAGAACATATCCAGATGAAGGTGGCTAGGATGGAGGCAGAGGTATTCTATTCTTAAATCGATGAATAAAGTTTTCAGAATCTCTGAAAACTGGCAAATAATAACAGAGAATGGACTCTTTTTCTTCTTCTTCTTTTAAACACTGGCTCTCCTGATCTCATCTTGGCTGGAAGTGTAGGGACTACTTATAGTTCAGTCCTTCTGTTCAACTACAGAGCTTTGACCTGCTCTATTCCTGACCTGGGCTAATTCTCTGCTTCTGGGAAGGTGGACAAAAAAAGGGAATGACAAATGGCAGAAGGACTGTAGGAAAACGAGCACATTAATGTAATGTTGGTGGAGTTATGAATACTAGAATACAATTTGGAGCTATTTCCCAAATGTTACTAAATTGTGTATACTCTTTGACCTAGCAGTACTACTACTAGGCTTAAAGAAAGAAGAAAAGGCTACATGTGTGAAAAAATAGTTAGAACAACTCTTTTTGTGGTTGCAAAGAACTGGAAACTGAGGGGGTATACTCATCAATTGGGGAATGTGTGAACAAATTATGGTACATGAATATGATGGTATACTATTATGTCATATGAAATGATGAAAGGGTGATGCCTAGGAAGATTTCTATGAATTGATACAAAGTGAAGTGAGCAGGACAAAAGAGAACCATTTATACGATACAAATGATGTTGTAAAAAACAACTTTGAAAGCCTTAGGAACTCTAATCAGTTTATGACTAACCATGATTCCACTTGTTTCCTGAAAGAAAGATAATTGACTCAGAATGCAGAATGAGACACATGTCCAATAAAGGAACTGACTTTACTTGACTATATATTTGTTTAAATTTTTGCTTGAGTGTATATTTGTTGTTTTTTCTTTTCAATTGGGATTGGAAGATAGAGAAAATTATTTTTTGTTAATTAGAAAAAAACCCCTAATAACGTAAGAAACATCTAGGAAGGGAGTAGTAGCCATTCATTCCCCTTGGCACTATTATACACATGTAATCCCCAGCACATTAGTATGAACAATATCTCTATCATCATTTATTAATTACATTCTATAAATAAATAGCCACCTCTGACTTAAGGGACAGTGGATCTCACGTAAGGATCAATTTGGCTAAGTCTGGAGTTATCAGGTTAGACTAAAGGCGAAAAATTTCTTGATTATGGCAACTCTTGAAAATCATTTATTAAAATATAAAGGAGTTTGTGTTGGGCTTTCTGCGGTGATGAAAGTACAGGTGTTTACAGTATTGAGATGGTATCTAAAAAGGGCATTTTGTTGCTGTGGGTGACACATGGTCATTTCCCTCTGGTGCTGATTTGAAACTACTAACCAATGCCCAGAGTGTCTGCCCATAGGAACGTAACTCAGGCGAATGAATGTAGATGAACACAATCAACATATGGGGAATGCCTGTTAGTTTAGCTCTGAATGATGCCTTGCTTTGGGACCTAACCTCAATAGGTGTACCATTCATCAGATAATTTTTCTTGGGTGAATTAGCCTCCCAGTGACCTTTGAGTAATGTTGAGATGAAAAGTGGAGCTCTTTAAGGTTAAAGAAAAAAAAAACTTCTCATGTTGACCAGGAAGGTGATTTCATGCATAAATGGGACAATTTTGGTCTCTTTGCATTAAGAGAAGTAATGACCTAAAACAAGCCTCTTTCCTAGAACCAACCTTGTACCTAAAATGACCTTTCCATCCTGACTTGTGGAGGAGCCTTGTTCCCTGAGAGGTTACTAGCAGGGGTAATGCATTCAACATGCAGAGAATTCAAATTTTGTGTTATTTAAACAGTAAAAAGGGGGTTGGGCTTTAAAGCATTAAATTTTAATGAGGTGTGTTGCTGAGTTTTAAAAAATTAAGCAAACACTCATACAATAAGAGTAGACCACATACTTAAAATTAAAACCTCTAAATAAGAAAAATATTTATTAAACTCCCATGAAGCCACAGATGGCCTTCCTTATGGGCTCATTTGATTCTTCTGAATGTTCTTGATGATAAGCCATTAATAGATAATGATTGAACAAGGAGAAAACCATTAAAAAGGTTTCCTTAGTCACAGAGCACTGTTTAACCGAAAACTCAAGTGGCTGAACTAAATGATTTGAACTATTGGTTTTATTCCATATCTGAAACCTTAGAGTCAATTCTGAGTGCCTTTCCCTCATTCTCCACAACTACACAGGCACCAAGTTTTGTGAAGTCTTCCTTTATATCCATCCCTACTTTTCCATCCTCATTGCCAATACCATAGTCCAGGTTCTCATCATGCCATGATTCGACTAATGCTGTAGTTTTCTAATGATCTTCTCTGCCTCTAGTCTTTCTTCCTTTGCAGTCTATCCCACACACCTCACCTAAATTAATCTTCTCCAAACACTCTTTATGTTCACTTCTCCACTTAAAACCACTTAATACTTTACTGGATAAAGTCCATCCGCTCTATCCTGGGATTCAGCGTCCTGCAAAATCTGGCCAAAACATGCTTTTCTAAGTATATATTTAATTATCCCCTTATAGAAAACCCTATGCTCTAAACTAGAGTAATCTAGATTATTGCCCTAGAAACATGCCCTGTGAAGTCTCAACTATATTCCATACTCTTCAAATGGGATGCTCTTCCTTCTGCCTTTCTTTCTTATTAGAACTGAGATTGGATCCCAAGATTCCTGACTTCTAGTCCAGTCCCTTTCCACCTGACCATAATACTTACTGGTATTTATCCATCTATTTTGTTTTCTCTACCAGAATGTAAGCTCCTTGAAAACAAGGACTATTTCTTTTGACTGCTTGTGTTCTGGTGGTCCTTTGTATAAAGCCTTGTATGTATCAATCAATCAAGAATAATTTATTGTACACAGGAGATATTCAACAAATAATTGTTGATTGATTATACTTATTTTTACAGATGTGTTTGGAAGTTATGCTGTTGGTTCTATGAATCTCTAGCATTCCTTCCTTTTCTATGATCTACATTCTCAAGGCAGTTTTGCAAATCCCTAGCCCATGATGAGTTAAGTGAATGTAATCCAAGAATAGTTCCATTTCTTTTTTTCTCCCAGTGATCCCTAGTTCAGTGTTATGTAGCTTAAATCCAAAGCTAGTAATTCTTTTTCTAAAATAGTACTTTATTTTTTACAATTACATGTAAAGACAAATTTTAACATTCATTTAAAAAATTGATTTCCTAATTTTCTCCCTCCCTCCATCATCTACCCCCTCCCTAATGCAGTAAATAATTGGATATAGGTTATCTATGTGTAATCATGTAGTGTAATCATGTAAAATTTATTTCTGTATTAGTCATGTTGTAAAAGAAGAAACAGGCCAAAAGACAAGAACCACAAAAAATAAAGTGAAAATAGCAGGCTTCGATCTGCACTCAGACTCCATCATTTCTTTCTCTGAATGTAAATACCATTTTTCATCCTCAGTTCTTTGGGATTGTCTTGGATCATTGTATGGTTGAGAATAGCTAAGTCATTCATAGTTGATCATTGTACAATGTTGTTACTGTGTACAATGTTCTCTTGGTTTTGCTCACTTCACTGTGAATCGGTTCATGTAAGTGTTCTCAGGTTTTTCTGAAATCTGCCTGCTCATCATTTCTTATAGTCCAATAGTATTCCATTACATTCATATACCACAACTTGTCAGCCATGAGCATCCTCTCAATTCCTTGTTCTTCATTATCACAAAAAGAACTTCTATAAATATTTTTGTACATGTAGATCCTTACCCCCCTCTTTTAAAGATCTCTTTGAGATACAAACCTAGTGGTGGTTTTGTTGGATCAAAGCATAGGCACTGTTTGATTGTCCTTTGTGCATAGTTCCAAATTGCTCTCCAGAATGGTTGGATCAGTTCACAACTCTGCCAACAGTACATTAGTTTCCCAATTTTCCCTCACTCCCTCCAACATTTATAACTTTCTTTTTCTGTCATATTGGCCAATCTGATAGGTGTGAGGTGGTATCTCAGAGTTGTTTTGCATTTCTCTAATCTTTAGTGATTTAGGGCATTTATATATGGCTATAGATTTGATTTTTTTTTCATATGAAAACTGCCTCTTCAATTTCTTTGACCATTTATCAATTAGGGAATGACACGAATTTTTATAAATTTGACTCACTTCTCTACAAATGTGAGAAATGAGGCCTTTATCAGAGATATTAGCTATAAAAATTGCTTCCTAGCTTTCTGCTTTCCTTCCAATCTCGGTTGCATTGGTTTTGTTTGTGCAAAAACTTTTTAATTTAATATGATAAAAATTATCTATTTTTATCTATGTAATGCCCTCTCTCTCTTGTTTGGTCATAAATTATTTCTTTCTCCATAGATCTGACAAGTAAACTATTCCTTGGTCTCCTAATCTGCTTAGGGTACCATCTTTTATGTCTAAATCACATACCCATTTTGACCTTATCTGTAAACCGAGTAATTCTTGTGTCTGGGGAAAATTCAATTGTGGGAGAAGGGGGACAAGGCAGAGGATGGGAAACCTAGGGGTACAATTGGGAGGGGGCAGCTTGTTCCCTGTAGAATCTGAGCCATACTTGTTCCTGAGGGGTTAAGAGATAAGGTAAATTTCAGAAAAGGGGCACTAGTAGGATGAGAATCTTCAGGTAGCAATCCAAGGGCTATTGTGTTATGAAGAAGAAATTAGACTCCCTGGGAGTAAATTAGGCACCTTTGGGTAGAAAATCCTCCACTTATGTCAATGTTCTGGGGGCAAAGCACCCTGATGCCCTATACTAGTTATGGTCCTATTGTAGATAATTTTATAACAGACCTTACTTGTAAAGATATGGCTTAAAGTAGAACAGTCACCCAATTGCCTGAAAGGTATAGAAAATACATCTTTCCGGGTTTATTGTTTGATGATTACAAAAATAATTTGACTTAGTAAAACAAAATTTCATTTTGTAGTCCATTTTCTAAAAATGTGTCTTCCATACATTCATTTAGTTCATATGAAATTTGTTAATAAATACCACTAAAGAGGTAATTCTGTTCAAAGACCTTCTGATTATTCGCACAAACAAAACAGAAACAAGAAGATTCTTGTTCCAGGGAAGTGAGAGGGATTCCTGTCCAGCTTCTAGAAAGGGTTCCTGAGCAGAGTTCAAATGAAAGAGGGTTTATTTTTCAAGCATGAATGCTTAATGCCTCCCTTTTCAGATGACAATATGCTGATTGTACCAGACTCTCAAATATTAACGAGATCCACAGCTGTTGGAGAGAGTATGAAAGTATAACAAAAGCTAACATTGGCATAGAACTTTAAGGTTTTCAAAGTGCTTTATAAATACTATCTTATTTTTGTTATCCTCCTAACAACCCTGGGAAGCAGGGGTTATTATTGCCCCCATTTTACAGTTGGGGAAATTGAGGCTGAGTGAAGTTAAGTGACTTGGCTAGGTGTAATGGTAATGGAAATTTGAAGATTTTCCCTGCCCTTTAAGAAGCCTAAGGGAATTTGAAGACTTTCCCTGCTTTGAAAATAAACTCAAGATAAACTTTGAAAATAATTGGCTGAATGTAATCTGATGAAGTCTGTGGTAGGAGGAGTTTGCTGACAGTGGAGCAGAGCCCATAGGAAGCTGGGAATCAAAGCAAGCTAGATGGTTGGGAGGAGGGGATGCTTCTGAGGGAGATAGATAGGCTTGTGAGTCAGTATTGGTCTTGTGTTGGTTTGTGGGAAGGCTAAAGGATTCTGTGGCTCTCTGTGCTGTTATGGCTTATTAATTTCTTTGCTACTATGATGGAATCAGCTTACTGGTTTGGGGATTTGGTTTTCTGGTGTCTTTATAAATGTTTTGCTTCTGTCTTCTATATGGAGAGTCTGTAATATTTTGCAATCGAGCATTATACAGGTATATTTATTGTGACTATTGGCACTATGATTATTGCATTGCTGCTACACTAGGGTCACATAAATTGTCAGTATCTGGGGCAGTATTGGAACTCTGGTCTTCTTGACTCTGGGGCCAGTACTTGTACCAACCAGCTGCTGCTTGGAAGAACCAATTGGACAAAGAATATCAATTGCTCAGATAATGACATAGAGTTGGATAGGCAGCCCACTTAATGAGTTGATCAGTTGATATTTCTTGAACAGACATCGAAGATGGACAATGAACTGGACCCAGAACTGAATAGGAGGAAGAAAGCAGGCTGGGTTGCATCTGAGAAACTAAAAAGTACTTTAACAGAATTGCAGACTTTCAGATTTGGAAGAAATCTGAGTGACTATATTGTCCAAGCCACACCCAAATTGGAACTCTTTCTACTATATTCCTGATCAGGGTTAGTACAACCTCTCCTTGAAGATTTCCAGTGAGGAGGAGCCCACCCACCACCTCTTGTGACCTTTTATTTTTGAACAGCTCTTTTTTTGTTAGCAAGTGTTTCTTCATATCAGGTCTAAATGTGCCTCTGAAACTTTCATTATTCTTAGTTTTTCCTTCTGGTGTCAAGTCTGATGTCACTACTAAAGAAACCCAGTCATTACCTGTCATCACAGTACATTTTTAAAAATACCATTATCAGAGGTGGGGAACCTGCAGCTTCGAGGCTACACGTGACCCTCTAGTTCCTCAAGTACGGCTTTTGACTTAATCCAAACATCACAAAACAAATTTGTTGGCAAATCTGTGAAGTTTGGATTCAGTCAAAGGGCCACACTTGAGGACCACATGTGACCTCAAGGCTGCAGGTTTCCCACCCCTGCCAATATTCTCTCCGGTGATGTCATATCACTGTCAATCATAGGACTTCAGAATCTCAGAAAAATCAAAATTGAAAGTCACAGGGCAGTGGATGTGAATATCTTCAACGTGATGCAAAGTAATGAGGAAAATACACCATTAAGGCATGTATGATTGGAAAAGGAAGTGGGTTGGTCACCTAGAGAAACTGAGGCATAGCCAGTGGTCAACATGAGTGCTACACTGGTATCCATGGAATATTAAAAACCAGAAGATCTCTGATGCATTGGGTAGTATCTCTTTGGAAGTTTTATGGAAGGATATGGGCAATAATCATAGAGAATGAGAGGGCATTAATGAGTTTGATATGTGCTGATGGAGAAGGGATCCACACCAATGAGACTACACATTTATGGAATATTGAAGTATAAGCTATTCCTCTATTAGACTGTAAGTTCCATGTGGGTCAGGACAGTTTTATTTAAACCATATATCTATCTCTGTATTAGCACAGTGATTTAATCAAAGCAGGATCTTACTAAATCTTCATTTAGTGAAGTATAACAAATCTCTTTCTCATGATCATAGATAAAAGTGTTATCCTTGACTACTGAGTGCAGTATTATAATGTTCAGTTGTTTTTCAGTCATGTCCAACTCTTTGTGACCCCTTTTGAGGGTTTTCTTGGCAAAGATAATGGATTGGTTTACCATTTCCTTCTCCAACTATTATAATAGAATTTCTTTTATTTAAAAAAAAAAATTGGAGACTGGGTATCTCCCAAGCTGGCCACTCATATCTAAAACCTGGGATAGTGCACTCCTATTTAGCCAGTCTGATTTACTCCCTGATCCCCTGGTTGTTTACCAAATGGTGCCAGACAGTGCAGACTTTTGATCAGCTATAACCTTGCTATAACTCAGAACTCCTGAGCTCATGATCCACCAGCTTCAGCCTCCTCTAGGAGCAGGGATTATAGGCATGCACCACCACATGCAGCTATAATAGGATTTATGGCATTACTACTTATTTTTGAAAGGCATTTTGCACATTTTAATTAGCTATTCCCCATAGCCAACCACTGGACCGATATGGTTTTTTAAATCTATTTCTCGTTCTGCCCCTAACGAGCTGTGTCTTTAGCAATTCACTTTCTTTTTTTTTGGGAGGAAAAATTCCCTAATCTGTTCTCTAATCTAGAAAAATGAGGAGGCTGAACTAGGAGGATATTTTAGATTTCTATCAACCCAGAGTGACAGCATTCTGTGAATCTGTGAGATAACCCAAGTCCTTAAGCAGCCGATACTTAGTCTGTTCTTAAGATTATTGCTGCCTCTTCTCAGTCATCCCTGTTGGTTTCGAATCCAATTAGAAGGATACGAGTTTGCCAACTTCTGAAGCCACTTTGCTGTGAGTCCTGAGCTTATACTGACCACAAACATTTGAGTGTTTATTTTCTTGCTTATTAGCTAGCAATTCTTTGTATTTCTCAGGCCAAAAAATTATAAGTCATCCTTGAAATGACTTCCTTGCTTTTAAATGCCCTTCCATGATTTTTTTTAAGGGAAAAGTATAATATTTATGAATACAGAACATATGGATTAAATTACCCTTGAAAAGAATATGGGTCTAAAACCCCTGACACTAGACAAACACAGACTAGATTCACTCACTGATCTCTTTTTCTAGAATACGCTTAAAGCAATAGATGGCTTTTGAGCCAAAATTGATTTACATACTCTTAACAACTCTCTAGGAGTTCTGTTGATATTAACTACTTGGGACAAAGCTATTCTCCATGCCACAGGAAATATAGGTATTAAACCAGATGTTCAAATTGAAGATTGAGGATGGACATCTTAAAAAAAGTGTTTTCACAGAGGCAGAACTCTGACTTGGGGTGCCCTGTGCTTGGAACTGGCCGCTCCTTTCCCTATCTTTGCCTCAAGACATCTTTCTCATAATTCAAAACCTAGCTTAGATGGCACCTCACCCATGAAGTGATCTCTCTCTCTCTTTAGGTCTTCCACAGCATTGGATTTGTACTTCTCCTATGCATTTATTAGGATTTGTTTTGTTTTATGCTTATCTAGGTATACTTTATTTCACCTACTTAGACTAAAAACAGGCATGTCTAGATAGAAGCTCTTCTGCAAAAGATTTGGGCGTGTTTGTGGAATCATCTTTAGTAGACTTCAGGCTCAATATGAACCAACAATATTATGTAGTATTGTATTCTATTATGTAAAAAATGACAAGGGGGATGGTTTCAGGAAAAAACAAAAACATGAGAATACCCAAATGAACTGATGCAAAGTGAAGTGAGAAGAATTGGAATATCGTTGTGCACTGTAACAGCAATATTTGTAAGGAGCGTCAGTAATGAAAGACCTGGCTACCCTGAGCAATACAATTATCCAAGACAATTCCAAAGGGCTCACAATGGAAAAAATGCTCTCTTCCTCCAGAGAGAAAACTGATGAACTCTCAGTGCAAATTGAAGTTTCACTTTCTCCCTTTCTTTAGTAGTTTTGTTGCTTTTTCCCCATTATGACTAATTTGGAAATATGTTTTATATGAATAATCGACATCATTTTGCTTGTCTTTTCAGTGAGTGGGTAGAAGAGGAAAGGGAGGGAGGGAGAGAACTTGGAATTTGAAATTTAAACAGAAAAGAATGCTTAAAATAAATAAATAATACATTTATATAAAAAAAATTGAGTCAAGTACCTTTTTTGGGGGGGGGGGAAGGGGGAAGTGGTGGAATTGGTTGTTAAACATTTACCAGCATACTCATATCTACAATTTTTGGTCAACTGGGAGACCCAGAAGATAGAGTCTTCTTTAGAAAATAATTTATGAAAACTTGTCTCTTTTTTTCTTATTTTCACCAAAGATACCCTCGTCCCATGGTTAGAGCCAGAACTAGAACTAGCATAATGGGGCTGGGGATTTGCTCCTGGTAACCTTTTTGCTTATGTGCTTTATGAGCCCTTGAAGGTAAAGGGCTCAAGGGCCTCATGAAATCATGTTTCCTGTTGCTTTTTGGCACATGAGGACCTAATTTTGCCAACTTCTTTATTAGAGAAATATATGAGACATCTTTCCATTTAGTGGTAACTTCCTAATCTTCGTAACGAGAATGTAAACATGAATTTGTTACAGGTGCTTCTATAATATATCAACTCATTGATTGTTGGGTAAGGAAGACATATTTAGAGTCATGAAAGTTAAACTAGTGTTTACAGATTGTACAAAAGTTATGTGACTTTTAGAATTTTCTACCCTCTTTTTTCTGCTCTGCCATCTTCATCGCAGACATGGGAAAGGATTGATGAGATGACAAATCAGGTTTTTCAAGCATGGGGGATGATGTGCAAATGTATGGGGATGGAAAATAGAATTTCAAAATCAGAGACTAGTTGGAAATTCATTTCAACAGCATCTTAGAACATGTTAAGAGGAGTAATACGAAATCAGTTTGGAAAGACAGGTTGGGACCAGATTGTGGAGGGTCTTCAGAGTCAGACTGGGGCCACAGGGAGCCACCAAGGGATTTTCAGTAGGGGACTAACATGGCTACAACTCTGCCTTAAGAAGATTGCTTGGGCATTTGTGGATGACTTTGAGAAGGAAAGCATAGAGGCAATGAGACAGATTAGGTGTCTTATAATAAGTAAGAAGAAATGAGGGTCTGAACTTGGGTGCTAGCCATAGAGAAAGCTGTAAGAGAGAGGCACAATAAACAAGACTTGGAGGAGAGAGAAGAGTCAAGCACAACTCCAAGGCTATAAACCTGGTGACTAGGAGGAGAATTGCAGATACGCCCACATATGAATATTAAAGTTAGCCCTTGCTAACAAAAAGGAGATATTTGGAAAAGGGGCAAAAAGGCATAACAGATGTTTAGTAAGTGAAGTGCTTTTCACACTATATTGCTATATTATTACTACTTAAAAATACACTAAGGTGTCTGGGACATTCTGTATTTGTCAAATAAATACTTTTCTTGTATTCACTACCTCACCTGTTGGCAGCTTCAATTCTCTGTAGTCAAGATGCAGACGTCTGACAGAAAGCAAATAATTCTTGGTGTCTTTGGTAAAAGCCATGCTCACCACCAATCCCCAGTGAGTGGACATGACTCTGGGATAGATTCTTTTATATAAGGAAAACCTCAGTATTCAGGGAGTATTTGTAATCACTTAAGTAGTACAGCTAAAGCATATTTGGACTCTGGACACGTTTAATATCAACATAGCCCATGGTGGGACATTAGATCCTTTTTAAAATTTAAATGGCCATGGAGAACCAAGGTATATACACACGGCTAATAGACAGGGGTGGTAACTGGAGGAGATATGAGAGAAGGAAGGACTGTGGTGATTAGGGTGGTGACAGTTAAGGAGAAGAGAAGCTTTCTGGATGTTTTGCTATCTTCTTGCTTGAGAAAGCACTGAAAAGATAGGACTCCTCATCTCATTTGTGAAACTCATAGATCAGCCAGCTATGAGACGGAGCCAGGAGCAGAATCTACTACACTTGGGTTGGGTCCCAGGGATAGTTTTCTCTTGAGAAGTCCTTGGGAAACAGACTTCTTTGGTGATAGTTTTCTTTGCGTGCTGCTGGTGGTTGGGCCAGGTTGGCTAGGTGGCAAGCATTCTTAGCCTTTTTTGTGTCATGGATCCCTTTTGCAGTCTGATGAAATCTATAGACTCCTTCTCAGGATAATGTTTCATTTAATAAGAATAAAATAAAATACATAAGAGTATTAAAAACCCAATTATATTGAAATACATTTATACAATATAATTTTAATATGTATATAAGATTACAAAAGAAAGCAACCATATTGAAAGTTTTATACATATATAAATGTATTTCATTATAACTGATTTCTTTTATAATTATAGATGTATACATGTACACATCTATGTATATATAAAATACTATGCATGTGTGTATATATGTATGTACATGTACATGTATACATATATATGCATATGTATATGTATATGTATGTGTAAACCCCTGATTACGGCTCCCTGGCCTTGGGAGTTGGCCTCTGGTATTGGGCAGATTATCCTCTGTGAAGAGTCTAGGAAAGAGTGTGGATGGAAAGACCTGGATGGGTCATGATCTTCACTCAGAATGGGAGCATATTCAGGTGTACAATCACAGATCCATTAGAGCAGTGGTTCTCAACCTTCCTAATGCTGTATAGGATTCTTTCATACTCGTATGTGGGCGTATCTGCATGTGGTCAGGCCCACCTGGAGATGGATGGAGGAGCGATGTCTTGGTTCCTAAGACCATTGGAAATGTGTTTTCCGATGGTCTTAGGAGACCCCTGTGACCCCTGTGAAAGAGTCGTTCGACCTCCAAAGGGGTCATGACCCACAGGTTGAGAACCTGCATTAGAGTTCTGCTGTCATCGTGTATGAGGAAAAGAGAAGACCAGGACTAGCTTTTCCAAATTGGGTTTGCAAAAATACCTGGTCATCTTCTGCTTGGTGAATCATGTTTGCAGGTGGAGATTTTCTTGTGCTCTCTGTTTGTGCAGATGCTATAGGTGAAGTAATAAAAGTCCCATTGTCTTTTCCTTGATAGAAACAAACTCATCATAGCTTCCTTTCCTTTGCCATCCTCTGCAGAAAGGCAAGGACTCCATAAGCTATACCATAATGCCAGCTTTATTAGCTTAGAGCTGTACTAAGACTTTGGGACCGCCTTGAATTTACATTCTTCTCCCCTTCACTCTTGGTTTGACTCCACTGGACCTCCTACCCCATCCCGAGATCTCAATGGTGGCTCACTAACTTCGGGCAGAAAGATTACTGTTCTATCTACTTAATTGTTTAGCCTTCTTCAGGGTTTATAGGAATTTCCTTTCCTGGAGGCAAACGTGGCTATATTTTGGATAATGATTTTGATCGTAGACACACAAGGCAAAGCCTGTCCAGTTAGTTTGGCACAAATAGCATTTCCCAAATTTTGTTGGCAGTCCCTCAGTTAGTTTCTCTGTTCCACATGCCGGAAGCTCAGCTAAGAAGCAGGCCATAGGGACAAATTTAAAGAGATAACTCTCCTAGGAACAGTTCTCCTCCAAGGGCAGTTAATGGAACCAGCATGAATTTCAAAATATCATTCACACTTATGACTTGCTAAACACTCCTGAGTGAGCCAGACATGGAGCTGGAGGAATATTAGAAGGGGAGTTTTTGGGAAGTGAAGGGTAATTCATCAATGCAAACCACACTTTGCAGGTGTGAGGCTCTGGGAAAGAGTCCAGCCAACCAAAATGAGACTTCTTCCTTATTCAAAAGCCACCACGATCTGGCACCACCCACTTTCCAGGACCATCTCATATTATCCCCTTCCACACACCATCTGCCCTCTTCACCATGCAGCTCACTCGTGACTAAATTCTTTTGCTTGTACTTCCCTGATCTTGCAGTGCCTTCTCTCCTTTATCTTTATCTGCTGAGTTTCTGCCCAATCTTTAAATGCTCACTCAAATTCCACCCTTCACAGGACAGCTGCCCTACCTCCTAGACCAAATTGAACTTCCCTCTCTGTTCTCACATTGAATTTTGCTTTGTAACTCTCTAATGCACTCAATGTGGCACCTGTGTGATACCTGGAGTCAGAAAGACTCATGTTCCTGAGTTCAAATCTGGCCTCAGACACTTACTAGCTGTGTGACCCTGGGCAAGTCATTTAACCCTGTTTGCCTCAATTCCTTCATCTATAAAATGAGCTGGAGAAGGAAATGGCAAACCAATCCAGTATTTTTGCCAAGAAAACCCCAAATGGGGTCACGAAGAGTTGGACAAAACTGGAAGAACAACCCAATGACCACAAAATGTGCTCATCATGGACTGCTGTAATGGAAAATAATGGAGCATTCTGGCTGTCTGCCATGACACATGCCTCTTATTCTGTCTTATATTTCTCCGGCCATATCCTTTATGCCTGTGCATGGATCATTTTTGGTAATATGCTAGGGCTTATCTGAGCCCATCATGCAACTCTCCATTGCCCTTTGGAGTTGCTAAGAGTTGCTAATGTTGCTAATGACAGCAACAACTAAAATTTAAATACTTTCTAGTTCTAATAGTAACCTTAGAGACTGTCTAGTCAAAGAATTTTAAATTCGGAGCTAGAATGGACGTTAGAGGTGATCTAGTCCAACCCCTTCATTTTATAATCGAGGTTATTGAAGCCCTGAGAGGTCATATGCGTTGAACTTGGGTCTCCTTATCCACAACTCTTTCCTCTCCACTTGTCCTGCATCACACTATTTCCAAAGCACTTCCATGTACATTGGAACATCTCAACAAACCTGAGATGTGGGTAGAGAGGGTAGCATAATTCTTGTTTTACAGATGAAGAAACAGATGATCAAGAGGTAGCCTTGCTATGAAGTGGAAAAGCTGAGACTCCACTCAAAGTTTTCTGAATGCCAGTTCAGTGCTTTTTTTTTTCTTTTAAAATTATAACCAACTAAAGAAAGATTGAGTATTGATGTCCTCAGGCTGCGATTGGAGTTGTCTTCATTTATTTTTTAAAGGGACTTTGCCTGGTGCTGAGGATCCAAAAATACAAAGAAGACTCTGTTCTAGGAGACTACAATCTCTTGGGGCAGAGAAGGGAAGGAGAAAGTTTACAGATGAGGAGGGGAGATCATGCAAAGGAGATAACCAGGCAAGTTGCTATGAGATTTTTAAGAAGTAAGAACTCACTTTCTCCTGGGGATGGTGGAAGGGAAGGGAATTTATACAAATGCCTGAGATGACTTCATATCCAAGCCAGTCTGGATAGGGACACAATTCTCTTTTGAGCAGTCTGTTTAATGAACTTTTTAAGAGGAAGAAAGTTGTTTGTATTTTTGTTAAAAATATTTACTTCAGCACCACAAAAATGTTTAACCAAAACCCATTAATAAAACCCTTTTTGTATTAAAACATTTTATGGAAAGGTTGCTTTTCCACTTTTAGGATTTAGTAGGAGAGGAATGTGGTCTCAGGTATGATAACCTGGTATTGTATCAGGTTTTTTAAAATTTTTCTCTGTGCCTCAGTTTACTCATTTGTATAAAAGCCAGACTAGATAATAAAAGACATTTCTATCATGCCTTGAGGCTTATAGATATGTTCCTTAAGGTTACTTCCAGCTGTGGAATTATTTGATTTTCTGATTCATGCTTTTGGGTTAAGCATTGCTCACTTTAACTTACTCCTCTTTTCACTATGACCCTTGTTCTATGGACTGTCTATTATAGGGATTTTTGCTTTTTATTTATAGCCAAGGATTCTTTAATTTTTTTTGGGGGGGGGTTCTAGGTCCCCTTTGGCAATCTGGTGAAGCCTGTGGACCCTTTCCCAGAATGTTTTAAAATAAAGAAGAAAATGCTCAATTTCATTTAGAGTTTAATGAAAATAAGAATGAATTTTTTTTCCTGTCCAAGTTCATGGGACTCCCTGAAATCTGTCTATAAATCTCCTGCCACCCCCAGGGATCTGTGGACATCCAGGTTAAGAATTCCTGATTTATACCTATTTCTTCCCAATACTTGGACTACTTTTTACCATTATGGACAAATACCTCACCATAGGAGGCACTGACCAACCTACGCAGAGGAATACTGAAATTGATTCAGTTAATAGAGGACAATACAAAGGAATTCAGAGACAGCTACTGCTGCTTTATTTTTTCATAGTAATAATTTTTTTTCTTTTTTAAAGTTTTAAAATTTATTTTAAACTTAAACCCAAAATAAGGAAAAAACATTGCCATGTATACAGCAGAACATGAGAGGATTCAATATAGAACAATAAATTTCCATTTAAAGAAAACTTATATAATAAATACTACACATTGTTTTAAAAACTGTCCAGCTTTTCTTTGCTTCCTTGTAGGTTTTCTTTTTTCTTCACTGCTGTGCACTTTTAAATTTATTTTCCCCCTCCTTCCCCTCCCTCCCCCTACAAAGAAGGCTATAATTAAGCATGTGTGTATATATGTATACACACACATATAACATAACATCTTCTAAATATGAATGCAGAACTTCTCTCTGCCTATACCAGCTATTTTTGGTTGGGTTCTTTCTCCTTGGCTTGCTCATTTTTATTTATTCTTTTTTTAATTTTATTTTTTAGTAGCTCTCAATGTGATCAAATTCTAGTCCCAAGGTATGGGGAATAATGCCCTAAGCCTCAGGTCCTTCTTACTGTTATTTCCTGAGATCTGTCCTGGGGCTCAGCCTTGGGGCTCTCCTCTCCACTCCTAAGTCATGACTAGTGCTCCCTGTTACTCTGTCCTGCAAGTGATCTTGAGGCCTGTGATCCCTCAGATGGCTGCAGACTGCAGCTGTCCTTTCTGCCCTGGAACTGAAACCAGGGACTCTGCTCTCCTGCAAGTACCCACAGCCAGCAGGATCCCTGCCCTCTGCTACTGCACTCACCAGGTTTGCTAACTCCTTCTCCCCCATGGTGGCAGCCCAGCTCAGGATGTGTCTAATCAGCACAGCTGTGTTTGGCATCCCTCGACAGTGGAAGGTCCTTCAGTCTTTTCCTACTCAGTGGTCAGACCCTCCCTCCCCCCATGAGATGAAAGTTTCTAAGGCTGAGGCTGTCTCCCAACCCCAGCTGCCTGCTGGGCTCATTTGTTGACTCCACAAAGTTGGTCTGGAGGTGTTTGCACTTCACTCAGGCTGAACCTCTGCCAGGGGAGGTCAGGTCTTTCCTGGGGTCTTCCTAGATTGTCTTAGGAGGACAACTGCTTTACTGACTTTTGTTTATTTCCACTGCTCTACATTCTCTCTGAGGTGATGTTCTCAGTTTTTCTGTGGAGGAAATTTGGAGAGTTGAAAGTTTTCTGACTTACTCTGCCATCTTCCCAGAATCCTCTCCCCTGGAAGCTTTAAAAGCTTCCAGATCCCAGGGGTTTCTTCATAACGCCTGGTGATGCTACTAAGCTGCTGCCTGAGGGACTGCAATTCTTTCTTCAGAATCAGCTGAAGAAGTCAAGGGTCCCTTGAGTCCGTGTGGGAGCAACTCCTTTCCCTTATCCTTAGCTATCTATCCCTTCCTCTTCAGATTCTCACCTCCCCTTTCTCCTCTCTCAAACTCAGCCCTCACACACCACATTTTTTCCCCTTCTGGTAAGTACTATACAGTAAATTAATATAAATGTTTGTTGTTTGGATGAATAGGAATGATCTATATTTTTCTTTGTTAAAATGAATGGAGATAGAGTCATTATATGGTTTTTCTCCTTATGGAAAGTTTTCACAGAATTTCTTTCCCATGGTAAGGAATGAGTATTCTCAAAAAGGATTATCTAATGGATTAATTCTTTTTTAAATTAAATTGATTTGTTTATTTACTTTTAGTTTACAAGATTCAATTCTACAATCCCTTGAGTTTCAAATTTTCTCCCCTCCCTTTCCCCCCAACCCATGGCAGCATGCAATCAAGTATAGGATCTACAAATACTTTTGCACTGGACATTAGTCTGGTTGTATAGAAAGGTTGTAACCAATGGAGTGAACAATGGGAAAGAAGAAACAAAACCAAACATGGGAAAGAACAAGAGCATGTAGATTGCTTCAGTCTCCATTTAAACTCTGTTCTTTCTATATCATTCTCTGAACGTAGGTATCTCCTTCCATCCTGAGACTTGTAGACTAATGGATTGATTCTTTTTTTTTTTTTAATTTTATTATAGTTTGCATCATTCATTTCCACAAGATTTTGAGTTACATATTTTCTCCCCCTCTTTCCACCACCCACCACCCCAAAATAGCCATCCCAGTGTGTCCCCTCTCCCCCAGTCTATTCTCTCCTATGTCACTTT
>CM053592.1:132338989-132357234 GCA_028646515.1 Pseudochirops corinnae
GGTATATTCTTTCATGATTTAAGTCATTTCTCAAAGTATCTACAAGGTTCTAGCCTTCACAAGCTGCTTCCCGCAGAAACAGAGCCAGATCTCTTAAGGGATTGCTTTAATTTTTTTTTTAATTATGGAATAAAACAAACATTTCCATAACATAGTAGAATAAAAAAAAAATGGTTGCACATGAAACTGCATCTACTATGCACAACCTGCTAGTTCTTTCAAATATACAACAAAATTATCGTGTAACTTTCTTTTTTTCCTTTTTTTCCCCTCTTCCCTCCCCCACCCCATCCTAGGGATGCTACCATCAGACACAAATAGGCATGTGGCTGTATGTATGTGTACACACACATACAGACAGACAGACATTCAGACAGACAGACAGATATAGATAGATAGATAGATAGATAGATAGATAGATAGATAGACAGATAATTGTTCTATACATACTTCTATTTATTAATTCTTTCTCTGGAGACAGATAGTTTCTTTATACGTCCTTTATAATTAAAGTATCTATAATACTCAAAATAACTTAATCACTCAAAGTTGTTCTTAAAACAATATTGCTCCTACTGCATATAATGTTCTCTTGGTTCTACTCATTTCAGTCTTCATTATTTCATGCAAGTCTTTCCATGTTTTTCTAAAATCGTTGAGTTCATCATTTCTTTTAGTACAGTAGTATTCCATCACAATCATATACCACAATTTGTTCAGTCATTCCAAACTGGCTAAAATAATAGAAGGGGAAAGTGACAAATTTGGAGGGAATGTGGACACTAATTCATTCTTGATGGAATTGTGAACTGATCCAGCCATTTTGGAGGTGACTGCTTTAACCAGTCAGGCACTTTGTTAACTACAAGGAGGAAAGGGGCATTCATCTAAGGCCACACAGAAATTAAGACTTAAAAGCACTGTAAAGCCAGGACAAACAAACCTGAAGGCCTGTTGGAGAGATGAGAGAGTGTAACATTACCAAAGTCATTCTTAGGGTCTTCTGACACATGGCAACCGTTATGGATCAAATAACACTCACATCCCTCCTCCATCTCCCCAAGGAATAAAAACTCTTGGGAATGACAGAGTCCAAAGAGAAGGTAGGTCTTTATTTTGAGAGTTGGTCATCTCTTGTTATCCCTCCAGCGGGCATAGCAATGCACATCTGCAGGATGCCCACAGGAGTAGAAGGAAGATTCTAATGGAGTCACTCTGGGAATGGCATTACTGCAGCTTCCCAAACATAAACAAACGAAAAGTAAATGTTCTGAGTAACTTAACCCTTAGGAGAGGAAATGGCATTAAAGCCTCCTTATGTGCACCAGACCAAACACACACACATACACACACACACACACACACACACACACACACACACGCACACAAACTCTCCATTAAAAAGCACCACAATTAACAGGAGTCACCCTATCATCTCTCAAAATTATCGATTAAAAAAAATGCTAAAGAGAAACACCAAAATGAAAGAACTAGAAAATTTCCATTTGTGGAGCATTTATTAAGATCCCTGCACAATAAGAGTAATTTATATCCGTCAATCAAAATTCATAGTCTTTCCTCATACCAACTCTGGGAGCTAGTTGGTACAGGTGTTATTCTGTAAATGAATAGAGGGAGGTAGGGATGTTGTCACCATCTGTGAGTACACTTGGACTGCCACTCCATTCATATCTATCCAAAGAACACTTATAGATTCAGAGCCAGAGCCTTGGAGGTCACCTCCATCTGACTGTCTCACTTTAGAGATGAGACAGAAGCATAGCAAGGAAATGGTGCGAACAGCTGCCCAACATCACAAAGGTTTCAAACCAGAACCATGGTAGAATCAGCTCAAACTGGAGTGAACTGTTTTCAGTTGATAAATGGCCATATATCTGGCCTTGACTTACTGTTTTGTTGTTTTTCTAGACTTTTGAAGTGATGGGAAAATATTACTAAGGCAGATTAATCATAAAACCATGTCCTACATATGCTTTTTTTTTTTTTAGAGAGCCTGTTGTTAAACATTTACCAGCATTCCCCATTCAAACCCAGCTCATCTGATTCCAAAAGCAGTGTTCCTGCCATTACATTACCTGATTAGTGCAGGCAAATCACTCCTTTATTGTAAACAGCAGCAACTTGCTTTGGAGAGCAACATTTAGAAGACATAGATTCAAGCTGTGGTTGATACTTACTGCCTTCCTGACCTTAAGTAAATCACAGCCTCTTGAGCTTCATCTTCCTCCTTTATAAAATGAATGGGTATGATCTCAAAATTCTCTCCTAGCTCAAATCTATGATTCAATGACCCAGCTGGAACCGCTATGACCATGTAGCATTTTAGAGTTGCCTTGGGACCTTTATATACATTTTCTCTTTTGATTTCACAATGATCTTGAGGTAAGTAGTGCGATTAGAATTGATCTTTTTGCCCATTAGGAATCTGAATCCTAGGAAGGTCAACTTAGTTGCTTGGTCACAGAACTAGTAAATTGCCAAATGAGAACTTGAATCTAGGTTCTTTGAGCCCAAATTCAGTGTTGATTTTTTTTGCCTAACATAATTGTACAATAGAGGGCAGTGAACAGAATTCTGTGTTTGGAGACAGTAAGACCTAGTGCAAACCCTGCCTCTGACCCTTATTAACTGTATGACTCTAGTTAAGTCACTTAACCTATATTTCTAGACAAGTCCTCGGACTTATCTACCAAGCCATACATTGGTTGAATCCAGTTAGTAGAGAGAGTTCCAACACCTATGTCACATAATCTTTAATATACTGGCATTATTTTATAAAATTCTGCAACCTTTGACCTTCAAATTGTTCGAACTACCTGTTCCTATAAATAGTTTCATTGTCGAATGCATTATGAAATATATATTAAAATTACAACCACTTACTAGGGATACAACCTTGGGCATCTTCTAGTTAGGGACTGATAGGGACCTTACAGGTCCTTTAGTCTACACCCCTCATTTTGCAGATGAGAACGATGAGGCTCAAAGACATTAGATGACTTGATGGTAGTTACAGTTTAAAAGAAGTGAAGCCAGAGCTCAAACCCAAGTCTTTAGATTCTAAAATCAGGGATCTTCTCACTATACCAAGCTAACTCATGTGCCACTGCAGCTAATTTTCACTATACTGTAAAGGCAGCTAAATAGCAGACCAATGTGCTAGATTTAGAGTCAGAGAGATCCTAGTTCAAATCCAGTCTCAGATACTTACTAGCTGTGTGATCCTGGGCAGGTCACCTGACTTGTTTGCCTCATTTTCCTCATCATCTGCAAAATGAAGCTAATAATACTTCACAGAGTCATTGTGGAGATCAAATGAGATATTATTTATAAAACACTTAGTACAGTGCACAGAAAATCCTAGTGCTATCTTGATGTCTATCATCACCATTATTGTTGAACTGCAGCTGATTTCCACTGCAGCACAGACGTGTTTAATCAAGGTTGTTGGTGGAATTGTTGGTCATGTGATCCTCAGTGGAGCAGTAGTAGTGTTTACCAGAAAAGTCCTGGCCTGGGAGTCAAGATTTGGGCTGAAGTTCTGAGTCTAGCACTAGGTTTCTATGTGACCTTTCGGAGCTTCAGCCTTCTCATCTGGAAAAGGTTAAGTAGCCATAAGGCCCTTTCAAGATCTAACATTTCAGGTTCTAAAGTCTCATTCAACTCTAATCTGTATGCCCTTTGAATAGACTGCTAACAAAAATGTTACAGAGGGAGTCGTAACCCTTTCCACAGCAGGCTTCCACTACCAATGGAGTGGCTGCCTGTGAAAGGAAGTTGTCTAGGGTTTGATGGAAAAAGGATGAGCCCTTATCCGGGCAGGAAATTTGATGGACCAGAAGAAAGAGAAAGAGGGCCAGCTGAAAGAATCTGGAAAAAAAGCAGAGACTACTTAATGGACTAAACAGTAAGCTGCCACTAAGGTGGTTGGCATCATCTCTCCCAACAAGCAGAGGACAAGGATTTCAATGGCCTGTGCCATAATGGTTCTGCCATCTCAGCTGGGAGCACAGTGGTGAAGGGCATCTCCTTTCTCCTCCCCTTTCCCCTACCTCTGTCTGTTTTGGTGTAATTGAGAAAACCAAACTACAGTATATCCTATTTTGCTATTCACCACTGCTGGTGGTAAACCTGACTGCTTTTATATAAATTGGTTCATTCCTATGGTCTGTGGGCATGTCATTATTTGAAATAAGAACGTGTGTATAGAGGGCAAAGCCCGATGGGTTTAGCATTTCACAAACTATCTATGCCAGGACCTTGAAACTATCATGAGAGAGTAAATGACCTCCTTGGGGCTATCAAGTCACAGTTTAGTTTTATGAATCATCATATAACTCTCCCAAGCAGAAGCCTAAAAAGTTGAATTTGGGGGTCACTTAAATTCTCCCTTAAAGAATGAGCCATTAGAAAACGTTACCACTAAATGCAGGTCCAGGAGGCTAAGCTCTCTCCAAAAAGAGTTCTGCCTTCATACTGGACTACATACACTTAGGGTTGATTATAGGGAGCCTGAGTGGTACACATCTGGAGAGAATTTGATGTGGTTAGCTTTTGCTTTCTGACTAATCAAAGCTTCAACTAAACAATTATGCTTTTATTATGTTAATCTGATTTTAAATGTTTGGAAACTGTGCCTTAGTTGCCTTTAGATATTAAGAAACAGACATTTCTGCTGTTTACTCATTGGAAAACCAATCATTCTACTATCCCTTGACTGGGGCAGTAAGGCTCTAAAGGTACTTTAAAAGATTTTGTATAAGATGACCATTTATTCAGCTATGCCAAGGCCTTGGGCTTCAAATGCAACTTGAGGAAGGAAGTTCAATGTCTGACAAACCAGTCTCTACATACAAGTGTCTCTGAATCTCAGTTGCTTCACCTATAAACTGGATCTTTTTATAACTAAGGCAGGGACACAGCCCAGACTTAATTTAACACATTTTCCTTGTGTGCCTACTATGTGCAAGTAATCATGATAAGTGCTAGAGATACAAAGAAAAAAAAATCCCAGCCTTCTTGGAGGTTATATTCTACTGGGTGATAGTCAGTGGAGAGCACTTAACTAATCAGATAAAGAAAGACTCCACTGAGGAAATAGCACCTGAGTCAAATTTTGAAGTTAATGATTCTAAGAGGCAGGGGTGAAGTGAGCCAGTGTTCCAGGGGCCATAGATATTCCCCACAAAGGCAAATATGCAGGGGATGAAATGCCAAGTGGTAGGTAGATGAACACTGCAAGTAGGTCAGTTGGACTAGAGTATTGAGGACATAGGATTGTAAGCTAAGGGCTGGAAGAAGATGCAGAGGTCTTCTAGTTCAAAGCCTTCATTTTACAGATAGGGAAACTGAGGCCTCAGAAGGCTAAGTGATTTGTGGTATCAGAGGTGAAGTTTGAACCAGCTCCTCCCCCTCCAAAGTTGTTTTCTCCACTGTATTTATCCATTCCCTTCTGAGCCCTGACATTTGAGGAGTCTGATTCTAAAAAAGAATTATCTCATTTTACTCATGAAAAAAAAAGCAGGAGCTTTGACAGTGGACCTGTAGCCACAGTGAATGTGCTAAAGAAAGAGGGATAATGGAGAGTAGTTTACTCAGCTGCACAAATGGAGGAGAGCGAAGCTAATTGGACTGCAGGGTGCAGACTGGGTGATGGATGACATTCCTGGGTGGTCAAGCAATGTACAAAGAGGTCCACTGAGTAAAGCTCAAGACGAGAAGGTCCCTTCTTGGATTGTCATTTGCAAGAGAACTAATTTCACGTGTTTCTCCTTTGAGCACAGGGAAAATGTGAGCTAGTGGCACCTCTGGGCAGGCCTAAAACCTCCTGGCAGGGCAGTGAGGAAATATTTTCCAATAGAGGACCTTATTTACCATTGGAGCCTTCAGTGGGCATTTCAGAATACCAGATTAAAATAATCCTCTTAATTGCATTCTGTGGTAGGGATGAGGCAGAATAGAACTGTTTCTATTTTACCTGTGAGGAACTTGATCCAAGAAACAGCTAAATGATTCTTCAAGAGTTCATTCAGTTCATTTCAAATATTGATTATCATGGGCATAGAACTGTGCTAAGGAATAAGCAATAATTGCTAGCATTTATATAGCAGTTTAAGGTCTTCAGAACTTTTTATTTTAGGTGGTCTCACCTGGTCCTCATGACACTTCTGAGAGATAGGAGCTACTGTTATACCCATTTTGAAGATTAGGAAACTGAGGCAGAGAGGTTAAATGATTTGCCCAAGGAAACAATGCTAGGAAATTCATGAGGCAGGATCTGAACTCTGGTCTTCTTGACTCTATATCCAGTGCTCTATAGGATATAAACCCTGAGAGCAAAGAGCATTCAATTTAGCATATGACACATATACAGGTATATACATAATATACATATATTCTTGTGTAGATACATACATTAAAAATACAAGTAGCAACGCATAAGGCATCTTAGGTGATGCAATACAGTCATAGTTAGACTTGGAGTCGGGAAAAGCTGCATTCAAATCCTGATTGGTACACTTACTAGTAGTGTGACCCTGGACAAGTCACATAACCTCCATAAGCCTCAGTTTCCTCACTGGTAAAACAGGAGTAATAATAGCACCCTCCTCCCAAGGATCATTGTGAGGATCAAATCTTAAAGAGTTAGAAATGCTTGTCAATTTTATTATTAGAGGTACAGATGAAGTGCCATGTAATATGCGGGAGGTCTTACAGGACCTCAGTCATTTATGGACTAAAGGGATCTGGGAAAGTTACCTGAAAGACCTGACATTGGACTTAGACTTTGAAGTATGGCTTGGAAAATCACCAGTCTCATGATGCTTGATCTGGGCAGAAAAAAGATGAAAACAGGCGTGGGAGGCTGGAGGGGAGGAAGAAGAGGAGGACATACCTAAGTCTTCAAAACCTTGCTAGAATAGCCCTCTTCCCTGCGAGTCATCAATTAAAAACCACCCTCTAATGATAATGGAACAAGGCTGTAGAGATAAGGAAGATCTAGTGTACCCCCACCACCATCCTGCAATCTAACATTATATTATAGATAAAAACACTGAGGTTTAGAGTGACTTTCCCATGGATTTGAACCCAATTCTTCTGAAATCCAGTGCTTTTTCTCCCTAGGATAAAAATTACACACACCTACAAACCCAGAATTTTAGAGCAGGCAAGGACCTCAAAGATCTACTAATCTCACTACCTTATTTTATAGAGGAGAAAAATAAAGCCTAAGAAGGCGAATGACCTATCCAAGGTCACACAACAAATCACTAATGAAGCAGGGACTAGAGCCTGAGTTTCCTATTTCCAGTCTACTTTTTTCTGGTCTATCTCAGATTCTAACATTCTGCTTCCCAAGCCTGGGAGAGATAAATGTTACTGGACTAGTCACATGGATAATCACTTATGACTGATGACTCTTTCGTGTCAAAGAGATGGCCCCAGGAACATCTGGTTCAGATAACTCCCCTCCTCACCCCCCCCCCCTTGCCCTGCCCCCCAACCCAGCCTGAAACGTTCCACCAAATGTTGCAGAGAAGAAAAAAAATACAACCTGCATAGTATCGCAGCTGGTAGATGACCCAAAGCTATAGCCTGACACAGAGTAACAAATTTGCACCCAGCAAGAAGATCTTATTACAGTTTGCTCATTATCCACAAAGGAAGATTTAGCTCCAGCATCTGAGAATTCTACCCAGAGAGGAAAGCTATAAACTGCCTGAAAGATGGCTAAATCTACTTTAATTGCAGCACACTGCACCTTCCATCAGAGCACTCCATGGGCACGCTCCCCAACAAGCAAGCAGTAATCCCATTACAGAGAGGAGAAAACTGAGCCCAGAAGAGGTTAAATGGCATGCTCGCTATCACACGGCTAGTGATTTCATCGTGAGATAGAGCAAAATAAGTGGAATTAGTACTATGACTATGGAATTGCAAATGTCAAACCCTGCTTCTCACTCCCCCCAAAAAAAAACCCAGAAAAAACAGCAGTGAAATCTCCCAGTGGGAAAACTGAGGCACAAGAGCAAGAGTTCTTAACTATTTTTGTACCATGGACCCCTTTGGGGTTCTGGTGAAACCTGTAGACCCTTTCTCCAAACAATAGTTTTAAAAGCATAAAGTATATAGGCTTAGAAACAATTATATTGAAATAAAGATGTGGTTTTTTTCTACGCAAGCTCACAGAATCCTTGAAATCTCTCCACAGAGCCTGAGCACTAGGTTGCGAACCCTTGCCCCAGAAGCAGGACCCCGACAGTCAGCAGGCACTCAAGACAATTTGGAGATCTCCTTTGAGGGGAGCCTGCTTTGAGGTGTCAAGAAGCCAGATCATCATCAACCTGCAGAATGGGGAGAAATTCTCAGTGGTGAGAGACGAAACAGATTGGACAAGGAGAGGCAGAACAAAAGAAATAATCCCGTTTAGCTGGAATGATTATCACTATTAAAGTTGATCTATGGTCGCTCTAAGGTAATCTGACAAATTTGAGCTTGTGTTTGCCCAAGACAAAGAAGGGTCTTCATCCACTGCTTTGGAAATTGGGACACTGGGACCTTCCCAATACTAGGAACCTATGAACTAGAGCCAGGAGCCTCAGAAGACACTCTTCCGGTCTTTCCATTTCTAGTCAGAGACTGCATTCCTCAGGCAAGTATAGGAGTGCGTACTCTTGCCAGCCCACTTTTGTTTTTCAACTCAATTCAACATTCAAGCATTAGATGACTGTCAGAAATAGGCAAGTTGAAGGCCTTCATTTTACACACAAGAGTGAAGTGCTTTGTTCAGTTCCCTCTAGTAAAGCTTTGTCTCCCTCCTCCCCTGACATTCAAGAAGTTCTAAATCTAATCCAACTGGTAGTGAGAACATTTTCCATATATTCTGGTTTAGAAAAGTCACACGGGCGTTATTTATTAAATAGCTAATTTGTGCCCAGCACTGAACTAAGTAAGCCCTGTAGGTTATAAAATAAATACATGACATTATTGCTGTCTTCAAGAAGCTTGCAGGGATAATACTAGTTTAAATAAGAGAAAATATTATCAAATAAAGAGTTTCTCCAAATGTTAAATTGTGCACTACAGATTTACAATACCATCAGAAGTCAGAGAGAGGAAGAAATATTGGGGTGTTTCTTGTAACTAAAAGCAAATTGGTAAGAAATTTTAATAAAGAAAAAAATATGAGACTTAGGGAACAGACCATCCAAACAATTCCAGGGCAGAAGAACTTCCTAGTTACACTGTCACGGCCCCAATTTATATTCAGAGGCAAAGGCAAGGGCAGAATTAGAGTGTCAAAATGATAATGTGCAAGGTGGAAGGTACATAAAAGAGCATTTAATACAATACTGTCATTTTGTGGATGAGGAGACATAAGTGCAGTGAGGAGAAGGGACTTGCCTGAAGCTATGCAGGGGACAGGAATGGCACTAAAAAAAAGGCTTTTGAGTTTCCTGGGCTAGGGTCTGTTCCATTATACTATGTGACTTCAACAAAAAGAGATTACCTTTACACACCACTTTACAAAGTGTTTTCCTCACACGAATCTTTAAGCTAGGCCAAGCAGATATAATAATTCCCATTTTATAGGTGTGAAAATTGAGAATCAAAAAGGTTATGTGATTTGTTCTTCATTACAATAAAATGCAAGCACCTTCCTGGTGGGCAGCTAAATTACTAAACTGATAGAATTGTGGGCCTGGAGTCAGAAATACATCTTCCTGAGTTCAAATCCAGTCTCAGACACTTACTAGCTGTGTGACCCTGGACAAGTCACTTAACCTTGTTGCCTCAGTTTTCTCATCTATAAAATGAGCTAGAGAAGGTAATGATATTCCATTCCAGTATCTTTGCCAAGAAAACTCCAAATGGGGTCGCTAAGAGTCAGACAACAACCACCTTCCTGGTAGGGACTATTTTCCCTTCCCCAGCACCCAACAGTCTTAATGAATTTTGGTTGGATTGTATAGGTTACACAGCTAGCAAGTTGGTAAGTCAGTGCACCCAACCCACAAGGCCAGTAAATGGTCTCTCAGCACCCCCGTACTGTGTTGTTCCTCTGACAAGTATTATGGCCACCCAAAAGCCCTCAGTTAGAACCCTGCAAGTCTTACATTTGGCCTGGGTCCAAGAGAAGACCACCTCCTTGAGCAATCTTTATGAAAGTGAACCATACCTCCTCCTCCTCATTTCGTCCTCTGGCTGGATTTGGCTGTAATACTGCAGTCTTAATTTGCTATTGCTTAACTCCCAGGTACTCTGGGCTGAAAGTTGGAGTTGCTGAGGGGAATATTTGCAGGGTAAGACAGAATTCTTTCCTATGTACTCCTGTGAAGACTGTCAATAAATTAAATTGGTGGTTTTGAAGTTTTTCTGCCTACTTGCTACCTTAAGCCTCTAAATAGACCCTCTATAGTTTTTTCTCTACAGCCCATCTTAGTGTTTATAAGGTGGTAGAAGTTGTGGGACTTACCTGTAGGCTTGCCAAGGTCAGGGTGAGTATGGCTTGCCTTTATTAGACTTTGGAAAAGTTCCCATTAGGAGAGGCTTTCTCTCCAATGTATAAATCTTGGTTGGAAAATACTAAGTTGACCTGCTGGCAACATCTAAGCACCAAGTGGGGGTGGGGGAAAGGCTACCCTCACCTAATATATCAACATAAATCTTATTCATATCACCTTTTATCCCTCCTAGTTATTTCATAACTGGCCCTTGGGAATTCACTGGGAAAAGGGCTAAGGTTCCTCTCCCCCAGGGCACAGTACTGCATTCTGCAGTGACTGCTACCTAGTACCAGCACAGGGTGTGAATCTGGACTGCATTATAGTCATATCTCTATTAAAAGAGTGAGTGTGGGGCCCTATGTGGGAAGGTGGGTGTAACTGTGCCTCCTTACAGATTCCACAAAAATGCACGGCCTCATAAGGAGCTGGGGAGGGGAGTCTTCCAGCTATGGCCCTTTTGTTCTTAAATGGGACAATTCTCCCCCACCAGATGGCCTGGTGCTGTTTTTAGTCCTGGGTATAATACTTCTTAGTGGCATTTTTTAATAATAAAAAATAATAATAATAAAAGTTATTAAAACTGAATTAACATTATAACAATATGAGACATAGGGACAATCCTTCCCTCTGGATAAGTTGAACTATAGCTCCCCAGCCCTCCTAGTCCAACAAGATTTTTTTCACAGGGGGAAAGAGGAAAGGAAACTCCTATTTCTTTGGGGATGCTTCCCCCAACTCAGAAATGTTTTCATGAAAATGTTATAGCTGAAAATTTTTATCACCTTGTGCTTATCCTTTGGTGCTGATCCTCAGAAAACAGTCTGGTAACAGACCTATGCTCGAAATTTTTTCATCCTAGTAAGATTCCCCAGAACCTGTGAGCAACTCCAAAGTCATCTCCAGCCTTCGACTGTGTCAAAAAAAATGTTAATGATCACAGAGTTATATATAAGATTGGTCCTTGAGAGAAGAGACTAGTTCATATTTGCCTTTGTATCCCTATCATTCAACACAGGGCCAAGCACATAGTAGATGGTTGATAAATGTTTGTTGATTGACTGATTTATATAATAGTTCAATTGATCTTAGTGGTATAGGTCATATACCCTTCCATGTTTTCCAAGTCTGTATGTTTTTGTCCAGGTCTCTCCATAAATCCTTCAGAGATAATCCAGCCAACATTTGAGAGGCCTTCCTCTGGTTCTCTTAATAGTCAGCACCTGTGCTCCCTCTCCTTCACCCCTTGCATGCCTGACCCATCTCCTTTTCCCAGTCATTGCTGATTTTGGGAATAGATGCCCACTCAGAAAGTGTAGTAATGGATGCGTTGTATAGTGGAACTTTGCTAGAATGTAAAGGTGCTCTGTCAGCCAGCCAACAAAAGTAACATTTAAAGAGTTCTGCAGATTAGCTTGAGACAAAGGAGTATTTTCATAAGGGAAGCCAGGATAGGGATGAGGAGGGGGGGATTGGGATAGGGCAATATAGAAAGGGGTCCTACTTAGGCAGGTCTAATTGTCACATCTTTGCCTGTCTAACATTAGAGGTAGGAAATCAATGAACTAGGATGATAGAAATTTCTGGCGTAGAAGGTTCTAAGAATGGAAGATAACCAATATGGGGCCAGAAATCAAAAAAAGTGGCAAGGAGGGAGGGGTTGTGGCTCAGGCACAGACAGTATATTGAGTTGAGCAGGTTGTGATCAGTATGGTTGTAATAAGAACCCACATGAATAATATCACAGATCTGTCAAAATATTGAAATTTCACACAAACCGATATTTCACTGGATCCAAGGAACTTTACGGATGAAGGTACTTATTCCATTCATGCAAATTACAACACCTCTATAAGTTTCTCATCCGTATTTTTCTATAGATTTCCAATAGTGGATCCACCCAGGTCACCAAGGGCCCTTCCTGTGGGTTTTTATGTTTTGCAGCTACCAATGTATCAAATGACCTACTCATCCCTTGCCCTCACTATTAATCAGACTATTTCCTTTTCTGGTTATACATACCTTCAAGGATGTCTTTTAAGAAGTTGCCATGTTGTTTTATAATCATTTGACCTAAGAGAAAAAATAATTCCTCGATCCTACTGTTAAGGGAATCTGAAGATCTTCCCTGCCCTAGGCCCTTTGATAGGCTTAAGTGGCTATGAGAACCTTCCCTGATTTGAAAGTATACTCTGTCCCCTAATAGGCTGAATGTGGTCACATGGAGCCTGTGGTGGGAAGCTTGTTTTTCAGGAATGCCCGTACCTTCTTACTTTGTGATTGGGCAGTGGTTCAAGAGGGCTATGACATTCTCTGATCCAGGAGAAGGCTATACATAACCTGATGTGAGGTTTTGCTTTGAGGCTCACTTTGAGAAGAGTTGTGTGATTTGGCCAGACGGGACTCTGGGAAGCCATTGAGCACCCCCAGCTTTGAAAAACCCAGATGTTGGGGCTTCCCTTTCTGGTAACTGACTAGGTATGGATGTAATGGTCAGATGATTGGAAGCCTGTCTGCAGATCTGTTTCTTTGTCTGCTTGTAACTTCTGTTTGCATTCTCTGAAGTTCAGGGTGCTGACTTTTCCCCCTGAACTAGGTAAATGATATATGTTTGATTGATTAAAGTAAGATTGTTAACCTATTTTGAGTTGCTTTCCTTTAGACAAGCAGATCTAAGAACCTGTGCTAGCAGCCATCCTGGGTATGCTAGGGCGCTTGCTGATACACCTACCAGCATTATAAAATTGCTCCCTCTGGTGCCACATGGGCCCACAACAATGCAAAGCAAACAAAAATATTGACCAAGTGAAAAACTAAAAATATTTCAGATGCCAGGAAAGTGCCAGAGACTATCACTGAATGGGCATTGCCTCAGTCAAGCTGAGACCAATTAAAGACCTTAGCTTGAAAAGTCCAAGGTCCCCATTGCATCCTGGGCCATCTCCAGTCATCCAGATCTATATCTGGCTGCTGGACTCAGATGGTTCTAGAGGAGAAAGTGAGGCTGGTGTCTTTGCACAGCCCTGCCTCACTAAAATCCAATTCACTTGCACATCATGGCATCACCTTCCTGAGGTCCTGGTCCTCTTTAAGAATAAAGGACCAATTGTATCAACAGAACCTATTACCCAAACAGGTCACTAGGTGGCATAGTGGATAGAGCACTGGGTGTGGAGTCAAGAAAACCTGAGTTCAAATTCAGCGTCAGATAGCTATTAGCTTGTGAATTTGGACAAGTCATTTAAACTTCTGTTGCCTCAGTTTCCCCAATTGTAAAAAGTAAACAACAACAGCATCTACCTAGCACAGGGTTGTTGCGAGGGTCACATGAGATAATATTTGTAAAGTGCTGAGCATAACGCCTGGCATATCAGTGGTCATATCAATGATTATTCTCTCCTGCTTGCCCTTAAAAAGATATCAGCAGCATGACATAGGGGAAAGAGAATGTAGTTCAAGTTGCCACTCTACTCAGCCATCACACCCTCTTGTAATGTCCAAAGGTCAGACAAAAATGTCTAAGTTCTGAACTACTTCAGCTCTGAAATCTACACATTCCTATTTAAAGATGTCTTTAATTGGGTCAACCACCAAGGTAGCCAGTCATTCTCTTATTAATATAAGCATCCCATACCCAGCCCCAAATGAGACATTAACCAACAGTTAAAACTTTATAAAAATAAAATTTTCATTTCAGAGAAAACAGAGGTTCTCTTATCCCTTTCTGCTGTTCCCTCTGAATCTGGCTCCTCGTTAAGGGGCCTCTGCCTCCATATCCAAGGACACAGGTAACAGAATTAAAGAGTCTCAACCTTGGACTTTCAAGGGAAGCTCTAAAGCTAAACTCTATTTCCTTTCTAGTGGGATATGCCAATTTCTCCTAAGTACAATGCCCCCTGGAATTAGCACTTAGGATGCTGAACATATGCATACACATGATACAGTCAAGGGAGCTTTCAATGAAGTCATAAAACTTCTTCCAGACAACTGGGTTATCTCTATTTTATAGATGGAGAAATAGACTCAGAAAAGTTAAGCTGTTTGCCTGAGTTCATATGCTAGTGTCAGAGTTGGCACTTGAATCCTGGTCCCCCAATTCTCTTTCCACTGCAAATTATGATATTTGTTAACATATCATCAGAGATAATCCAAAAGTTACTTAACAAAAAAATGTCACCCTTATGGAACTCAATACAGAAAGTCAGAGATGCATTGAAAAAAGGCAAAAGTCCTTTGGTGTTCTTTACACCGAAGACCTCAGACAATTAAAAGCACAGCCCAGCACACAAACCTACCCCAGACACACTTAGCACAAGGAGACAAAAACACTCTCTAACAGGAAAAGCCACTTGGGAATGTCAGGCCTCTGAAACTGTACTATTTAGCCATGAGGAGGTTTCAGATGGTTCTCTCCACTTCAGATATACACAGTTCAGCAATTATGGTATAATGGATCAGCCTAAAACACTAGATTAGAAACTCAGACTCACCCTGCCTTCCTTTGCTGCATCAGAGTAGGCTAGAGGCTGTTGCCCTTGTTGGGAGCTATTAGCAGCTGCTGCCTTCCTGACCCACAGATTAAGTGCCTTGCTTTTCTTATTATGGTAACATATTCCAGGCATGAAGTGGTGGGGACCACCACTAAGGTTGATGGCAGTGGGCATGGAAACGAAAGCACTGATTTGAAAGACACTTTGTAGGAAAAATCAATAGAACTTGTTGACTGACTGGCTATGGAAGATGACAGACGGAGCCGAATGAAAAGTCTCCGAGGTTTTAAACCTGGTTGGCAGGGAAAATGCTAGCGCCATTGACGGATGTAAAAGTCAGTTTTCCTAAGAGACAGTTGCCATTTTGCACGGTTTTTCCAAGGCAGGTTTTAGGGCTTTTTATAGCCTAAGTTAAAGCTGACAGAATTCTCCTTGGGAGCAGAGAGAGTCTTTAGGATGCACATTAGTGAACTGGGCCACGAGAGCACATATATACTCCAGGTTCTCAGTTTATTTGGTGGGCCAGTTTCCAGTCCCTGGGAGGAGTTGAATTTTACAGGGTCAGCCTCTGCTGGAAGTTTCCTGGCTGGGCACCCTCCAGATGTCATAAAGCCCTCAGAAGAGAGGCCATGCTACTGGAATTCATTTCTGAAGGTATCTCAAGTACTTAGCTGTTTTACAAAGAATCAGAGCTAAGAAGAGTGAGTAGATCCTTCAAAGATGTCTATAGATTGAAGAGACACCCCAAACCCTCTAGCACTAATCCTCAGGGCTATGGGGTATTTGGGAGAAGAGGAAGATATTTTTATTCAGTCTTTTTAAAAGGCATTTGAGGAAGAAGCATGATACCATGAAAAGAGTGTTATGTTTGGAGTCGAAAGACTCAGGTTCAAATCCTACCACTATGATGCTTATCTTCAAAATGATTTTGGGCAATCTCAATCTCTGGGATTAGATTAAAGGGCTTCTGAGGTCTCTTTCATCTAGATCTGCTGTCCTCTACAATCCTGTGGTCCTAGCATTTTTACCTTTATTATTTATACAAGGTAAGACTATATGTGATAGGGTTTCTTTTTTCCTCACTTAATTTTTATTTTTTTCTTAATTACATGTAAACAAAATTTTTTTAGCATTTTTTAATGTTGAGTTCTATATTCTCTCCCTTCCTCCTCTCCCTCTCCTTTAGAAGGCAAGCAAATTGACATAGATTACACATGTGCAATCATGCAAAACATTTCCATATTAGCTATATTGCAAAAGGAAACAGACAAAAAAACAAAAATAAGAACAATAAAGAATATTTTTAAAGTATGTTTCAATCCACATTCAGACTCTATCAGTTCTTTCTCTGGAGGTGGATAGCACTTTTCATTATGAGTCCTTTGGAATTGTCTTGGATCACTGAATTGTTGCGAATAGCTAAGTCATTAATAGTTGATCATCAAATAACTTTCTTTAAGGCAATTGAGGTTAAGTGACTTGCCCAAGGTCATTCAGCTACTAAGTATCTGAGGCTGGGTTTGAACTCAGTTCCTCCTGACCCCAAAGCAGGTGCAATCATTATACAATATTACTGTTACTATGTACAATATTCTCCTGGTTTTGCTCACTTCACTTTACATCAGTTCATGTAAGTGTTCCCAGGTCTTTCTAAAAGCATCCTGCTCGTTTCTTAGAGCATAGTAGCATTCCATCGCAATCATAAACTACCATTTGTTCAGCCATTGCCCAATTGATGGGTATCCTTTCAATTTCTGTTGCTCACCACCACAAAAAGTTAATATAAATATTTTTTAACATTTTGGTCTTTTTCTTTGTCCTTTGATCTCTCTGGGATACTGACCTAGTAGTGGTATATCTGGATGAAAGGGTATCACAGTTTTATGGCCCTTCAGCCATAGTTCCAAATTGCTCTCCAGGATGCTTGGATCAGTTCACAGCTCTAACGGTGCATTAGTGGCCCTATTTTCCCACATCCCTTCCAACATTTGTCATTTTCCTTTTCTGTCATATTCAGAGTTGTTTTCATTTGCATTTCTTTCATCAATAGAGACAGAGTATTTTTATATGATTGTAGATAGCTTTGATTTGTCTAAAAACTGCCTGTTCATATCCTTTGGCCATTTGTCAATTGGGGAATGACTTGTATTCTTATATATTTGACTCAGTTCTCTATAAATTTGAGAAATGAGGCCTTGATCAGAGAAACTTGCCATAAAAAATTATTTTTCTCAGTTTCTTTCTTTCTAATCTTGGCTCCATTGGTTTTGTTTGTGCAAAAACTTTTTAATTTGGTATAATCAAAATTATCCATTTTATATCCCATAATGCTCTTTCCCCTTATCCATAAATCTGACATGTAAAATATTCTAATTTGCTTATATTACCCTTTATGTCTAAGTTATGTGCCCATTTTGACTTTCTCCCAGTTTACAGTGTGAGTTGTTGGTCTATACCTAGTTTCTGCAAAAATGCTTTCCAGTTTTCCCAGCAATTTTTGTCAAGTAGTGATTTCTTGTCCCAAAATCTTGGATCTTTGGGTTTGTCAAACAGTAAATTACTGTGGTCATTTTTTCCTGTGTACTGCACACCTAATCTATTCCACTGATCCACCACTCTAATTCTTAGCCAGTACCAGATTGCTTTGATGATTACAGCTTTATAATACAGTTTATCTGGTACTGCTAAGCCACCTTCCTTTGCATTTTTTTTTCATCAATTCCTTCCCTTGATATGCTTCACCTTTTGTTCTTCCAAATGAATTTCAATTTTATTTTTTCTCTGTCTGCCAAACAATTTTTGGTAGTTTGACTGATATGGCATTGAATAAGTAAATTAATTTAGGTAGAATTGTAGTTTTTATTATATTAACTCCACCTGCCTGTGAGCAATTAATATTTCTCCAACTGTTTAGATCTGACTTAATCTGTGTGAAGAGTATTTTGTAGTTGTGTTCATATAATTCCTGGGTTTGTCTTGGCAGGTAGCTTCCCAAGTATCTTATATTTTCTTCAGTTATTTCTGATGGAATTTCTCTTTCTGTCTCTTCCTGCTGGACATTGTTGGTAACATATAGAAATGCTGATGATTTGTGTGGGTTTATTTTACAATTTTGCCACTTTGTTGAAGTCCTTCATTATTTCAACCAGTTTTTTTAGGTGATTCTCTAGGATTCTTTTAGTATACCATCATATCATCTGCAAAGAGTGATAGTTTTGTTTCCTCATTG
>CM053592.1:132357734-132400620 GCA_028646515.1 Pseudochirops corinnae
TTTATTGGAGGCCCCTGGTGGGGGTGTTCTGGCTGTGCTCTCCTCCTCCCTCTCTCTCCCATGATCTTTCTTTTCCCCAAAGAAGGAATCTAGGGTTTGGGAGCTGTTCTTACTTTGCTTCTTATGCTTATTCTTACTCATGGTTGTTCAGTCCGTGATTTTTTTTTTAAATCTCTGTGGGGCTCTGCTTCCAGAAGGGAAAGCTCTGTCCCAAATCGCTGGGGTCCTCCTGGCTGCCGTAGCTCTCAGGAAGATGCTAGGACTCTTCCTGTTTACTTCCGGCTGACTGGATAATGAAGACTCCAGGACCAAGGCCCAAGACCGTGATCCAGATCCAGGCCACTCAATCCGAGAGCTCTTGGCCTCAGAACAATCGCTTAGTCTCCCTGCTGTCTGTAGGCCGCGAGCAGGAAGCTGCAATGTGGAGGTGGGTGCAAAACCTCTGCCTTTCGCTTTTCCGCTCTGGAGGCCTTTCGGCGGGACGCTTTTCTCCCCGCAGTTCCCACTGACCTAGTTCTGAACGCTGCTCGCAGCTGCCGCTAATCTGCTCCTCTGCTTCTCCCGTCCAGCTGCCCCAGGGGCACAGCCGGGGCTTCAGGACAGGCTGGCTTCGGTTCGCAGTGCTGATATGGTTCCTCGTAGCCAAGCTGACTTTAGTGGGAAGTATCTTTGTGTGCGTTTTGGAGTTCTAGGATTGGTTTAGAGTCCTATTTTATGGATATTTTGGGGTGGCTATGTGAGAGCTGTGATATGTTGCTGCTGCTACGCCGCCATCTTGGCTTTGCCCCCCAGCAATATAGTTTTAAGAAAGACTTTGAATGAATAAGTCATTTTGACTATTATAAATACCCAGATTAACTACAAAAGACATAGGAAGAAAGATGCTACTCTCTGTATGCAGAGAAAGAACTGATAAATAGAAGTATACATAGAATAATTTTACACACACACACACACACACACACACACACACACACGCACACGCACAAATAATACCTGTGTCTGATGGTTGCCATCTCTAGGGCAGGGAGAGGAGGAGGAAAGAAAAAAGGGAAGAAAAGGGAAAAAGAAATTTACATGATAAATTCATTACATATTTAAAAGGAATAGCCAGATGTATATAATAGATTTACAGTTTCATGTGCAATCATCTTTTTTTAGTATACTGTTATAGAAATGCTTGTTTTAATTCCATAAAATAAAATAAAAAACAAATAAACCATACATACCACTTAGAAAAACTTGACTTAGAAAACTCATGTTGACAGTATCTATATTCTATTCTATTTTTATTTATTTTATTAAATATTTACCCATTACATTTTGGTCTGGTTCTGGCTTCCATTGAGCTATATATTTTTGACACCTCCAATCTATACAGTCACTTCTCCCCCAACCCCTACAAGGCAAAGGGCCTTGTTAAATATTCCACTAAAAAAATGAGGCCATATGTTGGGAGCTACTTTGTCTCCGTAACTATTTATTCTAAATTGCTTCAACACTAATTTCCCCTCATTCCTTCCTCTCTCCCCTTTTTCTCTTTTGGCCATTCTCTTTGCAAGCACCAAACTCCTTACTTAAGTCTTTGATTCAGTCTCTTTTCTTCTCTGGGACCTCAATCCTCGCTTCCCATTTTTGCTGTTACCTGCAATCTTTCCTCACCCACTGGTTATTTATTTAGTGCTTATATTTACTCCTAATTTTCTTCATCATTAAAAACTTTCATACTTCAAACTACCATTGTTTAATCTTTCTCTCTTTCACAGCCAATCCAGTAGAAAAAACCACCAATTCTCTTTATTTCTATTTTCTTACTTCCAATTTCCTCTTCATCTTCTTTTATAGTGGCTTCTGATCTAATCATTAAACTGAAACTGTTATCTCTAAGAATACAAATAATCTTTTAATTGCTGCATCTTCCAGTAGCCTTTTTTTCTGTCCTCATCTCTCCCCTACCCCCTTTTTAGCAGCATTTTACATGAATGACCACCTTCTTTTCCTAGACACCCTTTCCTCTCTGGGTTTTCCTGAGACCACTTTTTTCTTGTTCTGTTTCTACCTGGCCATTTCGCAGTCTTTTTTCCCCTGCTTTTCCCCCCCTCAGGATTGTTATCCTGTATACATAGGCCAAGTTCTTCTGTCTCCACATTCTCGTTTAGTGATTTCATCAGCTCCTTTGGGCTCAATCTATCTCCTCTACGTAGACAAGTCTTACATCTATGTATCTGGCCACTATCTCTCTTCTGAAAACATATGCATTTTGGAAACTGCCTGTTAGACATCTCCAATTGTATGTGTGTAGGCATCTCACACTCCATGTGCTGATTAATCTTTCCCTACCCAAACGTCCCCTCTAACTAACTTCTCTGTATTTTGTGAAGGTACAACCAATGTTTCATTTACCCAGGTTCACAACTTCAGAATCATCCCTGAGATTCCCCTTTTCCACCTCACCTCCCACCTTTACTCAGTTGCCAAGTTTTATTAATTCAACCTCCACAATATATCTAGCATCTGTCTCCTTTCCACTTATCTCTTTTAACTTTGACTATTAAAATGACTTTCTCATTGGGATTCTTCTTTTTAAAAATTCTGATCTTAAACACCAAATAAAATGAGCATTTTCGCATGTTAAGAGCAGAGGGTAATACATGAAACTATGAATCTCTGTTGGGTATGACTTGCCCTCCCTTTAATTGTAGGTTTTAACGAGTACCTTTCAAAGCTATCTTCTGCTTTCCTTCTGTATTCTTCTGTGCATTAAATGGCTGTAATGACCCTTTATCTTTCTTTTTCTTTTTTGAAAATCCTAAGAGTATTTTCCTTCCCTGACCAACTGCACCTTTACCTTCCTGGATGCCCTTCTCCAGAAAAAAAAGAAAGCCTTCTAACAAATATGCATAGTTGGATAAAACAAATTTCTACGTTGATTATAGCCACAAATGTATGCCTTATTCTGTGCTTTGATTCCATTGCTTCTCTGTCAGAAGGTGGATAGTATTCCTCATTATTAGTCCTCTGGAATGTGGCTGGTTATTACTTTGGTCAGAGTTCTGAAGTTCTTCAGAGTTGTTTTTCTTTACACTGTTGTATAAATGCTTCTGAGGGTTCTGCTCATTTTCCTTTGTATCCGTTCATACAAGTTATCCCAACCATCCTTTTAAATATTTCTTCCTGTGCCGTAACGCTCAATTATGTTAATATGTCATAATTTGTTCAATTCTTATCAAATTGATGTATACCCCTTAATTTCCGATTCCTTTTTTATAAGAATAGATGTTGTAATGGATATTTTTTCTCTCTTTCTTTGGGTAGATAGGTCTTGCAGTCATGTTGCTGGGTCAGATGGTATTCCCACTTTGGTGACTCTGGGCATGGTTCCAAATGGCTTACACCTCGACCAACGGCTTGTTATTGTGCCCATTTTCCCCGTTAGTTGTTTCAATAATGATCATTTTTCTGTCACTTCCTGGATATGAGATAAAATCTCATGGTCATTTTAATTTGCATTTCTCTAATTATTAGTGATATGGTTTTGATAACTTGAATTCCTTTCTTTGAGAATGGCTTGTTCTTACCTTTTTTCCCATGGCTCTTGCATATGTGAATTAGTTCCTTATATATGTCAGAAAGCAGGACTTTTTTCTTCAAAGGTTTTTTTTCCTCCTAGTTAATTGTTTAATGTCTAATTTTAACCATGTTGGTTTCATTTCTGAAAATCATTTAAATTTTATTCAACAAGAATGGTCTATTTCTCTTCTGTGAACCTCTTTATTTTCTTGTTGACTGTGACCTCTCCTACATCTATTAGTTGTGAAAGGCACTTATTTCTCTGCTAATTCATTCATGATGTGACCTTTAATGTTTTTATTAACAATCACAGCTAGAATTTATGTAGAGCTTTAAGGTTTGCAAAGCACTTTATAAATATCTCATTTGATCCTTACAATATTCTTGGGAGGTTGGTACTATTATTATCTCCATTTTACAGATGAGTTAAGTGAGGCAGACCAAATGACAACCAAGGTCACACAACTAGTAAGGATCTGAGGCCAGGTTTAAACTCTGGTCTTCCTGACACCAAGTCCAGGGCTCTATTCATTGTATCATTGAGCTGCTTCAGCACCCAACATGGGACTGGGCACATAATTCTTCAGTATTTCCAGGATCCATGATATTATTGGGGTGGAATTTCTCTCTCTAATGCCAATTGAAATCTCTCTATGACTTAACATAGCCAGTGCTGTTGCATTAGCAGTAAGACTGTTCATTCTGTGTACTTGTCCTTTATCATTCAATCTACCTGAAAATATTCCTAATTATAACTCTTTGATTTAGTGAGTAGTTTTTAAGTTTCAGTGGGTGTAAATTCATCTAGGGCCAGTATGGTAATGAGTCTCTAATTTAGCTAGGTGTAGTAGGCATACATGTATCAGGTGGCCTTTTAATTGGTCAATGCCTTATCTGACTGTTGTGATTCACATAATCTTTTAAGGTTCCAACCCTGTGATAATTTCTAACTCTAGAAGTCAGGATAAGTGATGAATCAAGCCCCTCTGTGCAATTAGCTTCCTTTTGTTAGATATTACATATTTTCATCACAACCCCCAATTTTTTCCACCATTGTCATTCTCCCCACTGATCCTCATATGGCCATGAATCATGAAATACCATAGTTTCCAAAGAACCAAAGTTATGGGTCAATCAAAGGGTCATGGACGCATGGTGACTATAAATTGACTACAACTCATTATAATGAACTGGGCCCAAGAAAAAGGAGGGATAAATTTCACTAAAGATTTAAGAGTAGAAATTGAGATAATGTAGTCACGTAGCTAGGTAAGGGACAGCAGATGAAGGTCATGTATGCTATGTTAATACCCATGTAATGAAAAGAGACTGAAAGGGAACTCCCTACCCGCCACCATTTGGTTGACCCTCCATCAACCAAAGGATTTATGAGTCAACCTAGACAAGCATTACAATGGATAAGAAGATATAGATGTGTTAAGGGAGAATCCACATCAGTGGAGTCCTAGATATATTGAAGAATTACTTTCTTTCATTTTTGTGATTTTACTTATACTTTTCCCTATGCTTAGAATGGACTTTTGGTTTACTTTTCCTCTTCATCTCTGGCTGTTCAACGTCCTTCTTTGTTTTAAAGCATAGCTCAGGTGCCATTTCCTATAAGAAACCTTGCTTTAATTCCACCGGCTAAAGACAGTTTACCTCTTCTTAAATTTCTTATAAGATTATTGTTTCAACTATGACACATGAATGAATGAATAAAAAGCATTTATTAAATGCTTACTTTGTCTAAGATACAATACTGAACACTGAGGATAAAAATATAAAAATAATTATAGTTACCTTCCTCAAGAAATTTATATTAATAAGGAAAGACAATGTATTTAAGGGTGACCAGGGAGGAGTAGTTTGGACTGAACCATAGAGCAACTGATCAATTTTTCCTTTTCAGAAATATCTTCATTGATTTGATTATTGTTCCAAGAGCTAGAAGTAAAAGAAGGACAGAGTCTGATGGGGCTGCAGCATGTTGTAAAGATAATGGGAGAGCAACAGGTAATGTGGTAGATATTGGTCAGGCTAGTTATGGAGAAATATCACCAACTTTGAGCTGCAAGCAGGGCCTTATGGTAGGATCTAGGGAGTCTTGTCAAAGCCAAGAAAATATGGCATAAAGGTGGCCAAAGTACAGATTTATGGAGGTCACACAGAGTTGTCATGTCATGTCAGAATCAGGAATGAAAGATAGACAAAGATGGATATTAAAAGACCCAGAGGATGTTATGTAGCATGTTGAATAGATTCTCTATGGATGAGCAAAAAAAAGATAACAGGAATTCTACAGATTATGAAGATATAAATGAGTTGAAATCAGCATTAGAAGAGAGATTGTCCACATTGATAACCATGGAACAATCAAAATATCCTAGTATTGAGTATGACTCTATCTCTACCAATGTCTTCCCTTAATATCTCGTCATGGAGTGGACATGACTCTTGGAGCTCAATGGCTCTATCAAAGGCGTGTGAGCTCTGTCAGCTTCTACCAAGCTGGAAATACATTGAATACAAATCCATGATAGACCCTTTCTGTGGTCCTAACCAAGCCTATCCAAGGGTAGAAAGGAGCATCATTAAAGGATTTGCCACTGGGAGATTTATTTATTTTTTGGCCATAGCCGTTCACAAAACCAACTGATTTCATCAGTCTTGATCTGTAGCAGTAGAGGGTAACCCACCCTATTGAAATTAGGTCTTGAAGTATTAGAATATGAAACTAGAAGCTCTTTGAGGGCAAGATCTATCTTACCTCATCTTTGTATTCCCTTCAGCACTTGGTACAGTGCCTCGCCTATGATAGCTGCTTCAATGTTTGGACTGAATCCACTCTGATAGACTTACCTTAGTTTATGCTATAGCATTATTACAGTGAGGTTCTAATGTCCTTCTATTATCAGCCCCTATTGGGAATTAACTTTCTTATGAACCCTGCAGGTCCAGGTTCTCCTTGAGTTCTCAGGGTGGGTATTTCTGCTTGTAGCACTTCCAAATAAAGAAGGTGAAGTGAGCATGCTTGGAGGGAGGCTACCTATGTTGCTGGTCCCTAGGAAACTGAGCTTGCAGTTACCAATAAGTTTCACAGTTCTCTTTATATCAATCAATCAACAAACATTTATTAGGCACCTACTCATGTGCCAGGTGCTGTGGTAGCTGCTAGGAGTACAAATACAGTAAAGGAAACAATTGTGATACCTTCCATTTTTTTTTCTTAAGGTATAAAACTATCAGGGAAACCAAGGAAAACAGGGACTCTAACTCTTTTACAACCTTGGGTCCATTTTTGCTGTGGTGCTCTTTGGGGGCAAAATCACAAACATGTCATAAAAAGATTTTTTTTCTGAAGCAAAGTTCAGTGACTTCACCCAGCTCTGCTTAAATATACGATCTTGGTTTTAAGTTCACAAAGCCCTTCTCTCTCCCCCTCTCCCCAACTAGTTTCATTTCCAGATAAAACAAGGAGCTCAAATATAGTGTAAAAATACTAGTAGCTTTCAGCCTCCCATTTCATGCTGAGTCCCAGAGTGTGCGTGTGTGTTGAAAGTGGGGCAGGGGGAGGAGTGTTTTTCCAGGCCAGGTTCGAAGGGTGTGTGCATTTTCTCGGGTCTGTAGAGAAAAAGATTGCAACACAGACTCATAGAAGTCATTCAGGCTGGTGTCTTTATACAGTGGTTGGTTGAGAGACGGAAAAGCTGCCAAAGTCAGCAATTGAAGTAAGTAGACTAAATCAAGTTAAGAGGGAATGGGACAACATTTTGGAAAAGGAAAGAATACATGGGTAAAACCATTAACTAGACCTTCAGGGTTAAGATGATGAGATATAAATTGACTGGTATTTCCTGGGTTTAGAAGGGCAGGTCTTGATGTGATTAAAATGGCCTTGTGGGCCTTAACCCTCCTTGGTACCTATATCTCCTGCCAATATGCTACAGGTGTGGGTCCCACAGTAGGAGCAAATGAAAACTCGTGTGCCTTGGATTCAGCATCTACAAATACATTTATCCAGCCCGTCATCCTCAATTAGTATTTGAGTGCCCATAATGCAACACTGTTTGTTCAGAATATACTAACGACCGCAAAGAACACTTAGGCAGCTCTTTTTAGATATTTTAAGCCTTCTCTCCACATATTCAGGCTGATCTTGTAGGAAAAATGGATTTCATCCAGTTGGCATTGCTGCCCACAGTAAGAATGGGGAGGAATGGTTATAATGAAAAGTGTTTTGTATTTCAAGGGTCATTCAGTTAAATAAGTTGGTAATTGTAGTGTTTACTACCAGTATGCCATTGATTCAGACTTTGTCAGGATTAGGAGCTAGTGACTAAAAGCAGAGATTGTTGCTTAGTGATGTGAAACTTTAAGATCAATTCACTTTATATGGTAGCAATTCCTAAGGAAAATGATATTCCTAGAGTCAAATACTTCTGATGCTGGTTTTCAGTTTGGAACCACTACTAGTCTGTGACAATGTGCTTCTTCAAAGACCTGTGACTTTTTATTTGTTTATTTTTCAGAGGGATATTTCTACTTCTTTTTAATAAATCTTCTAGGCATGATTTTTGAGGCCTTTGCCTATCCTGGTCTTTCTTCTTTGGACTCCATATAGTTTATCAGTCCTTCCAAAATTTGGCATCTAGTACTGAGCACAAACCTCCAGATATAGTCAGACTAAGGCAGAGTACAGTGGGACTCATGCCCAGTTTCTGCCAAGGTATATTATATGCATCATACATCCTGCTTAAATAATAATTTCAAATAGCATTTTTTTAGTGTTTCATATATTACCATAGAAAACCCTTAGGACTTGTGGTAGTTAGAAGACCTGAATTTTATTCCCAGTTCTTTCTCTAATTCCCTATGTGACCTTAGATAACTTATTTAACCTGTCTTGAGTTCATTTTATTCTCTGTAAAATGTATGTACTCTCTGCTTGATAGGGTTATTATGTATAGAATACTAGAAACTAGGTCCAAAGAGGAGCAGAGACTTGCCCCCACTCATGCAGGTAATTAGTGGCAGAACCGGGGCTTTTCCCCCAGTCCAGCGCTCTTTCCTGGACTTGCCTGCCATAATAAACCTTTTATAAATGTTAATTGAATTCATCTTCAATGATATTTAGTATCTTCAAAGATTTTCAAGAAGGCAAGAGATAAAGAACAGAAGAAGCTGTAGGATGTTTGAAGAAATTGGAGCCATGGCTGAAAGTAAGATGCCTGAATATGACATATTGCCAAGGTTAAATAAATTTGATACTTAAGACTAGATGATGATTGTTTGATCATTTCATTTTTTAAAAAAAGGATTAGGTGTCTTAGAGTTTCCTTATGTCTAAACAAGTGTGATTAACTTCAATTAGGATTGCCAGGTAGAGAATTGTGTTGTTCTTGTAGTGGGTTTCATAGTATTTCATTTAGACGTTTGGAAAAACATACATCCCTATTCAGAGCTGCTGTTACTGTTCTGATTTGTAAGTTCAGCTCAATTATAGATCATTCAAAACTAAAAGAAAAAAATTTATAGCATCAAACCTTGGTGGCACTGTGCCTGAATCAAAGGCAGCAAGAATGCATTTTACCCCCTGTAGCCAATTATGATGGAATGTTCTCCTTTCTTCTTAGAACAGATATTTGAGGTCCTATCGCTGTGACTCATTCTCTGCTAAAAATGTTTACGTTTTATATTGAATTAAATGAATATTAAAAAAATATTAGAAATGACAAATTATTGAAACAGTGCAAGATAATCCATTTGGGTACTTTGAATGTATGCTCCATTGTATTGGGCAGATGTGAATGAGTAGCTTAGAGTTATAGATCAATTTAAAATTTATTAAGTGCTTTACATTTTTCAGTATTGTTAATCTCATTGACAGATAAGGAAATTGAGAGTCAGAGAAGTTACTTGACCCATATGTAACAGAGTCAGGTTTTCAGACTCCAAGTTCTGGGTTTTTTCTATTACACCCCACTCTCTACCCCCAAAGAAACTTATGTATGAATTTAAATGTGAGACTGCCCAATTGAACATTGTTAAGTATTTATTTTTATTTTTTAAGAACAGCATTAGGTGAAATGATATTACAGGGGGTTAAGAAATTCCATAGAAAGAATATTTAAAAAGCTAATTGATTGAATGATGTCTTAGCAGGATTTTGTGGATTTACTGAGGGGCTTTAATTTATTAAAGATGTTATTGACATATGATGTTGTTTGGGGTGACCTTTGTGGGATATGCCTATAAATATCAAGTACCAAACTCATTACTTATGGGTGTATTCTGTTTGCTGTCATTAATTGATTCCATGAAAACATGACAATAAGGGTTATAGGAGCTGTTAGGTTCCATAGGGTGAAAGAATACCAAATGACATTCCAAGGTAGGGGAAAAGTAAGTATGACATTGATATGGGATTGATTGTAATGTATTACAATATTAAGAAGCAGTGCTGTTTGAGCAATGTCACCCATCAGAAATGATAAGGTTTCTTAAGCAAAGGGTTAATCAGAATACTATGATCAACTTTTATAGGTTCCATAGAGGTGAGCCACTTTTGGGGACATTGATTGCTTTTCCTAGGGAAGATGTGTATGTACCCATTGGAACCTTGTTGAGATGATCGTGTGTTCCGAGATTAAGAACTAGAAGGAATCTTGGAGGTCTTTGAATCCAACCCCCTCACTTTGCAGATGGGGAAAGTGAGGCACAGGGAGGTCAAGTAACTTGCCTATAGTCATATAGCTAATAAATATCTGAGGTAGAATTGCAACCTAAGTTTTCCTGAATGTTTCCAATTCCAACATTATCTAATATACCATGTTGCTTCTCTGTATCCATGAAGAATGCAAATGATTCTGCCACTTCTCAAAGAATCGAAGATGTCTCCTGAGCCTGGGTACTTACTGACTTCTTGGTGTCTCATTGAGGGTGAGTGATGGTGTCTCATTGAGGGTGAGTGATTATATCTCAGATCATAGGACATGATTTGATTGCTTCAGACTATTGTGTTTAGAGCCACCCCTTTAAACTGACCATATACAAAGGAGCAGATAGATTTAGAAGAATTGGGAAGATCCAGAAAGAATCTTGAACAAATCAGAGACCAAAGGAACTTTTGAATGTGGGGCAAAATGGACCAAAGCCATGTGATTTTTTTTAGAAGGATCTCAAGACTGAATTTGGTTCATGTAAATACAGTGTTTGATGTCCTGGGTCATGGACTACTTCTATGATGGTTTCATCTGAGATGTTAAAGAAATCTTAACTCTAGCAATCCCAGTTCATTTTCCTTCTGAGGAAGTCTAAACCCTTAGTGTGATGCTGTAGGGCTCAGGTCTGTAAAGGTATCTGGGTTAAAGGAGAAACCCATTGGAAAAAAGAACAGTTTCTTGACAAGGAAAATGGGTACCTATTAATTGGGAAATAGTTGAATAAAGTGGTGGATGAATATTGTGGATACTGTTGTGCTGCATTTATGAAGCATTTACTATATGCCAAGCACTATGCTAAGCATTGAGGAAACAAACAGAAAATCATGACAATTTGCTCTCAATGAATCCACGTTCTAAATGGGGAAGACAACACACATGGGAGCATTCAGATATAGGGTGGATAGCAAGGACTGGTGGTCCTTAGGTATGGTGACAAGGAAGATGACAAGCAATTTTCTTAAGGATCATTTCTATTGCCAATGCCATATCTATTTCTGATGTTGAATCATTTGACTGTGTCAAGGATTCTAATAGCAAGAATTGTCTTCCTCAGTCTTCGGTAGCTGACTGGTGAAGGGGCAGAGGTTGCAGCATCTGCAGAGATAATTGCCAGCTCAGGTCTCCACAAAGTTTATTCCCCAGAACAAGGGAACCAGAGAGGGTAGTTGACTTGTCTGGAATCACACAGCTAATGTCTGAAGTGGATTTTAAACTCAAGTCTTAATTCCAAGACCAGAATTCTCTATTGCTATCTTTCCTACAAAGATGTATTGGCTAGGTTGGCTTGTCTGTACAATTGTGGTACTTGGCTAGAGTTAGTGATAATACAGATGAAGAACTTAGAAAAAAACTTTGGAAGTTTTGTATGATATGATTCAGAACAAATTAAGCAGAATGAGAACAATTTACCTGATGACCAAAATAAAATACTGGAAAACAACACTGAAAGCCTTCAGATCTGGCTTCAGGGCATTGACCAATAGTGATTTAAGAAGACTGATGGCAAAACACGTTCCCTGATCCTTAGCACAGATGTGGTGACCTATGGAAGTGGAATAAGACATATGTAATGAATGCATAGATTTGTTCTGCTTAGTTGTACTTGTCCTAAGAGAGGGTTCTCTGGCGGATCAGGCATAGAGTCATCTAAACTAACAAGGATGTTAAAAAAGAGCATCAATTAAACATATTTTTAAAAAGTTGCATTGAGTATTTATGGGACCCTCTGAGTCCTATATATTGTTTTACATTTTTGAAATTGAAATGAAGCCTGTCCTGTGTCTGTTAAGCATTGATACCTCGAGTGTTTAAACAGAAACAAGGGGACTTCTAACCTATATAGCTTTCATTCTAAGGGCATCCTGGTACATGATAATAAAGAATGTTTGATCTCTAAAAGGCAGCAGGACTGTAAGAGAAAGATGTTGGACCTACGGTCAGGATTGTTGTTGTTGTTCAGTTCTTTGTGACCCTGTGGACATACTGTCCATGGGGTTTTCTTGGCAAAGATACTAGAATGGTTTGCCATTTCCTTCCTCAACCCATTTTACAGATGAGGAACTGAGGCAAACAGAGGTTAAGTGACTTTCCCAGGGTCACACAGCTAGTAAGTCTCTGAGGCCGGATTTTAACTCGGGCCTCCCTGACTCCAGGCCCAGCATTCTATCCACCCAGATGTTTAGCTGCCTCTATTCAAATCCAAGGTTTGGAACTAACATAGTGATTGTAGATGAGTTATTTCCATTCTCTGAGTCTCGTGTTCCTCCTCTTCAAATAGGAACAAAATACTAGCCCTGCCTCCTTCACAGTGTTATTATAAAGAAGGTGCTCTGTAAAGAACCCAAGAAACACGGCAGCTCTCATTATTTGGATGACCATAGGACTGCTAGAGATAAAAAAAGCTGTGACTCTATGTGATCACTTTGAGAGCCTAGAACTATACTTATTATTTTCAGACCTTGTTGCCATCTTGACTTCGTTGAGTCAATAAGCATTCGTTAATTGGCTATCACTGGGCTAGGGAAGTTGTTGTTGTTCAGTCATTTCAGTAGTGCCTGACTCTTTGTGACCCCATTTGGGGTTTTCTTGGCAAAGATAGTAGAGCAATTTTCCATTTACTTTTCTGGGCTAGGAAAACAAACACAAAAAAATGAGACAGTACCTGTCCTCAAGGATCTTATAGATTGCAATTTCTTATTCTGTTACCATAAGTACATAGTTTGCACTGCATGGATTGGTTGACTTTCTTCCACTGTTGCTTGGGGACCCAAGGGAATAAGTGCTTTATACCCAAGGCATGTATGTCTGGATATGAGGCCAGGAAGCAGTTTGCAAACATCTGAACGCCCAAAGCCCTTTGACAGTTTTTGTTTTTTTTTTCATATACCCTTTTACTAAGAACTGCAAAGCTGGTGTCTCTGAGCATTTAGCCATTTCCCATAATAGCTGTGTTGCTTCAGAATTCCCCGGCAATGATCATCACTACACAGCAAAAGTATGTATTGGAGAAGGCAGAGAATGAGACTGGAAATCAAGTGGTGTTTGTGCAGAGCAGCTCTTCGGGGAGAGCCTTCCAAGAAAGCTCAGCACGGAGCTCTGTAAGCTATTAAGCCTCTCCATTAGAGTTATCTTTCAAATACATTTTTGGATCCCACTTTGACTTCAATGACTAAAAACTTCTTTCTGCAATAGGTATCCTAACCCAAATGCTCTGGCAACCTAAATATTATGAATACTCTTAGTCTACTTCGTTAATTCTTCCAAGAATAATCTGGACTCTAGGCTGATGACTCAAATGCTATTTTCTTTGAGTGGAAAACACAGTAGAACTTTTAACCTTTGCTTTACTCAACTCGGAGGTAGGATCAAATTCATCTTTTTGTATCTTTGTTGCAAAGGAAGTATTTTTTATGGCTGTTGTAAATTGGTTTCCTATGATGGGTCAACGTGCTTTCGAGGACAAAGGCATGAATTTTACATAAAACAGGCATACTTACACCTCTGGGGGATTTACAGTCTTCCTGCTTTTTCTTCTCACCTCTTTAAGCTTTGATCTTGAAGAAGTGATGCTCTGTTGCTGTTGAGATGAATAAATCCAGAAGCAGGTAAGAGGTTGAGGTTGGATTCTAGCTCTTTCTCTCTCTCTCTCTCTCTCTCTCTCTCTCTCTTTCTTTCTCTTCCTCCCTCTCCCTCTCCCTCTCTCCCTTTTTTTCTTCCTCCCTCCCTCTCCCTTCCCTCCCACTCAATTTATCAAGGGTGGCCTTTTCCAAGAACACTTCTGTAACACCTCAATGTCCTTAAAGTTTCTGTTTGTTTTTCCTCTCCTGACCTTTACACATTAGAAGATGAATGCAGGGTCTGATGTCTGGTAGGTTTCTAAAACTCATAAGACACTTTGAGAGGGCAATCCATTTAAATCTGACAAGCATTTAATAAGCACCTATTTTGTTCCAGATACCGTGTTGGTGCTGGGACTAGTCCTGACCCTCACAAATCTGGCATTCTATTGGGGACCACAGCATGTAAATGAATAAGTATATCTGTGTTATTCTGAGGAGGAGAGAGAGATCACTAACAAATAGGAGAATCAGGAAAGCACTGCCCTGGGAATTGGCACCTTATCTGAATCTTAAAGGAATTCTAAGAGGTGAAGGTGAAGAGGAAGTACATTCCAGGTATACAGCTAATGCAAAGGCATGGAGTCTGTACAATAGGGGATGTGGAACAGAGATAAAAGAATAACATAGCCTTTAGTATTTCTTAATGTGACTGTTTTCTCCAGAGGCAGAACAGGCCTGTCTTCTTGGATTTCTGAGTGACACATTTAAAGAAGCCCTTCAAGTTTATAGCTAAATAGTAAAACATCACTGTCAAAAACCCAAGGAATTGCAAATCTGAGGGTTTACCAAAGCACTTTCAAAGGTCTATCACAAAGTTCCCAAGGGGTCAGTATACTGGAGTTTATACCTAACAGGCTTAGCATTGGTGAAATATCTTCTCTTCCAAAAGAACAATAAATTTGCTCCAGTCACATGCTGTTTTTGCCTCTTATAGAAAAATGTGTGGCAATATCCCAATTTTCTCTCTCTTCGATTTCTTCCAGTATCCTCTTCTAGGATGTTCTTGCTCATCTTCATCTGAGGTTGACATTTCTATTGTGCAACATAACATTGCCTTGTGGTTGTATCCAGTATTGTAGCAGCAGTTATTCCACGAAGCTGAGGTAGCATAGCAAAGCTCTCAAACCTATTATTTTGGTATATTATTGCCAACCATACTAATACCTCACTTAGATATCTGGAGGAAGCTCATGCTGTGACCTTACCTATTTGGCACATAGCGGAATGCGCAGAATGCAGCCAAAAAAGCTTCTGAATAGTCAACAGAAATGCCACTTAATTCATGCTTTCATTCATTAAAGTAGATATAATTCATATATGGAGAGCTTCTCAGGACCTTATTAAGACCCAATTAGACTTAGTTTAGAGACAATTCTGACACATTTGGCTCATCTTCTTTCCCAGTTTACACTATCAGAAACAGCAACATTGAAGGCATGGATCCTCTACAGATGGAGCAGTGATAGCTAGAAACCTGACATTGATTGTAAGCACACAAAAAAAACTATAAAAATCAGAACCAAGGACTAAAAAAATGCCTAACAGTATAATTATTTATTATATGGTCCACTAGTCTATAAGAATGCTTTATGACATCACAGAATTACAAGGCATACAATAACTGATGGTCATAATATTTCTAAAGCATCAGTAGAAGATATGGGTAGGGACTTGGACCAATGTCTTAATTAGTATAAGAAAGTCTTGGATGAGGAATTGCAGGTCAGCCTCTGTTCTACAACTTAGAATTTTCAAGAGTTGCCTAGAACACTGAAAAATTAAAATTAAGTGACTTTCCCAGAATCAGACAGCCAGTTTGTGTTAGGAATTGTACCTGAGCCCATCTTCCTGATTCCAAGACTGAATTTCTATTCATTATTCCATGCAGCTTCTCAAATCATGAATTAAGGGTTAAATTATGTGCAACATTCTCTTTTTAAGGAGTTAAGGATGCAATATACTTTAGAAAGGTTGTTACACAAAAGCAAATTCTTTTGGATACTTAAATGGACATCTAGAAAATCCAGTTTCAAGGAATAGCTTATTTATTTGATGTTTATTCAGCATTTATCTATTAGTGATAAACGAAGCATACTGCCTAATGCCAGCGGTTCTCAACCTATGGGTCACGACCCCTTTGGGGGGAAGGACCCTTTCACAGGGGTCACAGGGGTTGCCTAAGACCATCGGAAAACACGTATTTCCCATGGTCTTAGGAACTGAGACACCGCTCCTCTAACGGGTCTGCCCACATGCAGATACGTCCACATACGAGTATTAAAGGGTCGTGGCATTAGGAAGGTCGAGAACCACTGGCCTAACCTGTTCTAGCCTTATATCATTGGCTACAATCTTAGAGGCATCCCTAGAAGACGACTCTGCCTTTCACTTGTTTTACTTTGTACTTTGCTTTCGGGAATCTTTGACTATAGCCCCACAGATGAGGGCAAAAGGCTTCCCCAGACATAATATAAACATTTAAGCAACAGTTATTGATTACAAAGCCATCTTTATTTCAGCTCATAGAAAATACAGAAGATACAAAGTACAGAAGACCCATAAACAATTCAGAGAAGGGCTCATAAAAGACTGAGCAATCAGTACAATTCTTCCTCTCCTTTGGTATCATTTTTTTTTCACTGCATCCCAAAGTCCTCTAGACTAAGTGAGGCTCCATGATTTGTAACACCCCTGGAAAGGGATTTAGGGTTGCTAGTCTGTCAATACCTCAACATTCTGGTGAGTTTCTCTTTTTAACAACAGCATCCATCCCTTTGGGGGCTTGGATTCTTTCTGGAAGGGAAACATCTGTAGGACTTCTAGTCAAGTAACACCCTGGAAATCTGGTTCGTCCTTTTCCTATGTCACCAGGACACTGAGGACTTAGAAATCTTCCAGAAGAGAGAAACATTTGCTAGAAAGTCAACTCCCTTCTTACTGGACCTGTGCAGTTAGAATAGGATTAAAATAGTAGAGTACAAAGTCCAGATCTATTGTGTGTATATGTGTGTATCTCTCTCTGTCTCTGTTTCTGTCTCTCTGTGTCTCTGTCTCTGTCTCTCTGTTTTTGGGTCTGCATCTCTGTCTGTCTCTTTCTCTCAACTTTTCATCCTTTGTGATTACTCTTCCTAACACTGGGAGCTGCATGCTTGATCCTCTTCTATCTCTAGCAAAGAAATTCTGATTTTCTGAAATTACAGGAAATTCTGATTTTCTGGATAGAAGACTGGGTCCTTGGACTCTTGAACTTGGGATTACTCTTGATAGGCAACCTCTGATGTTAGAGCTGCCCAGAAAGTGCTCTCTCTAAAGGTTTGGATTCTAAGATTCTAAAACTTTGGGTTACAAAGGAACCCTCAAGGCTAGGGCTGTCTTGAAATTCCTGTTCTGTCCAGCAGATCAGATTCTGAGATCACCATCTGGGAAATTCCACTCCCTCTTTTCTCTTCACCCCACCCTCCCTATTCCCCAACTAAGAATCTGAAGTTCAGGAATGAGTATAGGAATAGTGCTCCCAGAGCACATTTTTTGCCTCTGTCATGTATCTCTCTAAAGTCACTGTTAGCAACACTCCCCAAATGAGATTAATCTTTTTTTGAGTGTTGAGATCTTCCATGCCTGGGTGGTTCTGGAAATTATACTTGTCTCAGACACTTAATTGTACAATGTTCCTTTAGGTTTGTAATACTTTGTTCCTTGTAATGGTGTATCACATTATGCAAGTGTGTAAGCATATAAAGATAAGACGTAAGAGAATATAAAGATAAAAGAAAAGAGGACAGGGGATATTCCTTGAGGGATATGCTGTGAAATCAGTAGGAAAAGGAATAAGTTTTCAGTTGCTAATAGATTGAGTTATCTTTCTCTGGACTCTGAATTCTGCTCATCTCTGGCACTGGGACTGAGCATCTACAGGTGCTCAGTTGTCTGGCAGGTGGCTATGATATTAAAGGTATGATATTAAAGGTCAGGAAAGCCCCTTTATATGCCTGGAGAGGTGTAACTTATTTGTTTCTGGGGAGTTATAAGGACAAGTATCAGATGATTTACTAGCCCAATGAATTATATCATGGGAATTTTGAGTTTGAGGTATTTGTAAGTTCCAGATGACTTGTAATATTTATAAGACTTGCAGAAAGTTTCATGTAACTGTCAGGTGCTAAAAACCAAGATGTCAGAGGCTAGAAAGTTGTCTATGGTTGAGTCAATGATGAATATCATGTCAAATGTCTATAGTAAAAGTCACGTCAGTTTCTGGAAAAGATGATTATAAATATGTATGGATTTCTAAGTTATTTCATTTGTGTATGTTATTATTTAAACATTTGTAATTAGAATAATTTAGGGTGAACAAGACAATTAGAAGATAATGATGTATCATTAATAAAAAGCCTTACTGCTGACACCAACAAATATAAAGTATGTGAAGAAACAAACATCAACACATATTAGGCCTATAACAAAATAATTTTAATCAATATAAAGCAATCACCAAAATAAGGAGGCCAAAAGAGCCTTGAAACTGCCTCAATCAGCCAACATTTGACAAGTGGTACAATATGGCAGACAAGGGCAATGCCAATTTGGAACATATAATAATTTGCAAAATTTTAGGGAAGAAGATGGAGATAGGGTAGGTGAGAGATTATCAATAACATTGTCTCAGAGAATGGGGAGCTATGGTGGAGGGATAAATGAGCTTACAGAAAATCTAGTGTGGGAACAAATTCAGTCAAATCATCCTAAGAACATTTAAGGAAGAAATTGTAAAAAAAAAAAGATTAAAAATGGAAAAGAAATTTGTCAAAAATTTTAGAACAAACTTTTTTTATCCATGATTAATAGCTGAGCCATTATTTTGATAGCAGTAATATTATGGTCTTGGATGAAGCAGAAATGGTATTAAAAATAGGAAAAGTATGGGTCAGAGATAGGGGAGTTAGATGGTATAGTGGTTGGAGTTACTGGAGTCAAGAAGACCTGAGTTCAAATGTGGCTTCAGACACTTACTAGTTGTATGACCCTGGGCAAATCACTTAACCCTGTTTGTCTTAGTTTTCTCATTTGTGAAATGAGCTGGAGAAAGAAATGGGAAACTATTCCAGTATCATTACCAAGAAAACCCCAAATGGGGTCATGAAGAGTTGGACATGATTGAAAACAACTGAGCAATAACAACAACTAAACCTTATATACTCATCTTCTCTACCTCATGAATAATGAATGCAAGTATGTTGTGTAACAGATAGATGAAAATCTTTCTCCAACCACACCCTGCCTAGCCTCACTGTGATCTGGCAATGTAACCTAAGTACTGGGAAAGTCATAAGGGGGATTTTTCAAAGTCGTGGAGTTAATTTAAAAACTTTTGTAGAATTAAAAAACATGTTTTTTATATCTTACATGTTATATATAACACATATATGTTATAAATGTAAGCTATTAAAATACTACTGCTGTTTTTAACTCAATAAAACTACTTTTTTTTTTTTGGGTGGGGGGAGTTTGAGGGTTAATTCCTTAACTTGCTTGTTTTTCACTCAATGAAAATGTGTGTGTGTGTGTGTGTGTGTGTGTGTGTGTGTGTGTGTGAACTTTATTATTAATTAAAATGTTCCCTCTGCTTGGGCAGGTTGTATTGATTGAACTGCAATTCAGTCCACCTGATAACAGTTATTCAGATATCCTAATCTGGATCACAATGTGCCACTTCCCCTCTAGGAGTTCTACTAGTTGCCTTAAGGAAGAGTTTGAATTAGGTCATCTGGGACAAGCACTTCCCTGCCCTACGGTGGTTTGGAAATTGTGCCTCCAGTGTGTTACTGTACACAAGAATTCTTGAACTTATATGTGATTCTGAAGAATTGTAACTTACGTGTGATTGGATGTATCACTTCCTATGTCTCAGAGAATAGAATTTTCTGGCATTTAAATATGTTCACTTATTAAAAAAAAGTCTTTCTTTGCACCCGCTACACATTGTGCTCCTTGCCTAGCTTTCCCACCTACCAAGACCAAAGGGGTCTTGACTCTGAACCTCTTTTGCCCTGTGTGCCTGTCTATGTGAGTGCCAAACCACTTTATTTTTCTTCATTTTCCAAATAGTCCCAATCCTGCTAGACTTCTCTAAAGGCAGGAAGATGGCAGTCTTTATGAGTTCTTGGGAGTCTGTTTAGTCTTGTAACCCATCATTTTTCCATTTTCCAGGTAATGGATCTTTTGGATTAGAGAATGTTTCTACACCCCTCCCTCTGCCTTGTCCCCATAGATGCCATTGCCCCTGGATGGGGAAAGGGGGTGAGAGGGAAAAGAATCCCTACTTTCCCCCTCTGATAATCCAAGGAAAAGAAAATAGGAATAAGGTCCCTCATGAGAAGGCTCTTTCTGGATCCCCCCTAATTCCAGTGCCTTTACTTGATTGACTGTTTTCAAGTTATCTGGTATACATTTTGTATGTACAGAGTTGTTTGCATGTTGTCTTTCCCATTTGACTGTGAGTACCTTAAGAGCAGGGATTGTCTTTTACCCAGAATGCTTGACTATAGAGAGAGTTTAATAAACGTTTGTTGACTGAGAAAGGCAAAACTCTGTGGAGTCATTTCTCCTTACTTCTATATAACACAGAATGGTCAACTTTTCTTAATGTACATACACCAGTTATAATCAATACAATTCCCCAATTTTAGGGCTCATTGAGTAGTTTCTTTGTCATCCCAACAAAGTATACATCCAGATCCATGGGAGGTGTTTCTTTTTGATCAGGTTTATACCCTTAATTTCATCAAATGTTCATCAAATTCCACAGCTACTTATATGTGTATATGTTATCTCTAGAACATAAACTCCTTGATGGTAAGGAATTTTCCATGTTTGTCTTTGTGTGCCCCAGTACCAAGGTGCTTAGACTTCCCTAGGCACTTTTAAGTGCTAATTGATTGACCTTAGATGGCCTCTAATTTAACCTGCATCTGACTCAGAGACCCCTCTACAATCTATCGGACAGATGGCCATTCAATCTTTGCTTTAAGAACTTTAATGAGGGGAAGTACACTATCTCTCAGTTTAGAGTATCAGCATTCGTGGGGGAGATTTTTTTCCCTCAAGTCTAAATCTGCCTAGTCAACTTCTATTCCTACCTCTTAGCTTTGGCTCTCTGGAGCAGATACAACAAGCCAAATTGTTCTTCCACACTCCCTCAGGTTTTCTTTTCTCTAGGTCGAATACTCTAATTTCTTCATAAAGTGTGAACTAGAGACCCACCAACATCTTAACTGTTTTCCTCTGGATTATTGATAGCATATCAGTGTTCTTCTTAGAATATGGTAGCTAGAACAGCCTGGGCCAAAGTAGGAACACAGGTGTTTGCTGCAGTTAGGGAAACATCTAGGGAGGGAGGAGTATTGGCCCTGGAATCAAGAATACATAAGTCCAATTCAGTTTCAGGCATCTACTAGCTGTGCAACCTTGGGCAATCATTTTGTTGAAGCAGTGAAGTTTCTTCTCATAAAAACATTGTGTATTTCAAACTAGGTACTACACTCTATTGTGTTATCTTGTATTCTTAAATGTGTAGATGTCTAAGTAGGAATTCCCCAGCTAGATTTTAAGTTTTTTAAGAAAATATGGTTTGTACTTTTGTAATCCCATGTTGTGCCCAGCATGGTATTCGCTATAGAGGAGTTACTTATTCAACAGATACTTTGTTGAACTGAGTTGAATAAAGGTGAAGAGTTAAAGGCATTTTCTAGACCAACCTTTCTATAGAGTATAAGTAACAACACATTATTGGGGAGAGGGGGGAAGTGTTCACTTTTGTGTAGACTTTATACGCAAGGATGCAGGTTCTCTCCAGTGAATGATAGGTATAGTTTGCTGTAGTCTCCTGAGTATGGTAAAAATGGTGAACAGTTTCTCAATGGTCTTTTCAACTCTGTAGTTTATGATTTAGGAAAAATAAGCTATGTTTTAACTATTAAACTAATATGTTTGCTGAATTGTTTTGAAGGAAATGTGAAACAGAAGAAAATTCATTTCAATGGGCTCCAGATGCAATGAGCTATTGAGAGGAGTCTTCCTGGGCATGTCATGGTTTAAAATTCTAGTTCCCACTAGAGGCAGCTCTCTATAGCCACACCCACAGAAAAACAGTTAATGCTGTCAAAACAATTGTTTGGCTTTTGAAGGCCAGCCTTCTAGATGACAGACAAACAGCATCTCTGATGGTATTGTCTACCACTGTCAAATATTTTGGCATCTCACAGATTAGAGCTTTAACATTATTGAAAGAGCTCCAAAAAGAAAAAGAGAAGGAAGATTAAGAATTTAGGAGTAGTGGTGCATGAGGAAAGATGAAAAGGAATTAAGATTGGCCAAGAGTTGGCTAAAAATTGAAATAAAGGCTTTTTTAAAAAAAAAAGCATAATCATTGGAGAATGAGTGGATTGTTTGAGAGAGTTCAAAGGGAGTCTCATGTGAAATAATCAGATGAAATTAAGCCATGGAAAATTTTGGTTGAAGTACAGAAAACATTTTCCAAGTGGGTTGTTAATTGGACTGTGAAATGATTCATGTCCCACAGGCAGTGTTGGAAGTCCCATCATCTGAGTTATTTAAAACTGAACTGGATGAAAAGAAAAGTTTGGTTGAAGAAAAAAAATTCCAAGTGCCAGCGATAGTTCTAAGTCTTTGCTTGACCCCTTGACAACAATTGCAAAGTCAAGGTTGTGTCTCCAGTGTGTAATTTCCTGGTGGAATCTGATAAGAAAAGTGGCTGATTTGGGTCATGTAACTAGAATAGCCCTTTCTTTCCCCTTTGAATTACCCATTTTCATTGTCTTCTGAATCAAATATTTGTGTGTATAGAGGAAAGAGGGTTTATAGTGGAATGAGTGCTGGACTTGCAATCATAGAGGTACAGAGCCTCAGTTGGAGAGGGCTTCAGAGGCCATCTCATCGCACCTGCATCTGAACAAGGATGCTCTCTACTACAATATTTGTTAGCCTCTTTCTGAAGACTTCCCTGAGGGAAGCCATTCCAGAGCAATCAAATTTAGGTTACAGTTCTATTTCTGCCCCCTTTTGGCCCTGGGAAAGTCACTTATCCTTTCAGGACTCAATGTCCTCAGCAAAATGAGGGAATTGTACTAGATGATTTCTAAAGTCTCCTCCAACTTGGATAATCTATGAGTCTGTATGCTTGTCTTATTTTAGCCATATATCTGCCAGGAGCAGAAATTATTGATCACCTATTATGTTCAAGACACTTATGGGATATAACCATAAATAAAAATGGTCCCAGACTTCAGTGAATTTATTGCTTTTTTTTTTTTTTTTTTTTTTTTTAGTACTTCAGGGATCTGTTATTTCACTGATGTGGCTACTGCTCTTGGAACCTGTCAGTGACATTGTAAAGAATCTAAATTTCTATGGCCCAAATATTCATTACTATGTAGGTAAAATGGTTATAAGTTTTTCTGAACTTAGAGAGATTTGGCCTTCATTGTCAGGCCTGGACTTGAAATTTTTCCAGTCTGGAAGGACCTGGTAGAGCTTGTCTTATCCTCTTTGAATCTTTGGGAATCCCATGTCTGCTCCCCACCACTGTAAGACATCAGAGTAAAACCTGAATGTAAAAAAAAACCCAAAACAACTTTTTTTTCTTTTTCTTCTTTTCTTCCCTCTTTTTTTTTTTTTTTTTTTGGTAAATGTCTTTTCCTTGTAAATCACAGTCATTTCCAAATGTATTCATTCCCCTCTCCCTCCCTGGCAAACCATCTCTTGCAAAAAAAAAAATGTTAAAAAGGGAGGGGAATCAAGAAAAATGAAAACCAAGCAAATGCAGCCAACCCTGTCTGGTGGTACATATACAATGTTCCTTAGCCATAGTTCCCATAGTCCCCCTACTCATGCAATGAAGAGTCCCAGAGATTAGGATACCAAGTCCCAACCCTTTTCTTGGTCCAAATTTGGTCACTCTAACTATACAGCATTCAGTTTTGTTTCTTTGTTCTTTTTATTTATGTTATTATAGCCATTGTTTATGCTGTTTTCCTCATAGCAGATTGTCTGTCTATCTATCTATCTATCCATCTATCCATCTGTCCATCTGTCCGTCTATCTATCTATCTAACTCTATATCTATGCATATAATAAGGTATTATTTACAATTCAGAGAGAAATAAGACTGCTGCTGGGGAGGTTAAGGCTGGTAGATTGCTTGAGTTTGAGAGTTTTGAGCTAAAGTGAGGATAAAGTTTTGGTGTTTGTGCTAAGAGCAACACCAATACAGGAGGACCCAGGAGTAAAGGGCCACCAGGTAGCCTATGGAAGGGCCAACTTCCCATGTTATAAAAATGGAGCAGGTTTAAGCTTCTGTGCCAATCTATAGGGATCAGGTGGTGAGCAGTTGTTGCACTTCCAACCTGAGCAAGATAGGGATACTAATCTAAAAAAAAAAGTCAGCAAGGCAACATGATACAGTGTCATGATCAATCATTTTGAAGTCAGTTTTCCTTTTCTGGGTATTAGTTTCCCAATCAAGGGAAGAGATCTCTGAGATTCCTGTCACCTCTTAAACCTACAATTCTATGAAAATAGGTCAGAAAGATGGTAACTTGGTCAAGATCCACAGCCAATAACAAGCAGAGCTTGCAATCAAACAGTGGGGGTGAAAGTAAGAGGTCATGGAAGAATGTAAGAGTTCATGGTGGCATTGACAGGCTCTTACCCTGATTTCTAGAATAAAAAAGAGGGAAATTTAGTAATAGCAATCCAATAGACTTTTTAGAAAGGGCTCTGCAAGAAGATGTTTTTAAAAATGGGTTTCCAAAAGAGTAAGCTGCATAGCTATTACTGGCTTCATAAAAATGTGCTCTCTTATTTGAATGTTTCCTATCTGAAGAGTTGGGTCACATAAGAAGGCTGCAAAGACCTCATTGGCTCAGGGGCTGGAACACATGGAAATCCTGGTTCAATGAAGGTTCTGTTTGAAGGATAATTCTAGTGCGCTTTAGACTGATGCCAGTTCAAAATGGTTCAAGAAGTGTTTTATTTTATGATTGTTTTTTCCTTTACTCAAGTCCTCTGATGCCTCATGATGGATGGATGTGAGCTTGTGTTCTTGAAGGCTAGTGCTTTTCTCTGTCATTTTTCTGATTGCCGATATTAAGCCCTCTGTGATGTTGGTTCATTGAATTGTGACCTCATTCTGGTTGCTGGTATCCTAGACTTTGGAGATCAAATTGCTCTTGCTCCTAATTCCTGTTTTGGGGAAGTTTGAAAGGTTGTGAAGATTTTTTTTCCCCTACAGAACTGGTTGTTAAATGTTTACCAACATATGCTTACTTTCCTTCATCTGTAATCTGAAGGGGCTTTATTATAGGGCATCTGATATCCTTTCCAGCTAGAGATCTAGGAATTGAAGATCTGACATTCTTTTTACCTACAGATTGTTGACCTTTGCGGCCACTTGCTGGTCTAATGGCTGAAATTTGAGAGGGAGGAAATTGGGGAAAGATTTAATAAGAACCTTGAAAAGCATGGATTATAAAAAGGAAATCACTAACTCAGTGATGAACATACAAGCCTAGCACAGGTAGAGAACATAACTTGTTAGTAACTCTAATGATATGAGGCATACAAATATTCCTGAAACTCAGAAGATGGAAAAGAATTATCAGCTGATCCCTGTCCAAGGCTTAGTGGGGCTGTCATGAAGTCACCAGAGAGGAGGGGAGATGATGAGAGCGTGAGCCAGAATGACCCCAGAAAACTCATCTGAAAGTCCCACCTGTTTTTATATCTATAGTGCCCGGCACATAGCTTGTTCTCAATGACTAGTGCTAGTTAGCATTCCAGGGAGTATGGTATTGTATCTATGAAGAAACAGTCTCAGAGAAGAGAAATGACTTGCTTAGGGTCATACAATCAAGTGGCTTTTAAAGTTAGGTGAAAATAACACTGCGCTCCTGTGCCACCAAGCTACCCAACTAGTTTTTAGGCATATTCTTTTGATCACATTAAAAAAAAACCTTAATAGTCTGCTAAAAACAGCTGGCATTTTGTGATGATGATAAAATATTAGTTTGATAGCTATTCATTACTTCTAAAGTTTAATAATATAATAATGGTCCCTATTTATATGGTCTTTCATGATTTATACATTGCTTACCTGACAACACTCCTATGAGGCAGGAAGTGGAAATGCTATTAAATTTATTTTATATATGAAGAATCTTAGTCTTAGAGAAGTAAAGCAATTCGTGCATTACTACATGCTTAGCAAATGGTCAAACTAGGATTCTAACCCAGGTTTTGGAATAGCAAACATAAGGCTGGAGGTCCTTTAGTCCAAAACGATAATTTTACAAGTGAGCAAACTGAGTCCCAGAGAGGCTCTATGACTTGTTCAAGGGTATGCAGGTAATAAAGCAACAAAGTTAGATTTTGAACCCAAGTCATCTGATTCCAAATCAGGTGCTCTTTCCCCTAGAGTCTACTGGCTAATTAGCAGGCCCATTTCTCTTCCTGCCACCTCATGCTGTCTCCATTTATGGTCTAGGTAGTGTTACATGGAGTGTATAAAGTCTCTATTCCCATAAATTTGATTTACTCTCTTGATTGGTACCTCTTCTTCCCAAGACATATAAAATACACATGTGAAGACTCCATGAAAACTGAGAACTATTCTAAAGAATGTTCTTTAACTTTCCCAAGTGTTCCCAATTCTCACTGTGAGTAATAGGCACATCTTTATCTCTTTGCCTTGCTATTTCAGTCACTTTTCAATTTCTCAGTATCATGTATTTTCAATTCTTTTGCCCAGCCTCCTTTGTAATACTTCTATTTGGTATGTCACAGAATCTTAGATATGGAGTCTGAAGGAATCTCTAGTTCAACCACTTCATTCTAGAGATGAGGAAACTCATACTTAAAACCTTTGGGAGGCCATTCCATTCTTTAATCCTTGGAAAAGAGGCCTGCATCATGGTCTGGGTGACTATCTTCAGGCCATTGGAACAGCTTTCCCCATTTTGCTGTTCTTTCCTTTCGAAACTTCATCATCATGGGTACTTAACAAAATGTACGATTGTAAATGTCTCAGTGACCTGCCAAGGGCAAAATGTTCCCTCCTCTCTCACCCCCTGCCTCCTCTTTGGAATCATGAACACATGAACTCAGAGGTCTGTGTCCCTGCCTGTCCAAACTCTTTCCCTTTGTTTGGTCCTGTGACACCCTCACCATCTTCAAGAGCTGTGGAAAAGTCATGTCCTGCCTTTGTAAAGAAATATGTCTTGGGACTTAAGAGACTTTAAGTAAACAGTATAAAACGGGTATGCAACTATGTGAAAAAGACCATACAATTACTGGAATCTCCATGGAAACCTCAGTACAAAGGTGCTGTTTGCCTAGAGAGTTCTGTTTATTTTATTTTATTTTTTAAAAAAACTATCAAGAATAACCCTTTGAGATGTGACATTTTGTTTCCACAAGAGCACTGAAGGTGTCAGACAGAGCCCAATTTTATATTCATTGAAAATAGAATGCTCCGTACTGTTTGCTGTACTTTTCAACATGTCACTTTCAACCAATTTTACGTGTAAATGGTTACAGTCCTGTGAAAATATTCAGAAAAAAAGAGGAAACTCTTTCAAAAGGGAGTATTAAGTATTATTACACTGAACGCCTTTCATAGTGGAAATCCTTCCCTCCCAGAGCTGTGAGCATTCCTGATGTATCGAGGAGCCTGGGTATTTGTGTAAAATGTCAATATTGTGTCTTCCTTCAAGCCCTCAGGGACTTCATAAAGGATTTTGTTTGCATCTCCTCCTGCACTTATCATGTATTATTTTGTTTGTTTTGTACAGAACTTTGATTTCACCAGGGTGGGAAAATCCCAGTGTGGAAACTCTCTCCACTAATACAGATTGGCAGCTTTTCTGTAACATATTGTTAAAGAGTTGCCCAAGATGCTTTAGTGTATTGCTGGTGGGAAAACAGCTGGTATGTGTCTGAAATAGGAATTGAACCCAGGACTGCTTAATTTCAAGATTGGCTCTCAATTTACTATACCAAGCTACTTCTTGGATTATTTCATACTATAGTTACTTTTCTATGTTCTCTACTCTTTGCTCAGCTATAAGCTATGAGGGCACTGACTGAGTCTCATCTAAACTTTTTATCTTCCCCAAGGCCCTGAACACAGTAGGACTTTAATAAATGTTTGTTACATGAAAATGCATGATAGGTACTTAAAATACCAACAGTCTGATTTATTTACTCTTTTCCTCTCTTTCCAATTTTAAATATATTTTTTAAAAATGTGTTGTTACTCTGATGTCACTTTTTAAAAAGATGCCTTACCTTTGGCTGCAATGTCTCTTTCCACTTCCTTTCCACTGTGGGTTCGAGGGGCTCCCCCTTTCCCCTAGAGTAAACCTTGAGACCTAGTGGGGAGAATTTATTGCAAGAGATTTATTGAGAAATGCTGGATTACAGAGTACTCCAGTATTAAGTTCCATCTTCAAAATAATGAATTCATTTAGAGCACTGAGGCTTCTCAGACCTGTCACTTTAAAATATGCCCTCTCTTGCACTGATGCTTCTTTTACACGGCATCCGAAAAAATGCCTTTCGAGGCTGTGTCAAAGCAGAAGTGGGAATAATTTAAGGTGACACATCCAATTTTAAAACAGAGACTCAGTGTTCCTTATTCTTAAGACTAAACTTAATACTAAAGTACTTTGTAGCATCCAGGTTTTTCTTCAGAAGTTTCTCGAGTCTTAGGATGTGCTCCCAGGAAAATGAGAGGCTTTTTGCAAAGAAAAGAGATGCGCTATTGCCCCAAGTGGACATCAACCACTTTAAAAACTGGGATAATATGTGACTTAAATGTACTCTTTGATTCACAACTCATTTTAAAGGCATTCCACCCTCCTCCTTTTAATACTTTCTTCCATCACAAATATTTTGTGTTTGGTTATAAAAGGACATCAAAATTAACCTCTTTTAAATCCCAGTAAGTTAACCTACTGATAGGAAAACCTGAGCAGTGGCCACATAGACCAGCCGGGGGTCAAATATTGAAATGGTGCCTCCAGGTTTCCTTTTTCTACTTTTTTCCTAATTGATTCCTGCCTAACCTCCAGGTACCCCAGCCCTTTATATTTCCTCTTACTGTTCTACCTCTCCTGTGTCCTAAATAATTTCCTCTCCTCTAGGTCCTTCCCCTCTGCCTATAAACATTCTTAGTTTTCTTTTTTCCTAAAAAACAAAACCACAAAAAACCCAAGCAAACTAACCCCATGTAGCCCCTCAAAACAAGCTGCCTTCAATACCACTTTCAATTCCCTTCTGATTTTTCACTGTGAAACTTCTTGACCAAGTTTTCTATACTTTTTCCTCACTAACTTTTTGCTCTTCGGTGCCTTGCTGCCTGTATACTTTAACTAATGCTCAACTGAAACTGCTTCCCCAGAGGTTATCTAAATGGTCAAATTCATGGGTTTCTTCTCCATCCACTAAACCATGGTTTGGGTTCCACTTCTTGTGGTGAGGCCTCTCCTGATTGTTCCAGGTAGAAGTGATTCCTCCTGCCTTTGATTTAATTTGATTTCAGTCTTTCATTTGAGCTTAGAAGTGTGCTTTTTTTAAACTCTGTATTATACTTACCCATGCCCATTCTCATCTTCTTCCATGAGACCGTAATAATTCTGGCAATAAGTAATGAGCACCAGAACTAAGATTGTAGACGTAGGAAGGGTTTTGATTATTCCTTTATCTCTACCAGGGCCTAGCACAATTCTTTGAATAGAAGAGATGTTTAGTAAATGTTTGGTGAATGAATGTGTGAATGGAAAAATGATCATCAATTTCTATTCTTAGTAAAGAAATAAACAAATTTCCTTTCAGTAGCCTACACCAGAGATGTCAAATAGTACCAGGGGCCATTAAACTATAGTATACATAATGGTGCCTTCGGGCTGCATGTTGGCTTAGTTCTTTAAATGTAATGTCATCTGTTTTATTGTATGTTTAATTTATTTTGTAAAATATTTCCCAATTACATTTTAATATAGTTTGGGCTGCACTTTGGAGTGAGGGGCCACATGGGGCCTGTGGGCCATGTGTTTTTCACTTCTGGTCTACCCCATCCTACAAGGCTCATCTTGAAGCCATGAAAGTCCATGAAACTTTACCTTATTTTGACAACTAGATGTGATATTTCTCCCATTGTAAATACTCCTTACATTTTGAACCTCTTTGTAATGTTTTTTAAATTCTCTCTTTTAAAAATTATATTTGTTTCTCATGAACTCGTCAATATTAACCCAATTTGGAGTTGGACAGGTGGTACAGTGGAGAGTTGGGCCCAAAGTCAGGAAGACTCATCATTGTGAGTTCAAATATGGCCTCAAATTCTTACAAGCTGTGTGACCTGGGTAAGTCACTTAAACCTGTTTGCCTCAGTTTCTTCATCTGTAAAATGAGTTGGAGAAGGAAATGGTAAACTACTCCAGCATCTCTGCCAAGAAAACCCCAAATGCGATCATCAGAAGTTGGGCAGGACTGAAAAATGAGTGAAAGAGATTCATGATTGTGGAGATCATTTTCTGGTAAGTTTATCCCCTTTGACTAGAGATCCCACTGCTCTTTGTGTAACTGGGGAGTCTTAAAGTTATCTCAGGGCTAGATTCGATTCTTTGTTATTGTCCTGCTAAGAGAAACCTAGGCAAATGGTAGCCTAGGATCAATAGAAACGTGGCATTGTAACAAAGAAGGACACAAAAGCATTGGAATTAGACACATTCTCAGTAACCCTGTGACCCCAAAGAGGACATTTCCACTCTCATCTTCCCTCATGTCGTCTGGAAAGGAAGCTTCCCTTTTCTGTAGGCAGTGAAGTACCAGCAAATAAGCCCTGCCATTCATTGGCAATCATTTTGCCCTTTGCTTCTCTACCTCCCTACATACCTTCTGGCAGCTTTCCTCGACCTCCACATGGGACTGGAGGACTTCAGTTGGCTGAATAGCAGTAGATAACTGAGTGATGCCGAGGATAAAGGGCTGGGCTTGAAGTCAAGAAGACTTGAATTCAAATCTAATCTCAGATATTTCCTAGCTGTGTGACCCTGGGTGAGTCATTGAACCTCTTTCTGCCTCAGTTTCCTCTGTCTCATCTTCCTCATCTGTAACATGGGGATAATAGCAAGTCATTCCAGTATTTTCACCAAGAAGACCCTAGAAAGAGTCATAGAGACTTGGATATGACTGAATGAATAACAACAACCAAAACCAATAACTTTAAAGACTTCCTGCTTTGCATGAATTGCTTAGGACCCCTTTGCTTACCTTTTTCTTCCTCAGAATTTCTAACTGTCGTGATGAAGATCCTTTGTATCCAGGTACTAGTGTGGTATCTGGGAGTACCTATCATTTGTATCCCTCAGACAAGCTACCCTAGTTTCAAGGTATTCTCTAGGTCCATATCCACTCAGAGTCCATGGATCCTGGGTGCCTACCAGTGTGTTTATTTTTCATAGTCAGAGGATACAACTAATTCAAAGCTAAAGCATTTAACAGCACAGTATCATTTTTAAAAAAGAGCAGCACATTCATTCCACAAATCTAGGCCATATTGTCTTACAAATGTGCACCCAAAATATGCAGAGATACAAATATAGTTAGAAGATTGGATTCATATAGGGAACACACGTGGAAAGGCTCAAAGGTGGGGAACGTGTGTGTCCAGATCACATATATGGAAGGGTATGCCTTGGATGTAGTACAGTCACCTTGGTCTTCTGATGATGTTTTTGTTTAGCTCTTGCAGGATCTGCTCCTTAATAGTCTAGTATGGAATGTAGTCTGTGCTGCGTGAGAAGTCTGAGTCAGGTAATTTTTGTTGGTCTTGTGGTCACTTTCAGGTGTTTTTATAATTTATGTCCAGATTCTAGCTTCTACTGTAATCCTTAGCTGAGGTGCTACATCTTCAACGTGAGAACAGTAGATTCTGTCATGTTTCTTTTATCTTAGATCCCAGAAGCATAAGGTGCAGCTCTTTTAGGGAGGCAGGTGTTTCACATACCTAGTATCAGATCAGGTGGGGTGTATGGGTGTTCAGGAAGGACAGGTACCTCTGGTGGGAGGACTTGCTGAGCCTTTTTCAGGGCTATTCATCCACCTTTGGTGTCCAGGTGCCACCCAGTTCTCACCTGTGGCTCCAAGAAGCTATATCATGTGCAGAAGTCGCATGCCAGTAAACTATCTCTGCAGATGGGTTAAACCAGTCTGAGGGTAACCAATAGGTCACAGAGCTAGCAGTGATTTAAGGGAATGTCTACCCCAAGCATGTGAAGACTTTCCTGGTAGAATGTATAGATGATGACAGTTTGTTCCAATAGCCATGAAGGTGGCTGAAGCAGGCACTGTGGAACATTAAGAGCTTGGTCAGACATCAAAGATGCCAAGGTTAGCCACTGCATCCCGGGTCATCACCAGTCATCCTGGCTTTTGTTTTACCACTGGATTTTGATGACTCTGGAAGAGAGTGAGGCTGACAACTTTGTACAGCCCTGCCTCACTTAAATCCAATTCACCCCATGAGTGAAGACATCACTCTGTGATGTCATTGGTCATCTTCAAAAAGGAAGAATAATCAGACTAGGAACAAACCCTAAACTGCTTATGTTCCAATGATGAAGGGACATTCTGTTAGTTCCCAGAGCCTTTACTGTGATTGTCTTTGTTAGTTCAGAAGTTTTAGCCTCTAAGGACTAAACTCTTTCAAAACATAGAATGACCAAGTAGATAAGTAAAGTCCACAGGCATTTAATCTTTTTTTTTTTTTTAACCTTGCTTTCCCGATTACTAGCAGTTGGGTCTTGTTCTAAGCCTCCATAATTTAGGGTTAGCAATTCCTTGTACCTCCTGCTCAAGGGCATACTATGTCCTCAAGCCAACATCATGGATTTAATGTCAAAGAGGTCCTGTAAGATTTATATGAATGTCAATACCTCAGTTTTCTCTCAGCCTAAGAATATTTAGGTCTCCCATTTGGAGGAAAGAAAAAAAAGAAACACTCTACTTGGTAGAACCACACAACAAGACATCAGTCCCCACCTTAAATCTCTGTTCCAGTTCCTGCTTTTGTTATGTTTATGTGGCTGGCAATAAACCTCCAGACTTTTTGGTGCCCTAGCCTGCTGGCAGTTGAGGTCTTGGCCAGATAGATTTGTATCTGCCACATAGCATATTGGGAAATACAGATTTGTTCTTAGCCGATCTCCTATTATATCTCATGTGCATAACAACTAATTGATTTGTAAGCTTCTTGGGGACAAGGATTAAGTTTTTTGTTTATCATTCTACTTCCTGAGTCTTCCTCTCCCCTCCCTCCATTTTAATCATATTAATTTTTTAATCTACCAGCACCCATTTTATTCCAGGTATTGAGAGAAATACAAAGATAAATACAACATGATCCCTGCCCTTTGGAAGCTTAAATCTAATAGAGGTTATAGGAATTTAATAAATGTTTGTTGAATGAATAAATTAATGGATAAGTAGAAGAATCAAGGCATAAGAAACTGATATTTGTTATTCTCTTCCAAGGAGATTTGAATTTTAAAAGGGGATAACATCTTAAGCCAAAGTTTCAGTATGTCTGGGAAGGTTTTGTGTGTGTGTGTGTGTGTGTGTGTGTGTGTGTGTAAGCCGGTTTTCCTAGATCCCTGAACTTATATCAGGCAAAGACCTATTCCTAAGACTTCCCCTGGTGGTCCTGAAGTATTGCTGGAAAAAAGGGTATTGGCAGAAAAGAAAAGTGTCTTCATGTTTTTTACATATATATATATATATATAATACAATATATATTTATATATATATATATTTACAATATATATATTTAATACTATATATATATATATATATATATATATATATATATATATATATAAAATACAATATTATACACAATTATATAGTTCCCACGGCAGCTGGAAAATGGATGCCATGTTCAGGAGATGATAGGGAGTTAATTTTGGCTGCTAAGTGTTGTTCGGGGGTGTGGGGTGGGAAGTAGTGAAAGCTAAGTTGGCAAAATAAGTTAGAGCCTGATGGAAGAAGGAATGCTGGCATGAACTTTGTTCTCTGGGCAACATGGAATTCCTTGACCCCTTCTTCAGTGGGATGACCGCATTGTAACAGTGACTTGAAAGATTTAATGCAGGTTCTAATTGGAACAAATGCAGTTAGAGAGTTCAGAACATGGAGCATAATCTGAGGAGTATTTTAATGGACTCTTTAGGAAACAAGATAAAATTGTTATTGGTGTGAATGGAGGGTGAGGGGGGACAGGGTCAGCCTGTATAATTGAGACTAGATAAATCTTCCTTCCCCTGAGCAGATGAGGTTTCTGTGGTGGTGTGGATTTTATATACAGTATCTACCTTCCCATTTGTCAGACCATTCATTCCCATGTTGGCCTGCAGCGCCCTGTTAACTCCGCTCTGTGGAATCTCATATTCAGGGAAGTAAATGGAGCATATTATGCCAATGGAATTGACTGGTGTGACAGGAACATACAAACAACTCAGATGTCAGACTGAAACCCCAAAATTTCCCCTTACTTTTGTTTATTTGGGAGTACAGATCCATTAAGTGTTCGGAGATGGCCTTTTGATAACGTTTCCCACCTCTCAAAGGTTTGGCTGGGGCTATGTCTGCCCTCAAATTTTACAGAGCACATTTCTGGATGTTTAAAAGATGTGCTTAAAATGCTCATATTTTAAAGTGAAAGCTATGTTAAAAAAAAAAAAGGTTCTTCAGCAGTGGAAACTTAGAAACAAGTGCTGCTTTTTAGGGTTTTCAGCCTGTGTGGGAGAAAATATGTCTCAATTTCTTTCTTTCCTTCTTTTCTTTTCTTTTCTTTTCTTTTCTTTTCTTTTCTTTTCTTTTCTTTTCTTTTCTTTTCTTTTCCTTTCCTTTCCTTTCCTTTCCTTTCCTTTCCTTTCCTTTTCTTTTCTTTCTCTCTCTCTTTTTCTTTCTCTGTCTCTTTCTTTCATTCTTTCTTCTGCTCTCTTTTTTCTTTCTTCTCTATCTCCCTCCCTTTCTCCCCTTCCTTTCCTCCTTCCTTCTACTCCTATCCTTCCTTCCTCCCACCCTTCCTCCCATTCTTCCTTCCTTCCTTCCTTCCTTCCTTCCTCTCTCCCTCCATCTTTCTTTCTTTTTCTCTTTCTCTCTCTCTTTCATTCTTTCTTCTGTTCTCTTTTTTCTTTCTTCTCTATCTCCCTCCCTTTCTCCCCTTCCTTTCCTCCTTCTTTCTACGCCTATCCTTCCTTCTTCCCACCCTTCCTCCCACTCTTCCTTCCTTCCTTCACTCCCTCCCTCCCTCTTTCTCTTTCTTTCTTTCTTTCTTTCTCTTACTTCCCTCTCTTTCTCCCACTCCTTTTCTTCCCTTCCTCTCCTCCTTCCCTCCCTCCCTCCCTCCCTTCTCCCTTCCTCCTTGTCTTCCTTCCTTCCTTCCTTCCTTCCTTCCTTCCTTCCTTCCTTCCTCTCTTTTCTTTCTCTTTTTTAAATGTGAGAAATATTCTACAAATATATTGAATAATGTAAAATTAGCCCTGCATTAGAGCTCTGACGAAGTGGGCATTAATGATAGAAGCATCAGTAGTGTATAAATAATGTTCTTTTTTCGAAGGTAGCAGTGGTAGTCAAAACTTACATTTATATAGTGCTTCATGGTTAAAGAAGTATTTTGTCTCATTTAACTTTGCAGCAACCAAGGGGAGGTAAGTAGTTTCACCCTCATTTTACGGATGAATATTGCAGGGCGGAAGATTCAGGCCCTATTAATAAAACCTTTTTAATAATGATAACAGCTAACATTTGTACATAACACTTTAAGGCATGTGGAATACTTTATATGCATTCTCATTCTCAGGACAACCTTATGAAATAGGTGCTATTGTTAATTACAAAACATTTATTAAGCATTTATTATGTGCCAAGCATTCTGCTAAGTGTTGGGGTGTTACAAAAAGAGGAAAGACCTTTCAAGCCTTCATGGAGCTTACCAGCTAATGGGGGAGACAACAGGCAATAAAATATATACAATGCAAATTATGTAGGATAAATAGGAAACAATTTACAGAGGGAAGGCACCATTATTAAGAGGGATTGGTAAAGGTTTCCTACTGTAAAGGATGGGATTTTAGCTGGGACTTAAAAAAAAAATCCATGGAAACCAGTAGTAAAGCAGGGGAGGGAGAGCTTTCTAGTCATGGGTGGGGTAGGGAGTAGCAAGGGGGCAGGGAACATCCAGAGAAAATGTTTTGAGTTGAGGGTTGGAATATCTTGTTTGTGGAACAGCCGGGAGGCTAGGGTTATCAGGTAGAAGAGTATATGGCAGGGAGTAAGGTATAAGAAGACTGGGAAGGTAGGAGGGGGCTAGGTTATGAAGGGCCTTGTAGTCAATCCTAGAGGTAACAGGGAGTCTCTAGAGTTTATTCAGTAGAGAGACGACATGGTTAGACCTGTGCTTTAGGTAAATCACTTTGGTGGCTGAAGGGAGGACGGATTGAAGTGAGGAGAGACTTGAGGCAGGCCAACCCACCAGCAGGCTAATGCAGTAGTCCAGGTGTTGGGTGATAAAGGCCTGCTCCAGAGAGGTGGCAAAGTCAGAGAAGAGAAGGACATATTGGAGCCACTCTGCAAAGGTAAAATTGCTAGACCTTGGCAACACTTTGGATATGGGGGTGACAGTGAGGAGTCCAGGATGACCCGTGGATGGTGAGGGAATGGGAAGATGAGGTTGCCCTTTACAGTAATAGGGAAGGTGGAAGGGAAGATAATGAGCTCTGTTTTGGACATGCTTAGTTTAAGATCTCTCTTGGACATCCAGTTTGAGATGTCTAAAGACATTTGGAGATATGAGATTACAGGTCAGGAGAAAGGTTTGGGGCAGGGTAGGGAGAATCATCAGCATAGAGATGTAAATTAAATCCATGGGAGCTGATGAAATAATCAATTGAAGTTGTATAGAGGGGAAAGAGAAGAGGGTCCAGGACAGAATTCTAAATAATAACCTATAAGTAGAGGGCATGATCTGGAGGTGGGTCCAGAAAAGGAGACAGGAAAGGAGCAGTAGGATAGGGAAGAAGAGAACCGGGAGAAAAGGGTGTTCTGAAAATCATGAGAGAGGAGAGGGGAATCAATGTTATCAGAGGCTGCAGAGAGGTCAGGGAAAATGAGGATTAAGAAAAGATCAGTGGATTTGGTCTTAGATGTTTTTATCCCCATTTCACAGGTGAGGAAATTAAAGATGAGAGATGAAGTGTCTTGCTCAGGGTCACACAGCTAGTGAATGTCTGAGCTGGACTTGAACTCAGTTCTTCCTGAGTCCAAGTTCAGAAATCTAGCCCCCATACCATCTAACTGTCTAGATAAGGAAACAACATCTGAGAATCATAGCAGAGAAGGAAGAGCTCTGCATCTGAATGACAGGATTTGGATTTGAATTTTACCTCTGCCACACTTACTACCCCTGTGACTTTGGGCAAATCACTCAACCTCCCTAGAATCACTTTCCTCAACTGTTAAAAGGAAAGGGTTGGACGAGAGGACCATTCTGTGAGGCTGCCTCTCATTTCAAGAGATTCTTTTGGAGTCGTGATTTCTGTGAACCCACCACATGCTTTGGTGGAAACATCTTTTAGTGCTCTCTTTCTCAAAAGCTTTTAAGGAAATTCTCATTCTGAATAGCTAGATCTTTGAGGAAAAGGCCATCTTTGCCAATTCTTTTTCTAAAATACCACGTCCAAGTGGACTTTAAGAAATCCTCTAGATGAATTGGAGGAGACAATAGGAAGAAAGGGTAGAACCAAGCACCAGACTTGCAAACCTGGGTCTAGTCCCATCTTTAGCATGAACTTTTTGTGTGATTTTGAGCCTCTAATTTAACCTCTCTGTAAAATGAGAGAGATGGATTATAGATGATCTCTAAGATCTCTCATCTCATATTTTAATATTTGTGAGACATTTTTTAGGCATCTCCTGCCAAGTTTTAAGCTAAATAGTTGTTAATTATACCAAGTCACTTTATTCCGTTTCCCTTGTAGAGAATATTCTGCATCTAATTTTTAAAACTCTCACTTTTAAATGTATTAATGTCTTGGTAATGGAATAGATATAAAAAAAATCCGGAGTCCATGTTTTAGGAAAATATGTAAATTTATGTAAATAAACTATTTCAACAAATGCCTATTACATTCAGGGTACCAGGTTAGATGCTGAACAGGAATGTTGTCATAGGAATGGTGTTTGGGAGACATGAGTGTGAATTCTGGCTTTGACATTTTATCTAGGTGATCTTAGGGAAATCCCTTAACCTCACTGAGTTTCAGTTGACTCATTTGTAAAATGAAGAAGTTGACCTAGATAATTTCTAAGGTCCTTTATGATTTTAAAGCCTAAAATCATATGCAAAGTTTGGATCAAATGTAGGCCAAAGACCTCATGAAGATTGATATAATAATATTTTACATTTCCATGGCATTTTTTTTAAGGTAATCAGGATTAAGTCACTTGCCCAGGGTCATAGTGCTACTGTGTCTGAGGGTGGATTTGAACTCAAGTCCTCCTGATTTCAGAGTTGGTACTCTATCCACTAAGCCATTTAGCTGTTCCCATTTCTATAGCATCTTAAGGCTGTAAAGCACTTCCCTCACAATAACTCAGTGAGGTAGTTAAGTGCAGGTGGAGCTGTGGTAGAGTGCTGGGTTTACAGTCAGGAAATACCTAATTTCAAATCCCGCCTCTAGTACTTAGTAGGTGTGTGACCCTTGGTTAAATCACATCTGTGAGCTCCAGAGAATTCTTGAGGATTTATATATTACGGAAAAGATATATTGGTTCAAGATATATTTGTATACAAATAAGGTAACTGAGTCTCAGAAAAGTTAAGGGACTTGTTTAGGCTCCAAGAGCTTTAATCACAGCCAGTTCCCCTGATTTTCAAACTAGATCTCTTTCTTGGTGATGTACTGGGCCCAGGGTTAGGAAGACCTGAGTTCAAATCCAGCCTGAGACACATACTAGCTAAGTGACCTGGGTAAGTCATTAACTCTCCCCGCCTCTTTTTGCCTCAGTTTTCCCAACTGTAAAATGGAGATAAACACAATTCTTATCTTACAGGGTTTTTGAGACAATCCAGTGAAATAATATTTGTAAAAGCGCTATTTCTGGTGCATAGTAGATACTATATAAATGCTTATCTCCCCCCCCCCCCCCCAATATGGCAGTGTGTTGCACCTAGATTTGGAGTCAAGGAAGACCTGAGTTCAGATTCTGTTTTAGACACTTCCTAGGCATAGGATCTCAGGCAAATGACTCTGAACTTGAGTTCTTCATCTTTAAAATGGGGCTGACAAGAGTGAATACTTCACAGGATTATTTGAAACGTCAAATGAGAGAATGAATATAGAACAGTTTTCAAAACCTCAACCAACATAGAAAACAACTGTTGTTTTTATAGCACATGAGGTCTGGTAAAGGCGATGCTCTGTTTCCATAGATAGTTCTAATAGGTGAAATTACAGTACATTTCAAATTCAACTCCTTTCAAATTCAAAATCAAGCTTGTTGAATTCTTGGGAGTAAAATTTCGGCTTCTTTACATTTATGACACAAGTGGAACTATTCTCCCTTATTTCAGTCCATAAAGGCAGAACTCATTAGATGCAGGAAATTTCTTCTATCATTAATAGGCCACACTAATGTGATAAAAAATGTCTCTACTCCCCTAAACTTTGATTCTCATTTAAAGCAGCTCCCACGTATACTATTTATCTTCCACATTTTTCCCAACTCTCAATGGTCCCATTATATCCTTTATTTGGAATCATAAAAAAAACCCTAGAATAAAAAGAAGCAAATGAATCCTCCCTGGGGAAGAGGAGGACAAGCTCTGCCAGATTTTAAATTGTAGCGTTGGACATGGCCCCCGAAACACAGTTTTCTTTTTCAACAGCTTCATTGGGGGAAATGAATGGGCACGACAGAGAATCCTGAAATAAGATGCCGAATTATGCAAAAGTGCTAAAAACTGACATCTTGAAATAAAAATCTGCTGAAAGGCTGAGAAATAAACAACGCAGGCTGGAGTGGGAACATTTTGAAGCTGGAAAAAGGGCAACTCTACTTTTATTATTCACAGTGGAAAAATCATGGTGATCATGATGTAAAAACCACAATTTCCTTTATTTGTGGATCAGGCTCGATTAAAGAGCATGAAGGGCAGGCCCGTAGCCCCATTGGACTGAGCTCCATCCTAAGAGGCCTCTGGAATCCCAGCTTTGCCACTGACTTGCTCTGTTGATTTGAAAAAGTCTCTTCACCTTTCTGTGACTTGTGCCTCATCAGCAGGCTGAGGTTCTTGGGGCTAACCTTCCTCTGAGGTACAGTGTCTGGATTTCCTAAGCACCTATTGTATAACATGCTTTGCAATTACAATTTGCTCTAGAAAGTCTCCAGGTTATTATGAAAACAAACAATAAAAATCAGTTAACTAGCAGGTAGACACCAGAGCAGTGAAAGGCAAAATATGGGTCAGGAGAGAGCTTACTGAAGTGAATCTACAGATTCTGAACCAGGAAGCAGGTTCAACGGTTATTAAAGAAAAACCTTAATTTTGTTTTTATTAGGAGGAGTATTTTTACTTGCAATCTTAAAGGTCTCCAATGAATGAGATAGTAATTCCCCAGAGAGCATATCTGCAGAGTTCATATCTGTAAAGTACTCTGCAAACCTTCAGGTGCTATATAAAGGCTGGTTGTTGTTATTTTTGTTATTTCCGTATGCTTTCTTCTGGCAATATCTCCAGAAGGGACAGCACGGTGTAACTGAAAGTGTTGGAAGGAGGAGAGACTGGAGTTCCGATTTTTGCTTCGATGCTAGTTAGCTGTGTTTCTTTAATCAAACCACGTCCTCTCTCTCAGCTACATTTTCTTTATGTGTAAATAAGAAGGTTGGACAGGGTCATCTCTAAGGGCCCTTTCAGATCTCAAATTATTTGACACCATTATTCCTCTCCAGGGAGGGAAATATTGGTTTGAGCAACAGTAGGTTTGATGTTTTCTGATATATTGAAAATAGTGACTTGGAATCTTTGGTCAATAGTTCCCATTCATTATACAATAGTTAAGATGACTGAAAAATATTTGAGCTGGAAGAAAGGCAGTTAAGTTGGACAGTAAATAGCTGGAATCTATTTAAGACTTTATTATCTCGTTTGATTATCACAACAATCCCGGGAGATAAGTGCTAATATTATGCTCATTTTACAGGTCAGGAAACTGAGGCAGGCAGATTAAGTGATTTGCTCAAGATCACACAGATATTAAGTGTCTGAGACAGTTCTTGACTTCAGGTGCAGTGTTCTATCCATTATACCACCTAGCTGCCAAAGGAAAGATCTTTGTTAGGTTAATCTTGTCTTCCATTCAGTACTTTCTTATATTGGAGGGAGAGAGGGAAGAAAGGAGTTTCCTTACTAGTACTAAGGATATACCTAGTTCTTGATTTTAAAACTGAACTGTGGAGTTGTTGCTGTTTTAAACACAAGCTTTGTCAAGGAAAGAACAAATGAACAAAAAAAAAAAATCTCTAAAGTAGAGGAATCCCAGGGCTTGGAGACTTAAGGGAAAAGCAGAAAAAAAGTAGAGGTTGACTCACATGGTAAAGAGAGAAAACTGCCCTGTGATTTACTTTGACTTGCTAATTTTCAGAAGGAAATTAATAAAATTGATTCCAGCAAAAACCCTAAGTGGACAAATAGTAGAAAAACAGATCTAGAATTGTGGAAATTTAGGGCAGGGAGAAAGTTCTTAGAGAAATCTTTCCCTCAGGGAGAAATAAATATTTAGGCAAAATCACTAACTGTAAGGGCCATTAGAGCAGGGATCATTCATGGGGATGGAAGGACACACTCCCACAAAGTATTAATTCCAATCTCCAGACTTGGTGGCAGGAATATGATTAGTTATTGTGGGTTCTGGAAAAAAAGGACCTTTGGCAATAGAGCTCTGAAAATATGTATTTTTAAGTATTATAAGCTACACCAAGAGCAGCTTTTCCTTTCATCCTGGAGACTAGAAATAATACACCTGCAAGGACAGATGAATGGCATAATGTTGGCATTTCATGGGGCATTAACCATTTTGTACCATGTTTATGGGTTCCGCCCTGTCATGAATTCTAAGTAAAATAAACTTTTTTTGAAAAAAATATTTTGTTGTGTTTCTGGATCTCGTTTATTTTTCACCAACTCGTTTTTCTTTGCCTCTGATGCTGCCAGTTTTTGTTTCTATTATATTTTCTTCAGTCTATCATTCTCTTGGCTCATTTATGAGTCTGCCTCTCCAGGCCTTTTGGAGGTGTGTGGCTTTTTAATCCCTCCTTTTCTTCATTTCTTCCTTAACAGCACAGACTCGTATATTAGATAGAGTCGCTAATCACAACTGAATGGCATGTGTCTCACTGAGTTGGTTTGATGACTGATACCTTGTTTGTTCCCAGCCCTTTTAGTACATGAGAATACATTTCATTCAGATCTAGCATCTCAAATTCATTGAGGACAGTTAAGGTGCTATCTTCAGAGCAACAACAGGGCGTATTGGATAGAGTGCTGGATTTGGAGTTAGGAAGGCCTGGGTTTGAATACCCTAGTTGTGTGATCCTGGGCAAGTCATTTAAAACTTTTTAAGGCCTGGTACTTTAGCACATATCTAAATAGCTAAAATCCTCCCATCTCATGCCAGCTTCCTCACTTAATTCTTCATCCATGTGGTATATGTAGTATTTTCACCACAATATCACTCTTATTTCTTCTTTCATTACTTACATTCTTTCTGTGCATAAATTTCCTCACATGAATATATGTTCTTAATATAGAATGCCACTCAATTGTTCATTTG
>CM053592.1:132401120-132418561 GCA_028646515.1 Pseudochirops corinnae
AGAAAGAATGTAAGTAATGAAAGAAGAAATAAGAGTGATATTGTGGTGAAAATACTACATATACCACATGGATGAAGAATTAAGTGAGGAAGCTGGCATGAGATGGGAGGATTTTAGCTATTTAGATATGTGCTAGTGACAGACCTTAAAAAGTTTTAAATGACTTGTCCAGGATCACACAACTAGGGTATTCAAACCCAGGCCTTCTTAACTCCAAATCCAGCACTCTATCCAATACACCATGTTGTTGCTCTGAAGATAGCACCTAACTGTCCTCAATGAATTTGAGATGCTCGATCTGAATGAAATGTATTCTCATGTACTAAAAGGGCTGGGAACAAACAAGATATCAATAATCAAACCAACTCAATGAGACACATGCTGTTCAGTTGTGATTAGCCGACTCTAATATATGAGTCTGTGCTGTTAAGGAGGAAGCAAAGAAGAAAAGGGGGGATTGGAGTCCATCCAAAGTCCTCCATGCAATTAAGTTACAATATCATCAGTCACTACTCAGTACCCTCTTAAGGGATAGTGGAAAGTACAAAGGCCATCTACTTCTAGGTCACAAGTAAGTTACAATTTCATCAGTCAGCATTAAATACCCAAGGAAAGGTCTTTTCATCTTGACTTGAGCCAGGCTCTCAGCTTTCATGGTTCCTCTTCCATGGTCCCAGCTCCTGCCCGAGTCTAACTTCCCAGTTCCTTGTCCAGTTTTCTGTGCAGTTCCTGCTCTACAATGAAGCTCACAGTATTCAGGCCACCTCAAATCCTTTGCAGTTTCTGTTCCTGGGAAGAGAAAACTTAACAGAGCCACAACAATATCTACACATATCAAGCTTAGCAGAATCACAACAATATTCACACATGCGGTTGGCGCTATCATTGCAATTCACTTTCTGCCTGTGAAATCAACATAAAACCAAAACAGACAAAGTAGTGACACCACAGTAATGCTTCCTCTGGCAGCTCTGGCTGGCCCTCAGAAGTCTTTAGCCCTCAGAAGCTCTCATCAGGAGTTTGGCTGGCTCTTAGAAGAAGCTCTTCTACCACAAGGTCTGTTCTCAAAATTAAAATCACTTTCTCCAGTCTGGGCCTTTCCTCCTTAGCCTCCATGCTTCTTAGCTCTGTCTCAGTTCTCATTCCTCTTCTCAGTTCTTCTCAATTCTCAGTTCAGTCCTCAGTCCAGCAGTAGTAACCCAGCCTCTGGATGCTCTCTGAGAGAAATTCCAGCCCCTCTCAGCTTGGGCTTTTCCTTATATAAGGTATTAGTTCCTCCCTGTTTCTCCCCTTCCTGTTACAACAGGAAGTTCCTCCCACTGTGGGATTCACAGGTTCTGGATAGTAATACTTGATACAATCACACTTGAAACAAGGTGCTAAGTGCTTGCCAATATAAGGGCATCTTCAAATTACATTACTATTATACCCTTTAGTTTAAAACACTCTTGAACAGATTTTTTAGCTTTTAAAAAAATCATGAAATATTTTCCAATTACATGTAAAATAAATTTTAACAATCATTTAAAAAATTATGAATTCCAAATTCTCTCCCACTCTCTCACCCCTGCCCCCTTCTTGAGAAGGCAAACACTTTTACTTCAAATATACATGTGAGGTCATACAAAATGTTTTCATATTAGCCAAGTTACAAAAGAAAACATGAACAAAATAAAACAATAAAAACAAAGTTTAAAAAAAGTATGCTTCAGTCTGCATTTAGAGTTCATCAGTCCTCTCTGGATGTGGATAGTGGTTTTCATCAAAGGTCCTTTGCTATTGTTTTGTTTCACTGTCTTAATCAGATGCATCTTTCACAGTTTATCATCCTTAGATTATTGCCATTATTGTGTACAATGTTATGGTTTGGCTTACTTCATTTTGTATCAGTTCATGTAAGTATTCCCAGTTTTCTCTGAAAGAATCCTGCTTGTTATTGCCTATATAGCACAGTAGTATACCATCATAATCATATCCCACAACTTGTTCACCCATTTCCCGATTGATGGCCATTCCCTTGATTTCCAATTCTTTGCCACCACAAAAGGAGTTGCTATAAATATTTTTGTACAAATAGACCCTTTCCTTTTATCTTTTTTGGATGCAGACCTTGTAGTGTTATTGCTGGGTCAAAGAGAATGCACTGTTTTATAGCATAGTTCCAAATTGTTCTCCAGAATGGTTGGTACATTCAAAGTCATAATTACTAACTGAATTTCCCTCCATTATATTTTCTCATTTTTATCCTTTTCTCTCTCTTTTTATCCTATCCCTTCTCTACTATGTTTTGTTTCTGACCATTACCTTCATTTATCTGCCTTCCCTTTTGTTACCTCTCCTCTTTTTCCTTTCCCCCCTTTTTTCTTACTTCTCTGTTGGGTAAGATAGATTTCTATTACCAATTAAGTATATTACCCCCCCCCCCCCAAGTCGCCCCACATACACACGTATTTCCTCTTTGAACTGATTTGGATGTAAGATTCAAGTGTTACACATGTCTGCCTCTCATCATTTCCCCCATTTTCTCTAAAACTCTTCCATGCATACTTCTTTTATGTGAGATAATTTTTTCCCATTCTTCCTCTCCCTTTTATCTTCTCCTAGGCATTTCTCTTTCTCACCTATCCTTTTTTTTTTTATCACCCCAACATAATCAACTCACTCCCACATCCTCTTTCTATGTAGAATCCTTCTAACTCCCATAGTAATGATGAAGGTTTTAGAACATACGTGTATCATCTTCCCATCAAGAAAGGTACAAAGTTTAAATATATTGAGTACTTTATGATTTCTCTTTCTTGTTTGCCTTTTTATGTTTCTCTTGAGTCTTATACTTGAAAGTCAAATTTTCTATTGAACTCTGGTCTTTTTGTCAGGAATGAATGCTTGAAATTTTTAATTTAATTAAATAATCATTTTCCCCCTTGAAGGGCTTTTTTGTGCTACTGCTTTCAGAGCTAGTTCTGGGGTGTGGTGAGCTTTCAGTGCTTCTTAGTGGGTGTGATCATCTCTGGCTTGAGAGCTCCTATAGCTATTGCTGCTTCTCTTAACATCACTTCATCCATCACTGGTGTTTCATCCAAGTGGACTCTGGGTCAGCATCCTCCTCTATGTCAAAGATTTCTCTTCCTGACCTCTTATGTTGCTTTGGGCTAGAAGAATCTCTTACTCTAACCTTTTGTTGGCTCTGACACTCTAGAATTTGATTTGAGATGTTATTTTGAAGTTGTTTGGTGGGGAATGTTGGGAAATCTCAGCTGCGTGTTTCTCTACTCTGTCATCTTAGCTCAGTCACCTCACCCCCCTTGCCAAGATTTTTAAATCTTGAGGCAAATATACTTTTATTGGCCCTTGTTAGATGTATTCCATCTCTAATCATGAGCCCATCATATCTATCTCTTAAACCATATCTGATGTCTAAAATCTGGTGTTGGAAACTCTTCTTTCTTAGACATTATCTTGTTAAGTAGTTTTTAACTTCCTAATCCTGCCTTTATCTTCTTTTGGTCCTATCTTTAATCAGCCACAGTGATGTAAAAACCATCTCTCATACTGCTTCTTGAGAAAACTTCTAGTTTATGGCTCTGATAAAACTTCTGATGATCTCATGAAATTTTTCCACTCAAAAATGTACAATGGATCCTTCTTTTCTATTGAATAAAACATGATAAATTCATGAATAGGACATATACAATTGGATTTTATCACAACTTTCCAAGCTTATCTTTGTTTGGATATTAAGAGATTAGAAGATTGTATAAAACTAAATAAAATGAAATTTAATAAGGGGTTCTACCAAATTCTTTCTATGAAACCAATAGTCTTTGCTAGCTAAACCAAGTAGAGACAAAGAGGAGAAAGAAAACTACAGACTATTATTTTCATTGAATGCCACTGAAAACATATTGAATGAAATATATAGTATAGCAACATATTGAAATAATTATACACTATAAGAATGCAAGATTTATACATGGAATGTAGGACTGGTTTAATATTGGGAAAACCAAAGACCTAATAGGTAGTATTAATAACAAAACAGTGAAAATATGAGATAATTTTATTAGATCCAAAAGATCTTGACAAAGTACGACATTTGTTTATGTTAAAAACATAAAAAACATAGGAGTAAATAAACCTCTCCTTAATATGGTAAATAGTATTTATCAAAACTGCAAGCCATAATTTTCTGTAATTGAGAAATGGTAGAAGTCTTTCCCGTAATATTAGGAATAAATCAAGCATGTTTGTTATTACTGCTATTGAGCAAAGTTCTAAAAATACTACAGCAATAGTATAAGAAGAATTAATAGAGAGTAAGTGGGCAAAGAAGAAACAAAATTATTACTTTTTGAATATATGGTCTATTTAAGGAACTCTAGAGATTCACCTAAAATTCATGGAAAAAATAACTTCAGCAAAGCAGCAAGATATAAATTAATCCGTATAAGTCACAAGCTTCTCTTTATATTACAAAAAAGAACAAAAAATCCCCAATAACTCAGTGGGAAAAGACACAAGACAAATTCCATTCAGTATTTGAGAGTCTATCTACCAAGGTACGCATGACAATTACGTGAATTCAACTAAAAAGCAATCTTTACAGAAATAGACCTAAATGATTGGAGACATATTAGTTGTTCATAATTTTAAAATTACCTAATTTGATTCTCTTATTCAATGCCTTCCAAATTAGACTGACAAAGTATTTAGAAAGCCAGAAAAAATAACAAAGTTCATCTGGAGGAACAAAAGGTCAAAAAGGAAATGGCCTAACAGTTTAAAATTTCAGATTATATAACAAAGTAATAATCATCAAAACTGTCTGTTATTGGATAAAACAAGCCAATTAGTGGGATAGATGAAGTACATGGGATCTTAAGTAAGTGAATAAATGGCATAGTACTAGATAAACCCAAAGAAACCAACTGTTGAGGATAAAGATTCTTGATGTGACAAAAACTTTTAGGAAGGCTGGACACAAATCTGATAGAGGTTAGGTTTAGACAAACATCTTTTACCATGTACCAAGATGCCTTCCAAAGGGATATAGGACATAGATGGCCTAATAATTAACAGCAAGAAAACAAGAGATTCTCCATCAGCCTGCAGCACCTCACAATACATACATGGAACAATTTGTTACAGGATATGGAGAAATTTTGAATGCTGTGGATGAGTTCACTTACCTTGGCAGGGTACTTTCTAGGCATTTACACATAGATGATATTGTTGACAGATGCATTGCCCTAACTAGACCAGGGTTTGGGAGGTTCCAAAGAAAGGTGCAAGAGAGAAGAGGTATTTGGCTGCCTATGAAAATCAAAGTATACAGAGCCATTGTGCTGACCTCATTGCATGTGAATGCATGTGAAATCTACCAGCATAATGCCAGGAAACTGAACTGCTTCCATTTAAATTGTCTTAGGAAGGTTCTGAAGATCAGTTGGCAAGACAAAGTACTGGGCACAGGAGGTCCTTTTTGGAGGTGAATTTCTGACCATTCAAGGGCTACGGTAGTAAGCACAACTCCAATGAATTGGCTATATTGTTCATATGCCAAATGTCATTTACCTAACAGACTATTTTACAGAGAACTCAAAAAAGGTAAACACTCATATGGAAATCAAAGAAGTGATACAGGGACACTTTCAAGGTCCTCTGAAGAACTTTGGAATTGATTGTCCAGCACGGTGTGCCCTCATCAAAGAAAATGAGCAAAGTAGAATTGTAGTGGCTTAAAAGAAATGTGAGAAGCTCAAATTTAGAGACATCTCTCCCAATAGTCATATGGATTATTTGTGCCCTACCTGTGGTAAGAACATTCTGAGCTTATGTTAGTTAGATCAGCCACAGTCAGACACAACATATCTTGACCTCAGTGTGGTGATCTCATTTTGGTCCTCTTTGAGAATGAAGGACAACAAGCAGACCAAGGACCTAGATAAAAAGGGTCAGATCGTAGACAGATTAGAGGTCCAGAGAAAGAGATCCTTTGTTCACCTATAAACATGGGAAGAATTCCTGACAAAATTAGAGATAAAGAAACTCAGAAGAGATAAAAGTGAATAATTTTTATTACATAAAATAGAAAAGTTTTTACACAAACAAAATGAAATTAAAATGACATGGAAAACAGTTCACTGGGAAAATATCTTCACAATAAATTTCTCTAATAAAGGCCTGAAATTCAAGATATGTAAGGATCCAACTCAAATAAGAACAAGTTTCATTCACTTAATAGATAAATGGTCAAAGATTATAAACAGGCTTTTCTCAAAGAGAAGAAAAGCAAGCCATCAGCAGCGACATGAAAATAATGCTCCAAAAATAAAATAATAAGTACATACAGACTGAAACAGCTCTAAGGTTCCACTTTACAACTATCAGAAAAAATGGAAAATGACAGTTGTTATGGTAGGACAGGCAAGCTAATGCATTGTTGGTGAAGATGGGAGTTTGTCCAGCCGTTTTGGAAAAAAGAAAACTTTGGATCTCTACCCACAAATGTTACTAAATTTTGTATACCCTGTGACCCAGAAATGTAATTATTAGGTGTCAGTCCCAGAGATGAGAAAGAGGCAAAGCACCATAGACAAAAATACTAAGAGAAACAATTTTTGTTGTAGTAAGGAACTGGAAACTAAGGGATACTCATCAATTGTACAATAGTTAGATAGATTAGGGTATATGGATAAAATAGAATATTATTGCACTCTAAGAAATAACAAATCACAAAACAAATTGTGACATATGAATATAATAAAATATTGTTGCATTGTAAGGAATCATAAAATGAATATGTTTAAAAAGAAACCTGGGAAGACTTGTATGAACTGATACAGAGCAGGGTGAGCAGAATTAGAACTTATGACTATGTTATTATAAAGAGAAACTGACTTGAAGGACTTAAGGACTCTGACTCGTACAATGACCAGCTGGACTCCAGAAGACTGATGATCAAGTGTGCTTCTCACCTCTGCATAGGAAGGTAATGGACTGTGGGAGCTGACTGATGCTCAGCTTTGCAGATATGGCCAGGGTGTGGTATAGCTGCTGCTTGACAACACTTATTGTTTCAAGGGAGGATTTTGGGGGGAGAGGATGAGGAGGAAGCAAGTGATAGAGATGCAAAAGAAACATGATAAAAATGCGCAAAAGAAAACAAAAAAGTTCAACAGATATATAAATTTATGTAAATATGATATATAAGAGATATATAAGTAGCATAACTTTGTAATATGTAGAATTTATTATATGCTTAATAAAAATCCCAAACTATATGCAATCTCAATTCATAGACAATATTCTTTTTTTGTTCTTTGTATAAGGAAATGTGTGTTGATACTTATCAATTTCAGAAATAAAAAAAAAATAAATCCTGAAAAAAAGATGAGGTTTAATAATGACAAATATACATTCTACATTTGGGTTCAAAGAATCAATTTTAGAAATACAGGTTAATACTTCTAGGGCTGTATCCCGAAGAGATCATATAAGTGGGAAAAGGACTTGTACAAAAATATTTTAGCTGTTCTTTTTGGGGTGGCAAAGAATTGAAAATCAAAGGGATGCCCATTGACTGGAGAATGGCTAAACAAGTGGTGGTATATGAATGTAAAGGAATACTATTGTGCTATAAGAAATGAGGAGCAGATGGACTTCATAATAACTTGGAGAGGCTTATATAAACTGATGGTGAGTGACAGGAGCAGAACCAGGAGGACATTGTACACAATTACAGACATGTTATATCTATGATGACTGACTTTGATAAGACTGGGATCATCTCAGCAATACAAAGTTATAAGACAAGTCCAAAGGACTCATGATGGAGAAGGCTTATCCAGATCCAGAGAAAGATTTATGGAGTCTGAATATAGACTGAAGCAAACTACTTGCTCACTCTTTTGTTTTGTTCTTTCTTATTGTTCTTTCCATTGGTTATAATTCTTCTTTACAACTTGACTAATGTCTAATGTGAAGGTATTTGTAGAACCTATATTGTATTGCATGCCACCATAGGGGTGCAGGGAAAGGAGAAGGAGGGGGAGAAAATTTGGAATTCAAAACTTGTGGACTGAATGTTGTAAACCAAAATAAATAAATGAATAAATGAAATTTTTAAAAGAGAAATACAAGTTAAGAGAAGTATAGTTATTTACTGTGAAGAAGATTCTTGGACTTTAATAGTCTTGCAAGGTGAATATCAGACAGTACTATGATGTGGAAACTGCATATGTGAATGCTATTCTAGCCTGCATTAAAAGAGGTAGGGTATTATGCAAGAGTAGTAATATTTCCATTAAACTCTTTCCCAATTTGGCCACATCTGGAATTCAGTTCTGGTTACTGCATCTTAGGAACACAGGAGCGAAGCTGTAGTGAATCCAGAAGATGGAAACGAGAATGGTGACATGAAATGTCAATTGAGGATAAGTTGAAGAAACTTTGATATTTAGCCAGGAGAAGAGAAGACTCTGGGCAGGGAGTGAGTGTATTGATAATTGTTCTCAAGAATACACAGAGTTGTCAAGTGGAAGAGTGATTGGTTTTGTTCTTCTTGCTCCCAGAAAACAAGGAACAAGGGATGGAAATTGCAGGGAGGAAGAGTAAAGCTTTACATAAGAAAAAAAAGTTCCTAATATTAAATGAAAAAGCCTTTATTAAGAACTTTCTGTGCACCAGATTGTTGTTGTTTGTCCTTCATTCTCAGAGAGGACCAATGACATCAGGAGGGTGATGTCTTGATTTGCAGGTGAACTGGATTTAAGTGAGACTGGGCTGTGCAGTCATTAGCCTCACTCTCTCTTCCAGAGTGACCTGAGTCCCTTGGCAAGATATAGATCAGGACGATTGGAGATGTCCCAGGTGCAGTGGGAGACCTTGCCCTTTTTAAACTAAAGTTTTTCCCAGGTCTCAGTTTGTCTGAAGCAACAATTATTCAGTGATTTAAGGCTAGGTAAACATGTACCAAAAACTGTTCTAAGTGTAGAAGATACACATACAAAAACACAGTTCCTGCCCACAAGGAATTTACATTCTAATACATATATAGGGAAGTAGTGGCTAGGTAGAACTATTTTGGTCTGGAAATTTACAAGGATGGTAAGAAAGACCATGGAGAAGTACATCAACACACTCTGTCTAGAAACAGTGGCAGATCCATTCGGCACTAGAAAGTAAGGGGCGTGTGTGTGTGTGTATGTGTGTGTGTGTGTGTGTGTGTGTGTGTGTGTGTGTGTGTGTGTGTGTGTGAAACAAGGAAAGGGTACAGAAATGGGCCAGGTATTTGCCAAGGGGGTTGTGGAAGAAGTAGTCTGGGAAGAGGGAGTAAAGTGAAGCATGGTTTAGAATTTCCTGATATCTGGGACTTTTCCTATAGTTTTCTCAGTTACCTATCTGGGAAGTGAGGTCCCAGGGTAAAAAAATTTCCCCATGGAATGATCTCTAGTATGGGCAATGAGGTGGTTGGTAAAAAAGGTTATAAAAAGGGGGAGGTTGCACAGGTGATCTCTGAGATTCTGAGACTATTGTAGGGGGCTACAATGATTAGGATGGCTTAATGGATGAGGTTTTCCATAGAAGTCCTCTTCAAGTATCTGAAATTATAAAGCTCAGTAAGATTATGCAAGTGGTGGCAAAATGAAAGCCTTCCAGGGTGAAAACAAGATGAGTCATGTGTCTTCTTTCTGAAGGTCAACCCTGCTAGATGCAGAGAAGTGAATTTCCAGAAAAATAGCCATCAGGTAATTAATGTCATAGTAACTCAAGACATTATCTTCTAAGGGCTCTTGGGTTCCAGATTTGATTTTGCCGTGAATTCTTTGTGTGCCCTCAGTTTGAAGCATTTGCACCAGTTTTTCCATCACCTAAAATGTAATCCAACCTCATTTCCATGACTTAGTTTTTTTTTTCTTTGCCCCTCCGCCCTTCCTTCAAGGCCCACCTCAGGAATCACCTTTTCTGGGAAGTCTTCCTGAATTTCCAGCTTTCCCAGGTTTCTTTTTCCTCTATTTTCCATGTATTATACTTATTTATGCACCTATTAGATTTCCCCAATAGGGAACAAGGTATTTGAGGGCAGTGACTGTTTTTTCTTTCCATCTTCAGCCTAGCATCTGTAACTTGCTCTTAGAAGATGCTTGAATAGCTGTTTGCTGTAATGTCTGGATGAAGCTGGCTTCATCAGTGTGTATCAGCTTGTTTAAGTATCTACCAAAGATTTCCAGAACATTTAGTCTTAACATCTTGTTTTGCTCATGATTACATAAGTAAACAGATCATTGGGATACCAGCTGTAGATTATACATTAGTTAGCTGTTGTGGAGGGAGGAGAGAATGAAGGAAAAAAGGAAGAAAGAAAGAGAGCATTTGTTAAGTTCCCACTGTATGTCAGGCACTGTGCTAAGTGCTTTACAAATACTATCTCATTTTATCTTCACAACAACCCTGGGAGGTAGGTGCTATTATTATGCCCATTTTACAGTTGAGGAAACTAAGGCAGACAGAGGTTAAATGACTTGTCCAAAGTCACACAGCTAGTAAATATCTGAGGCCACATTTGAACTCAGGTCTTTCTGGCTTTAGGTGCAGAGCTCTATCCATGTTGTTGTTATTTCAATCGTGTCTGACTCTTCATGGCCCCATTTGGGGTTTTCTTGGCAAAGATCCTGGAGTGGTTTTCCGTTTCCTTGTTCAGCTCATTTTACAGTGAGGAAATTGAGGCAAACAGGGTGAAGTGACTCACCCAAGATAACATAACTAGCAAGTGTCTCAGACCAGATTTGAATTCAGGAAGATGAGTCTTCCTGACACCAGGAAGGGTACTGGCTCTATCATTGAATACCACCTAGTTGGGCATGATGTAAGAAAGGCAATATGGTGGAGTAAAATGAACATGATGGAAAATCAGAAGACATTTTGGGGTTTTAGTCACAGCCCTGCCACTTGACTGTGTAGTTTTTGAGCAAGTTGCTTTCCTTCTCTGAGTTTTAATTTCCTCATTTATTATATTACAGGATTACACTAGACGGTCTTGGTTTCTTCCATTTTTGGTATTTTATCTTTGGGGCATGTTGTTGCTCAATCTTAGTTGTTTTGCTGTAACTAGTCTCTGCCTTATCATGCCATTTCAGTGAGGTTGGAGACATCACTTTTCATTGTGATTAAAAGTCCTTTGGAATTATTGACAAATGAAGGCCATCCATAATAAGCCCTCCACATTCTGGCTTCCCTCTGAAATGAAGCACAAGTCAGAATTTTCTTCCAGTGACAGTGCTTTAACTATTTAAAGACATCCTTGAAAACTTCTCTTCCCTCAGCTTTTCCCAATGATCTTTTTTATGTCATAATCACTGTTTTCCCAATCTTGGTGACTATTAAGCCTCAAGTAATGAGAAGAGGCAGTATCTCAGAGGGGAGAGGGAGATGGTTTGGAATTCAAGAATAACTAGATTCAAGATCTGACTCTGAAACATACTGACCTGTGACCCCGGACAAGTTATTTTACTTCTTACTCGATAGACTCCATAATTCTAGACTTCAGAAAAGCCTACACTGATAATAAGGAGTTTCCTTCTCTGGGATTTCAATTTCTACATATCAATGAAATCATAGGTTCATTCTTCGTCCCTAAATAATGAAATATTATTAGTCAGTTTCAGTCATGTCTGACTCTTCATCTCCCCATTTGAAGTTTTATTGGCAAAGATACTGAAGTGGTTTGTCATTTCCTTCTCCAACTTATTTTACAGATGAGGAAACAGAGGCAAATGGGGTTAAGTGACTTGCCTAGGGTCACACAGTGTCTGTGGCCAGATTTGAACCCAGAAAGGTCCATCTTCCCGAGTCCAGGTCCAACACTTCATCCATTGTACCACCTAGCTGCCATTTCAACAAATGAAAAAAATGTATAGAAGCTAATTTGGTCAAGAAATGCTGGCTATCTTCAATTTGAAGGGAAAAAACCCCATACAAGTCAAACTATGATTAAGGCAGGTTATTGGCCAGATTAGCTCAATGACTGCTTTGACACCAAACCAAGCTCAGTGACGATGGTGGTGAGCTACAAGAGTTGCATAGAAGTCCATTAAATATAGGGCAAAGACAAATAGCAAAGAGCTGGCACCAATTCAGAAATCATGGTGATATCAATATAATTTTGGGACCCAGACATGTAGACCTCGCATAAATGTGCATTTTCACTGTGTGATATGTAGGATATGGAGATGTAAATTAGCAAGTCATTAAGGAAATGACTGGTGAGTAGTTCATGAGACACTGCCAATATCAACTCATTTGCATCGCTGATGGTTGAAATAGGATTCTACCTGAAGCTCACTAAGGGGACAAAGAATCTTTCCACAATGTGTTTGTACCCTCAGGTTACAAGATTATATGTATTTAAGGGCTACTAGATTTGAATGCTTAATGATAAAATGAGGTAGACAAAGGAAAATGAAGGAAAAGATGATCAAGTAAAATGGAATTTCTCTGTGGGCTACTGTAACAGTAGTAAATGGTAAATGAATAAGAATCAGCCATTTTTAGAAAGAAGCATCCTCTATTTTTTTTCTCATGAAATTTATACACTATAATGAATTCATCTGTCTCTTTTGTGCTTATGCATGTGGTGGAAAGAGCTCTGGACTTGGAAATAGGAGATATGGGTTTCAGAACCCACTTTTCCACTGGCTTGGTATATGATCTTGAGTTAGTAACTTTACAAAATCACAGGGTGATCAGTGGCCATCTAGTCCAATCTCTACACAAAAGGAATCATCACTCTAAAACATAAGTGCTCACCCAGCCTGTGGAGGCCTCTAAGCAGAAGGAAGCCATCCTGTCTTGAGGCAGCACATTCTCCTTTTGGATACCTCCAATCGCCAGGAAATATCTCCTGATGCTAAGACTTCCTGGCACCTTTCACCCATTGTTCTTGGTTCTACCCTCTTAAGTCAAACAGAGCAAGCTTCACCTCTCCTTCTTGGGGAAGCTCTTTAAAATTTTGAAAACAGTGATGATTCCCTCTCGCACCCCCTTTTCAGTTCTTACCTAAGTTAAATGTGCCCATTTCCCTCTTTTCTTTGGCCTCAGTTTCCACTGTAAATGAAAGAGTTAAATAACATCTAATGTCTCTTTTAGTTCTAATAGCCACTTCTTCATTTCCATAAGTGGGGAAGAGACCATGCCATAGGGGCAGAAACATCTAATTCTTTCAAAGATTCATAATTTTTTTTTTTTGTGCTTTTTGGAGGGGGGGAAGGCAGGGCAATTGGGGTTAAGTGACTTGCCCAAGGTCACATGGCTAGTACAAGTGTCTGAGGTCACATTTGAACTCCCGTCCTCCTGACTCCAGGGCTGGTGTTCTATTCACTGCACCACCTAGCTGCCCTGATTCCAGATCTTTAATGCTGCATAGACATAATGGGCATATCTGTATTTATTTCCTGCATGCGATAGCAATGAAAATATCCTTCAAGTCTTAGTGCTGATGTCTTCTGTATTTGATTCCTTTTGTACTCTCTCCTTGTGCTTTTTGTTTTAACATGGTTATCACCATATTCTGAATATTCACCATCTTGATCATGCTTTTACACAGGTCAGTTGGACCTGATCTTATCTGAATAATCTGTTTATAGGAATAGTTCATTCTATCTTTTAACATAATTTCATAGTTTTACATTTAGGTAGTTAAATCCAGAGAAAATGTAATGCCCAGTTTAATTCTATTCTCTTTTCCCTTGTTATCTCCAGCAGTAAATCTGCTTCTTGGTTGGGCTATCATTTTATGGACATCTATAACCAATTTCCAAGATGACTGTTCCATCACAATTCCTGACGTCTTCTTTATCTTGGCAGTGTCTCCTCCTAACGGGCCTGACATGTTATCTCTCTCTCTTCCTCATTCACCTAAATAGAGTCCTGGTTCATTAAGTCACTTCTTTTCCAAAAGTCTGTGAGCTAGAATTTTAATATCACAAATTGCACAATTTGATCATGTTTCTTTTTAAATGTGTGTGCCTATAGCTTTATTCTTTTTTCTCATTTGCATTTCCTATATGGATTTGAGGAAGGAAAGGTTAATTTCCCCCTTTGTGTGCCTGATTTTCTCTCTTTTGTTACCAGCCTGCTCTTCTTTCTTTTCCCCAGGCTTTTCTGGCTTAGCAGAGTGAATATTTGTATAGTCTTTAGCCCCTAACTTTCTCAGTCTTTGAATAAAAGTCACTTATCTTTGATCAATAAAAATAACTCACACATTTATGTAATGCTGTACCATTTACTGATCACTTTCCTTTGAATCACCTCTGAAATACATTGTGCAAGTACCATTATTTCCATTTTACCAATGAGGAAACTGAGATCCAGTGAAGGTAAATAATTTACCTAAAGTCACATTGCTAGTTAGTGGCAAAATGAGTACCATAATCTTGGTTTTCTGATTCCAAGGCTGGCGATTATTCTGGTATAACAAGTGACCAATTATTCTAGGATCAGTCCTCAGATTTATTGTCTTGTACAAGTGTTTTTCAGAAAATCAATTTATCAGAAATCAATGAGCATTTCACGGACCAGAATCTTGATGGACTCCACAGGAGGATTCAGAAGGAAATCATATTTAAGGACAAGTGTACTGACCCTGTATCTTCCTACCTTTTTATCTGTTCCATTTCACTCAAATAAATTCAGCAAATATTTATTAATCACTTACTATGACCTGGTAATATTGAAAATAATATTAAATTCTGCCCTCTGAGCTTATAATGTTACAGAAGGGATAACAAGTATGATATGATAGAACAAGTATCATATAATATAATAGCTGCAGATGATGAGGGCAAAGGAGAGGTCTGGACAAGGTGCTAAAAGAAATTGGAGTAGGAACTTATCACTTTTATCTGTGGGGGTCAAGGAGTGTTTCATTGAAAAGGTCACACCTGAGTGGGGCTTAAAGGAAGAGGATTTTATCAGGCAGAATTGTGGAAATAGTGTATTCTGGAATAGGGACAGCCTGCAAGTGCATGGATTACGGAGGAGACTGAGATCAGGGAACAGGCTTTTAGGCTGTTCTATAGAATGTTTAGAGGGGAGATTGAGTGAAATACGTCTGAAAGGGTTGTAGAGAACTTTGTTTACTGAGCAAAATACTCCCTCGTGTACTCTTATGTTCTGGCCTCACTGGTTTACTGGCTGTTTCCCATATTCCTTCTCACCTTTGCCTCTTGGAATATATGGCTTCTTTTAAGACAGAAGTCGTGTCATCTTCTAGAGTCTAGAAGATCCACATGGGGTTGTAACCCACAGATTAAGAAATGCTAAAGGGGTTGTGAGCAGAAAAAGTTTAAGAAGCCCTGTTCTAGACAAGGTCTTTGCAAGTTTCCTGGTTGCCATCATTCCTTACCACTATTGTTGTTGTTACATATGGCATAGATCACTGAAAAATAAGAACCAAGTTCTAGGAGCTTGTGCAGTGGGTTTTTGTCTCTCTCTCTCTCTCTCTCTCTCTCTCTCTCTCTCTTTCTCTGTGTGTGTGTGTGCAGGATTAATGAGTCCACTTTTGGAAATGCACGATAAAGTGGAATGGAGAGACCCAACTATATTACTTCAGAGCATGCATAGGTATTCTGTGACTGTTTTGTTTACACTTTCTCTGTAGTGAAGAAAAGCCTTCCCCTTTGTGTATAATTTGGACTTAGTTATCTGTATATGTAGTATTCCTTTCCACCCCAGTATCATATACACCTTTTGAAGGCAAGAATTGTTGTAATTTTTGTCTTTAAATCTTTAGTATGGTAGTTATTTAATTGAATCTTATTCTGTAAGTACCTGGGAGCCATGAAAGGTTTTTGAGCAGTCATACTTATGCATAAGGTAGCTTTTGGCAGATTTGTGGTTGACGTATTGCAAAATGAACAAAATGAAGATAGACAAGTTTGGAAGATGATGCAGTGGTCAATCAAGGTGATGAGAGTTGGAATGTATGAGCTTGAAATGATGAATGCAATAAATATTTTGGAGGTAGATTCAACAGGACTTGGCATTTGAACCTAGGGATGAGAACAAAGGAAGATTCAAAGTTTCAGCTTTAGGATACCTGGATCAATAAGAAATAAGGAAGTTGGGAGGGAGGTGTAGGTTTTGGCATGAAGATAATGAAGTTTAGTTTTGGACATGTAAAGGAAATAGTTGTTGGCAGACACAAGTTCGACTTGCGGTTGGGACAGTCAGATACAATTGGTACAGCAAGTAGGTGAAAATTTCTGGACTGGAGCTCAAGGAGAATATGGGGCTGGAGGTAAAGATTTGTGTGTCCTTGGCACAGAGGTGACCATTTGTGCCATAGCGACTCTGGGGCCCAACTGCATCTGTCTAAAATGCGCTATTCCTTTCAGCTAATCTCTATTAGCTTACTTTTTACTTTGCTCATTCTCCAGAGCAGGCTAAGGGAAAGAGAAGAGGAACTTATATTTGTGAAAGCTTTATCACTGGAATCCACTAGTAGGCACAGGATATTGAATTCATCTAGAGTATAATTTGTCACTAGGAAAAAAAAATCAAGATGTGTTATTTAGAGTAGAGGCCATCTGATTCATGTAGTTTAAAATTCTGAATCATGTCAAAGACAAGTAGAAAATAAATGATATTCTTAGCTTGTGGTTCAAGGCCACAAATGGTTGGGTTACTCTCTTTAGCTCTCTCTGTTCTTCTTTTTTCAAAAAATATTCATTCTGGTGCTTAGCACAGTAGTGGACATATGGTCTTCTCAATAATTACTTGAATGTCAGGTGAAATGGATCTCTGGAGCAGAGCTTTTTAACGTTTTATATCACAACCCCTTTTGGAAGTCTGGTAAAGCCTATGGACCACTTTGCAGAGTGTTTTGTTGTCTACATTCACAAATGAAGGAAATATTAGTTTCAATTAGAGGTTAGTGAAAACAAAGATATATATATATATATATATATATATTTTTTTTTTTTTTTTCCCCATCCAAGTTCATAGACCCTCTGAAATTTATCTAAGGATACCAGGTTAAAAACCCTGGCTTTGAGGTAGAGGATTTGGGATGTTCTAGCCTGATGATCTGAGGATTTAATTTCAATTATTTTTTTCCTTACATCAACCTTCAGAGGAAAGTGCTATTATTATTCTTGATTTACAATTGAGGAAACTGAGGCAGACAGAAATTAAGTGATTTGCCCAGGATCACACTGTTAGTAAGTGTGTGAGACAGGATTTAAACTTAGATCTTCTGGATTCCGAATCTTGTATTATGTCTCCTGAACTACCTAGATGCTTTTTTTTTTAAATTTTATTATAGTTTACATCATTCATTACCACAAGATTTTGAGTTACATATTTTCTCCCCCTCTTTCCCCCACCTACCACCCCAAAACAGCCATCCTAGTGTGTCCCCCCTCCCCCAGTCTATTCTCTCC
>CM053592.1:132419061-132469000 GCA_028646515.1 Pseudochirops corinnae
GAACTCTTCCTATTTACTTCCGGCTGACTGGATAGTGAAGACTCCAGAACCGAGGCCCAAGACCGCGATCCAGATCCAGGCCGCTCAACACAAGAGCTCTTGGCCTGAGAACAATTGCTCAGTCCCCCTGCTGTCTGCAGGCTGCGGGTGGGAAGCTGCAACGCGGAGGTGGGTACAAAACCTCTGCCTTTCGCTTTTCCACTCTGGAGGCCTTTCGGCCGGACTGCTTATCTCCCCCTTTCGCAATCCACACTCGCAACTGTCACTAATCCACTCACCAGAGAGGCTCCTCCTGCCCAGCTGCCTCTGGGGCACAGCCTTGGCTTCAGGCCAGATTGGTTTCGGTTCGCAGTGCTGATATGGTTCCTTGTACCGAGCTGACTTTAGTGAGAAGTATCTTTGTGTTTGTTTTGGAGTTCTGGGATTGGTTTAGAGTCCTATTTTATGGGTATTTTGGGGTGGCTATGTGAGTGCTGTGATATGTTGCTGCTGCTACGCCACCATCTTGGCTCCGCCACCCACCTAGATGCTTCTGTTAGTGTTTTATTATGTCTTTCTTTCCATAAGCCCTCCAGTACTATTTTTAAATTTTATCATTTTTGCCGATTTGAATGGAGGATATGAGGTAAAATCTCATAATTGTTTTTAATTAGATATCTCTTATTAAGTGTTTTGGAGGATATCACTCATTTGACTCTTAATAGTTTACAATTATTTTGAGGACTATTTGTATCTTTTGCTTATCCATTGGGAAATAGCTCTTGGTCTCATATATTTGTGATATTTTCATATATGTCTTGGGCAGCTAATCTATATCAGCGATATTTGATGTGATCATGTTCCTTGAATCAACAAGCCTCCCTTAAAATAGTTGCATCAATTTTGTATCTATAGACCTTTTTAATTTCACATGATCAAAACTATGTATTTTATCTCTTGTTATTTCTGATTCTTGCCTAAGAACCCTCTCCTTTGTTACAGCAATAAAAGGCAATCAGCTTATCTTCTAATTTTCCATAGTATGACCTTTAATATTCAGTTCCCATATTGATTTTCAGCATGTTGTGCTGTACGGTGTAAATTGTTGATCTATACCAAATTAATGCCAAACTGCTTTCCAGTATTCTAAGCAGTTCTTATAAAATAGGCAATTCTTTCCCAAGTAATTTGTGTTCTCATTTTTACTAGATGCTAGGTCATTGAGTTCAATCATTTCTTCTCTTTATTTAATTTTTTCCCTTGATCTACTTTTTCTTCTTTAACTAGCATGAAACAATTTGGATGGTTACAGTAACTTCTCCTTTATTCCTACTTTTTCAATCTTTCCCTTAAAGTTATAGATCTTTGAAGCAACTTTACGGACATGAAAGGTTATAATCATATTTACGGGAGAAAGCTGGGTGGGTGGGATTTTTTCTTCCAAGTGAATTTGGTTATTATTTTTTTTAGTTCTTTAACATACCCCTTTTGTAGTTTTATTGGTAAAGCACTAAATCTGCAAGTTAATTTAGGTATCATCTTATTAATTGGTGCACCACAGCCATGAACACTATCCCTCCAGTTATTTAAATTGGTTTTATATTTCTTTAAAGAACATTTTGTAATTTAACATACATACCCCTACATACAAGTCTTGCATGTATCTTTGTAACTGACTCACAGACATTACGTGTCTTTGGTAATTATTTTGAACTAGACTTCATTTTGTATTATTTCATGTTGGGTTTTGTTATTATTCTACAGAAATGCTATTGTTTTTTTGTTCATCTATTTTGTATTCTGATATTTTGCTGAGTTCTTCAATTCTCCCAGGTACCTGCAAGAAATACTAATTTACTAGGATTTTCTAAATTAAGCATCATATAATTAGCAAATTGGGATAGTTTTATGTCCCTTTTGTGCTTATTTATGCTTTTAATTTCTTTCACTTGCCTTGCTATTGCTAGAATTTCTAGAACTATGCCAAATAACAACAGGGGAAGGAGGAAAGCATTATGTAATCTTTAAGATAATCATGCAAAATATGCATTCCCCTGTCTACAATAAGCATGTGAATTTTCCATGAGAAGCTTGTTTGTCAGTGACCAATGATGACTTCAAAACCAATTCGATATATAATCCCACAGCTTTAGTCCTCGGTAAGGTATCTTCCAATAAAAAGGAAGGACCAGAAATACTTGATTGTAATTCTACAGGTTCATATAATCCCTTCCTTTATCTATTCTTGACATTCTTTCCCCCATTGATAAATATCAATAAGTTTCTCACTCATTCACTCAATTTACAAGCACTCATGATGTCCTTTGTCATTTTTGCCCTCATGAGGTTTATGGTCTAAGATTTGGGAGACAAGGCACTAGTCAATAAGCGAATGAGTAGGCTTCAATAAGGGATATGGGATTTCCGAAGAAGGCAATATTATTATCAGCCGGGAGAGCTTTATGGAAGAACTGAATTTCAAGCTAGGCAGAATAGCAGAAATCAGTGGCTCAGTGCGTCAGAGATTCAGTATGTTCAGTTGTATGTATGGTCAGTGGTTCACTTGTGGAGGTAAGAAAGGCTGTGTGTTCTTGTTGCCTTTTGTAGAGTGAGAAAAGTTGTGTTAAAGTCACACAAAAAAGAAACTGCGTGACTCTTACTCTGGTCTCTCAGTCTATTAAATGAATTTGGTTTCTGGTTATTTGTCTAATCCCCCTTTATAGTATTCTTGCTGTTTTTCCTTTCCTCATCTTCCTGTCCTTTTGTACTTTACATTAGCACCAAGTATCTAGTGATGGTTCTATCTTCAGTATGAATCAAGGCTATAATGTTACAGTGCCCCATCCCCCTACTGCTCTACGACTGGGATGTGGCACTCCATGCAGAGGAAGCAACGAGAGGGTGTTCCCAGTGGGGAGCATGTTGAAATACAGAGTAGTCACACAGGCAAACTTAACTTCCTGACTCCTTCTCTCCCTCCCCCAAACATGATTATAACCTCACATGCCTATAAGGTTGCTTTTCATAAAACATGTTGCTGGACTCTCTAATGAGGTTTTGACTGTTGGTCAAGAAAAAAGAGGACATTGTAAGAAAGAGGGGGCTGATTAAAAGACGAAGGATGAAGGGAGACTATATGGTACAGTAAAAAAAAAATACAGAAATTCAGGACCTGGATTTTAGTTATGCATTTGATAGTAACTTGCTTTGTGACCTTGGCCAAGTCAGTTAAACTCTTTGTATCTCAGTTTCCTCCATTCAAAATGAAGGCATTGCAGTAGATGACTTTTAAGGTCCCTTTCAGATGCAAGACTTTACAATTCAGTAATTACATATACCAACTAGTTATATGAGTGCCTATTATGTACTCTACGACAGAATCTTAGTAAATGATTGATGTTTTGCTTTATTTGCCACCACTTAGGCACTGGTTTAGATCTATTCCAGTTCTTGAGTCAGAGGTTAGGACTTGGGGAAGATAGTTTGGTCAGATGCGGTGTGACAAGAATTTAATCTGGACATCATCATATCATTATATCTTATCAAGCTTGTGATTCATTGTAACAATTAGATCTTTTTTGCATGCCTCCTTCTGCTTGGGATTTTAGACCCAAGCAAAGGATTTTTCCATTTATCCATATTCTAATTTCATCCTGCTTGATTTCGTCTGATGTTCTAGCCTTTTTTTTGGATTCCCAACTATTTCAACGGTTAGTTATTTTTACAAGTTTTTTTTTTTTTTGCAATATCTGTAAAATGAATAAGTATCCTTTCTATACTTTCATCCAAATTATTGATAAACATGTTTAGAAGCATAGAGTCAAACACAGATTTATGGGATAAATTCCAGAGACTTCCTTCTATGCTGACATTAGCCAAATAGTGATAATTCAATCAATTCCAAAACAAACTAACTACATTACTCCATCAAGCCTATATCTCTCCATCTTGTCTAGGTGTTTACAAACCAGGCTTTTAGTAACATACTTTAAATTGTGTTTTCAGAAATTAATATTAACTTGGTTCATATTCTTGCTCCTTCATTTAGAAGTTACTTGATTTTGGGCAAAGTTACTTAGGCTCTTAATTTCATCTTCCTCAGCCATAAAGAGGGAATAATCATATTTGCATTACTCACCTTACAGAGTCATTTTGGGGAAACTGCTTTGTAAACTTTGGAGGACTGTACTAATATGAGCAGTTCATATTATTAAAGGTATTACAATTACTCAGATGTTGACTCCCAGCCTAGACCTATTGGTACTATACAGTACTCTCAGTTTAGTTATCGAAGTGTCTTTTGTACCATGGTTCACAAAGTAATTAAATAAAAGACTGTAACCATCATCATAAAGCTGCTTCAGAGATCTGGAACCTCAAGGGAAAGATTGAAAAACTCTGAAATTTTGTGATTCTTCCAATGAGGGATGCAAAAGCAGAGAGAGTAGATGTGATGTTCTTCACGAGGTCCTGGAGGCACAAAGATCAAGCAGTAAGCAGTTTCTACCCTCAAGGAGCTTACAATCTAGTGGGGACAGAGAGAAGACCATTACATAAATAACTACAACATAAGTTATGCTTGATAATCACACAAAAGAAGTCCAGAGTGGTAGGAAAACTTTGAATAGAGACACATGAATTTCACCTGTGAGGGATGAAGGTTGCGGACTAAGGAAGAATTCATTTTTGAGGTAGAACTTGAGACTGAAAGAATAGTGATTTCAATAGGTTGAGGAGTAGTGGGAGACTATTCAGGAAAGGGTGTGACTTGTGCTTAGAGGCCACTATATGGTACAGTGGATAGAGCATTGGGCCTAGAGTCAGGAAGACCTGAGTTCAAATTCAGCCCCAAACACTTCCTAGTTTTCTGACCCTGGATAAGTCACTTAATGCCTGTTTGCCTCTGTTTACTCAATTGTAAAAGGATGATCATAATAGAATCTACCTCTTAGGGTTGCTGTGAGAATCAAATGGAATAATATTTGTGAAGTACTTAGTGCAGTGCTTGGCACATAGATGCTTAATACATTAATTCATCCTTCCTTCATTTTCTTCCTTCCTTCTTTCGTTTTCTTCCTTCCTCCCTCCCTTCCTCCCTTCCTTCCTTTCTTCCTTCTTTCCTTCCTCCCTTCCTTCTTTCCTTCCTTCTTTCTTTCCTTCCTTCCTTCCTTCCTTCCTTCCTTCCTTCCTTCCTTCCTTCTTTCTTTCCTTCCTCCCTCCCTTCCTTCCTTCCTTTCTTCCTTCTTTCCTTCCTTCATTCCTTCCTCCCTCCCTTCCTTCCTTCCTTCTTCCCTTCCTCCCTCCCTCCCTCCCTTTCTTCCTTCCTTCCTTCCTTCCTTCCTCCCTTCCTTCCTTCCTCCCTCCCTCCCTTTCTTCCTTCCTTCCTCCCTCCCTCCCTTCCTTCCTTCCTTCCTTCCGTCCTTCCTTCCTTCCTTCCTTCCACAAAGGTATTAAATGGGATGGAGCAGCAAGTACCGCAGAGGCTTTGTAGGAGGGCAACATTAAGGTGAGGTCTAGGTTGTAAAGGATTTGGATTATAAAGAAAAAGAGTTAATATTTTATTTGGTAGGCAGAGGCTAACCACTGAAGACTAGAGAGGGAGAGGGATGTTATTAGATCTGTGCAGTGGCAGCTGTGTTGAAGCACAGGTTGGAGAAAGGAGAGTTTGGAGGCAGATAGTTGGCATAGTGGATAAAGGACCAGGCCTGGAGGCAGGAACACTCATCTTCCTGAGTTCAAATCTGGTCTCAAGCACTTACTAGCTGTGTGACCTTTTTTGCTTCAGTTCCTCACCTATAAAATGGCCTCTAGAATGAAATGGCAAACCCCTCCAGTGTCTTTGCCAAGAATATCCCAAATGGAATCACAAAGATTCAGACATAAGTTAAACAACTCAACAACAACCAAAAGAGTATTTAGGAGGCTGTTACAATACACAGGTGAAAGGTGAGGGTAACCTAAATTAGGATGATGGAAGTATGAGAGGAGTTGCAGAGCTTGAGTTAAAAAGTCTGCAACTAATTGGCTATAATGGAATAAGGAAAGACAGAACTGTAACCAGGGCAGGGAAATCAGGGCTTTGCCCCAGGGTACTAACATTCAGAGGGTATGAAATTCGACAGACTCATTCATTCAGCACTATGGTAACAAACTCCTTTTCCTTCTCAACTGAATTTGTCTTAATCTCTCCTGTATTATTTTTACATCATAAATTATAAGGGAAATTTTTGTGGCTTGTCCTGGGAGCCAAAATTGCTAGTTATGAGTATAAGGAAAGCTTTTGAGCCAGGATGACTGGGAGAATCAATGTAAACAAAGAATCCTGGAAAGGTATAAGTTTTAGAGAGATAGATTTTAAGTTTATCTCACAATCTTCTCTTGAGTTTCAGTCATTCCATTTAATAAAAATCTCCCCCCCCACACACATTAAGGTTTTATTATAGTAGTACAGTAGCATTAGACTTGGGAGTCCTGGGATCTGGGTTCCAGATCTGTCACTTGCTAGTTATATAACATTATTGTATCTTTGTTTTCTCACCTGCAAAAAGAAGATAATTATTTTTGAGATTCAGGGTTGTATAGTAGATACAGGGCTAGACTCCTCAGAGTTGGGATGGCTTGGGGTCAAGGTTTGCATCTGACCTTACAAGCTGGTTCCCTCTGTAAAAGTCACCTGACCCCCCATCCCCCCAAGAGGCTGGTAATTTCATAAGACTCCAAATTATACAGCAGTTTCTGGTTTGCATAGTAGAGGGACAATACATGTATGTACGTGACTATACATATATATACACATATATATACATGCTTATATACACATAAATACATATATACATACATATACATATATACACAGCTACTTATATGCACAGCCATTCACACATAAACAATATATACACACATATATATAACTATGTGCACACAGACACACATATATACACATACTCATCCACACACTCAAATATACATATACACATATAAATAATATATAAATATATCCAAACATATATATGCAATACATAAAAATATACACACATATACCTGCATATACACACAATACACATATATCCAAACATGTATGCACACGTGCACACAATGCATATATTACATATATGCATACAAACACATATATACACACACATATACACACACACTAGCTTATTAGGAGGTTATTGTGAGGGAAGGGGCTTTTAAACTTTAAGATACTAAATGAGTTGCGACTGGTTTTTAAAGTTAGCTTTAGTTATTATGTGAGTCAATGTAATGTAGTGGATAGACAAGCTTTGCAGTCAGGAAGACCTGGTTTCATGTCCTTCCTCTGTGTGCTAGCTCTGTGAGTATGGTCATTTAACTTATCAAACTCTTCCAAGTCTACCCTATGTTGCAGATGAATTGTCTATCTACACGGCGGGAAGCTTTCCATACTTAGAGTTCCCTACACTGCTGAAATCACAGGTCTGGAGTCTCTCTCTCTCTCTCTCTCTCTCTCTCTCTCACACACACACACACACACACACACTCACACACACATACAGTTTTGTATGTGGCATGACAATTATTTTAGTTAGCCCTAGCACTATATTTGCCAGTCCTGTAGAAAAATCTGGCCAGTTTAAGTTTATTAAAGCCAAAGGAAGAATTCCTGTCACATTTGGACTTTAACACTTTTAGCAGATGATGCAGCACCTAACTAGCCTATATGTGGATTTGAATTCACTTGGACTTGGCTGCTTTCAAGGTGGGCTGGCCTGGCCTGGCCTTGAGGGAAGATAAAATTGCAAACAACCCTCTCAGGCCTTTGGATTCAGCCTCCTCAACACAAGGGCATGAGCATCTCACACTTTTAGCTGATCTCGGCTTCTTTGTTGTATACCACATAGCATGTAATCATGTTCAGTGCTGTTGGAAACAGTAAATCAGAAGAAGAGCTCATGCCAAGTTGTAAGCTTCATCTATGTTCTGATTAAATGGAGTATGGGATGGGAAACAAAATGTCACTCTCCAGGATAATAGGACTCTCTCTTTCATAAAGACAGGGGTGAAGACTAGATCTATATCCTAACTGGTATAGGTTATCCCTAGAGGAGTAATCTCCATCCACCAATGCAGATTGGCACCTTCTCTGAAACACCCTAGAACACTGAGGCTAAGTGATTTACTCAAGGTCTCACAGTCCTGGTCAGAGATAGGAATAGAACCCGGGTCCCTCTGGCTTTGAGTCCAGCTTGCTACCCACTATACCACACTGTCTCTCCTCTTCCTTCTACAAAAGATTCAAAGTGGTGCCTTTTCTGTTCAGCTTGCTGATTGGGGTGTTCCTTGTTGCCTAAGAGAATATAATAAGATTTTGTTGCTCATTCACTGTTCCTAGTTGGTTAGTTTAGCTCTTTGACTAATCCTCATGTGGGCTACAGTTTACTCTGTTACATGGTCTGACTGCCTCCATCACCCTGGCTGAGATTCTCACACTTGTATTGTTGGTCACAGGGGGAATCAGGTGAAAGATTATGGCCAGATTAGCCTAATTACATTTCTGCTCTTGAAGTAACAAATTACATCATACATCCTAACGGTGGTAAAGCTCTGTCCTTGAGCGATTTACAAAATCATTTTATTGATATCTTTTGCTTTTACAGAGTCTGCATTTCCCAGAGAATTCCTTTCTTCCTTCTTCTCTCAGAAAGCCATATCTCATTACCAAGAATAAAAAACAAAGAGAAGAAAAAATAATTCAGCAAAACTAACTAATGCATTGAAAAGGTCTGACATTGTCTGCAGCATCTATACTCATAATCCCCACCTCTGCAAAGAAATATGAGGGAGGGGGAAACGCCTTTTCATCTCTCTTTTTTGGAGGCAGAGCTTGGTCATTATACTTTGTCAGCATTCAGTTTTTATTGTTTTGTTGTTTTTCTTTTTTTATTTATGTTGTCTGATTAAATGGGTGGGGTAGGAGGTTTTTAGGATTCTCCTGGCTGTGCTCCCCTATGCTATTTAAAGGGTCAGTGGGTCCTGATAGTCAGGACCTGGCACTATATACTCCTTCCTTTTGTATTTTTTCTCTTATGTAATTCTCTTGTTCCTTAACTCCCCCACTCCTCCCTTTCATTTTTCCCTCTTCCTCCATTAAAAAACTCATGGACAGTGCTTAGCCTCATTAGTGATGCTCAGGTCTAAAGGTGGCTGACATATGTATAAGAGCTTTTCCCAGAGAGAGAAATCCCCTTTCTAAAGGGGATCATCATAGTGTGAGCAACAGTTTTTGTACCATCTGCCCAGAGCCTTAATCATCATTGAAGAGAGAAGAGATCAGGTGGCATGAACTTAAAATAACAGAAACCAACTTCTAAGTGAATTCATTCCGTGTATATATGTGTGTGTGTTTATTTCTGGAATATAGTTTGCTTGTAGCTGATACATGGAAACTTAACATATGAGCACCTGAACTAAAATCTAATCATAAAATAACCAACATGTTTCTAAAACTAGTCATGCCATTGCTTTTCTCTGTGATCTTGGGCAAATAGGTCAAGATTACCATTTTGGGGAAGATTCATGCATAACTTTCAGTTAGAATGTTTTCTGCCACTGTCCTGTTCAGCAGAGAGATCAAGGACCAACAGTTATACTCAGGACCATTCCAAAACCAAGTTAGTGTGGCTTTTGTCATTAGATTTGTCTAGATGGAGCCTTCATCTTTAAAAAAAAAATTATTTTTTAATTTTTATTTTTGGAGCCTTAGTCTTGCCAGTTCAATGTCAGTCTCACATTGATAATCTTAGAGTGAAGATGGCTTCTACTACATATCTTAAATAATCATTGTTCTCAATTGTCTTTCTTTAGGACACAACCCCAGAGAAATATTAAATTTCTTTATGTCAAACAAATGTAGCTCATAGGATTACAGAGCTGGAAGGTACATTAGAAGCTCTTGAGTCCAAAGCCCTCATTTTGAGGATGAGAAGACTGAGGCTGAGGGAGGTGAAATCAGCTAGTTTGAGGTAGGGCTTGAACTGAGTCTTCCTGACCCCAACCTTAGACCTCTATTCACTCTGCTATGTAGAAGTCTATTAATGACTTAGAAGGGCTTGCAATTAAAGTCAACAACACAAACCATCTTATTAAGTGAAGTGATGCAGACTATATAGAAATAGAATACGTAGATGATTAAATTGGATACAGAAAACTCTAACATTTTCAAAGCATTATCATGTATATTATCTCATTTAATCCTTATAGAACTATGTGAAGTAGGTGGGCAGGAATTACTATCTCTTTAGCAGAAGAGGAAATTAAGTCTAAGAGATTGTAGGATCAAAGATTTAGGTCTGAAAGAGACCTAAGAGGCTGTCTAATTTAACTCTTTCATTTTACGCATGAGGAAACTGAGGCTCATAATTTTAAGTGAATATGGTCACTTAAAGTTATATGGTTAAGCCATTGAACAAGGTCTTCTGACTATAAATTGAGGGACTTTCCATTAAATCACCCCACCTCCCATCTGGAAAAAAGTAACATCTAAATTAAGGGCTTTTTAATTATTTTGCCAGGCATAATTTATCTATCTTCATTTATTATTAAAGCCGAACTCCCTCATTTTACATGCTTTTTCAGCTTATGCAAATAGGTAATTTATCAATTTGATTATGTTGCTTAATTGATAGACTGATTTATTGGGTGTTGTCAGTCTTTTAGCTGTAGTAGAAGTGTGTTAACTGCAAGTGCAATTAATTGTGCAGCCATTTGGGAAGAGTTTCACAGCTAAGTTTTTAGGGAGAGTTTGAGGAACTCCCTTATTAAAACAGTAAGTGTTGAAATTCTCAAGAGAAAATCCAGGCCCTATGATTTTGTAAGTCCTTATGTCATCAATCTTTTTTTTTTTTTTTTTTTTTTTCCTGATTGCTGTTCATCAAGAAAGCTGGGAACTACCCTCTGGTCCCAAGTCATTTTAAAAGATATTTTAAAAATGACTATAATTTCCCTTAAGACTCTGTACTCTGCTCATCTTTGGCCAAAGTATGTCCAATCCTGATCTATTGATTTGATTGTCTGACCCTTAGAAATCAATCAGTTATCTGCAGGGAGAGAATATAGTCAAAATGACCAGTCTGCTTTGGAAGGGTTAAAATGTCTTTTCCGGCTTTTGATTTCTGACCTAATCTTTTACTCCTACCCATAGCAGCTCCTGGTATACACATAATAAATCACCTTAGTCCTGTTTCTAAAACAAGGTCAAATGGTATTATTATTTTGCATAGTTTAAATGGAGGTGGAAGCTTATTTGAAAACACCAATCGAGATGCCTTTCTTTCAATAAACTTTATCAGGGCAAAAGGACAGTGAGTGAGGCTGGTTGGAGGGTGGAGGAGCGGACCAGGAGAGAAGAAGGGGCCACAAAGCTCAGAGGAGGGAGCACCCAATGCAGAGAAGGGCCCTTCTACTTTTCATTTTGCCAGGGAATCTTTTTGCACTTCTCGGTGTTTAAGTGGGCTTACAAAACATAAACATTTGGGACATTTAACATATGGAGCTCAAATAAAAGTGACTCCTAGACCTTTCCCTCCTGAAGCCTCTCTGTGTGCACTTCTTGGAAGACTCCTCTGTGGTTGGTGAAATATTATAAGTATACGGGTCTGATTAAGCTTTCTGTTTTCCACGAGGCAGTGTTGCCTTTCTGCCCTCAATGGCTCAGGTTTTTTTTTTCTTCCCAAAGAATCAGGTCCTATCAGGGAAATCAAAGTCAGTTCCACAGCTCAGTAGCCATTTAGGATTTCTGCGGCTCAATTAAGCATGTATAGCCTGCCACAGCTACTGAGCCTCTGTTTATTCAGGGAAAGTGCTCTGTAATTTATTTAAAATAATCCATCTTTAACAAATAAAGAGACCATTGACTGCCCATCGCTGCAGGCATCCATTTAAATGCTGCCGCCTCTTGAAGGTCTGTTTTGCTGGTAAAAGTTAAATACCTTGCAAAAGTGATTGAGTCCTTTCTTTCCTCTTTCTCTCTCTTCCTTTCTATTGCTTTCTCTTGTTTTTTTTTTTCTGTCCCTTCTATTTTTTCTTCCCTTTCCCTTTCACACTACTTTTTTCTTCCTCTTTCCTTTCCTTTCTCTACTATCTTTCCTCCCATTCTCTGGATTCCTTTCACACTTTCTTCCCTGATCTTTTTTGTTTTATCTTTCCTGATTTGAAACAATGGTGTTTTCTTTCTTTCTTTCTTTCTTTCTTTCTTTCTTTCTTTCTTTCTTTCTTTCAACACTAGCAACCAGCTAAGACTTCTTTTTAAAAAAATAGAAAAGAAACCCAGAATGGCCATTAAAAATGATTAATGTAACCCATGCTGATAATCACTGAACTTGAGGTGCAGTCAGGGCTATTTGGAGCTTAATGCTGTCTTGGAATTGGGTTCTTTATGACCGTCAGCTAATGAGGAACCACACTAGACTTTTTACTGTATATACACTGATTAACTGAAAATTAGATTACATTTACACACCCCGTAACAAAAGGCCTTTTCTTCCCAAACACCTCTAAGAGCCAGGACTTTTTTTTTCCCCCTGAGGATTTCTTGAGTGGTTGTTCAGAAATGTTCTATACACCAAGATGACCCTGAGTCCAGTGATTTGCCAGTGAGACTGGGTCATCTCCTAGCATCAAAAGCCTGAACTTAAGCCTTTGGTAAGTGCTGTTGCTTGGTGCCCTGGAACAAGACCAAGCTTTTGGTTTGTGATGAAGAGCAACCATTAGAGCTCACTTACCCTGGGGAGAACAGGGAACAGAGGCCTGGGTTGTCAGTGGAAACACAAGAAGGGCTCTCTGGGAAATAACCATCCTTCACAGCTGAGGGAGGGCCCAGAACCCGAGGGGCTATAATGGATTCCCCTGTCCAGAAGTCAGAAGAGAGGCTCCTCTTTCTATGGGGATTAAAGTATTTGGGGAAGGAAAAAAAGAGCCAACCCCAAATGCAAACATACTTGAAATGATATATTCACATGGATGTGTTATTGCCTATGGAAACAGCCTTGGAGGGAAAATCTAGTCTAGAAGGGATCACTTGATCCTCCCTGTCAGGAAACTAAAGCCAGTGAGGAAAGTGTTAGGAAAGTGGAAGTGTGGGAAGGGCAGGACATGGCAAAAAGATTTCAGATGAGAAGCAGTTCCATAGTGAAAGAACACTAAACCTACGTTTTAACTCTCTCATCTGTCAGTAATTAGCTTTAAAGCAGATCTTTCTTTTCCTTCTTTCCTTCCTTCCTTCCTTCCTTCTTTCCTTTCCCCCCTCTCTTTTTTCTTCCTTCCTTTCCTTCTTTTTTCCTTCCCTTCTTTCTCCCTTCTTTCACCTCTTTCTTTTTTTCTCTTCCTTTCTTTTCTCTGTCTCCAATTATTTTTCTCCCTTCTTTCCCTTCTTTCTTTCTTCCCTTCTTATCTCTCCTTCCCTCCATCTCTTTCTTCTCTTCCTTCCTTTTCTTTGCCCCCAGTTCTTTCCTTCCTTCCTTCCTTCCTTCCTTCCTTCCTTCCTTCCTTCCTTCCTTCCTTTATTCCTTCCTTCCTTCTCTCTCTCTTTCTTTCTTTCACCACATGTCATGGGGATCCTATTTTTCCTTTCTCTGAACTCTTCAAATCTGCTCTGTCCAAATTTACTGTGCGTATCAGACTATATTCAGATCTCTTCCCCTTCTCTATAATGAATTCTAAGAGGAAGTGATCACTTCTCTCCAAGTCTGCTGCCATTTCTATTTCAGAAAAGGATTTCTTCCTGTAAGGGAGATTCAGGTCCAGAACAGTATTCTGTTTTTCTTCCTCTAACTCTTAAGAATGAAATCATCTTTAGGGCAAGTCAGTGCTTTCCAAGAAAGAGGGAGGAAGAGCCTTAATAAATGAGCATTCCCTTTACTTCCATTTTTCCTGCACAAAATGCTGTTATGCATAATATACATACGCATGTATGTGGTTATTTAATAGCTAGCATTTATAGAGCCCTTTAAAGGTTGCAAAACGCTTTATGTATATTAATTTGTAATGTATATTTTGTATGTTTTTTCCATTTTCTAAATGAAAAGTTATCTCTCCCTTCCCAAAGAGCCATCTTATACAACAGAGTATATTTGAAAGAAAAAAAAAAAGGGAAAAACCCCCCCCCCAACAAAATCAATATGTTAAACAAATCTGAAATTATATACAGTGTTCCACACATGGACCTTCAACCTTTGTAAAGGAATTGGGAGAGCTATCTTCTCAAATCTATTCTTTACGATATTCACTTTCAACTGTTCTATAGTGGTTAGTCTTTCCTTTAACATTGTTCTAGCCACTATATGTATTTTAAGCTAGTATTCTTATCTAGTCTTCACTTGAATATCTTCAATGATAAAGAATACAATAATTGTTTCAGTTTATTTAGTACCTGGAGTTTTTTTGAAATGCTTTGTTCTGAACAGTTTTGGCGATGGTAGTATAAATATTATAAACCTATTTTATAGAAGAGGCTCTGAAAGTTTAAGTGGCATTCCTTGTATCAATAACTTTCTATTCATCCTAGTTCTCTTCTCTCAAGCCACAAAGAATAAGTTCATAAGGGTATCCTAGAACAGGGGTTGGAAAGTATTTTAGGGGTTACCTAATCCCACCCCCTCATTTTACACATAAATAAATGGAATATAAAAGGTTCTGATGTTTGTATGTTTCACACTTTCCGGAACTTGATTTGTAATCTTAGCTTTAGGTATAGGAGCTCCAAACTTGTAGAAGACCCTTCTCTCTTCATGTCCTTTTGGATACTTGCAGCCATTTACCTGTTTTATACATTGAGCCTAAGAGCTAACCTTCCTAACTTTGTATAGAGTTCACTTCTCTGTCCTTGGTGAGGTCATATCCTGATGCCCTGGAGTACCAGGACATAACCTCAGGTCCTATGATCTACTCCTTCATTCCACCTCAGACACATGTAGGGATGGTCATGCCCTTCATATCAACATTGATATCACAGTGATAAAACACATAAGTGTTTTACTTTCGTGAAGAATTCTGAAATTTCTTTATCTGATCATAACCTTCTATCATTCCATTTTTCTCCCTGTCCCATTCCTCTCACTCCTATTTTTCATCTTCGCCTTGATCTCCTTTTCCCTTACCACCCATTGGTCTCCTAGCCCATCACCCCTGCTCTGATTTCATTTTCCACCTTTTCTAATCTTGACCCTATGGTTAACTAATTCAGTGCTACACTGTCCTCTACTCTTAAATCCATTGTCTGTCTGTCCCAGTGCTACCCATACATTTCTAAGCCTTAAACTACTTTATCATATACTTCTGTTCCTTTGCTTAAAACTAATCCCTCCCTTAACCTACCCTCCACTAAATTATCTTCAGTACCTTATTTCTTCTTCAGCTATTTCCCCTTTACCTCTTATTTCCCTGATGGAGTAAATTGTATTTCTGTGCCCAAAATGAGTGTGCATTCTTCCATCTTTTGATTAATTCAGATGAAGTGAGGTTCAAGTGTTCTCTACTTCTGTCACCATTTTGGAGGAAAAGGAAGATGTTTGTATCATTTTCTATTTGTGAATCCCAATTACATGAAATAATTTCCTCTACCTTTCCCCTCACTCTTTCCTTTAGTGTGCTACTTTTAATTTTTGCTTTCCTTTCTTCTTTTATGATTATCAAGATATCAAAAATCCCTCTTAAGTCCTCTGTCTTATAAAACTTCTTAGATGATCTTTGATGATAGGTTCTGAAGGGACACATATATCATCTCCTTATATTAGAATGTAAACTGTTTATCCTTATTTAATCCCTTATGATTTTCACTTGTATTTATCTTATGTTTCTCTTTACTCTTGTGTTTGTATTTCAAAGTTTCTTCTTAGCTCTGGTCTTTTCATCAGGAATGCTTCTAAGTCTTCTCCCCAAATACTCAGTTTTGCTTTCTAAGATAGTTTTTTAGTTTAACTCTATATCTTTTGCCTTTTTGAAAACTGTATTCCAAACTCTCTACTTCTTTGTTGTGGTGGCTGCTAAATTTTGTGTGGTCTTGACTGTGGCTCCTTGGTATTTTAATTTTTCTTTGTGGCTGCTTGCACTATTTTACCTTTGCCTTAGAAGTTCTGGATTTTGTCTATTACATCCTTCAGAGTTTTCATTTTGGGGTTTCTCTAAGGAGGAGACAAGTAGAATATTTCTGTTTTCACTTTTAAGAAATCTAAAAATGTTTTCTTTTATGATTTTTGAAACATTATGTTTAAGCTCTTTTTTTGAATCATGGCTTTTAGGTAGTACAATGATTCTTAAATTATTTTTACTTGACCTGTTTTCCAGTTCCCTTTTTTTTGATATTAGCTACCTTACGTTTTCTTCTATTTTTCAGTTTTTTGACTTTGTTTTCTTGAGTTTTTAAAAATTCCTTGTTGTCTCATGAAATAATTATCTTCTACTTGGTATAGTCTAATTTTCAGAGGAGTCTATTGCTTGGAAAGGTTTTCCATTTCTTGTGCCATGCTGTTAATTGCCTTTGCAGTTCATCTGTCCCTCTCATTTATTTTCCAATCATTTCTGTCATACTCTTATTTTCCCTATCTTTCCCACAGCACTCTCATTTAATTTATAAAATAATTTTGAACCTTAAAAAACCCTTCTTTTACTTCTTCTAAGAATTCTAGTCTAACTTGTAGCTAAGCTGTGTTTTTCTTTGAACCTTTGCCTGTACTTATTTTAGAATTATTCTCTTCTAGGATTGTGTCTTGAGCATCCCTGTAACCACAATAGATCTTTATGGTGGGATTCTTTGTGTTTTGTTTGCTTATTCTCCTAACTTTCCTTTCTACTTTTGTGTTTTGCATTAGGCCCAGCCTTTGTACAATTCTGCAGGGAATATCTGGGCTGTGCTTGGTCTGCTTGAGTCCTGCTGCTATTTTTAGGGGGTATTGAATGTTGTATTATTCCAGAATCTCAAGGACAGCTCAGGATGGGAACCTGAAAGACTTCTTTGTACCCAAACTGGTCTGATCTGGGGAACGTGTGTGTTGCACTCCTGGTTTAAACTCTTCAGGTTCTTGATATGAATTTGGAACTGAGCAATACAATGGTAGGCTTGTCCCTGGTTGGAGTTGTAGTAGTATTCTTTTGGACTCAACCACTGCTAACCAGCTGGAAAGCTCTGTAGATTCAGAGGCATGGAACTACTAGCTCATTTTGGCTTAGTCTTTCTGTTCTAGTTATCCTGTTTCAGGCTTTAGACTGGACTGAGGAGTGTATTTGAGATTTCTCTGTATTCCCAGAATAAGAATCATACAACTGCTGCTTGCTTATCTACTTTCTTCTTGTTCAGTACACATCTGAGGGCCTGACATGGCTTTTCAACCTAAACAGTTCTTCTTCGTGGACCTATACCCCTTGATAGAGGTCCCCAAAACACCAGGGATATCTTATTTTAAGAACATCTGATTTACAAAATTTAGACCTATAATGGACACATTAGGGAATTAAAGGTACATATTCTGGAGCTTTGAATTGAGGAAATTTTATCATCATGTAATATTAGGTTGCAGCATCTATTGATAAATTGTAATCTTGCAACCCAGAATTATTAGCCATTTATTACATGAATATCTGTAGAATCTGTCATATGTTACATGCAAGAAAGAATCTCCCAGGGTAATAACTCTCTCCAGAAAGATAATCAATTTTTGACTTAGTAGATAAATTCTGGGCTGTTGTTTATGGCACAGAAATTAAATTTATTATCCAGGACCATACATGTAGTGTCATAGGTAAGGTTTGAACCTAAGTTTTTAAACTTCAGTCCTAGAACTTTGTCCACTATACCATGAAATACCTTTTTATTAGCCATTGGAAATGCCCAGATAAGGGAAATTTTATGCTAATTGAGGATTACAGAACAAAGAGAGGGTAAATGATTTTCCCAAGAGCACACAACTAATAAACAGACAAGCCAGGAGTTAATGCCAGGTCTTGTGATTCCAGTTCTGGGGTCCATTCTCCTTTACCACTTGGAGCCGTAGGATTAGTGAAACTAGGATCCATAGCATGAAATAAGCTCCTGTGGTTTGAGGTAAAGGAGAATGGAGGGGGAAGGGGACTGAAGGATCTTGGGGTTCACATAATGCTGTATAGGAGGCACAGTGTTGGGGCTGAACTTCAATGCCCAGCATTCTATGAATGACCCCCCAAAAGTCCATCTTTTATATACTAATGTCCTTCTGATATCATTGTATGCCTGTAAGTTATAGAACTGGTATCCTTAGGATTGAAATTGGTGATCACATAAAGGGCATCTGAGAAGCCCAGTAGCAGGTTTATGGTGAGCAGGCTACAACACATTAAAAATAAGGAATTATGTTGTGGCTAGGTAGTGCAGTGAATAGAGCACTGGCCCTGGAGTCAGAAGGTCCTGAGTTCAAATGAGACCTCAGACACTTAACACTTAATAGCTCTGTGACTTTGGGCAAGTCACTTAATCCCAATTGCCTTGCTTTCCCCGCTCCAAAAGGCAAAAACAAAAAACAAAACAAAACAAAAAACCTAAGGAATTATAAGGGGGCAAAAGTATAAAATATATCATTAAAAAGTTCTAAACAATGAAGAAGGGCTGGTCACATGGTTAGAATGTGGCTAATCATAGATAATGCTGTGCTGGCATCTAGAGGTCAAGATAATTTGAGAATGGTACCTAGCATGTTGGGTGAATTCTCCTGCGGCAAAACTATTAAAGACATGGTCAAGAGTTGTACAGAATGTGCAAATACATGAGAGTTACAGTCTGTATTGTTGCAAAGAATACCTACATTGATCACATCACAGATGCATTGGGTACTAGACTTTGGAAGAGTGGAGATTTCTAGTTTCATAATGGAAATCAATGGGAAATTACAATTTGCTTTCAGCAATTTGTTTTATAAATAGTCTTGTTGAAATGTATCTGTTTGATAAAGCGTGACCCAAAGCTTCAGCTGGAGGATGGGAGATATTAGATTTTTTTCGGTGACCCTTTTCTGAAGTTCTTAAGCTAGGCCTAATATTTTTCTCGATTCTTTCTTCTGGGCCCCAATCCAGGCCCTTCTCTCTAGTATTGACTGTGTCTTTCTGTCTTCTGTTTCCCATCTCTAGTCTTACCTTTTTTTTGCCTTTTTTAAAATTGGGGTGAAGTGACTTGCCCAAGGTCACACAGCTAGTTTTTTGTGTTAAGTGTCTCAGGCTGGATTTGAACTAGGGTCCTTCTGACTCCAGGGCCTGTGCTCTATTCACTGTGCCACGTAGCCACCCCTAGTCCTTACTTTCTGTAACTATGCTCTTTGTCATCATTTAGCAGACATTTCCTCCTCAGACAAATCATTGAGGTTTACCAGAAGTGTATTTTGAGAGTCTCCTTCTTGAATTCTGCCTTTTTATTCCTCCTTCCAATTGTGGGTTAGTGGAAAGAGAAGTGGCATTGAAGTCAGAGGATCTGAATTTAAATTCCTCCTCTGAGGATTACTTTCTGCATTACATTCAACAAGTCATTCAATTCCTCAGACTTCACTGTCCTGATCTGTAAAATGAGGGGCTTGGTTTAGGTGGCTTAAGGTACTTTCCAGCTCTAAATCTGTGATCCTATGATTATAACCATCCAGAATATTGAAGAGGGGAAGGAAAAAGGGAGGGTGCCATGTTGAGATTGGATCTTAATTGGAAAAACAGCTATTAGGTTAGAAGGTGCAATAATTTTCCGCTTGATTCCTTTTATTTACTCTTATTTTTCCTCTTTGTTCCCTATGTTATTAGTACTGAGCAATATGTTCAGGCTTTATAAAAGAAAAATAAACACCCTTTTTAAAAGGCACTTTCCAATGACTCATTTAGGAGGAAATCTACTTATGAGCTAGAATATTGAGCCATTGACTAATTTGGGTTATATTTATTTTGTTTTGTTTTTTCCTACCCTGAATTTAGTGCCTGTGGAAGTTTCTCGATTGATAGCTTTGGAGATGTGAAGCCCCCTTTCATCCCCTCCCAGTGCCCAGGAGAGGTTGTGACCACCAGTGCCTTCCCCACCCTGCCCAGCCCAGCTTGGCTACCCTTGGCCACAGCTCGCCTTGAAGCTGACCTGGACTGACCACCTCTTTGGATTTGTCAGGCTGTTCAATTTCCACATTCATCCAGTTCACTGGCCTTTTTATGTGTGATTTTTGGTGACCGTGAAATTGAGAAATGAAGAGGGCAGGCAAGTGCCAAGGGCAGTGTGGGGAAGACTCTGTGTGAGTTCCCCCCGCAGAGTTTGCTAATACACTTTATTCCTGCCCTGATCCTCCTCTGAGCAGAGCCTAGAGCTGTCCTGCTGCAACAAACTCTCCCTGATGGGGTAAAGGGAGAGGAGACAGACAAGGGGAAGCAGTCTGGTTATCCCATCCATGTGATCAAATTCCAGAGCAAAGACGTTGGAATCTTCCTTTCTTGTGTTCCTTCATTAGGGTGTGAAGAAGGAGGGAACCCTCCCCCCCCACTTCCAACTCCTCCCCTCAAAAAACCCAAAACATCCACATCGAAAAGAGAGTTTAGTGCCCCTGGGAATATATGATGTCTTCTAACGTTACTGTTGTCTCTTGCATAGCACTGAGGGTTCTTGGGGTTCAGGGAGCAAGAAAGCAGGTTTTGTTGGTCCTAGGTATCAGAGATTTAAGGAACCTTTGTAACATGAGTTTAAAATGTTACCTTTCATTTGCAGTGGCATAAGTAACATACCTAGAGAGGAAAGGGGGTGGAAGGGATGGCTATTGAGGACAGAGGGGTATGTGGGGAGAAAGGAACGTGCTAAATTTAGAAATTATGCTGCATGAAACATTGGCAGGCTTCCAAGTGATTTTTATTCATTAGGACTATTTTTATGTGAAAAGGAACCTGCAAGCTTCCAGGCTTTGCTTGTTTGGCCCCAGGCACAGATTTAGGCGAGCTTGGGTCCAAAGTGAGTTCAGCTCAGTGGGTGTTTATGGGTAGGGGGATATATGTGTATGTCCTTAAGTGTTTATATAAAACCCATTCTGTCCTGTTCTTTATCAGCTACTGCTCACCTTTATCTAAGCCACACAAGACTCCTGCCTCCTTAATGTGACAAGATTTTTAATTAATCACCTGGCTAGGCCTCTGCTAAACTTGCTAGTGTTTTTATAAGAAATTTCATTGGATAGGTCTTTTATTAGAACACGTGTAAAAATACCAAAACCTCTGATTAAAAGAAAACTTTAAAAGTTCTGGAGTTTTTAATATTTAAAAAAATGAAGAATTTTTGGTAGTATATTAGCTAAATATAAAAGGATACTGGGGGCATTTCTTTTAACTTTGGGGGGCATTTTCTTTCCATGCCTTCTGATGATCTCCTCCCAACAAGACACTAGCTCTTCAAGCCTCAGTTGTCATGGAAGAAATCCTAGTGAGGTCATAGGATCATAGATTTAGAGCCAGAAGGATTCTTAGAGACGTTCTAGTCCAAGCCACTCATTTTCCAGATGAGGACCCTGAAGCCCTAAAGGTTAAGTGACTTACCCAGAGACATGCAGGTAGTATATAGCAGAGCCAACATCTAATCTAGGTTTTTGATTCCAAAGACTTTGCTCTTTTCATTGCTCTTTTTTTTTTTTCCAGGAGAAATGTTTGACTAAACATGCACATTGTTAAAAACAAATAATCATTGAGTAAATATAATTTTCTCATCTTTTCTCATCTCAGTGCTTTTCTTTAAAATTTTTTTTGATATCTTTTGCTTTTATATCACCTTCATTTCTGAATGTTTCCTTTCTCTTCTCCTTTACCCACTATGTCATCCTTTGTAAACAGACTTAAAAAGAAAGGATGAAAAAAGATTCCTATAAAACTAATTAATACATCTACATATTAACCATGTCTGACAGCATATACATATTGTATACCCATCGTCCACCACCTCTGAAAAGCAGGGAGGGAGATGTAGGGCCATCTTCTTGTTCAAACTTGCTTTTCTGTACATTACTTATCTCTTTGTATCTTAATTTTGCCGAACATCAGGAATATTTCATCATCCACATTGTTTAAGAGTGAAGTATGGAAAGTAACGAGTATAAAATTAAGTTGGTTGATTTTGGTCTGTTTCTGAGTGGTTTTTTTTTAATCTCATTTTCTCTGGTGAATTTGTAAAGTTTCTCCACAAGTCATATTTATCTTTGGTCATGGCCAAGTGCTTCAGAAAAGCTGGAATTCCTCAGAAATATTTGGATGTCTGAACATAGTGCTATGCATTGGAGGAAATTGCTAAAGACAATGTATAGGGGAAAATTCTGCTCATCTTATTCCTCTGACTCCTCCCCTACCCTCTCATTCTTTCCCTAAGCTTATTGCCAAGTTTTTAGAAAGTTAAAACAAGGTTCTGTGGGTTTGAGTGAGTGAAAATGATTAAGATCTATTAGGGCCCATTTGTGGTGACTTTTTTTTGGTAAATAGACATGCCTATTTGCAAATGGGCAGTGAAAGTCTTCTTAATGGCGAACTCAATGCCAGTAGTTCCATCTCAAAAGAGTTTATTTATCAGCCATGAACAGACCTTCCTTAACTTGCTTCTTACCTTCTCTTATTCTCGCAGAATTCTCCAAGTACCTCAAAAAATTTCAAGATCTGTTTATTAGAACAAAGAGTCTTCCTCAGTAATGGCTTAAATCTGAATGCTTCAGGAGTCAGGAAGTCAAATGATTTTGTCTGAGAGGATGCTCCCTTCATTGATTCGGATCACAACTATTTCTCAACTTAGTAGGCAGTGTTTGTGAGGAGTCACCATCTCCCTCAGTTTACTCATAAAGAAGCAGAGAGGCGACGTGGACTGTTGTGGTGAATTGATGAAAAGGCAGATGGTGCTTTGGCCACAGCAGGTGCCCAATAAATGCTGGCTGAATTAATGAACCAGTGAGGTCAACAGATGTCAGAGGCTTGAGGTCCTAGGTGGACTGGAAGGATTACCACACAATGTCTGATTCTTTAGGCTGGATGCTAACTAAGCTCAGGCCTTCAAATGAAATAGAAGATGATGTGAACAACTTTGTGCTGTGGACCCTAAACATCCAGCATCTGTAGCAGCTACATACTAATTAATGCAATGGAACCTAAATGATTTCCAAATTCCAAACTGCAGATTGTTCCTTACTCCTTCCCAAGTTTATCAACTACTGTTACACGAATGAATTAATTAATCGTTTGGTGTTATGGAAATTATGGAACTTTGGAGGGGAAATGACTTTATCCCTTATTATAATTCTTAATAGAGGGGAGGAAAACCAGTCTCTCATGTATCCTTTGAGAGATCAGATTTTTTTTAGGTCATATCTAAGGCTAAGACATGCTCTTGTGGACTAAAATTCTACAGGGAAAACCAGGCTAGAAGATGCGGTCAACTATCTAGAATGAGATTCTTTTAAAAAAATGGAGGAAAAGTAAGAGGAGAAAAAAGAGAAGGAAAAAGAAAACAAGTTGTTGTTGTATTGATATTTTTATTTTTAATTTTAATAATTCCTAGGATCTCCTTTCCTAAATTCCCTCCCTCCATATCTGCTATAACAAAGGAGACCAAGGAAGCAAAAACACCCCATTTAGTGACCACATCTGACAATGTATATGGCATTTTCCTTGAGTAGCCTCTCACTTCTGTTATCTCTGTTTTCATTGTTTTTTCATTTGAACAATTTGACTTAATTAATGCAGTTCTATGTCTATATCTGTCATGGAATCTTGTATAACTTTAAACTATTTGTGGCAAAAAACACTGGGAAAATATTTTAATCCTTCATTATGTCCTGCCATGTCAAATGCCTTTTCATAATTAATAGTTGAAATAGTGAAATTTAAAGTTTGCCATGCCCCTTAGTTAGTTAAGAAGCTAAAGATAGGGTCTATTGTTAGAAAATCTGAGAACAGTTGACTATTCCTTTTTTAGGTTTTCAGAATGGACATCCCTACAGTATACTTTGACTATTCTCATACTCTATCTACGTGAGGAAGCAGCCATATGTGTTGATATTCCCTATTTGTATTGGGTATCCCCGAGGTATCCTCATACTATTCTCATACTCTCATACACGAAGAAGTAGCCATATGGTTTTGGCCATATGTGTCGTATTTGATTAGGTCCAGGCATTCTTGACTTCTAGAAGCAGCAATGCCACTTCCTCATATGGTACTTTAAATGCAAGGTGACAGTTATGATTTGCTGGAGAAGACAGTTTCTGGGCCATTCTGGCACCTTTGTTGTGGCCATTGTTTTGCATTTGTTGTTTTTTTTGGAAATAATATTAAAATTAATATCTTTATTTTTTCTACTTCCTGTTTTTCCAAGTTGAAATCTTATTTAATCAAGGTCATAGTGGACTTGTGGTTATTATAGTAAATGTGTTCTTTTCATCTTTATTCTTTCTTCTGATTTAGTATTTGTAGGAAATTAAGAAATATATGAAGTAAAAGGGCATAGAAAAATAGAGAGACATGAGATTAGTATTATCTTCCCCCATAATGTTTCACAAATGAATTTGTACTCTAGATCAGTGCTGCCCTTAGGTGTCATGTCTTTTTGCTTGCCAAAGAGATTATGTGAAAAAACAAACAAACAAACAAAAAACAAAGAGATTATGTGTTTGTAGATAGGAGATGATTTCTGTCTTCTTTTGACCTCCTGATGTGATGATTAATTCAAGCAAAGGATTTATTAGCAAAACAGGCATAATCAATGGGTTTGTGGACTCTCCAGTCAGTCCAAAGACCCTGGATACAGAGTGAGACAGATTTTTATGTATTAACAATTAGTCAAACAAGACCAATTAATTAAAAGAAAACAATTAACCAAGATACGAAATTAGGTAATCTGATTTCTAATGGAAGGAAAGATTAGGGATGTTCCAAGTTATGAGGGGAAGAGTAAATAAGTGCAATTCCCTGAAATCGGAAAAAGAAGTGTCCCACCTATTCCCCTCCTCCAAAGTGACTATATTAAATCAAAGGAACATGGACACAATACCTGATTGACAAGTATGGGGCCAGTTTTCAGATAAGACATATGGGTTGCTTGAGGTGTATAATTATGAGAAAACTCCTTGCTTCAGTCTTTGATCTGACTGAGTTTCTGGTCATCATAATGTAGGTCCTTAATTAAGGGTCTCTAAGCAGCAGGTAGAGGCATTCCAGCTTCCTAACCATACAGGTCCAGGTTCAAATAATGCAACAAAGATTTTTCACAAAACAGAAATTGGACTAGACCCAAAATGGAATAGAAAGTGAACCGAGCTGGCTCCAGAACTGAGTCACAAGATGCAGTCAGTGTGGTTCCCTTAATTCCCAATACCCCCTTGCTATTTTAATTCCCACCCTTAATGTGGTAACTTTGGCACAATTTTCCCCTTACTGTACCTTCCTTCATTCCATCCCTTCCTCTCCTCTCCTCCTGTCCCCTCAAAACTCTACTGCCTGCTATTTATTAAAAACAAAACAAAACAAAAAATAGCAACAACTTCCATGACAAAATAAACGTATTTGTCTCCCATAATTTTCCTCTAGCTAGTTATGCACTATACCCTGTCCTGGCTGATGCATGAGTATGTGTGTGCATGTATGTTCATGTGTACGTCTATCTTCCTTCCGATCAACAGAATTTTGATATTTTATGTCTTGTATATACCTAATAATTTCTTTGTTTAATGCTGATTAAAGGACAAAGGAGAAATGGGATAAGGAGAATCTATTGTAAAGAAGTTCTGAGAATATGGGATCAAAGCACTATACTTTTCCCTGAAGACAAATCTCTTCTTATGTGTCCCTTGCCCCTGCCCCTGTTTTTTAAATTTTTCATGTGAAGCTTTCCTAGATTTAATGAAATTCAGTCAAAGAGAGGACCTTTAATTATGTTATCCACAGTTCTCAAAATTCTATTACCCATACCTTTCCCTCCCCAAAACAAAGCCGAATGATCCCACAATACACTTGAAATATCTTTCACTTCTAACATTAGTCCCTTTAGATAGGCGTCAATGAAAGGCTAAAATAATATGCCATGTCATAACAATTAGGAAATTAATTCGATCCTCATTTTTGCCAAGTTTGTGATCAATTGGTCACCTGGGGTTTTCCTTAAGCTTTTTTATCAAAAGGGGATTTTCATTCTTATTTGTCTGTCCGTCTCTGTCTCTCCTAGCCCCTTTGCACTTCCTGTTTGTCCATTCTGTGTTCATTCTGTGTTTCTCTTCTGTCTTCTCTCTCCTTTTCCTTTTTTTCTTTCTTTTCTTACTTCCTGCCATCTGTTGATTATTACTGTCTAGTCTCTATTGAGATCTTATGATATTTAACATTTCCTTACCACTTGAACAAATAAGCAATAATAACTGTGAGGTAGTTGGCCACAGGAGAAGAAAGAAATGTAACATGAAAGTCTCAGTGTACACCTTGGTTTATGGAAGGTAACTCCATTCTCTCTGTGAGGTGAAGAGAAATCCTAATGTTTGGGGACCTGGAGAGTTATAAATGGATTTTTGAATAGAAAATTAACCTTTTAAAGACATAAATGTCAAAAAAAATTAAAAAAGCACTATTTATAATTGATATTATTTCTACCACTCAGAAAACTTTGCCTTTCTATTTCCTGAATTGAAGTCACTTTCTAGTATTTTGAAAAGATGGGGAGATACTTGCCAAGAAGTTATGGAAAGGAAACAAACGTTTTTGTTCAAATGAGGACACTCTTACAAAGTGTCCCCTCAGTTTAAAGCCAAATTTTAGACTCTTTCTAGAATAGGTTTGGATGAGGGTGCTTCAGGTTTCCTGTATAGGGAGGGAAATATCATTACCCATTTCAAGAATAACAAGGGACTTTGGCAAGGATCAGCTTGTCTTCCTGCTTTTTCATATAGACAAATCTACTACTGGTCGTGATCAGAGAATAGATGGTTTTGGTTCACAAAATTTTCCAGTTTATTGAGTCCTTGAATTATTGTGTGACCTTGGGGAAATTACTTAACATTTCTGGTCTTTGGTTGTTTCATCTATAAAATATGTGAACTTCATGATCTTAATAATGCCTTCTAACTCAAAAATTCAATGATATATGAATGTGTCATGGATTAGCACCCCTCGTTATGCTTGCTAAATATGGAATGAAAGATTTTTTTCAGTAGGATAATAGCATTTCAGTTCAGAAAGATGCAAGAGGCCATCTAGTCCAATCACTACCACTACACAAATTTTCTCAAGTTAAGTCATATCTGTTCCAGCATAAGGGAGAAAGAAAATGGGGTCAGAAGACCTGGATTCCAATTGCAGCTCTACTTCTGTGACCTTGGGAATGTCATTAAACTCCATTGGAGCCTCACCTATAAAATGAGTTTTGGATTAGGTGACTCCTAAGGCCCTTCCTAGAGCTAAATCTCTGATCCTGTGACTATGATGATTCAGCCTCTGTTTGAAGACTTCTAGTAATAGTGAATTCATAATCTTCTGAGACAGACCATTTCATTTTTTTGCACATCTCACATTGTTATCCTGAGCGGAAATCTGTCTTCCTTTTGACTTCTGCTCATTGCCCTAACTAGTTTTGTCCAACAGGACCAAAGAGGACAAGTCTTTCATATGACAACCCTTTAAATTTTTATTGACTGCTACCATTTTGTCAGGATATTGGGACCCTGAAAGGGAAAGAGATTTGCAGTCGTTCCTGCTTGTAAAACAATATTACTTTCCCACCTGTGGCTGTGGTGGGACTGCTGAAAAGGAGAACAACTAAGTGCAATTTCACAGTGAAAGTCTAGGGCAGTGTTTCTCAACCTGTGGGTCGCGACCCCTTTGGGGGTCAAACGACCCTTTCACAGAGGTTGCCTAAAACCATCGGAAAATACATATTTCCAATGGTCTTAGGAACTGAGACATTGTTCCTCTATCCATCTCCAGATGAGTCCGCCCACATGCAGATTCGCCCACATACGAGTATTAAAGGGTCGTGGCATTAGGAAGGTTGAGAATGACTGGTCTAGGGGGAGCAGGCAAAGAGTTAGTGAATGTGGTATTGGAGGTGGGGCTAGAAGCTCCTTAGGGTGCTGGGAGTCTGGCATAATAGCAAGAAAGACTATGGCGGCACTGAGGTGGTGGGGGAGATACCAAAGATTGTAAGAGTGTTCTGGGACTGCGTTTGGTATGAGAATGGAAAGGGAACATGAGAGAATGTAGAAGCTAGGAGGCTCCAGGGCTGGGAGAGCTTCCTGTGGGGATCCTTGTTTATGTGCATGGGAGTAGTCTTTATGGTCTGGTTGCTAAGAACCTTATCCTCTCCTACACACAGTGAGGAATGGTGAAAAGAAGACATAGAACATGGGGTTCTTAACCTGTAGTCCAGAAACTTTTTAAAAAAAATTCTTAACTGCGTTTTAATATAATTGGTTTCCTATGTACTTTGTTTTGTGTCCAGAGTCAGACAGCTAGCATGTTTCTGAGAGCACATCTGAACTCGTTTCCTTGCTGTCTGGAGTTTTTAAACACTTTGGTATTGAGTTCAATCATTCATTCATTCATTCATTCAATGAACTCTTACTAAATGCTTATTATGTATAATACATTGTTTTAAGTAGGGGGAAAGATAAGGCAACTGTAAGGAACTTTAAATATTATCTAGAATCTTATAATTTGAACTGAGGTAGACATTAAAAATCAAGTCCAGCTCCATCCACAGACATACAGCTGAGCATAAGAGTTAGCACCTGACCCCAGGTCTTTCTGATTTCAAGTCCAGAATTCAATGCATTAAACTGAGCTCTGTTTCTGTTACTGATTCAAAATCATTGTGCTACGATATGGCATAAAAGAGGCTAGAGAATGGGAAAAAATATACATGCCATAGCTTGAAATGGTAAATGTGTGTAGACTTTGGCTAAAGTGACAGAAATGAGCTAATTTCACTCACTGCAGATGCATAGTTAATTTCATCTGGGCTTAATTTGTGATCTTATTGAGGTAGGTACTTCCTGCCACAGTACTGATCACAACTCACATCTTTCTTGTCTATCCTATGGGACGTTTGCCCTTGACCTCCCATAAGTCTCCCCAAGGAGGTCCAACCAGCACTCTAGAAGGGTCTTCCCAAACCTATCGCATACCTCTTGCATTATTTGAATACCAGAGAAGAATAATGACCATCTATGGGTTATCTCTTGATCTTCACAATGGACAAACTTCTTTTTTGGCCATGTAGCTCTCTGATAATGTCCTTTTTTAAAAAAACCAGTTCTACCATATATTACTTTGTGAATTATACCCTGACACCTACTTAAGCTCACCACGCAATTCTCTTTGGGTGATCCACAATATGAATTCTTTGGAAATTATAATACTCTATGATTCACAGACACAAAGCACCACTTCTCCCTTCAGGCCTAAGATAGGCCCTTGTTTTGTAATTCAACAATAGTTGGCAAATAATGTTGCCTATTGTAGTTACCTGTGTTTGAGTTTCATTTCCCCTAGCCTGTAATCTCCTTGAACACAGGGATGTATGTTATCCTTACTTCATATCTTTCCAACACCTCACATACTAGGTGTTCGCACATACCTGCTTAATAAATATTTGTATTATATTATCATATATGATTATAGTACATGAAGTTTAGGTATCAAATATCATCAGAGACTCACAGATTACAGAAGTCTCCGATGACCTTAGAAGTCACGTAATCTAACATATCTGTGAGCAGGAATCCTCTACAATTAACTGTTGGGCAGGCATTTAGTTATATTTTTGATATTTATAAAAAGAGATCCTTTCTAGATATAGTCACTTAATGGGCTGAAAGATAGTTCAGGTTGTCATCTCTTCCTGAATTGCTTAAAGTATCCCATTTCCATTCAACAAACATCAAGTAAATATTATGTATAGAGGACTGTACTACTTGCTGAATGAAGTACAAAGGTTTGATTAAGTTAGATTTAGAGCTGCAAGGGACTTACAGATGGGGAAACTGAGGTAAAGAGAAATGAAGTTACACAGCTATCAGATGAATGAAAAGTCCAAGAGGCAGTTTCTGGGTAATTAATAATTGATTTATTAATTAGGCTAGCTGATAATCAGTAAGTTGATAGTGGTTTCTTTTAGTAATCAAAGACCCCTAATGGAGACACTGAATACCTTATATTGTTTTTTGAAAAGAATGGCCTTGACAGGAGAAATCACCCCTGATTCGTGAGTAATTAATGAAGGGGGAGGCATTTAAATGAGGAGGAGGGCTAAAAGTCTTCAGGTCCTCCTGCTGAGAGCATGGCTTTATCATAGATAGGGGAGTTCATCTCTACCCAGTCCATTTTGTTTTTTTCCTTCATGAGTTGGGTTACCCTAAAGTCCAATAAAGGGGAGCAAAGACATGGGCTTAATGCTTTGTGATTGAAAGATTAGATTCTATTTACACTCTAAACAGAAGTAAGGTCTCCTAGTTGGGTGGAGTTGTGCCCAAGATCATGTTTTAGTAAACATGCTTGTTGAATGAGTGAATGATTGTTGAAGAGGCGATTAATGAACTTTGAGCTGCTTTCTAGCATAAAACTTTTATGATTCTATGATCAGAACTGGCTTCATGGAGAATGTAGAGCTTGAGCTGGACGCTGGATATTGGGTAAGAATTGCCTAAGATAGGAGTGGAGGGGACATTATTTCAAGGAGGAAAAGTCTGGGCAAGATTGAGAATGAGAATGGCATGCATGGGACAGTAATCATTGCAATCCCAGGTTGTTTCCCAGGTGATCTGCTGTACTTTTCTCCCCTACTTATAAGTAATGTAGAAATGGCTACTTTCCCACCTGGCTATTTAAAATCCCACACTTCACCACCTCTATGCAGAAATGCATACAGTGTCAGGCAATATACTAATAGAAAAGGATAACATTGGGTAATGGGCCACACCTGCAGCATTACTAAGCCATGGCTTGACATTGTGAAGGCGTGTGGGTGGCTTGGATGGCTCGAGGACTTAATTTGCTTAATTTATTTTGTGTGGCCAATTACTTGGCATAGCTTTTCCTTTCAAAGGTAGTGGTTTTAACTTTTCCCCTGAATATTAATGTTTATATATATATATATATGCATATGTATGTATATTATCATGCTTATGTGTGGGTTTTCCTCATTTCTTTTTAACCAAGCATTGGTTTTGAATGAGCAATAAAGATGCTTTAAAATTTTAGGTTTTCCTTGAAATACTTTTAGCTCCCCTGAAAAGAGTTCCTAAGACTTAGAAGAAATGGACTTTATATTTGGAGACCTATTCAAGTACAAGTCCTTCTCTTTCTGGTAGAGCCTCTCTGATTCCTCTCCTCGATTCATTGCTATTCCATCACAAACAGTATTTGCATTAGAAAATGGTACAGTACAACTAAGCCTCCCATCACTGGATGTATACATGATAGCAGTAGTCATGAGTCAATGATCAGTCCTGAATGCTTCTGGAGAAGACAGGACTGAGAATGTTTCTAGGTCTCCACATCTGGAACCCTGTAGCTGTTTGGTTCATGTATTGATAATCTCAATATATTTTGTATATTATATTTATGATATGATATGATATATGATATATGTTATCATATATGTAATATATTAATATATAATATAATATAAATAATATATCATATATCATATCATATTGTATCATATTGTGTCATATCACATAATATCATATATCATATCATATTACATTATATTATATTATCTCATATATTATATTATATGTTATTATTAATAAGTTATGTTACTACATATAACATATGACATATTTAATAGAATTATAGAACTTGGGGCATGGAGTAACCTCAGAACAGACTCAGTGTCTTAGATTTTTAAAGATGGAATAGTCTTCAGAGGAAAAGGACTCCAGTTTGTACCTGAGCTAGAATACTATCTAGATCACACTACAAAGAAATCATCCATCCTTTAGGAGGGGAACCCACTACTTATCCAACCCCATCATTTTGTAATTAATCCAAGTTACTTCCCAAAGTCATTAAACAGAACCAGACTTAAAATTGAGGTCTCCTGAGTCCCAAGTCAGTAATCCCCTAGTATACTGAACTGGCTTGGGTTAAGTATTACAATTTTCTCTGTAAGCTAAAAATGACATGAATGAACCATAAGACATGGTAAGCAGGCTCTTTGAAAATAATTTTGTGCAATGTGTGGTATTAGTTTGATCTTATACATATTTCACCTATTCATCAAGTACAAAAGATCTTAGGTCCTTTCATAAACAAAAGCCATGTAAAGCATTTCAATGAGAAAACCTTGATTACAATCTTCTTGAGGACTGGGAATAAAATGTCTCTTACATCTATCATCTTTGATAGATTCATACCACTTAATAACTTGGTGGCCCGGTGGATGGTGTTAGACTTGGATTCAGGAACTGAATTCAAATCCAGCCTCACATCCTAGCTTTGTGATCCTGGGCAAGTAATTTACTACCCTATGCCTCAGTTTCCTCATTTGTAAAAAGGGGATAATAGTAGCATCTCCTCCCAGGGCTGTTGTGCAGATTAAATGAGACAATATTTGTAAATATTGCATAAAAGTGCTGCATAAATTCTAGGTATTATTTCTACCCAAGTCCATGCCCTTATTATGTCTCATCTGGGCTGCTAAAAGCCTTTTTAAACGACCTCCCTTCCATTTCTCCCTTGACCAACCCATTTTTCATGTCATATCCCTACCTACTCAGTAAGCTCCAGTGGTTCCCTATCTCATCCAGGATCAAATAAAAAGTTTGACCTTTAAGGTTCCTTATAACTCAGTCCCTTCCCATCTTTCTGGTACTTTACTCTCAGACAAGTTATATAATCCAGCCTCCTTGGTTTCCTGGCTGTTCTTCACATACAGCACTTCATCTTCCATCACCATGCCATGGCCCAGGCTATTCTCTATGCCTAGAATGCTCCCCCTCCTCACCTCTGCCTCTAAGTTTCCCTGGCTTCCTCCAAACCTCAGAACAAAGCCTCCCTTGAGTAGGAAGCTTTCCTAAGTCTCTCCAGCCACTAGTACCGTTTCTTTTGAGATTATCTTCCATCTACTCTGTGTATTTTTTTTTTCTTTTTGGAGGGGGGATGTCAGGGCAATTGGGGTTAAGTGACTTGCCCAAGATCACATGGCTAGTAAATGTGTCAGGTGTCTGAGGGCGGATTTGAACTCAGGTTCTCCTGAATCCAGGGCTGGTGCTCTATCCACTACACCACCAAGCTGTCCCTATCTACTCTGTGTTTATCTTGGATGGAGGAAGTCTTCCATGTAGTCAGTACTTAATAAATGTCTCTTGAATGGAATGAAATAGAATTATTCTTCACCCTAGATCCTACAGCGCCTAGCACAATGCCTTGCATATGAATAACATTTAATATACATTGGCTCACTGATTATTTGAAACAACTGCAATTGGAGAAGATCAAGTTAGTTCTGAATCACTAAATTGTAGTTATACATAGAAGTGAATTTAGCAATTATGTTATAATTATAATTTTATAATATAGTTATATAGAAATGAGTCTGACTTCTTCATTTCTCAGATGAAGAAAATTGAGGTCTGGAGAAATGGGTTTCCCAATGGACAAAAAATGACTCTCAATGTTTTGCACTGCTGATCTATGTCAGAATTTTGTATAAAAGCCAGATTTCCTGATTTGTCCTTTAAGACTATCATATCACTCTCCGCTGAATCTCAAGTGTGTGCCCCTGAAGGAGTTGGAAATAGGACTCAAGATACCAGAGTTTTCCCTGACTGCACCCTTGGTGGCCACAGCTCAACTTGACAGTTTCATTCTACTTTTTGTAAAAGCAGAGGATTACATTCAGATAACACCCCAGGGAATGTAGGCGGTTTGATATGTTGACCCCTACTGTCTCAAGAAAATTGGGTTAAAGTAGCTTCTGGTGAAAAGGACAATGATCTGCCTCTAAGGCAGTGGGCACTTGTTTATCAAAAATTATAGTCAAAAGAATGTGATTTTTTAGCATCATATAATTTTTTAGAGCTGAAATAGACCTTAGAGGTCAAACTTCTAATTTTATTGATGAGATCTGGAAAGGGGACGTGACTTGCCCAGAGTCACACAGCTAGAAAGAGGCAAAGCTATGATTTTAGCATGGGGCTCCTGGATTCAACTCTTCCACTCTTTTCCTTCCTCCTTTTCTTCTTCCTCCTTCTCCTATACCTCTCTTCTCCTCTTCTCACCTTTTCTCATTTCTTTCCTCTGTCATCACTGTTTCTTTTTATGCTCAATACATCATGTTTCCTATTTATGAGATTTCCCTCAATGTGAGAGTTTAATTAAAAAGAAAATCTTATTTGATAATGATAGTGGTATCGTATTAAAAGTCAGTATGTTATAGTATAAAGGTCTCCAGTTAGTAGGACAAGAGACTTGGGTTCTAGTCTTAAATGGATAATTAATTTTATTTATGATTTTGGAATAGCCAATCACTGGACTGTAGCTTTTATCTCTTCTGAAACAGAATGTTTAGGTAGATAAGCCCTTGAAATCCCATTCAGGTCTGAGGCTCTCTGCCTGTATATTTTCCTCCTGAATATACTGGCTTTGTTTAATGGGTCTTCCATGTATCCTATCATTTTTCATTGTTTGAGCCAAGTGGTCTCTTGGTTCCCATCAGAGAGGCCTGAAAGAATAGCCAGGAGATGAAGAAGTGAATTTGATTACCGGATGCGTTAACATTTTTAGTCTGCGCTGACTTCCCCTCTCCATTGAAGGAATGTAGCAAATAATGAACAGGCCTGACTACGTTAAGTAAATATTTGTGTGAATTCTCACAGTGAGCATGTAAAGTGCTCCAAGGGGCCAGGAAGAACGTGTCCCCATGCACTTGTTTTGTTTTTACATGCGTGTTCAGGCTATACTGACCTGGCTTCCACCCTTATGCTATTTCAGCCCCTTTACATTAGTATTCACTTGAAGTTTCAAGTGACTAATATGGTAGAGATTTGTTTTTGTCCATCTTGCCATTGCTCCTGGAAATACTCAATGCCAGGATAGTCATATTCATTGGATCCTTTCAGAAGGATCCACGATACCAGCAAGTGGCTACTTTCGATTTAACTTTTTGAACAGTCAATAAACCAGAAAAGTTGCTTGGATCACGATTCTGAGTGTTACGTGTGCTCACTCAGACAACTTTGAAATTTGTTGTGGTCCAGTCATTTCAATCATGTCTGACTCTTCATGACCCCATTTGGGGTTTTCTTGGCAGAGACACTGAAGTGGTTTGCCATTTCCTTTTCTTGTTTATTTTACAGATGAGGAAACTGAGGCAAACAGGGTTAAGTGACTTGCCCAGGGTTGCACAGCTTGTAAGTGCCTCAGGTCACATTTGAACTCAGGAAGATGAATCTTTTCAACTCTAGCCCTGACACTCTATCCATGGCGTCACCTAGCTGCCCAACTTTGAAATAGCTTCTGAATTTTTCAGGAGTTTGAAGTTACACTGTAAGATCATATAGGATAATGGAGAAAGTCCTGGACTTGGAAGCCAGAGTCCTGGGTTCTATTTACTAGCTTTGTGACTGTGAACAAATTACTTAAGTATTCCTTGGATTTAATTTATCAGTGTAAAGTAGTAGTGATAGTAACTATAACACCAGTCTCATTGGGTTGTTATGATGCGTGGTTAAAACATATGCAATCCCCACTGGAGCTACTTTCCCAGCTCCCATTAACTCTGGCTCTTTGAGTCCTCAGAAGGAAGCTGAACATTCCCCTCAGAGAACTAGTAGCAACCTTAAGGAGCTGGAGCTTCTAGTACTATTCAGCTCATGTACCCCCATCCTGTGTACTCCCTCTTCATTATAGCACTTACATAGAGCTGTAAGCTTCACAAAGTGCTTTACATACATTGGCTCATTTGATTTGCACAACAATCCTGTGAGGTGGGTGTTATCTTCATTTCACAGATGAGGAAACTGAGACTGACAGAGATTAAATGACTTACCTAGGGTCATACAGATACCAAGCGTCTAAAGCAGGATGTGAATTGAGTTCTCCCCAATTCCAAGTCCAGCCTTCATTCATTGTACTTCTTAAACAGCCCTGATCACTGAATGGGCTTTGCCTCAGTCAAAGTGAGAACCTGGAAAGACCTTAGTTTAAAAAGGCCAAAGTCTCCTTCTGCATCAGGACCATCTCCAGTCATCTTGATCTCTATCTTGCTGGTAGACCCAGATGGCTCTGGAGGAGAAGGTGAGGCTGGTGACTTTGCACAGCCCTGCCTCACTTAAATCAGATTCACTTGCAAATCATGGCATCCTCTTCCTGATGTCATGACCTTCCTTGAGAATGAAGGACAAACCACGTTGCTCCACCTACTTGATGATTAAGTTAGATTTAGTTTTTACAGGTATGCTTGTTATTTACATGTATTTTCTATTTTATGTATTTATATATTTATTTGTATATAAATATATTATATATATTCTTATAATAAATATACTTATATTTATTTATATATTTAATATTTATGTTAGTCTTTACAGGCATATATACTAATGTGTTATAATAAGAACAGTTGATACAACATGTCTCCTCCAACTGGGGGGTCATGCTTCCCATTTGTACCCACAAGGTCCCTGGGGAGAATGTGCTCAAAGAGTACATGTGGCCAGAGTATATATAGCTTCTACTTAACAGAAGTCCTTTTCCTACATTTGTGGAATCCCCATGAAGGTATTCATCAGCATACCTTACTGTTGAGCTTCAAGGGCAGATATTCCTGTTGAGTCCCAAAGCTGCCTTTTCTCCCAGGGTCTGATTTTTCCTCAGTAGGTTGGTTTTTCAGCTCCTGGCTGTGGGTATTGTCTCCTACTGGTCCAGTCTCTCTGATGACTTGGTTAATGGGGGTGGGGCAGGGGCGGGAGGTAGAGGAATGAAGCCTTCTCTTTGGGCTCACTGCCCCCACCCTCTAGCTTCTCTCAAGTTCAAGTGCAAGGGTTTGCCTCTACACTGGAAGTTCCTGAGACTTCACCTCTCTGCTGCTGGATGGTGAGCTTTGGAATTGACTCATGGTGTTATATGTAGCCCATAGGACGTGACAGATTCCTTTTAACATATCCCAAAATATTTCCTGTGTGTCATCATCTTCTTTCGTCCAATGAACAAAATGCTTGCCACCTCCCAAGTCAAGACTGTAGGTGGTGAAGAGGATAGAGCACTGGGCCTGAATTCAGGAAGACTTCAGCTCAAACTTGGCCTCAGATACTTACTATTTGTTTGACTCTGACTGTTTGACTCTGGGCAAGTCACTGAACGGCTTCTTGCCTCAGTTTCTTCATTTGTAGAAAAAAAAAAACGGGGATAATAATTGTATCTGACTCTGAGAGTTGTTGTGAGAATCAAATGAGACAATAGCTGTAAAATGCTTAGTGTGTTGTTTGGCCTGTGCCACTAAGCACTAGAGAAAGGTTAGCTATTATTATTATGATTGGTTGGTTCAATGGAGAAGTCTGGGTCTTCTGTGGATATCTGTGGTGAGGACTCATACACACATGTATTATTATAAATGAAGTTCTTTTCCTTTGACAGGTAGGTTTCCCATAAATATGGTTAGCTAAAAGACACAGGTAGGGGTTTTCTATTGCAATGGAACTTTTAATTAACTTGGCATTAATGTTAACCAGTGTTAGAGTAAACAGACTATTTCAATAAGCTGCATAGTTCAGAGCAGGAATAAGAGGAGACAGCATGGTACAGCAAAGGGCCCTGGCTCTAGACTCGGAGGATTTGGCTTTAAACCATCCTTCTGATGCAACTTGCGTGACCTTGAGCAAATCACTTACTCTCCCGGGACCTTAGTTCCCTCATCTGTGAAAACAAAGGCTTAGGCTTAGACAGCTTTGGGGGTTCCTCCCATCTTGAGATCTATGAGCCTATGAATACCAAATACTTGGGTAAAACATACTGTTTTTTGCAACTATTCTCAACCACAGTTTTATCTGATTATAGATTTCCTCTAACCTTGAAGAGAATGTTTCTTTCTCTAGGATTATAGAATTCTAAATCTGGAAGGGACCTAGAAAAATTGTCTGTAAAAAAATATAAGATAGTTCTGAATAACATACAATGAGAGTCAGTAACAGCATGTTAAACTAGATTTTATGAATTTTATGACTACTAATCTTGTGTTGGAGGTTCACTGGCTGCTGGATGATGCCTTGGTTTATGTAGCTTTATGGGCCAACCAGTAAGGCTTTTCCCAGGTGTGTATTCATTAAATAAATTTTTATTGAACATATACCACGTATAAGGTACTGTTAGGTGTGGTAGGGCATATAAAAAAGAATAAGACTGTCCCCGACCAAATGGTGTTTATAGACCAGAGGGGAGAAAAAACACATACAAATCATTATAATTCAAAGCAGAATATGGAAATGCAATATTAAACAATGATGATAACTATACCTCACACTTACAAAGCACTCTAAGTTTTACAAAGAATTTCCTGATAACAACCTTGTGAGGTACAAGGTTTTTTGTTAATTCAGAGAAATGAAATATTACTTCCGTTCAGGGGAAAACTTTCCTGGAGGAGATGGCATTTCAAATGGAATCTGAAAGACAAATGGGAATTAGCAGGAAGAATTTGTACCATTCTAGGTAGAGAGAAGATGGTAAGCAAAGTCATGGAGATGGGAAAGTATGGATTTATTTTGGGGAATGCCAAGCCATCTAGTTTGAATGAACTATAGTACATATGAAAGAAAATAAAGAGAGATCTGATTGGAGAGGTGGGTTGGTCCTCAGTTATTGACTCCATTGAGTGCTAGGCAAAGGTGTTTAGGCATGGACAATTCATTCTTATGATACGCAATCTAGCTACTTTTACATTAAAAAGATTTTTAATATGAGTATAATTATACTACTCTCTGAAATGACTTATATTTCCATAAATTCTAAAGAAGAATTCAATACAGGAAAAATTAAAAGAAATTATAATTCATATAGATAGATCAACTACTTAGTGTCATAAATTACTCCTTAAAATAATTATTTTTCATATTCATGAAAAGAAGATAAATTTAAACTTCATTCCACTTTTGTTATTAACAGGGAAGTAACTAGAAATTTTGTTTCCAAGGCAAATGCTACAATTCTGCCTTGCCAAGTGGCAAGGGTGGTGGTAGGGTGCCCCTTGGTAGAGAGAAAAATTCTCTAAGACACTGGGGCAGGGCTGCTGCTGGAAAAGCTTCTGTGAAGGGAGGCCAGGAAGGAGTTTACCCCAGACTGCTTGTCTTGTTCAAGGAGGACCAGCACCTTTGGTATCAGGGCTTGCAGAGCCCTTTATAGGGCTGCTTATTCACCTTTGGTATCCACCTGGCACTCAACCCTTACCCATGTCTCTTAGAAGTTATAGCATGCACACACCTCCATAAAACTATTGGTATATGGGCTAAACCAGGCCAAGGGTAACTGCTGGGCCTCAAATCAGTGAGTTAGGGAATGTCTACCCCAATCTTGTGAAGATTTCCCCTGGTGGAATAGGCAGATAAGAACAATTTATTTCAATGGCCCTGAAGATGCTTAAAGCAGGATTGGGAGCACTTAGAGCTTGGCCTGGGCTATCACCAGACCTCTTGACTTTTCTCCTGCCACTGGACTTTGATGACTATGGAGGAGAGAGTGAGGCTGATGACTTTGTGCAGCTCTGCCTCACTTAAATCCAATTCACTCACAAGTCAAGACATTACTCTGTGATGTCATTGGTCCTCTTTGAAAATGACAGCAATAGCAACAACAGTTGTTCTTGGTAACTAGGTGCTAAGCTCTGTTTCTATGCTGCTGAAGGATGGCCAGTATTGTCAGTACCTTCTGAATTCAGTATTCTGGGGAAAAATCCCAATCACTTTGTCCTAATTACACCTCTGGGTATGGAGAGAGGGTTTAAAAATCAGTAGGCCTCACCTGCCCTTCATAGTTTCCTTATGGGCAAAACTCTTAGTAGTCATTCTTCAGGGAAGCTTTCAGTGCTTGTATTTTGTAATGTTATTAAAAGAATACCTTTCAACTCAATCTCAGAGCTAATCAACTTCTTTTGAAATAATAGGACATATAGAATTATAAAACTATTCTAGCTGCTATTTTTTAGAGAGGGCTCTTGCTTTGGAGAGTAGTATAGATTGGTGGTGACAGGAACAATCTTTTTGCCTCTAATTCTGAGGAAACTGGAAAAGTATGCCACACTCTTGTGACTGAACGTAAAATCATGCATGACTACAAGAAAGTGCATGCAGTGAGTTTTACTTTTGTGCACTTAACTTTTGTGAATTTAATTGTGGGGGAAGTAAGGAGGTTACCTTCAGGACCACTGTGAATTTGACTTTCCACCATTACAGGACCAAATATTTTAGCTTGGTTTTTGTATCACATCTCCTTGCTTACTCCTCAGACTCTTTTTGATCCTAGTATAGAATTCTGTTTCTGGGCCTTCTCTCATCCTCCCTCCTCCACCAAATTGATTCATATATCTTCAGTCACTACCTTCATCTCCCTGTCTCTCCTGGTCCCTCTCTGAGTATGGCCTTACCCTAGGCAGCTAGGTACTATTAGACTTGGTGTTGTGTAGTGGATTGGAATTTGTATCAGAAAGGACTGAGTTTGAATTCTACCTCAGTCCCTTTGTAACTTTGAGAGCTAAAACAAGCCAGTTAACCTCTCTTATCCTCTGTTTCCTCATCTAAAATGGGGGAGAGGGAATGAGCATTCTATTATCTGCCAGGCACTGTACTAAACACTTTACAGACGTTATCATCTTTAAAACCCTATGAGATAAGTGTTAATATGATTTCCATTTTATAGTTGAGGAAACTGAAGTAGACAGAGTCCAAGGTCATACAGCTAGAGCATTTTAGGCTGGATTTTAACTCGGGTCTTCCTGACTCCAAGCCAAGAACTTAATCCACTGTGCCACCTAGTTGCTTGAAATATGGGGATAATAACACCAAGGTAAGTGTATAAGGCTGGAATGAGATAACAGATGTAAAGTGTTTCACAAACCTTCTACTGCTCTGTAAATGTTAGCTGTTATCATTTCTCCTTAGCCTGGGATAATTCAACTTGTATTATGGAAGGCCTTCAACCACATCCCATGGCAGTTCTCATTCTTGGCTATTCACCAAGGTGGTGTTAGGAGGAGCAGTACAGCAGCTGATATCCACTTTTTAGAGAACTGTTTTAGATGGAAATGTTAGAAGGAGTAGAAAAGAAATCCTTTTTGACTATGTGTACAGGGGAAAGGAGGGAAGTAAGGAGGTTACCTTCAGGACCATTCCACTTTACATCAGTCTTTTTAACAGATGCCACCAGGGAGATGAGTACAAAAGACTTTTGGAGGTTTTCACTGAGATGTTCCAACTCAAGGTTGAGCTGAGACATGGGGAAATGAGGGCCACATCATTGACCAAGAGCAGGAGAGAATACTCTGTGTAGTCAGTGAAATCTGAGAGCTTTCAGAGGTTCCCTGCTGTTTCCTAGCCGTCCATCATCAGAAGTATCTAATCATTGAAGGTACACTCACCCATACACCTACATGGTGCCAGAGGAAGAAGTTATAAAATGCAGATTTATAGCAGGGCTGCCAACTCTGCCTTAGGGGTGGCTTACTCTTTGGCTCAACCTGAAGGAAGGGGAAGGGCAGAAAGTATTGAAGGGAGCCAGAGCAGATGCCAGCAATAGGAGGGAGGAAGAGGCATTTAGCCAGGATTCAGATTGCCTTCAATCCCAGGGATTCATGTAATTGGTGTTCTTCAGCACACACCCTCCCTGAGAAAATCCCTAGTGAGTTGCCACCTAGCTCTATCATTGTGGGAACATATGAGAATTTAATTAGGTCTGAGAGGCTGCATGACACAGAGATATTGGAGGCTGTTCAAATCCTGAGCTGTATAAGGATGACTCACCTCTCACATATTACTGAAACTAAGCCGGGGGTCCCAGCTGGGCAACACAGTTTGAGGCTTGTATCCTGGCCATCCCTTTCCCTCATGAATATGCCATGATACCTTTCCCTTTTCCATTGCTAATTGAGAGAAGATATACTTTGAGTGAGGCTAAAGTGAAAAGTTGTTTAATTTTGCAGAATTGTAAAGGAAGAAAAAATTAGATTAAAATGTAATTTATAGGATAGAAAGAGCTATAGAAAGATTATAAAATAGAAAGGTAATTTGCTATATACCTAGTTGCTCTTCCTTTAGATCTTGTGTTCACTGAATGTTTGGTTCTAAATAGCAAAAGGAATAAAAAATCAATTACTAGAGGCACATATTGAGTTGTGACCTCATTGAGTTAGCTCAGTGAGTAAAACATGATACGGACATCAAGAGAATTTGATGACTGAATGTGTAATGTGGAGCATGATAATCTTTGTCTTCTATAAAGCAAGAATAAGAATGATGCCTTCTGGGAGGAGGAGGTAAGTGTTGCATTGGGAAAGATAGGTGATATAAAAACAAATAGTGGTACAAATTATGAAAAGCAAAGCAAAGAACTTTCAGATTTTGGAAGAAAGACATTATGGAAGTTTAAGATCAAATAATCAAATAGATATTAAACCCCTAGTGAGAGTATGTACAGTATTGCATGCTATTTAAATAGGGGACTCTTCTCAGCAATGCACAGTTATAAGACAACTCTACAACTCTACAAGTCTCAGGATGGAAGGACATGTCTACATTCAGAGAAAGATCTAGAAAGAACAGAATTTAAGTGGAGTCTGAAGCAATCTACATGCTATCGTTCTTTTTCATGTTTGGTTTTCTTTCTTCTTTCCCATTGTTCACTTCATTGTTTACAACTCTTCTATACAACCAGTCTATTGTACAATGTGAAAGTATTTGCAGATCCTATACATGATTGCATGCCACCTTGGGGTGGGGGTGAGGGGAAAAGGAGGGGAGAAAATTTGAAACTCAAGGGATTGTGGAACTGAATCTTTTAAACTAAAAGTAAATAAACAAATCAATTTTAAAAAATTAAAAGCAAACTTCTGGCAGAAGCCAGATTTTTTTTTTTTTTGTAATGTTAGAAATATGTTACATGATTAAATGGGAAATCTTGAGCAATTTTATGTAAAGCAACTTTTACCCAAGTGTAGGCTTCAAAGAGGCAGGCTGTAAGGAAGATAAGTAGATAGAAATCTGACTGAAAAGAAGTATGCATGTATCCTAGCTATCAATGCATATATAACTTGTCAATGTAGTCTTTGCAGATGAGGGATGTAAGGAGTCAAGGAGATCCTAGGGAAACAAATGTTCATCTCTCTTACTGAACAAAAACAAATAAACAAAAAAGTAGAGGTAATTTGGTGATTAGCAAAAGGTTGCCCCAGATAAGAACAATTAATTGGGTAATTAGAACTAATGTTATCCCAATTTGCATGAACAGCAGAAGAGAGCTGTTAAGTGGGAAGTTTTTGGAAAGGTGTATTTTGGACAAGGTCTTGTGACATTCAACTTCTGACAAAATGTAAATGAGAGAAAGCTATACATTTCTTCTTAAAGTAGAGTAGATGAAGTAGTATTTTATTGAATAGTTGTTCAGGTAAATTCTTTTTTGCATAATGTTTTAATTTCATTATAATGTCTTCTGCAGTGTATTCTTCTGGGCAAATGTGAATACTTTGTGGTTAATTGATAATTATGCTTAAAATTAACAAAGTTTTTTTTTTATAAAAAAAGTACGATTAGTTGGATTGTTTAGAATTCATTTATCCATGCCTAGATAAAGTCTTGTATTGATCCATATAATGATAAGCCAAGGTTCCACCATACACCAAATTTATTACCAAATAACCAAAATTTAAAGCATGAGGTTTAAAAGAAATTAAACAGACTCTGAAAAGTTATCTTTGAAAGTTTGAATGTCACAATACACATATTGCACATTGGAAACAAATTTCTTTGGGTTAATATACTAGGTCTTTAAGAAAAGCTTGACAGAATGCCAATACTTCTGGAAGGAAACTTATGAATCTATTATCAGCCCTGACTAAACTTATCATAACACTTTGGTTGGTTCCGAACCACTTAGTCTGCATTATAGTCATCTTTGTAAGAGCCTTGCTAGGTCAGGGACTTAGTTCATCAGAACTTAATCTCTCTTCTATTTTTTTGTAGTAATTAATTTACTTTAGAATTAAATACTAAAACTTAAATATACAATGAGAAAAGAAAAAGAAATGTTGTAAACTTAAATACAAAATAAGAAAAGAAATAAAAAGTATTGCCATATGCACAGCAGAATGTAAGAAAGGATTCAAAATATACTGCAATAAATTTCCATTTCAAGAAAGTCTATAGTGGTAGGGAGATCCATTCTGCCCTACCGGAAAGTCAGAGGGGCGATGGGGGAGGACAAAGAAGAGAATAGATTGGGGGAGGGATTATACAATGGGATGGCTGTTTTGGGGTGGTGGGTAGGGTAAAGATGGGGAGAAAATCTGTAACTCGAAATCTCATGGAAATGAATGATGTTAACTAAAATAAATAAAAGTTTATACAGCTTCAAAAAAAATAAAAAAAGAAAATCTATATAATAAACACTTCATATTGCGTACAGAGCTGTCCATCTTTTATTTGCTTCCTTGTAATTTTTCTTTTTTTTCTGCTGCACACCTTTTACTTTGTTATTTCCACCCTTCTTCTGGACCACTCCCATGAAGGCAGCAATTAAGTTTGAATATATACACATGCATGTATACATACATACACACATATGTACATATACATATGAACACACAAACATATATAATACATGTACAATACATACACTTATATAGACATACATATTCTTGGATATTTGTAATCATACTCATATAAAGACACATATATTCATATGCTTCTATATATGACCATACTATACTTATTTGTCCTCTATTTCTCTGAGGATGGATAATATCTTTCTTCACAAGTCCAAATCTTTCCATATTTTTCTAAGTCTACCAACTCAGCATTTCCTACACCACATTAATAATCCAACTTTATACTGTTTATTTTAAACAGTCTAAAACAATATTGACTAACAGTGGCTGACATATAGTGTAGTGTAGTTTTCCTAGTTTTCTCTTTTGATTAAATCTATTTCAACTTGAACTTTGTCTGAAATCATGATTTACTACCCCTGATTTTTTTTAACTAATAAATTCTATTCCCAATCTTTGTGTTTGTGTATATATCTTACTTCCTTTCCTTCTTGACTCTTCTACTTTACTTCTACCTGCCACCTTGCCCTTCTGTCACTTAACCTACCTCCTCCTTCCAAAGATCCTTTCCCTCCCACCCTTTTACCCTTTCCCTTTTTTTCTATTTACTTTTAGAAGAATTTTATAGCCTTCTAAATACACACACATATTTATAATGTTACACCCTCATTATCCCATATCCCATTCCTGTCAATCTAGACACCATTCTATATCCACTCATCTTATTACATCGGGGTTTTGAAATCTAGCTACGATATTCCTGTAGGTTTCCTCTTATTTCTTTATAAATTTAGAAGACTTTTACTCTCTTCTAAATGTATGATTTTCTCTCTTTACCCCAGATCTGATGTGAGTAGAGTTTCCTCTAAAAATCCCTCCCTTATATTCTGCCCCCTCCTTATTCCCTTAGCCTTTTATTTCATTCAGAATTTAAAAGACTTTTATCGCCTTTCAGATATCTATATTGATATCTGTATCTATTTTCCTCTTTAACCCATTCCTGATAAGAGTAGGTTTCCATAACTACCCTCCTCCCCCATCTAGTTCTTCTGTGTCAATTCTTCCTCTCATGCCTCATTTGTATAAGATAATTACTCTTTTTACTTCTTCCTAAATGGTTTTACTTTTTAGAATCACATCATACTCGGGTCTACTCCAAGCTTTCTTTCAAACTACCCAATTACTAACAACAATCTTAGATGTACATTTTACATTTCCTCATAAAAAAGTAAATACTCTGTCCTTATTGAACCCCTTGTAATTAGTCTCTGATGTGTACCTTATATATCTCTTGGATCTTATATGTCATATTTTCTATTAAGATGAGTTTTTTTTGTTGTTGTTTTTTGGGAATAAAATCCTGAAGACTGGCAATTCATTGTATGTCCTTTTTTTCCCACTCAGGCTTATGTTTAGCTTTGCTGGGTATGATATTTTTTGGCCACAACCCCAGTTTTTTTCTCTTCAATATATAGTATTCCAAGACCTGTGGTGTTTTAGCATCACTCTGGGAGGTCTTGTGTGATTCTAATTGTGGCTCCATCATATTTGAATTATTATTTTTTTCTTGTTGCTCATAAATATTCTCTCCTTGAGCTGGGGATTTTGAAATCTAGCTATGATATTCCTGTAGGTTTCCTTGTAAGATCTCTTTCAGGTGGTGATTGGTGGATTTTTTATATTTCTTCTTTCTTCTCTTGTTCTAAAGCTTCAGGACAATTTTATTTAATTATTTCCTATAGTATTGTATCAAGATTCTCTATTTTGATCATAGTTTTCAGGCAGTCCCATTATTCTTCTGTTTTCTTATTTTGTTCTGTTCTTCAGATCAGTTGTTTTTCTTATGAGATGTTTCACATTTTCTTCTATTTTTTCATTCTTTATATTTTGTTTTATTATTTCTTGGTCTTTTGTAACTTTGCTGGTTTTCCCTTTCCCAATTCTAATTTTCAAGGAATCATTTTTTCCCGTAAGATTCTGAATCTCCTTTTCCAGTTGGTTGATTTTTTAAAATAATCTTCTTGTTTTTCTCAAATTATTATTATTAAAAAAATTCCTCAGGGGTGGCTAAGTGGCACAGTGAATAGAGCACCAGCCCTGGAGTGAGGAGGACCTGAGTCCAAATCCAGCCTCAGACACTTAACACTTACTGGCCATGTGACATTGGGCAAGTCACTTAACCCCAACTGCCCTCCAAAAATAAAAAAAAAATACTTAATTTCTTTCATTTGATTTTAAAAATCTTTTTAAAGTAATTCTATGAATTCTGTTTGGGTAGTTGGCCATTTGACATTACTTTTTGGGGTAAGAGAGGCTTTTTTTTGCTTCAGTATTCTTCTCTGTCTTCTCTATTCCTATAGTAACTTTCCATAGTTGGTTTCTTTCTCTTTTGCCTGCTCATTAAAAAAGAAATGTAGCAGCTTGTTATTGTAATCACCTCTCATCCTGGGTTATGAGGTATGCGTCTGGGCTCATCTCATCCTTCAGTTCTCCCCTCTGGCCTGGAACTGAAACCAAGAACTCTGCCCTCTTGTAAGGGCCTACAACCAACAGTGTCCTCCTCCACTGCTTCTACACTCACTGAGCATGTACTGGTTCCTTCTTGCCCAGGGCCATATCTCGGCAGCACAGATGGGCCTGGTATCCCTTATCAGCAGAGGTTTCCTCAATCTTCCTTCAGACACTTCTTCCTCACACTGTATGGGAGGTAAAATTTCCTGTGGCTGGGGCTGAGGCTGAGCCTACCTCCCAACCCACCTAGCCCCAGAGCTACCAGAAATAGCACTTGCTATTTCACTGGAACAAACCTCGAGATGTTTACATTTCATAGGGATCACACCTTGGTTCTGGAATTTTTCTTTGCATCTTCTCTGGTTGTCCCAGGAGGACCACTGTTCTACCTCAACTCTTGCAGAGGCTCTATTTTGTCTTGTTTGTAGGTAAATATGGATAGATTGGAATTTTCTAACCTATTCCACCATCTTTCCCAAATCCTCTCTTATCTCTCTTCTTAGCCTAATATTCTGCATAAACAGATGCTTGGTAAATGTTTGTTGAATCACGTCGAATCTGTCACAGATTTGTCCCTCTTTGAAAACAGAGATTGGTGCTGTCAAGAAATAGGACATCGAAGTAGTTTTTTGAGAAGTAAAAAGGTTATATATGGAGCATGACACACTTTTTGGGCTGAATGTGTAGCCATTGGGGTTGTGGGCTAGTCAAATTATGGAATGAGTGCATTAGGGGCTCGTTTAGATGTAGAGAATTCAGAGCAGCACATTTCACTTACCTCACAATTTTACCTGACTGATTTTGTCTGTTCATGAGAAATTTTCTTTCTTGCTAAGAATCAGAGAATATTAGAGTTTGAAAGGAGCATAACTGTCATTGCATAGATAAACAAAGTGTTATTCAGGTAGATGGAGACTTTCCAACCTTCACTCAGTTAATGGTAGAGCCTGGCTTGGAACCTCTAAATCTCCTGGTTCCCCAATGAATTTAAGTGCCTCTGTACAAGGGATTGAGCCACATGTTGCAGATATAAAGACAACAGAAAAAAAAAATCCCTAGTCTCCAAGGATCTTACCATTTTGAGGGTGCTGGGGCCTTTGGTTGAGGAGGAAAGGTAAGCAGATAGATACATATAAGATAATTTGAGGAGGAAGAGAATACAAAGATGTAGAGGGATTAGGATTGGCTGTCTAGGAGAGGGGAGCGTGGCACTTCAGGCAGATCTTGAGGGAAGTCAATGGCCTTAGAAAGAAAAGGTGAAGATGGGAATGTATTTCAGTCATGAAAGACATAAAGTCTATGCAAAAAAAATGGTGGTGGGAGATAGAATTCTGAGTTTTGTCAACAACTAAAGTAGGTCAGCCAGAATGTAGAATGCTTAAAGGAACCCATGGGTGAAAAGGGTGTGGTCAGGTGCTACAGGATTATAAATTAAGTGTGTGCAAGCATGTCTGTGTGTGTGTATGTATATATAGTGCTTTTCTCTGTTATATTTAACATTCTTTCTCTCCAACACCTAGACCTCAGGTGTGAGGACTAGCTATGAACCTGAGTAGAGGCCAGAACAAAGAGGGCTTCAGTGGGCCTATTAAGACATTTATGTTTTGGCTAGGGACTTCACACCTTATTAAGGAAATAGGAAAGAGAGAAGGTGGCATATCTGGGTCGTCCTGCTACACCTGCTCATACATGTAGTTTTATTAATATTCCTACTAATAATAATCTGCCTCATTTGGTTCATGTTCAAGTTTGAAATTTCTTTTCACACATTTGTGGAACCTTTTTATCCTAAAAGGGCATGATCCCTGGGTAATAGGAATATCTTTTCACATATTTGTGGAAACCTTTTATCTTGGAAGGAAATTATAGCTGGGTAATAAAAAGGATTGATCTTTTTTAACTTTAACTTTTTTAACTTCAACTGGGAGTCAAATTGTTCTGATTTCGGCAGACATAAGGATCATATAGTTGTGTGGTTTGTCCTTTCTCAAAGAGGACAATGATGTTAGGAAGATGATGCCATGACTTGCAAGTGAATTGGATTTAAGTGAGGGAGGGCTGTGCAAAGTCGCCAGCCTCACTTTCTTTTCCAGAGTCATCTTGGTGCAGTAGCCAGATAAGGATGACTGGAGATGGCCCAGCAGGCAGACAGAAGGAAGGAGAAGATTCCCTTCTATGAAGAAAAAGAAAGGCAGGAACATAGAGTAGGGTGTATAGGAAACAGTTGGCAGCCAATTTGACTGTAATAGAGAGTAGATATATGAAGTAAGACCAGAAAGGTAGGTAAGAGCCATATTATGGTCCACCTTACAAGCTAACCTGAGGATTTTGTAATTTTTCCCAGAGGCAATAGGGAGCGACTGAAGGTTTGTTAAGTAATGGAATAATATAGTCATATCTTTGTTTTCAGGTATAAATTTGGTAGCTATGTGGCTGGTAAATCAGAGAGAGAAAAAACTAGAAATAAGGAGAGTCTTATAATAGTTTAGATGAGAAGTGATAAGGATATAAACTGAGTTAGAGGCTATAAGTGGAAAGAGGATGATGGCTGTGTTATGGGAATCTGAAGATCTTCCCTGCCCCTAGGCCCTTTGCTAATGTGGCTACGTGACTCTGAGGACCCTTGGATATTTGAAAGTATACTCTGTTCCTTAATAGGCTGAATGTGGTCACATGGAGCCTGTGGCGCCAGGC
>CM053592.1:132469500-132491003 GCA_028646515.1 Pseudochirops corinnae
TAACTTCTGTTTGTATTCTCTGAAGTTCAGGGGGCTGACTTTTCCCCCCGAACTAGGTACATGATATATGTTTGATTGATTAAAGTGAAACCGTTAACCCATTTTGAGTTGCTTTCCTTTAGAAAAGCAGATCTAAGAACCTGTGCTAGTAGCTGCCCTAGGTATGCTAGGGTGCTTGCTGTTACAGGCTGTGAGAGAAGTTGTAGAGAAATATTATTAACCAATAGGTTTCTAGCAGCGGGAGTGAGGGGTGGGAGGGTAAGGGAAGAGCCAAGGATGACTCTTCCAACCTTGTTTCCTCCAACACTGTGAGCATGACTTTGGAGGAGGAATGGGTTTTGAAGGAATGAGTTCCATTTGCAACATTCTCAGTTGGAGATGCCCATCAGGATATTCAGGTAGAGATACCCAGTAGGCAGTTGGTAAGGTGGGAATGGAGTTCAGAAGAGAAAACAGGCTAACTGTTTGGATTTGGAAGTTGTTTGATGAGGGATGATATCCAAACCACGGAATCTGAGATCCTCAAGAAAGAGGAGAGCTCTAGGTCCCTTCCAAATCCTGTGATCCTATGGTGGGTGCTCTAAAATGCTTTCTAGTTCTATTGTTGCATGATTCTCTGAATGAAACAGAGGGAAGAATGAGAGGTGACAAACTCTACCTTTTCATAATTTTAATTACAACAGTAACAAGAGAGGTACAAAGAGTTCTCTTTGCTGGAGGAAATCAGGGAATCCTTCCTGGAGGAGGTTGAATTTTCTTGGAGGATGGCTCCAATTGTTGAAAAATAAACCTTACCTTTTTGTCAAGAATCTTAGATCTACTGTTGGAAGAGACCTCAGAGGCTATCTATTTACAAATGAGGAAACTGTGTCTTTCATGTGATAGATATGTCATCATATAAAATGGCTATTTTCAAGATCCAGAAATAACTTGAGCAAGTAATGGTGGCATTTTAGGTTTGATGGCAGAGCCAAGAGTGGAGAAATTTTGGGCTGAGAGCCTGTCCTGGAAATTAGCCTCAGCTTCTCAACTGTCACCTCCCCTGACTCTCCTCTTTAAAGACTCTATTACACAATGGTTATTATTTTAGTGACATGACTATGATCTGTGCATTTCCAACAGCATTCACAGTTTAATTTTTCACCCCAGCAGGGAATCGTAATAATCCTACCTGATTTTGGGTCAGGGCTGTAGGACTTCCTAGCTTGCATACCACAGAGGTGAATAATGTTTTTTTGACTATTTCAACAACAGCAAAAGTAAAAATAAAAAGGAAAAGGAAAAATCCACAGATCCCAATATATGGTGGAAAATTGGACAAATGCTTTTGGGTCCAGTTCTCTAATAAATGTGGAGTGTGCACACATGTATGGGTGAAGAATGTTTCTATTTTCCTGTGAAGCTGGCTTGCTAAGGGCTCGAGGGACTGAGTGTTGGTGAAGGAATGGGAAGAACAGAAAGTATATTGCCACTTGGGCTTAAGCAGCTTTTCATGAAGAACCTTCTCTGTTTGCCAAATGCTGAGAAGATTGGTGGGAAGCACCATGGCTATCAAAAAGTGGGTGCTTTTCTGGCAGAGTACTGAATTTGGAGTCCAAGGATCTGGATTCAAATTTGGGCAGATCTGTAACTAGGCAGGATAGCTAGGGCCTTTCCCAAATGCTAGTTTCTGGGCAGGGTAAAAGGGAGTGCTTCCTTCCAATGATAGCACAGATTTTGTCACTTTGCACCTAATCCTGATAATAATAATGGCTAGTAAACAAACACATGTTAAATTTAAAACAGTAACGGGGGCCATTAAACCATAATGGGAATTCCAGTGGGCCACGTACTGATTTAGTTTTAAGATGTATTATTATCTATGTTTTGTTCTATTTTTAATTTATTTTGCTAGATATTTCCCAGTTTCATTTGAATCTAGTTTGGACCACATTCAGGAGTGTTGTGGGAGCATATAACCTGCAGGCTATGTAGAATACATGTTGGCAAGTTGAATGTGAGATACTTGGGAATATTGTTTAGTCATTTTCAGTCATGTCTGCGCCTTTGTGACTTTCATTTGGGGTTTTCTTGGCAAAGTTACTGGAATGATTTGCCATTTCCTTTGCCAGCTCATCTTACAGATAAGGTAACTGAGGCAAACAGGGTTAAGAGACTTGCCTAAGGTCACCAAGCTAGTAAGCATCTGAGGTCACATTTGAATTCAGGTCTTCCTAACTTCAGGCCTGGTATTCTATCCACTGTACCACCCAGCTGCCCTCTTGGTGATGGGGGCATGACATATAAATCTTCTGGGATCAATCTTTTTTTAGATTGTTCATGTTCATTCGAAAATTGTAAAGCATCATAGAAATATGTTATTGTAATGTTATTAAGGAGAAATATGGTGTAGCAGGAAGCACGTATATCTATGTTCATATCTATATATCTATACACACACACAGAGCCAAAAGATCTAGGGCCTGGTTTTGATACTTACCAGCTGTGGCTCTGGGTAAATTAATAACCCTCCTTGTACAATGGGCATGCTGACACTCATATTACCTGCCTCACAGTATTGTTGAGAGGAAAGCACTATGTAAGATGCGAGTTAACATGATTTCCTTTCCTGTGTGTGTACTGGACATGTGATTTTATTGGTAGAGGAAACTCCTGGTGAGCAAACTCCCTTTGCTGCATCAGAACGGGTGCCTCAGTTACTAATCTTAGAGTTGCCTGTAGCCTTAGAGGTTAAGTGACTTAGCCAGTGTGTACCAGACACAGAAAATGAACCTGGGTCTTCCTGTCTTCAAGGTATTGCCTAGCTCCCTTCATACCACACTGCCTCTCCATAATGATTTGACATCATCATCATCATCATCATCATCAGCTTCATCATCATCATCATTTTCAACATCATCATCATCATCTTCAACATCATCATCATCTTCAACATCATCATCGTCATCATCTTCAACATCATCATCTTCTTCATCTTCTTCATCATCATCATCTTCATCATCTTCATCTTCTTCATCATCATCATCATCATCATCATCGCTATCATCATTGTTATCATTTTGTTCCTTTCATCTTTAGGTTTTAATCATGTTCAGAGAAAAACAACCCTGGAACAGTATGATGTATATTAAAGTTCTTTGTAATAATAAAACACTATATAAATGACAACTATCATGACTGTTAATTTAATGATGTTCAGTATTCTACAATCTTTTGCACAGGTAGATAAAATGATTTTTTACTTGAATAAAAGGATGGGAACTCATCATTTCATTATTAAAATTTCCTTTCCTGTAGACTTGTTGAAAGCATCTAGAGTGAAAACAAGATGGTGGGGATGGTTATCTCAGTGTTTTGAGTACTCTTCATTCCATGTAGTTCAGAGATTATGAGTATTTGGTATAGCAACCACTATTAAAAACATTTTAATAAAATTTTTATGGGTCTGAAGGATAAGGGGTGATAGTTTTGTCTCTGATAATTTTGTTTCTAGGATAGTTTATGTGTTGAATTCTCAAGGATTTTTGAGGCTTGTAATATATTATTATTATTAAAATTATAAGAGGAGCGTTCCATTTGGTCCCAGAAATGTGAATCCACAGCTTTCCAAGACTGAATGAGAAGTTAGATCACTTGAGGCTATGGTCAGAATGGACCTGGAATATTTGAAAATGTGGGTTTGATGAATGGAAGAAACTATTACCCCAACTACTGCAACATTTACCAAAAATAGAAAAGAAGAGAAAAGAAAAAGAAATTTAATTTCTTTCGGCATGGATGAAGCTTGGTAGGTTCTTAGCACTAAGAGAGTTCTTCACTTAGAGTAAGTGCTTGGTTTGGCCCATGGCCACTCTTCTTTGAGGTAGTTTTGACCCTTGACAACCCAGTTGACTGATTAGCTAGGAAGCAAGATTGCTTGACCTGTGTTGGGAATGTAGATTCTACCATGAAGACCAACATTGACTATTGGAACTAGAAAAATGTCTTGTCAGGCTAAGTATTCCTCTCTGTTCACAATGTGGCTTTGAGGGGCATGAGTTCCTGAAATGCTTATATGTCAAGAGAAAGAACAAAATTCAGTAAAGCCATATTTGGTGAATATAGAATGTATCCAAAGTGTGGAGAAATCCAAATGAGGCTCTTAAAAAAAAATGAATGCATAGGGGCATGGCTTTACTGCTCTCATTGTGATATCTATCGAGGACCCTTCTGTGACTAATAGTTCTTGAAAAAAGAAAAAAATACCCACCCCCTCAAGACATATATAAATTACTTTTTTAGACCCTATAAAATTCTAGCTCACACTAAACATAGAACTTCATTCATCATCCTGCAAGTGAGGACTGCCAAAGGAAGCCAGCTCTTCCTGAGTGAAAAGTGGCAATACTCCAGCATTGGCAGAAATCAAATGAATCATTTCCTGCTTTTCATTTTAGATAAATAATCAGAAAGATTGTCTAGATTATGATCCAAACCCCATTTTTTCACAGCTCTGAGAACCTGGAACTTAGCTTTAGGAACTCAAAGAGGGCAACACATTCTTTCTAACAATTTGACTGATGCAACCTGAGGCCAGTTCAGAATGACTTAAAATCTTATTAAGCAAGTCTGTGGAGAAGAATATTCAAGAATGACAAGACCGGGCTGGCCATACACTAAACATAGATTCCATGGATTGGTATGATTCTAGGGAGAATGGCAAGGTCCATTGTCCCCTTAGGTCCCAGGATTCTCTTCCTGCAGCTGGTCAGTTCCTAAACTCCTTTTAGCTTTAGCTGTTCAGTTGTTTTCTGTTGTGTCTGCCTCTTTGTGACCCCATTTAGTGTTTTCTTAGCAAAGATACTTGGAGGGGTTTGCTATTTTCATCTCCAATTCATTTTACAGATGCTGAGGCAAATAAGGTTAAGTGACTTGCCCAAGGTCACACAGCTAATGTTTGCATTGACCCAGCTAGTAAGTAGCTGTATTTGAACTCAATAAGTGACCCTATTGACCCAGTTAGTAAGTGGCTATATTTGAAAATTAAGGAAGACTAATCTTCCTTGCTTCAGGCCTGATGTTCTATTCTCTGTGCCAGATCAAAACCTTCTAGGAAGGAGACACAACCAGAGAAACAATCCCAATTGCTCTAGTTAAGCAGGGAGTGCTGTCTTAACTATCGCCGGGGTCCACTGCCGAGTAGAACTTGCAAAGAGACAAATTTTAACTCAATGTAGAAATTGTTTTAAATTTAAAAAATCCTTAAATATAAAGAGTTGTGTAAAATCAGTCAGCACTTATTAAGTGTCTACTATATGCCAGGCACTATGATAAGCCTTGGGGATACAAAAAAGGGCAAAAGACAGTTCCTCCCCTACTAGGGGAGACAACATGTAAGCAAGCTATGTACAGGATAAATAAGAAATGACATAGGGAAGGTACTAGGATTAAGAGGGGTCGGGAAAGGCTTCCTGCAGAAAATGGGATTTTAATTGGGACTTAAAGGAAGCCAGTCTGAGTAGTAATGACATGGGGTACAACTAGAGAGAAAGCCTGGAGCTGAGAAAGGGAGTGTCTTGTTTCTGGAAGTCAGAAGACCAGTGTCACTGGATTGCCGAGTAGGTGTTGGTTAGTAAGGTATAAGAATGGAGAGTTAGGAGGGGGCTAAGTTATGAAGGGTCCTGCATGCCAGACAGAGTGTTTTGCATTTGTTTCTAGAAGTAATCAGAAACCACTAGAGTTTATTGAGTAGGAGAAGAAGGTGACATGATCAGACCTGTGTTTTAGGAAAATCATCTTAGTCACTAAATGGAGGATAGATTTGAGGCAGACAGATTCAAAAGCAAGTGATTTCAATAGTCCAGGTGTGATGTAATAAGGGTCCCCATTTGAGTGATAGCAGTATCAGAGGAGAGAATCTGGAATAGAGAAGCTTGGGGAAGTTATTGGGGGAGTCATTACTCAGTTATTGGGTTTTTTTGTTTTGTTTTGTTTTTTCTTTGTTCTTATGGAATTCCTGCCAAATCCCATGTAATACTTTGTCTTAAATAGAACCATAGTCATAGGAGACTGGAGGAATCATCCAGTCCCACTCCCACATTTAACAGGTGTAGCCCAGAGAGATGAAATGTCTTGCCCAGTGTCACAGTATCTGAGCCCAGAAGAGAAACAAGGTATCCCTCCTACTTTTAATCTAATTTCATTTCTACTGTTCCATGCCACTCTCCAAATAAAGAATTATTGTCATTTTGGGTTCTGAAAATTCTCAGTTTAAATTATGTCCATATTTATGATCATTTCTTTAGGATTTTCTGAAAGCTTAAAATTTTTAAAATAATATTTCCAAGAACATCTCCAAATGATAATAGTAATCACTATCAGATTGATAGCTTGTAACCACGTCAATACTGATGTCACTTGCCCAGGGTTACACAGCTAGAAGTGTCCAAGGCAGGATTTGAACTCCTGTCTTCCTGACTCGAGTGCCAGCAATCTATCCATTGAGTCTCCTAGCTGTCTTGAATGATTAGTTGTACCAAATGAAATTTAGTTACATAATTTTTCTTGTGGAAGGAAATAGAATCTAGGCACTGCTTACTACTACTACTACTATTACTACTACTACTACTACTACTACTACTACTACTACTACTACTACTACAGCTGCTGCTGCTGCTGCTGCTACTACTACTACTACTACTACTACTACTACTACTACTACTACAGCTGCTGCTGCTGCTACTACTACTATTACTACTGCCAGTAGCATTTATATAGTTCCTTACAGTTTGCAAAGTGCTTTACAAATATCCTCACAATAACCCTGGGAGGTATTATTATTTCATGTATTATATATTATTATAATGTTAATATATTACTAATAATATTAATATACTATTACATCCTGATTTTATAGATGAGGAAACTAAGGTAGACAGTGGTTAAGTTAGAGTCACTATGTAAATCTTATATTCTTCTTAATATGACTAACTTCAGTATTTCATCTCTTTCCTTTAATGTTTTCTATAACAGCAGTTCATGACATAGTATTTAACTTCTGAAGAAAATGAAATATTCACTAAATACAGAATACATGTAATAGCCAAAACCTCCATGGAATAAAGAACAGATCTGAATAGTGTATCTCCCCAAATTGACTGAGGACTTCATATAGGGCCGATTGTCTCTTATTATTTTTCCCACTGAAGCATAAGTGAAAATATTTTTATTTCATGAAAAGTCAACACCTTTTTCTTCCTTGTCCAACTACTAGTTACTTAGAACAACCTCACCTATATACTTCTGTGTTTTCATGTCAATGCAAGCTGATGTCAGATGAAAGAAGGGGAAATAAAATCAACTTTCAATGATTTGTCATAACAGGGAAAGGAACAACATGAATAAAGGAAACCCAAAGAGATTTTTCATAGTTTTCAATCATTTTTACCTAAAAAACTAAAAAAAAAAAAATCCCTAGAGCTTCTAACAAACATCCAATGAATGGATTTGAAGATAGATATTGTCGTCATCCGCATGGCATAATGGTATTGGGCTTGAAGTCAGCACGACTTGTATTCAAATCTCTCCTCTCACATTAGCAGTCAAGCTAAGCAAGTCATTTGACCTTTCCATGTCCTAGACATCTCCTTATGATATAGCTACGAGACTTGTCTATGGAATACAAGTTTCTTGAGGGCAAAGACTCTTTTATTTATGTTTTTGTATCTCCAAACTTATTAAACTAGTACCTCCCACTGAGAGATCCTAATAAATTATTAAGCTTGTGTGAGGAGTTCTCACCTTAAATTCTGATTGTAATCCAGTGTTATTGGGTTATTTCTTCCCAGCAGGTGATGACAAATGAGGAATTCTCAGGACAATGAGATTAATATGGAAATTAAAAAGGACTAATTCAAGCCACATATATATATATGTGTATATATATATATATATATATATATATATATATGTATATGTGTATATGTGTATGTGTGTGTGTGTATTCCTTTGTCTTACTACCACAGAACAGATTCTTAGGCATGGGGTGGGGAATCATATGTTATGATATTGGAGAAGAAATCTTAAATTCCAATTCCAGTACTTCTTGGCTGTGGGAACTTGGCCAAACAATTTTACCTTTTAGAGACTCAATTTCACCTTTTATAAAATGGAGATACAAGCACCCCCTACCTCACAGTGTTGTTATGACAATTAAATTTGGTAATCAGACTGAGAACAATGAGTAACCAAAATCCATTGCTATATAACTAAAAACTCACTGATATATATATATATATATATATATATATACATATATATGTATACACACAAATATACACGCATGTGTATATACATGCACAAATATGTGCACAAAAATGCACATGCACATATATGCATTCATATGTACATGCATATATACATGAACAGAGAGACATAGAGAAAGAAATTTCTTTGGTGCCAACCTAATAAAGGATAGATAAAAAACCCTTCCTTCCCATTATTTTAAGTTTAGTTCTTTTTCTTCTCAACCAAACTAGTTTATGCATGTAAAAGCAGATCCCTGCAAATACTGATTTTTGTGTCTTCTCTCAAGAAGTTGGGAGCCAGAAGACTAAAAGCTCTCTTCTCTCAATTTCTTGACCTCTCTGCCTCTCATGTAGATGCAGAACATTGAGTGATCAATCACCAATGAAGAGAGTCTTATGCAAATAAGCTTTCATTTGGTAGTATGTGTGTGTGTATGTGTGTATTACCAAATGTAGTAATACATTTGGTAGTATGAAAGAAAAGAAAAAAATGGGTTTAAAAGAGATTAAAAGGAGAGTGAGAGAGAACTGGACAAAGAGCTTAGTTAGAAGAATGAATCTGGAATTGAGAAGTTCGGGGAAGTTAGACTTCTAGAAAGATTAATAGAGACAAATTTAAGATCATAGAAACCAGAAAGAATACATCTAGTTTCAGTAGCCAGGGTGCACATGCAGTTAAAATTGAAGATACCATTAAGGATGAGGGGAAACAGAGTCAATGAATTTGTTAAAAAGTACCTGGTAGCCAGTTCTCTGCACAGAGAAAAACTGTCATATAGGGAATACAACACTCCATAAGGTGGGGGAATTGGCTGCCAACTTGGTCAGCTTGTACTTTCTTTCCTGCATTTGACTCATTCATCGTTCAGCTTTGGCTTCTATCTTTGTTGACTCCAAGATTATTTGTCTGATCTGGAACAACCTGTTCAAGACCACCATAGCTCCATTTTGCCAATCCCACTATACATGAGCCTGTTCTTCAACATTACAGTATTACTAAGAAGAATAGTTTTGTCATGTATCTGGGAACTTTGCCTGGAGAGCTAGTTAGAAAGAAACTTTTCCCCGTCCAGATCAAAGAAAGAGAGAGAGGGCAAGAAATGAGTTGGAGACAGAAAAAAGTGGTTGAGCAGAGGGGAGTAAAGGCAAGCAGTAATAAACTAAATCTGACTTCTTAAACTAAACAGGACTATGGGACTGAGCTGTACCCCTATGATCTTCCAAATAGCTTAATATTTTGTGTTCAAGTCCTTGCACTGTTTTAAAGTTGTTTCCTGTACTCTCCAGTTAGTATGATGATTTGGGTGATTCATTAGAGGGAAGTTGTTCTAAGGAAAACAATGGGTCAGAGCTATACCTAGGAAGATCCCACTTTCTCCACCTTGGGTGTCAGAGGAAATGAGAAGTGATGACCATGAAGACCCCCACTGGGTGAGGATGCCCCCCTTTACAAAGTAGACACTGGGGATTATGGGATTAGTAAATGCTTGTTGATTTATTGAAAAAAAAAGTTTTTGGAACTTTTTATAAAAAAGTAATTGCTATTTAAAAAAAAATCTCTCAACTTTGAATAAGTTTAGATTATGGTTCTGTTAAAAATTTTGATTTGGTGCTAACTTTGGTTATAAATGTATCTAAATCTTTAACGTTATTACTTACTGTGAAATCACTAAAAATGAATGAGATTGTCAAACTACATTTGAGAGTTGCTCTTTAAACAGGTAAGAGAAATATTAGTATATTGTCACTAGAAGCATACAACTCAATCTAATGCTACTCTTTTCATTGGAAAACAATGATTAATTTTGATTTCTAATATTTAGGAATAAAACTTTAGAAATCATTTATAAATATGTCCTGATATCTTTTGCCTGCTTCTCCAACCGAGCTCATCATCTCTTGCTAGTGGAGATGAATAAATAAAGTGAAGGTTTGTTGGGAGGAAAGGACCTGGAAGAGAGAGACTGAATATCAGAGAGAAGGGCTGATAGGGTGGTCAATCTACTGGAGAAGATAGTTGGAGATTTAGAGAAGTGTAGAATGATTGCTTTGCTGCATTGAGGGCCCAGTTGAGATTACATCATAGCTTTGTTTTGCATCCAATCAGCATAGTTATGTAATTTTTCTTTATTTCCATTGGTATGGTAGACTTGAGCTGAATGTAATCAAGAACTAAGGAGTAACTGTGAAGAACCCGAATGAAAAACGTCATGAAGGAAGTGTATAATAGGAAGAGAAGATAGTCTGGTCATGGGAAGGGCATGACATGGCAGCTGGAGAGCTAGAACAATCGATTGGTATCCTTGTAATGCCAGGAGAAATTGGGCAGTCTCCAGAACACTGAGTGGGCCCAGATGATGAATTGATGAGAGGACAAGGATGAGAGTGATCCAGGATAGGTCTTGAAGGGGTCATGACTTGAAAGGGTCATGATCTACAACACTGGAAGCAATATCTTTATTGAAGAGATCACAACTATATTTCAATATTTTTGCAAATCTCCCATTAGATTATGAGGGCAATGCCTGTGGTCATATGCTTTTTTCTATCCTCCATAGCATCTAGTGCAGGACTGGACATAGAATAGGTGTTTAGTCATATTGATTAATTTGGTTTTCTGAAAGAAGCATACATGTGTATTTTATACTAATGGAGCCCCAGAAATAATTATGAGATACTTAAAATATAGGGAGAAGATAGTTCTCTCTTTCCAACATTGTCAGTGGCTGAGGTGTCAATGTGGCCATAACTAAGGCAAGGTGACCAGAATTTTTCCTCTGAATGTCAACCTCAGAGAGAGAAGAGGTAAAGAAGAAGCCCTTTAGCCTCTTTCTTCCCAAAATCTCTAGTCCTCTGGTTGGGAGTGGGACCTGTACTGCTAGGCACCATGTGGGTCCTTTCAATCACTGAGGGGAATATGTTCTACCAATAAGGACTTATCCTACATCTACTTGAAACTTGCTTTGTGGTTCTCTGCCTCTCCCCCTCTACCACACACACACACACACACACACACACACACACACACACACATTCTTTGTAACACTTGTCTACTGAAACTAGATGTTGTATTCTTTCTGGTTTCTATGATCTTAAATTTGTCTCCAGCACTCCACCTCTATCTGTAAAATCAATCATTCACCTAGCATTTATTAAGTGCCTATGTGTCAGGTCCTGTGCTAAATGTTGTAGATACAATGAAAGGCAAAGAACAAACTGTTCCTGCTCTCAAGGGGTTCACAGCCTAATGGGGGAGATAACACAAACACAACAATGTGCAAATGAGACATATACAGGACCAATTGGGAGTATTCTCAGAGAGGAGGCACTAAGACTGCTGCTTAAGGCTCTGGCTGTTAAGCACTTTTAGGGCAGCCAACTATGATTTTTTCTGATTGTTGCAGTCTCTCTCTAGTCTAGTCTGATGCTCATTGACCAGAAGCATAGGAATTTTGGGGGATACTGGATAGGCTTCCCTTTATCTACTGACCTCTGCTGATTCCCTACAATCCTGACAGCAAAAGTGGGTTAGAGTGGAGCAGCTAGTGGCATAGTGAATAGAGCACCCACCCTGGAGTCAGGAGGACCTGAGTTCAAATTTGGCCTCAGACACTTGACACATTTTACTAGCTTTGTGATCTTGGGCAAGTCATTTACTCCAATTGCCTTGTCTTCCTCCCTCCAAAAAAACCCAAAAACCAAAATCATAAAAAAGGTGGATGGGAGAGAGCATGGGCAACTCCTTGGGAAAACAACCATGTATTGTATATATCTCCATCCCCCTGACTGTGTTTGGGTCACTCTTTCATAATAGAAGGTATCTATTCAAGCCCACAGAAAGGAAATTTTTTGTTGGTAATTCAAATAGACCTCAGGTTATAATTTGAACAAATCAACAGCCTGAGACTGTGTTCCAAAGGTCGAGACATCAGAAGGACCTACTCTGTTTGGGGGACTATTTTAGGTGCTAGGAAAGATATAAGATATGATGCTTGCCTTCACGGAGCCAAGGGAGGAGAGACTGTCTAGGAGAAGGGAGAAGTCAAAAGAAATCCAGGAGTATTAGAGTTGAGAAAAGTAGTTAGCAGTTGAGATCATTCATAACCATGAAGAAAGCAGTTTCTGTCAAGTGATCTCGTGGGAAGCCAGAACCCAACAAGTAGGAGGTAAGTCAATTAAAGCAACATGTATAGATGACTCTTTATAGGATTTTGGCTGTGAAAAATGTCAAAGAAAAATGACAACAACTGTATAAGACTGTACTCAATATTGTAGTCAAAAGACTACCAGAAACATTTTAAAATTTATAATTATTCTAATTTAAGCATATATGCTTAGAGAAAATATCCAAGTTGACAAGAGCCTCCTCACACCCTCAGATATTTTTCCAATACAAGTCATTTTAAAATCAATTTGTAAGCTTTCTGAATAAGCAATATTTTATAGTCAAGATTGAGAAAAGAGCTGGGTTAATTTGGTTTCATCAAAATGAAAAAATAATCACGAAACATTTGGCAAACCCATGGGGAACCATTTTTCTAAAATGATTTAATTTCTCTTTGATCATACCATTCACAGGTGTTCCCTTCCAGTGGGCCAAAGGTGAACTCAAGAGATTTCCTTAGAGCATGGGGAAAATGGCTATTCCTCTAAGATGAATTAATCAAGGACCTTTTCCAGTCACTGCCTCGTTTACTTCAAGGGAAGAGTCTTTTCTGAGCTGATCAGAGAGGAAGGGGCAGGGCATTATTTCTGAATTGATAGGTAAAGAAAAATTTATAAGGTTTCTCTTTTAGATTAGTCCAGAGGCTTTAGGCTGAGATGATTTTAAAATGATTTCTTAATATTTGTAAGAGAAGGACAATAAGGGGAATAGAGGTGTTTGCTTCCCCAAAGGGAGAAAAATATCTAGAATGATAGCTTGTGGGGGCTGACCAATCTTTAATCTAAATAAAACATTTCATAGACTTGTTGAATGCTAGCCTAGAATGGACAATGAAGGTCTTCTTATCCAGCCTCTAATTTTACAGATGAAAAGACTGATTCCTAGAGAGACAGAAAGATATAACTCCCTGATGAAGGTATAATAATAATAATAATAAAAAGTGCCTGGTGCTTGACTGGCAGCTTTGATTGAGTAATGTCATGCCATTTGAAAGTCTTAAATGATAAAAACAAAACAAATTTCATGTTCAAGTGAATAAATGGATGAATACTGCATGCATTCAATTCAAATCAGCCAATATTAATTAGGGGCCATTATGGGAAAAACACTGTGCTAGTTGTTGAGAATACAAAGAGAAAAACTCAGTAATCACTGCCCTTCAGGAGTGTATGTTCTACTGGTAAAGAAAGACCATATTTGCCATTAAGTAATTTAAAAATATGTAAAATGATTCCAAAGCAATTTTAGGGTAAGGAAAGGAGGATTTATAATTTGGGGATGGAGTAGGAAAGGTATCATGTTGGATATGAATGGCCCATGAGGTGAACCCTGAAGATCAGGGAATTAAAGATTTGAAGAGGCAAAAGTGAGAAAGGAAGGCACTTCAGGCATGAGGGATAGACTGGGCAAAAGCCTGGATGTAGGAGATGGAACATTGCATATAGGGAACATTAAATAGGACAATTAGGCTGGATTATAGAGTGTTTCTGTGGGGGTGAGTTGGGTAGTAATGCAAAATCAGTTTAGAAAGATAGTATTATACAACTGTACAGTTGTATAATATACTATATATAATATACAATATATATATAGTATATATACTATATGATATATTTAGTATATATACTATATATAATATACAATATATGTAATATACAATGTAATATACAGTCTAAAGAGCTTTAAGTGCCAAATGGTCATTAATATCTTATCCTAAAGGTAATAGTCACTAAATATTTTTGGGTGTGGAAGTGACATTATTATTGCCTCTGTGTTTCTGATTTGTCATTAGTTATTAGTAAACAGAATAAATATGGAGACCCTTTGCAGTTAATTTTGGTGAATTTTGGCTTACACCCTTGGCCAATTTGGCCATGCTGTATATGACTTGAGGCTACCATACATCCTTTTAGATGCAGTATGACCACCCTGCTTAAAAGCAATATTTCAAGACAAAGTACTATGTGTACTCAGGACATCTCACTTTAGAGCATCAAAGGTGGAATTGACTCCAGTAGCATTTTAGTCTGTGGTTCTAGAGATTCCAAAGTTGAGGTTTACTTTGGAACACCATATTTCATGAGTTCCCACAATATTTGCCCTAGGCTAATGAAAAAATGAATGATCATAAATATATTTACTCTGAAGGTATGAAGATATTTCTGGTGAACTTGGAATGAAGATGGGCTTAAATGAAATGGAAGACTTGACTGCAGAGAAAAATCAGGATATTTCTCAAATATGCATTTACGTGATGCAGAAATTCCACTTTCAAAATGTCTGCCACATATTCAATAGAATCAAAGATGAGCAGACAACAAACTTCTGGGACGCAAATTGACTTTTCACTGAAAATGCTATATAAAAATAACAAAACGCCAAATCATTAGAGAGTAATTCTCTAGTTAATTGAGTCTGCTGGTTAATGGGAGGTTAAGCAGAAATTATACTTTGTTTTAGCAATGTTGATTTTTCTAAAACATCTGTATCCATTTTTTATTGCCTTGAGTCTAAAGACCACCTGAATATTTTTTGAGGATGAAAGATCTTGTAGGTCCCTATGCTTACCATATGAAGCTTTTCTTCAATGAAATTTACAATTAAAAAAATTGCTCTAACCACTCATAGTAGATGAACAAGGTGATAAAAACATATATTGTAACATCTGTAGGCATGTATCTAGATGGGAAGCTTATATGGTTACCATATCAATGCAAATATGTGTGTCTGTGTATACATGTATATATGCATGTATCTGCATATACACACATATGTATATATTAATATAACATCAATTTTGTCTCTATCTCTAGGACAGGTTCCATAGACCAGTGATTAGCTTTTCTCAGAATTTAGTCATAAAGAGGTGCTTGAACTTGATCGTATTGGGAAACCCCAAAGTACTTTCAAAGATCACTGATTATTCACCATTTCCAAAGCCCATCTCTTTAATACCAGTTTTCTCTTGGCAATATTTTATAATTGGGAAGCATATAACATTATAATCTAGGAAGGATAAAAATTATAAATAGTACAAAGATCATTGGAAAGATATATGATAGACACAGGTTGGTTATAGCATACTATTAATAGTTGTATGTGTGCACATGAGACAGATGGTATGAAACCACATAGGGCATCAAAAAAAGATAGACTAATCATGTAATGAGAACAAGAGATGAAGGTGGACAGCTAGAACATTACATTGGTAACATCAAGATTTTAAAAGAAACCAGGGGAAAGCTTATTTTGTCAGTAAGTAATTTCATTCATTTTGAGGATTTATAGAAAGATGCAGACATAGGATGAAAGTTGTGGAGGGTTGTGGGTTGGCATAGGCAGAGGGAGTATTGACTCCATTGTAACCATGGACCCATCAAAGTATTAAATTAACTAGTCATTTAGAAGAGGGAGTAATTTTATTTTATTTGGCTCTTAAAGAGAGAACAAGGACCAATGTGTGATAGTTGATGGGAGAAAGATTTTAGGCTAACTTCCTAAAGTTAGGAGAACTGTCCTAACTGTCCAAAAAGAACTGTCCAGAAATGGAATGGACTTTCTTAGGAGGTAAGAATTCCTCTTTGCTGGTTAAAACCAATTGTTGACAATTCTGTGGAGGGAATTTTAGCTTCTGTTACTGGTTAGATTAGCTGAGGTATTTTAACCTTCTTGTATCATGGACCCTTTTGGCAGTCTAGTAAAGCCTATGCCCATAGGCTTTTCAGAAAAAAAAAAGTGCATAAAATAAAATACATAATAGATTATAAAGGAGACCAATTTTATTGAAATAGTTATCATTACTTATATCTATATATAAAGTAAGTGGGCCTAAGACTAATGATCCCCTAGATGAGAGGTGTCTTACAACTCTCAGATTTTCTGATAAATGAATATTCAGGAGATTAATGAGATGTGTTTGAATATATTCTGACTCTAGATTTTTCCTTTGAAGGTTTTGCTTGCTATTAAAACAAACAAAAGAAATCAATGAATCTCTGATTTCATTTGCGAACATTTGCATTTTCTGTTTTACCGTTCTAGTTTGTCAATTTCTGATTAATTATTGAATATAGGATTAAGATTGTGAATCACCACCCTACAAGCTTTTAAAAAGATAACTTGGATTTACCATAGAACCAGAAATCTAATTCTCTGTCTCTGAAACTTTCCTGTGCTACAGAGAGTCTCAAATAAAGGCTGAATACACTGTTTATAATCAAGATTTTGAATTCCCTAAGAAGCAACAAATGCCAGATAATTCCAGGTAGTGCACATCCCCCCCTTTCCCCCCATCCACATGCACATTTATACCACTATAGCATTTCACTTTCTTGAGCCCCCATCAGAGTCAGCTTCTATGATCTTTTATAAAAACCTCTCCATGAATAGGGAGCCATGTAAAATTTTTGACACATCTAACCATCTTCAATTAGAAAATCTTTCTTCTGATCTGAAATTTACTAACTCAATTCTTCTCTAAATTCTTTAAAACAAAAAATCTTTCTGGCAGAGAGTGTTTTATGCCAAATGTCAGCATGAAGGGAATTTTATGGCTTGGTTATAAACCTCTGAAATTAGGGGGTTGTAATGGAAAGTCTGATCAGTTCCAGTAAGGCAGTCCAGAAATATATTCTTAACACTTAACACATACTATACATGAAATGTATTTTTAACATGGTATATGTTTACTACAGATTAAACACTTAAAAATGGAAAAAAAAAACCACTATGTACTCCAAATGTTTCTTAAATATTTGCTTAATATAGCCAGAACACATTGCGAATTGTAAGACTGAAGAGTACATGGCAAGTGTTTAACTAACATCAAAAGCAGTAAAATGTTTCATTTGAAATGTTAAGGGGGTGATAAAAATGTCATGCGGGATTACAATTTCATGCTATGTAAAACGTCTTTCTAATTAAAGACAAGTCAATGGAGAAAAACTCAATTGATTAAAATCCTGAACTAATGAGCAAAATTAGCCGGTCCCTTGTCCTGTTCTACTGTCCCAATGACACAATTTTCTGTGAGATCTACTTGAGTTCATCTCTTCGGTAGAAAATGGGGTTGTAACTGGGCCATTCTAAATTTTGATATGTTAAAAAATAATCTAGTTGTTCTGGGTTTCTAGCAAGCCTGTAATTATTCTGATTATTATAAAAATGGTGTGGTTCAAATGGATATGTATTAGACTATACTTATTGTTCCTTACTCACATAGAAGGTCTCTTCCATTAGTCTTTATACAGCTAGGTTTATATTAGTATGAATGATGAATCCCCTGAAGACGTCGCATGTATTGGAATTGGCACTATTTAAAGTTGTAATTATGTGCTATATAGTAATTGGCTCCCACCCAATGGAAATATGCAATACATATTCAAATAATGTGGCCACTTCAGGAGCTTCATTCAACACAGAAAAAAAGCAAAACAAATCTTGTTCACAAAGAACATTCTACTGAGTGGGTGAGGGTTATGGAAGCACATTTGTACACCTACCATGTGATAAATATGAAGCATATATAAATAAATCATAGGAAGAAAGAGAATACACCCATACCTAGGGAGGGGGGCTGGACAGAGATTAGGAAAGGCAGAGATGAGGAGGAAAGACATTCCAAGCGTGCAAATGCGTGGAGGCAGGAAGGTGAATGTATGCCATTTTGGCTGGAACCTAGGATACATTCATTCCTCACCTCTGCCTCCTAGACTTCCTAGATCCCTCAAGGATCAGCTCAGGCACAGCCTGCTGTGGGAAACTTTTCTTGATCCTGTTATTCCCTCCTGTTCTTTCTCCTCCTTCAGTTGTATTTCCCCAGTAGAACATAAGGGCGGTCTTTGAGGCATTTAAAAAATACTTGTTAGAATAGGTTGAGTTGGAGTAGTATTGCATAAGTCTGGGAAGATCGTCTATAGTTAGATTCTGAAAGGTTTTAAATGTAAAGCTGAGGGGTTTGTATTTTATTGTAGAAAGAATAAGGAGCCACTGAAACTTCCTGAGCTAAGTAAGAAGGATATAGAACTTGCTTTAATAAATATTTCAATTGTGTGGAGGATAGATTAGGGACAGGAGGGACTATAAGTAGGGATATCAATTAGGAGACTATTGCTAGTATGAAGGAGAGGTGAGGAGGATCTGTAGGACCCAAATTCATACAAGTAGTAACTGGCAGAGCCAGCATTTGAAACTAGGTCCCATGAGTCTACATCTAGCACTGCCCTGATCTTTGTGAGTTAGTATTCAGCTTTTTAGCAGTAGGAAGTTATCTCTCCCTCTTCAAGCACACAAAAAAGAGCCCTTTTCACATTTGTGTGCACTTTTATCGCTGTCAGAACATAAGCTCTGGAAGGCTTGACCAAGGCTTGGGGAAGGACTGTATGTTAATCACGAGGGGGATGGTATTTTTAATTTTCCCTTTGAGTCCCAGCATCTCATGAAAAGTACCTAGTGAATAATAGCAAGATTGCGAGTCACATTGGTGGAGGGGGTGTATGCCAAAGGAAAAAAAAACAGACTCAAATCAATTGATCAATCAGTCAATCAATCAACACTCTTATTAAGCCCTACTATGCATCAGACACTGGCATGTTTTCTTATACTTTGTATTCTATTTCCTGATTCACCACCCCTCTCCAAAGTGTAAGCTCCTTGAGGACAGGGACCCTATTTTGCTCCTCTTTGTATTTCCCTGAATGCCTAGAAGAGTCTCACAGTTAGTAGCAATTCAGTCAATAGTGAATTGGTTGTTGAATTGAATAAGGCATAAACTTTGTACGTCTTTTTGTGTGGTCTTATTTGCTTGTCCTACCTTTCTCACAGTAGCTTCTTAACTCTTTTAGCAAAGGAATTATTTCTTGCAGTTCTTTTGTAGTTTTCTATAGGACCTCATTGAAAGACCATTTGTCAAATAGTATCCAATAAATATTGATTTTTTTCCTGATTTTTCAATGCAACTTTATTTTCATCATTTGAAAACAAACAGATGCTTGTTATTAACTCTAAACTAGAACAAGATGGTTTGCTAGGAATCTGGAAGCATCAGTCTGATATCACATCACAACTCAAGATTTTTGTTTGTTTGTTTAGGGACTGTTAACACATCTAGGGAGGAATATGCAGATACAATACAACACAAGCAGAAGGTATACCACCTTCTAAGAAACACAACAGCTCTGCCATTCTTCCCTGGGCATGGCTCAGCTTAACCTGGCTCTGTGTGAGAACATGCTTGTCTAGATCTTCCAAGCCATTCCTTAGGATAGTATGATGCCCCTGCATGTCACAACAAGCCTGTTAAAAGTTGTTGTGTAGGCTGTGCAGCTAGGTGTTACAGTGGATAGAGAGCACTTGGTCTGGAATCAAGAAGACTTGAGTTCAAAACTGGCCTCAGACACTTGCTAGCTGTGTGACTTTGGATAAGTCATTTAACCCTGTTTGCCTCAGTTTCCTCATCTGTAAAATGAGTTGGAGAAGGAAATGGCAAACCACTCCAGTATTTTTGCCAAGAAAATCTCAAATTGGGTCTTAAAGCATCAGACATGACTGAAAAATGACTCAACTGAATAAATACATAATAACTAACATTTATATTACATTTTAATGTTTACAAAGTACTTTCTATATCTAAACGTGCATACATGTATGCAGTAGGCTAGAGCCGCATGATTTCCCACTCTCTTTTACTCAGAGAGGGCTTATCAGACTAGAATGATATCTGTTTACTTCAGTAATGTTGTTTGTCTAGGGAAATATTTTAGATCCAAGCTGTGCTCCTGATCACTGTATCATCATCATCATCATTCTCGTCTCTAACATTTACAGAATGCCTATTATGTGCCAGAATCTGTGCTAAAAGCTTTACAAATATTATCTCATTTGTTCCCTTGATTCTTAACTGGGAAGGATTTCCCCAACAATATATCCAAAGCTTGACTCCCTTCCCACCAAATGCTAGTTACACAAAAACAGATTTTTGTGGATAGAAAATAAACCCATTGATTTAAGCTGAAAACAAACAGAAATCAGAGAAGGTATACAGAGGAGAATATATCAGATAATACACAGAGTGAATGAGGTTTCCTACTGGGAGTGACATATCTCAGCCTGAGACAGCAGGAGTCTTAGATCTCACTCTGGGGGAATTTCACAAAGTTTCTTTTGTAGCTCAATGTGGATAGAAGCATGGTGGAAATGCCAGCTCCTGGAACCTTGTTTTCTCTCTTGAATCAGGAAGCCAGAAGAAAAAGATCTCTTTTTTCTCAAGCTCTCACATTTTATAGATAGGAAAACTGAGATAGTCATAGTTTCAATGACTCTGCCCAAGGTCACACAGCTAGTAAATGTTTGTGACAAGATTCAGACTCATGTCTTTTGGTTGCTACAATTCCAGCATTCTGTCCAGTTGACTAACTTTCAAAGTTGTTGTCTCACTGGAGTCGATTTTTTGGAAACATTGCAATTCCTCACTCAGTACCTACCCTTGACCTTAATATCCCCAGTAATGCAGGAATGAAGTTTTGTGCTATAAACATTGCTAAAACATTCTGTCTGGGAAAAAAACGAAACAAAACAAAATGCAACAACACATTACTAAAGAGTCAGAATGGCAGTTTATTATATTAACAAAGCCTCTTAAGATAACTGATTGAAAATTATTATTCAAAGAAAATATTAGTGACCTCAAAAATGAAGTCAGTTTACTCAGTCCAGCTGGCTTTATCATTAGAAAAGTTTGTCTTCCAGATTAAGTTTGACTATGGGCACTTGGAAATTAATGGAATTGGAATTTATGTAAAGTTTAGAAAAATTTTGCACGTAAGTGCTATGAACTTGAATTTCAAATTTGGATATTTTGGAATGTTAACTGCTTTGATATACAAGTATTTTTAGCATTTGTCTGCAGGCTGGGCTTGATGCCCTTGTGTTATGGGAATCTAAAGATCTTCCCTGCCCCTAGGCCCTTTGCTAATGTGGCTACGTGACTCTGAGGACCCTTGGATATTTGAAAGTATACTCTGTTCCTTAATAGGCTGAATGTGGTCACATGGAGC
>CM053592.1:132494003-132514559 GCA_028646515.1 Pseudochirops corinnae
ATGTCACGGATCTCTCTTTCTGATCTTCTATATTTTCTTGGGCTGGAAGAATACCTCACTTTGACCTTTTGTAGGCTATGCACCTGGAAGTCTAAATCTTTGATCTTTTGACTTGCTGCCATTGATCAAGTGATGGTCAACTCCTGCAGCTGTAAGTGAGCTGCTTCTGCTCACTTCTGGCATGGTCTGAGGTTGAGCTATAATAAGTATGGCCAAGAGGTCTGTCCCGTTCTTTAGGACCTCATAGAGACCATCCAGTCTAACACTCTCATTGTACAGGTCCAGAGAGAATGGGACTTGTTTAAGATCACAGAGCTAGTGAGTGACAGGATGATGTCTAGAAACCAGGTCTCTTGGCTCCCTGTTAACTACATTATTCTATTTCCAGGTTATATCAGCAGAGTACTTTATAGACCCCTAGGGAGATCCATGTTTTCTCCATCTCATACAAATTAGACTTCTAAACTTTTTTCCCCCTCAGGGTTTTGAATTGGTTGAGAAGGGGGACTCTAGATGAAAGGAACATTATTGACCTGTTTAACTGTGTGCATTGTTGAGGGGGGTGTAGTAGGAGAGGGGATTGGTTGTGGATATTGACTTTGGGTTTTACAGGAAGGTAGAACTCTTGCTAAAAAAGTTGCTGCCTCTTTTTTCTGCTTTGTGGGGCCAAGGGAGGGGAAAAAGGGAAATACACATTTAAATAGTGCCTACCATGTCCTGGGTACTGTGTTAAGTACTTTACAACTATCTCATTATTTCATACTACTGGATCACAGAATCAGAATAAATAACTGGAAGAAATAGCTCCATTTCTTACCAGGCTTCACTATATCCTACTTTACCATGTCCCAGAAACTTCTTCATCCTAGAAGATCACTCCAGTTCTGGAATTGGCACCTTGGAAATGATCTCTGCTCCTGTGGCCCTTTTCTATGATCAGATGACTCCTCGAAGAATCTTCATTTAAGGAGGCCATCCAGGCTAGGTGCGTCTTAATTTCTCACCAGGCTGCACTAGCGATTTTCTGTTATTTTTATCCCTCTCTCTAATAGCTACTTTCCCTGCACCCCTTTTCAGCTTCCTTTTACATGTTATCTTTCTCCATTAGAATATAAGCTCCTTGAGGGCAAGACCTCTCTTTCTTTTTGCTTTTTATTTGTAATCTGAGCACAGTGCTTGATACTTAGGAAGGTATCAAATTCTGGTTGATGTTGACTTGACCTCACAGGCAATATAGTCTATGGCATTTAAAAAGTTTGAGAGATATAATTTCTGGGAAATTAGTCATTTTATTAATAATGCCAGAATTTTTAATAAAAGCTCAGTGACACTCTCAGATGCCAAAGACAATCATGGAGGTGGGCTAATGGCTTATATGCTCTTGGAAAAGGAGTGTTCCTGAAAGTGGCAATTAATTCTGATTGGCTAACAGTTAATGAGAAGATGAATGTTAAAGTGAGGAGCTGAAAGTAGCATCATGTCACTCTTGGACAGAGACTATCCCTATATCCAGACCATCCCCAAACTTGGGCAATATGGACAAAGGATCTACCTCCACTGAAGTTTGAATTTTTGAAATGAGGACTTAAAAAAAAGGGGAACTCTGGGTCTCCCCAAATCATTGGTTACTAATAATCATTCCCCTCAAGTCCAGTCCTATATTTTACTAAAAAGGAAACTGAGGACTAGAGAGAGAAATGCCTTTTCCAGGTCACACAAGAAGTAAGTAGCAGATGTGTGGTTATTCCAAATCCTTTGTTCTTTTCTGTATCCTTTGCCCTCTTCCTTGTGACCACCCTGAATAGAACTGATCCCTTCATTGGCAATTTTCCTCCATAGACCTGGGAGGTAGGTCTGACTTACTTTTTTTTTTTTTAGGTAATAATCAAGATCTTGTTCCAAACGAGAATATTTATCTAGAGAAGTCAGACCTCAGGCAGATGCCAACATGCTTTCCCTACCTATGTAGTTATTAGTTCTTAAAAATGAAGCATTTATGCTAATTCAATTAAAATCCAATACAACTCAATTAAAACAAAATGAAAGGCCAGGCTAGGGCACAGATGCCCTGGAAAATGGATTTTTTTGGGGGTATTTTCTCTGGCTGTGAATAGATTTCCAATGTGTAGGCGACCACACATGCTCTTAAAAATGAAAACAGGCCTAACTATAATTGAATGATTTGTAATAATACTAACATGTATTTATATTAAGTCCTTCCTTTTAGAGTCCTACATTTAATTTGGTAGCTTTGGGGCAGAATACAAATCGAGTTTTGTTGTATCCACTAACAAATCTTTTCTCTCTTTATTTCTTCTGGGGACATAGGATTATTTCTTTTACTTTTTTGGACTAGACTTGTGATTTAGTTGCTATAGAGAATTCCTGGTGAAGAAAACCCTTCACCAATGCAACAAGTAGTTGTTTTGCAACTAGTCTTTGAGAAATTCTAGGGCACAGAGGGTTTAAGACTTGTCCAGGATCATATGCCAGAATGGGTCAGAAGTTGGGCTTGAACCTGGGTCTTGCTGATTCTGGGGTTGGATTTCTATCCTTCATACTATATTACCTATGGAACACAGATTAATGACTCACACATAATTTCCTGGTAAGCAGCCAGGGACCATTTTACTAGGGTAGTGATTTATGGTCATTCTTATTTAAGTGGTTGGCTCCCATTAGATCAGGGCTGTGTCCATATTGGGACATGGCAGGTCCTTGGTCAAAGTCCTTTCCCCTCTAATTCTGAACTTTTTTTCTTTCTAGTTCCTTTTGAGGTGGGGAGGGAGATAGTGTCAGTCTGAGAATTCAGAAGTATTTATTGTTTCCCTAGCATTTTCGGTGGAGCTGTATACATAATTTGCTCTGGTTGATGACTAATACCTATTCTGGGATGAATCAGCAAGGATAGGTAGGGTAATGAGAACTCAGTCAGTCTCAACTAGTGTGACTATATCTCAGATGTCACTAGATGACCGTGCTGTCAGTCAGCATTAGGCCATCTAGCCATATTGTAACAACCAGAGTTGTACCTAGGGTAGGGTGGCTACATTGTTGCCCTAGGGCACCAAAATTTATAGGGTGCTGATGGCAATTAAATTTCAACAATGTAGGAAAAAATGGGCTTGGCATCTATTTAACAAGAATAATAAGTTACTCTACACTTGGAGAGTTATTTCCCAGCTTGATCCATCTCTGATCCCCTATCCTACCAGCAGCTGTATGGATGCTGTACCTGCAGGGACAGGGAGCTTGGGATCCCTTCAACTGAATTTTCCTTAAATGATTTCTTTAAGGATACCTTTTGCATTACTTGCCCTGGTGCCAAAATTGCTCATTATGGTTATGATTAAAAACTGTCCCTGGCTTACCTAATCCTAATTGACAACTAAGTTTGCCAGTGCATTGGTGGAGAGAGGGAAAAGGAATGATATTCCCCTTATATTTTCATGTGTCTAAAAGGGGTCATAAAGAGTTGAACACAACTGAACAACAACAGTATAAGTAATTCCAGTGTCCCATTTTTTGGTGGAGTAAGAATAAGACTAGAGCAACCTTCTATGGCTATGACTGCACAATGTGGTTATCTTCAGACATGTTCTATTTTGCATGCATGGTGCTGCATTAAACCTAAGGATATTCCCTCATTTATCATCTGATTAATTGAGAACATCCCAAATGCTTTATCACAGTATTTAAGACTCTCTCTACTCTTTTCTTGATTTGTCTTTACAGTCTCATTTCCTATTATGCATTTATATCATCCATTAGGTCTGTTCACTGTCCCAAAACATTCCTTACGTGCCATTTTTTTCTGCTTCCACACATGATAATACAATGTAATCTCTGAAAGCAGTAATGATATGATACAGTAGAAAAACTACTGATTTACATTGAGAGGACCTGGATTCAAATCACAGATCTGCGAACTCCCTATGTGACTTTGAGCAAGACATATCACCTCTCAAGGGCTCAATTTCCTTATCTATAAAGCATATTAGATGACCTAGGAAGATCTTTCTGACTCTAAACCTATGATCTTTTGACAGTTTTTTTTTGTTTCATTTTTGTCTCCATTTCTTTAATGCTTAAAATTGTGTCTTGCAAGTACACAATAAAGACCTAATAAATGATTGTTGAATTGAAATTAAATGTGTACATTTTTGCTCATAACAGTTTGTTTTTCCCAGAATTTATCCTTTTCCTCCCAACTTCTCCCCATCCTGGCTTTCTTTTTTGAGTTTTAGCCTGAGTCCCCCTTCTTCCTGACCTTTCCAATTCTGAACATGCAAAGTCAGAATTTTGAAGATCCATGTACCATTGAGAGAGTCATGAAGTTAAAATAGTTCCCAGAAGCCTGAGTGGAAAATTATTTCTAGTGAATGGAGTATAGTGAGTGAGGTCAATGTGCATGTACAGCATAGAAGGAAATAGGCCACTTTCGCTCTGTGGTATGTTCTGGCTTTATTATTTTATTGATATACACATGGAATTTCAGGGAAAATATTAGGAGGAGAATGCCTGAGGCCTTTCCTTGGCTTCTTCCGGGCTCCAGCTTTAATTTGGTTAAGTGTGGATAGTTCGACAATTTGGAGCTATAAATGTGTGGGTGGGATGTTGGGACTGAGGGTCTAATATGCCTAAATAAGTGAGGAACTTTCTTAGAGCTTTCACGGTAATAGGGGGACTTGAAAGCAAGGTATTGGAGTTGAAGAAGTGTTGGGGCTATTTAGACAGCTTGCGGCTGTCTATATGCTTGTAGTCTGGATCTGGGGGGGGTAGTACAAAATGTATAAGGAAGAAACAAGGTTATTTAGGCTGCTGCTGGATGCTGTTGCATGACCCCACCCACTCACCCTCATCACATTTGTTGTCCTATCTTCCCCTGCCCTTCCCCCATAACCCCAGTTATAACTCAGTTTTGTTTTTGACTAACTGATCTTCAACGTCTCAGCCTCAGTTTGATGAAGCTATCACTAGGGCAGTTCATCTTTTTGGTGGTTCTGTGACTGCGACTGCATTCCCTTGGGTGGCTGGACCATATTTTGGATGAGTATATACTCATAGCTTGAGAACTAGTGAATTCCTCTTCATCGAAGTGCTTCAGTAGAGGCTAGTTGACCATTTGTCAGAGATGTTGTAGAGACAGCTCCTACTCCAGCTAGTGTTTGAATTAGTCAGGGGTGGGGATCCTGTAGCCTCAAGGCTCCATGTGGCTCTCTAGTTTCTCAAGTGAATTCAGGGCTGCACTCAAGGACCTAGAAGGCCACATGCGGCCTCCAGCCTGCGGGTTTCTCACCCCTAGATTGATCAAGGCTAAGTTCATTTCCAGTTCTCCATTCTATGAGTCTATAAGACTGTCCTCTTAAATTGTGTTAGTGAAAATAGGATTAAAGATTGGAACTGGAAAAGGTCTCCATCTACCATCAGTTATTCAGATGGGAAACATGATGCTTAGGAAAACTGCAGCTCACCTAGTCACACAAGTAGCCATCTTCAGACTAGACTTCGAACCCCCGTTCTCTGCAGTCTAGAGCCAATGGTCTTTACCATAAGTGCAGTATCATGCTGTTTCCTTAATTTCTCAGGAAACTGTCTATGTTTCCATATAGGCTTTCCATACTCTTCCTGAGTTCCAGAGGCTTTCCTGGGCCTGAATCTCTGTGGACAAATAATCTATCCCTCTCAAAGCACAATGTAATATTAGCTAGCATTTATACAGTTTTTTAAGGTTTGCAAGGCTCTGTACCTACATATGTTTTCTCTTTTCGATCCTCATGACAACATTGAGAAATTGGTGTTATTATCCCCATTTTCAAAGATAAGGAAACTGAGGCCTAGAGGTTAAATGCCCAGGGTCACAGAGCTAGTAAATAAGTGTCTGAGAGGGGATTCAAACTCAGATCTTCCTGAATCCAAAGTCTAGCCAGCACACCACCCACTGTGCCAACTAGCACCTTGGGTGGTTGTGGTCAGTCTAGCTAACTGGTAATGGTAGATTGACAGATGTGAATTTTTACTCAAGTTTCTGGAATCTAACACTATTTACTATGGAGCAGAAATAAGTAAAAGTAAGCATAAGGCAGGCTTCTCTTGGATGCCATTCAATGGGACTGCATTCCTTAAAATGAACATCTCTCATTTAGAAGGTGGTCTATAGCGAGGATCAGGTTATTACTGAAGCTCCAGGAGCAGGCCACTTAAACCCTATGAGTGTTAGGCTTCTAATTTGTAAAATGGAGATTATAATATTTGCATTCTTTTACTTACAAGGTTTTTGTAAGTGTTAAGGTGCCACATAAATGTAAATGATTATTAATAGTAATGTAAGTTATTGGAACAGTTAGCAGTCCTCATTTGTATTTTTTGAAAGTGGCAAAGTTTGAATGGAGTTAATGAGCCACCTTCAGTCACAGGTTTAATAACCCAGTCTGGAAAATACTCATTAGGACAACTTATAAATTTTTTTTGGCTTTTTTTTTTTTTTTTTTGCCTGTCTCTGATGCTTATTGGCTGTGTGTCCAAGGATAGGTATCAACCTCTTGGTTCCTCAAGCTATTTAGTGATTTATAGATAAGTTTTCATTTGTCCAGGTAAAGGGAATTCCCATACCAAAAAAGCACAAATCCTTGACATGCTGACCTAAAATCCTGATTGCTTAATTCCAGTGCCATTGTTTTTAGCTTGTTTGTAAATAGTTGTATACATGTTGCCTCTCCTATTAGACTGTAAGCTTCTTGAGAACAGAGACTGTCTTTTACCTTTCTTTGTATCCCCAGTTTGTAGTACAGTGCCTGGCATATGGGAGCAGCTTCATAAATGTTTATAGACCAACGGACAAAGGCAAGCTTGTCATGCTGACATCCAAAATTGTCTTTCCTGTCTTTATTCCTGCCATTCTTCAAGCTGTGCCTTTTCCCATAGTAGGTCTAGTACCTTTCTCTTCTGTCCCATAAGTATTTACATTTTTGCTAATTTAACAATGTACCTCCTGCATATGTTTCTTCCTATCTGGAGTGTGTTGAACCCCACTTTCTCACTTAGTCAAATTTTTCTCATGTTTAAGGCTGAGCTCAAGTTCTCTATGAAACCACATAATTTTCTCTTTTCATTTTCCCCCCTCAGTGGAATGTGTGCGTGTGTGTGTATGTGTGCTGTCTTTTTATTTTTGAGAACATCCCATTCTTCTTGAGCTCTGTGTTATCCCCTAAAGCCAATCTGTGAGTCAGACATCAGGAAGACAGACTAATTTATTCTAGCCTATTCATATCCTAGCTGCTCAAATGGAACCCAGGAGCTATGCACAGACCTATATGCTTCAATATTTTAATAGACCTATGACCTCATTGCTATGGATATTTTCCCCAACATTACACCCATGCCTTCTCATCCTTTATGGTTGTGTTCATGTCCTTCCATGAATCCTTTATGGGAATTCCACTCATCTTGCTAAGGACCATTCTCTAGATTTCTTGCCATTGTATGGATATTAATGAAGCACATAGACCATTTATAAGTAATTTCAAGCTTTTACTATAAGACCAAATTGCTGTTTTTGCCCCAAGTTTTACAAATCCTTAGTGATATTCCTAATATTCTTTTTGGTGTGCAAGTATTGCTTGAACATATGGTATGGTACAATGTATATACAATCTAAGTATGCAAGTATAGTGCACCAAAAGGAATACAATGTTGATAACATTCTGTATCTTATTCACACTCATGTATATTTCTTCATTGCTATTTAAGTGACTTACAACTTTAAATTCTTTGGTAAGGGTGTTGTGCCATGATTTATGGCCATATAGCATTGATTTAAAAATTGGCTATTCAGTTGTCCATATTTTAGGGAAATATATTCCCTAATGCATATATAGTCCATATATTCCCAAATGCAATTCCATTTTTCCTATTCTTTTAATTGAGTCATGGATGTCATTTCATTGTCAATCTGCACTATCAAAGATATATGTACTGCAGGACCAGTATTATGGGCAGCCCATCAAAGTGTATATCCTAGTTTGGACAATAATTTAGTTAGTCAACTCAACAAACATTAATTAAGGGACTATGACCTATGTGCTAGGGCAGCTAGGCTCTATGTTAAGCACCAATAATATTTTTTTCTACCTGGGTTTTCTTACGTGGATTGGTTGACCTCTTCTGAAAGATTATAGATCTTACTCCATACATAATAAAGCCCAAATACTTAGTCAATGCCCAGGCCCTATTATCTGTTATAGTCAGTGATAGCATATATATACTTATGCTGCCAACTTCAGAAATCATTCTCTGATTGCTGGCAGTCTACATGACATTATCTGCTAATAGAGGCATTGTACCATTTATGGAGATTTCCTCATCCATTAGTACTCTGTCAATGACAGCTGAAAATATCATTGGTGAGCTTTATTTTGTATGATGTCTTATCTAATATCATTAATCTGAAGGTTTTGTAAGAAAGTCATCTTTGTTGCTCCCTTCAAGCAGCCTCAAAACTATTTTGAAATGTGTAGGGGAGACACTTTTTAGAGGAGAGCTTTAAGTTATAATTTTGCTCCCCCTCAAGCATTTCTTTTGTTTTACAACAAATAATGTATATAATGGAGTCTTGTTAGAGTTTTTCATGCCTTCTAGGTACTTGTGTGGCTATAAAGGTGAGATATGTTGTAGAATATGATTTGTGAGTATCTGCTTACTCCTTTCTCATGCTTTCAGAAAGAATGCCCCAATGTACCTTAGATAAGTCTCATACAACTTTTTTTTGGCATGGTGTGGTAGGCATATGGACATATTATTAATTGATATTTTCTTCTTTGCCTTATTTCTTTTCCAAAAGTCTATGATATTTCCCTCCTAAGCACATTGGGTGGCTTCTTCATGGAGAATTTGTTGTAGGACATTGATGTAAATTGTACAGGCTGAGAAGGCATAATGTGTTACCATCTCTATTCCTATATCGCTATTCTTTGAATAAGTGCCCACATCCATGACAACACAAGTTCAACGAAATACATAAAAGAGGAAATAAGTTAATTCGTGGATGCATTTAGGACCATTTTTGCTCAAATGAGTAATGTGAGAAGTTTAGTGAACTGTACATACACTGTACAATACCCTATGTTCAAATGAGCTAAATGAAAGAGAGTTTGTAAGACAAGATCACTCACTGATTTACAGGATTCATGGTTTGATTTTGTCTACATGAAAGGAGGTCTGGGGAGGGAATGGAACAATGAGATTGAGTCAATGGATAACAGACTTGGTAAAAACCCCTTATTGGGGATGCTCTTATAGTTGTTGATTTCACAGAAGTGTGCCATTTGGTATGGACACAAGAACACTGGATTTGGCTTCAGAAAGATCTAAATTCATACAGCAGTAGTACTTTAGTGGGATGGACAGCTGTGTGACTTTTGGAAATTAGCTTCCTTCTCGTGAGTTCCCTTCTTTGTAAAAACAGAGAAAATAATAATAATAATGCTGTCAATTGGTTTGGTGTGAAGCTCAAATAAGATAATGTCGGACCATAAGTAAGTGACTTTGGTTCTCTAGACCTCAGTTTCCTTATCCTTAAGATAAGGATATGAGACTTGGAGATTTCTAAGTTTCTGTCTGGCTCTAAAATGTATGATCACGTGATCTAATAAAATGCTTTTTTAAACTCAAACAGGTCACATAGATATTAACTAGACAAAAAGATAGGTAAGTGCCTTAGCACATGAAAAATCAGATAACCATCTGATAAAGCACTAATCCTCTGTTTTGGAAATATACATTAGAATCAATGAGAACAGTTTGATGGAAAGCAAATTGCAAATGATGAAGTTTGGATACAAAAAACAACAACAACAAAAATGTTCCCCAAATGCTCTTTTCTTAGAAAAACAATCCCTCTCATATTTTGATCTTTGACCTATGCACATACAATTAATTCCCCATCATATTTCTGCATATAGCTCTCTAAGGAGAATCAAGTTTACACTTCCCTCCGATCCAAACCATAACAGCACTTAATTAGGTGATAATTTATGTAGTACTTACCATGAACTTCTGACACTTGCTGAAGCCGGCAGCACAAGTGTACATATGTTATCACCTGACTACATCAAGTAACAGGGCCTGGGCATTGGCTAGGTATCTTGGGCTTTACAAGGTATCAAGTGACATTTATGACCCTGTTGTACCTGCATTTCTAGTAGGTAGAACTGTCTCTGGTGTGTATTAATATACCGAATATTATGCCCATATGCACTTAAAACACTGACTCTGAGCACTTCTAAATATTGAGGAACCTAGAAAATTGGAGAAACAGATGTTGGATGAATAATCAGCCTTCTCAGGACCTATCACTCAACTTCAGGGAAATCTTGCAACAGCAGGAGCAGAATAGTTCAGATTTTCACAGTCAAAGATAAACAGAGCGTTCCCTGTTGGCAAATGTTGTCTGCAGTGATGACTAGGCTCCAAACATTTGGCTCAGACCTTCAGGGCCCGACCCTATCAATGATACTGGCCAAGCAGTGCTTCTTTTCCAAATATCCCGGGGGGGGGAAGGGGGAGCAGAAATTAAAAGGAGACATGGCTTATGATTATGCAGCCTAAATGTATTGAATATGCTCATTTCTATGTGTTGGTCTAAGAAAAGGGAACCTAATGGGGTTTTGTCTGACTGATCCATCATATCAGTATGTGCTGTCTTTGATTCAAAGCCTGGAAGGCTATAACAAAAGAAAACGCATTCCTGTTGTTCCTGTTTTTAATTATAACTATAGACAAGAGAAGAAATTAATAACAGGGGACGTTATTTTGGCCCTTGAAAGGGATGTTGCATCTATTCTCACTCTAAACACCAGACTTGGAATCCATTTTTGGAGAATTCTCATTTGTTGTCCTAAGGGAACCCATCAAATCCCATCACCCCCTGAAAATAGAATAATGGATTAGAGATCAAAGCACAAAACTTGGATACCATTCCCAGCTCAGCCACTGACTTGCTCCATATCTATTACTTTAATGTAACCATGTAAACGAGCCCATTGGTAGGGAATATGGAATGGATGAGATCAGTCTGGGCCAGAAATATAGCTCATACTTGTAAACTAATGGAAATCAGGAAGAAAGCTTAAAGAATTTAGACAGTGAAACTAAAAGAAAATAAATTCTAAAGCCCTTTTCTGTTTTATCCATTCTGGACAAATCTAGAAACTAGAAATCTAGAATCAATAAATCAGCAAGCATTTGTTAAGCCCATACCATGTGGGAGGCATTGTGGTAGGCGCTGAGGGTACAGAGATAAAAATGAAACAACTTCTGCCATGAAGGAACTTAAACTCTCTCTGGGGAAACTATAGCTATATCTTTATCCATATATACGCACAATGCACATATGATGTATGTATATACATATATACATATACACATGCACATATGATGCATGTATATGTATGTGTGAATATACATATTATGCATATCAATGCAAAGCATATGCAAGGTAATTCTGGGGGAAGGTACTAGCCACAAGGAGAAGGGGAAAAGGAAATCAAGAAAGGATTTCTGTAAAAAGGAGTACTTGAACTGAGTCTCGAGGGTAACTAGGAATTCCAAGAAGTTGAAATGAGGAGGGAGTGCATTTCAGTCATGAGGAGTACAGAAGATGATGATGATGATGGAGGAGTGTAGAGACAGGAGATAAAGTGATGAATGTAAATAAGAGTAACAAGGCTAGTTTGACTGGGCCATAGTGTGAAGGGTATAATATGTGATGAACCTAGAAAGATAGACTGGGGCTAAGTTGTAAAGGGTTCTAAATACAACAGAGGAGTTACATGATTCTAAAGATAATAGGGAGACATTGTAGTTCATTGGGTAGGGGAATGACTTGGTCAGATTTGTGCTTTAAGATTAACATTTTGGAAGCTGTGTGGAGGCTGGATTGGAAGGAGAGACTATATACTCTCTCACTTGATGATCTTATAAAATCCTGTTTAATGCTCCATCTTTGCTGATGATTCTAACATCTATATGTCCAACTTCAATTCTTTCCTGAGCTTTAGTCTCACATCACCAATTTCCTATTGGATAACTTGATCTGTATATCCCTTAGGCCGGTGGTTCTTGACCTGTGGGTTGTGACCCCTTTGGAGGTCGAATGATCCTTTCACAGGGGTCAGTCACAGGGGTCGCCTAAGACCATTGGAAAACATATTTCCGATGTTCTTAGGAACTGAGACACAGCTCCTCTATCGTCTCCAGGCGCGTCCACCCACATGCAGATACGCCCAGATACGCCCACATACTGGTATTAAAGGGTTGAGGCAATAGGAAGGTTGAGAACCACTGCCTTAGGCATTTCAAATTCAATATATACAAATCAGAACTCTTTCTTGCTTTCCATGCCTAGCTGTCTTCTGAACTTTCCTACTTCTGTCAAAGGCTACACCTAGAGGAATAGTGAAGGGCTTCAGGACCACATCAAATGAAGACTGGTTGAAGGAACAGGGGAAGCTTACCCTAGGGAAGAGAGGACTTCAGGGGACATCATAACTGTCTTCAAGGATTTGAAGGGATGCTCTCAAGAGAAAAGATTAGACTTATTCTACTATGTCCCAGAGGGTTGAGGTAGGAAGAAAAGCTATGAAATTACAAAGAGGCAGATTTTAGATCAGTGTAGGGAAAAAAAAGCTTCCTAACAATTAGATCCATCCAAATGAGGAATGGAATACCTTGGCAAATAGTGGGTTCTCATGCTCATCAAGAAGACAGAGGTTCTTAAACTCTTTTTTTTTGTATTACAGATACCTTTGGCCGTCTGGTGAAGCTTATAGACCCTTCTTTAGTAATAATTTTATTTTATATTAAATTATGGTTGTACACAAAAATATAGATGGCTTATTCCGCCCCTGAAATCTGTCACATCTCTGTTATAGATAGTATGTTTTTCACTGGTCCTTTGGAATCATGAATGGCCACTTTATTGATCACAGTTCTTAGAAATATTAAAGGTGTTTGTTTTTAGCGTTATAGTATAAATTGTCCGGCTCTGTTCTTTAACAATTTATAAAATGTCCTCAAAATCATTCATTTGTATAATATGATGGTATAGTATAAATTGTTCTCTTTCCACTTACTTCACTCTGCATTAGTCCGTGTGAGTCCTTTCAAAATCATCTAATCTCCTATTTCTTTCAATACAATAGTATTCCCTCACATTCATAAACCAAAACTTATTCATCCATTCTTTAATTATTAGATATCCTCTTGGTTCCCATTTCTAGAAAAAAAAAACCAACACATTCTTTCAAAGGGTTCTAAGAGTAGGTTTTATTTTTTTCTTTTTCAAAAAAGTGAAACTTTTGCTCCCCCACCCCGCCAAAAAACCCTTTCTCACACCTGTAGATGCATTTTCAGGTTGGATAAACATGAAATGGTTTTTTTCAGTTTTGCTAACTTTTTATGTCCATTCCCAATATTTTTACACGTGAAATCACTGGCTTTTGTGTCATGTCACATTTGTTGATGGCCATTGAAGTCATGTAATAGAGTCTTCAATATACTTCCTTTTTGTTCAACGTTTCAACTTAAGTTGGGTTTATAAAAAAATGTAAAATACATAAAACTAAAATAAAATGTGTAACTCAGTTGATATTTAAAAAACTATTTTTGTATGTTTTTCAAGTGAGTTATTTGATAAATCTGCATAGAAATAAGTAACATTATATTTAAAATCAGTTTTTAAAGTAGTTTGTATGACAAGTAAGTGAAATAAGGTGGGTTTTAAACAATTTATCCGAAGTTTTAACAACAGCTTTAATAGCTTTTAGCCTTCTGATAGAACATTGGTTATGTCTGCATCTTAGCAATTGTGTCCTTCTTGGATAGCTTTCTGTGCCTTCCTAGAAATAATGGTTCATATTTCTGATATCCGTGGCAGTTTTCTCATGAAGTTCCTTTAAAAATGCATGATATTTTCATGGGATATTAATATGTGAACCCTAATTATACAATAGACTATGTGTACATGATTTTACTTTAGTGTGAAAAAGAGAATGAGAAGAGAAAAATAATATTTCTCCACCTACAGAGGTTAACAACACTATGTATGATCTATATTCTGGTGCAATCTGCTAGCAATAATAAATTATTTTAAATACCACACTTCAACGCTTATCTTTGCCATCAAATATATTTGAACTTGCCTAATCCACACTCACACCCTACAGACTCTCTCTCTTGCTGTGTCTGTGTATATTTATTTATCTATGTCTTTATTCATTGCAAAAAAGTGAACATCTTTTTGGAGAGTTAAAAATTCTCATTTGAATTTTCCAGTTTTGCAAAAGTTAAATGACAAAAATGATTCCCTCCCCTTTCCCACATACTGATAAACAAGCAATTGTAACTAGGTAACACTGGAAAACAACGTTGATGTCTGGATCACTAGTGTGAGAACACAGGACTTCACCATTTGGTGGCTGACTTGTTGTTAGATTTGGAGTTGCTGGATAGTTGGCCAGATGCACTGCACAAGTGTCTGTAGACAGGAATACCATGATTATTTACAGTCTTGCAGTACATCTAATAACCATAGTGATAATGGAGAATATAAACAATATTTTAAGGTACTTAGAAAAGCTGTAATGTAATATATAAACATCTGTGATTTCTGTTGGTGGCAGTCACAGGTGATGCTAATACTATTCTAATTTGTTGTCCACATTCAAAATGGAAAGAAATCCTGAATTTCAGTTAAGAGTTACTGAAAATAAAGATGTTCCTGGACTCTCTAAAATCTATCCATTGGTCCCTGAACTCCAGGTTAAGAAACCCCTGCTATAGTGAAGGCTAGATGACCACTGGTGGAACATGTAGAAATTTTCTGTTAGATGCAGATAAAACTGGGTTACCTTTGAGGGCCTAACTCTGAGGTTTTATGACTCTGTGACTGTGTATATCTGAGTTTATGCATTAATCAAAATTCTGTACTGTAGCAGTCTTTAACAAGTGGCTTTGTTCTAAGTAATCGGTAATGGCAGAGAATGAATTTATTCTATCATCGGCCCTTAGCCCTCCTTGGGTTCTAGAAGTTTAGTAAAAGTTTACATTTTATATAATGTTTTTTAGCTTCCTCCATTAAAGTCTTACTCTTATAGATCATCAGATATGGTGGTGACCCTGTATTCTGTGAGGCGATAGAGAATACAGCGATGCGTAAGTTGGAAAGCCTTTAAGTGTGGGCCGAGTATCTTATTATGAATACTAGCCAAGTTAACTGTGCAAGGACTTGTTACCTGGTTCTTGGTTGGCCGTGTTGTTCAGTTATGTTAAATTCTTTGTGATTCCCTTTGGAGTTTTCTTGGTAAAACATAATGAAGTGACTTTTTCATTCCCTTCTCCAATTCATTGATGAGGAAACTGAAGCAAACAGGGTTACGTGACTTGCCCAGGGTCACACAGCTAGTAAGTGTCTGAGGTTGGATTTGAACTCCAGAAGACGAGCCTTCCTGACCCTAGGCTGATGGTGATCTTTGCATTATGATGTCACTTAGCTGCCTTTGTTGGCCATAGTAACTATTGAAGACTATCTGCTGTCTTGTAGATGTATTACAAGCAATATGTTACAATGAAATGAGCTCTAGAGTCAGAGGACCTCTGTTCAAATCTTGGATCTGATGTTTACCTCCTGTATGCCAGTGGGCAAATCATTTAAATTAACTTCTCTAGGCCTGGATTTCCTTGTATGTGAACAAAGGGAATTGGACTAGCTGGCCTCTGAGGTCTCTTCCAGCTCTAGAGCACAAGGCAGGTAGGTGGCACAGTGTGTGCTGGACCAAAGTCAGGAAGACCCAAGTTCAAATCCAACCTCAGACTCTTTCTAGCTGTGTGATCCTGGGCAAGTCACTTAATCTGTTTGCCTTAGTTTCCTCAAGTATAAAATGAACGTAATAATAGCACCTACCTCACAAGGTTACTGGGAGGATCAAATAATATTTGCAAAATGCTTAGCATGGTGCCTGTCACACAGGAAGCATGTAATAGGTGCTTATTACTTTCTTTCTCCTCATAAGATCCTATGCTAAGACCCTGTACTGATGAAATGTCAGATTCTGCTTCTCTACTAGCTTCACAAAAAAGTCATATGAAGTTGATGGTGCAAGGGTTTTAAACCCATTTTGAAGATGAGAAACCAAAAGTTAGGGTAGTTTAGGTGATTTGTCCAAGGTCTTATAGTGATAAACTGAAGCTTGAAGCCAGAACCCAGGTATTTTCCCTCCACTATTCCATCCTATCTTCTAAAACAGGGCACATACATGATAAATCTTAGAGTCTTATCTCTAAAGGGATCATTATTTCTATATACCATGGTCTCAGATTGTGCATATTTATGTGTCAGTCAGAATTTCCTGAGAAGCAACTACAGATGTAGGCCCTTGCCCCCCCCCTCTATCTTTTCCCCCCTTTTTCCCTCCTTTTCTCTTCCTTCTTCCTTCCCTCCCTCCCTTTTGCTCTCTCTAGAGCAGCGGTTCTCAACCTGTGGGTCGTGACCCCTTTGGGGGTCAAACGATCCTTTCACAGGGGTCACAGGGGTCACTTAAGACCATCAGAAAACGCATATTTCTGATGGTCTTAGGAACCGAGACACCGCTCCTCTATCTGTTTCCAGGTGGGTCCACCCACATGCAGATATGCTCACATATGAGTATTAAAGAGTCATGGCATTAGGAAGGTTGAGAATCACTGCTCTAGAGGATTAGTAGATTGTGCCCACTCTGTCAGTTGGGCAACACTGGAACCCAAAAAGTCAGTGTAATCTTCCTAGGCTCTTTTAATAGTGCTATGGTATGAGGGAAGTGACTTCCCAACCATGCTTTTACTTGGTTTGGCATCTAGAACACTGTTCTATTCTGGGGGAAATATTTTAGGAAGGACATGGACAAACAGACATATGTCCAGAGGAGTGTGATGAGATGATAAGAAACAATGCCAAGTGATCATTGGCTGAAGGGACTGGGAATGTTTGGGCTGCAGAAGAGAAGACTCAGGACATGAGAGTTGTTTTCAGGTGCTTGCAGGTAGTTTTTTGTGCTCAAAGAGAAGCAAAATGACATCATTCATTATGTCAGGGGTCAAGGTGCAGTGTGGTCAGCTGTGGCCTATCAGACCAATATAAGCTCAGAAGACTTTACCACAGTTTGGGCTCAAATAATCCATATGAATATTTGGGGTGGATATGGTTCTAAATTTGAGCATCTCATGTTTCTTTTGAGTTACTTTGATTCTACTTTGCTCATAGAGTACATTGATGAAGGCACATCATGCTAGATGGTCCTGTGCCAGTGTCTCCCATGACTAACCATCAATTCCGAAGTTCTTCAGAGAGACCTGGAGAGTTTCCTTATATTGCTTCTTTTGACCTCCATGTAAACATTGGCCTTGTGTGAGTTCTCCATAAAATAGTCTTTAAGAAAAATGTACGCTTGGCATTTGAACAATGTGGCCAGTCCATCACAGTTGTGCTCTCTGCAATAGAGTTTGAATACTTGGTAGTTCAGTTAAAAACAAACCTCAAAGTCTAGTATCTAATCTTGCCAAGTGATCTTCAGAACCTTCCTAAGACAGTTCAAATGGAACTGATTCAGTTTCATGGCATGGCATTGGTAGACTGTCCAGGTTTCACAGGGATACAACAATGAAGTCAACACAACAGTTCTGTAGGTGTTCAGTTTGGTAGGCAACCTTGTATCTCTTCTCTCCCACACTTTACTTTGGAGCCTTCCAAACACTGAACTTGTTCTGGCAACGTATATAACAACCTCATCTTCTATGTGTACATCCAACGTAAGTGAACTTATCCACAGCATTCATAATTTCTCCATTTGTTGTAACTGATGGTTTCCCCATATGATGGATGGTGCAATGCTGACTGGTGGAGAACCTCTATTTTCTTGGTAGTAATTGTTAGGATAAAATTAGCACAGATAACTGAGAATCCATCCATACTTTGTTGCATCTCAGCCTCAGAGGCTGCATTAAGGGAATTATCTGGAAATTATCTGGAAAAAAAGATCATGCACCAATTTTCCCTCCATTTTCTCTTGGCTTATACATCTTTTCAAGTTAAATAATGTACTGTCAGTGAGGTAGCTGACCTTAATACCATTTTTTTCCTCATTGAAGGTATCTGACAACATTTTTGATGACTGGGAAAGTGCAAAAGTATAAGTTGAAGAAAGGATATTTATTCGTGATACAAGGAAAAAAAGAAACTTCCTAATAAGAAGAGTTGTCCAGCAATCAATCACAACAACAACAACCATTTATTATTGCTATATACTAGGCACTGTGCTAAGTCCTGGGAGTATAAATGCAAGCATAAAGAAATATGGTTCATGCCCTCAAGGGACTGATAATAGGGGAAGAAAACATAGCAAGGGAAGATGCAGAGGTGGGGGAGGATTGAAGATACCTGATTCAGCAGCATGATACAGAAAGTCCAATGGAGATGAGTCAATGGTACAGCTTCCAGGGTAAGAAGGTTTATATGGTATGATAGAGAGAGAGTAGAATGGATTGCCTTAGGAGGTAAAGTATTTCCTGCTGTTGAAAATTTTCAAGTAGAGATCGAATGACAACTGGTCAGGATGTCTGTTCAGGTGCAGAGTGGCCTAACATGACCTCTGAGGTCTCTTCTGACTCTGAGATCCTGTGATTCTGTGCTTATCACTGGGCAATAGGGGTTTGCTGATAGCAGGCACCCAAAGTGCCATGAGACAGAACAGCAAGTCGTGTCAAGAATGTGAGGATAGTGGGGTATGAGGGGAGAAACGTGGGGTGTGAGGGGAGAAACGTTGTGTGTGAAAGGAAGTGTTTTACATGGATTCCTATTTTTCAAGACTTTGCCACATAGACAGCTTCCCAGTTCCCTCCTGTGTTGCTTTACAAAGTTCCACTTGGAAAGACAAACAGCACTAAAAATTCTAAAGGAAAGTTCCACAGTGGCATATGGTACTGTAATTATCTCCAAACAAAACCTCAAGAGCAGCCAGGAGATCCTTGTCACTCCGACAGGGCATACACAGGAAGGCACAACCTGAAGAAAATGACAAGACTGTTTTAGTGCATTTAGAATATGTGTAAATAGCCCTTTTTTAAGGAAAAACACTGCTACTTAAAAAAGGTGCTTGTTCATCAAAGAACCGTGTGGTATGTCCTTCATAACAAGTTTACCACCCGCCATGGTGGATAGCGTGCTTATGCTTGGTAGCTGGTCATTTATGTGATGGGATTGATGGATTATTCAGAAGCCCTCCAGCTTTAAATGTCTTTCCCACGAGGGAATGAGACTGTCTGAGATTTTGCCGCTACAGGAATTCCTATGGGTGGCCTTTATAGGTGATTGCTTTTGATATCCAATTCCCCCTGGGAAGAGCCACACATTATGTTATAGTGGACAAAGAATTGAATTGGCTGGAGGGTGTCCACAGTGAAGAGGTAGATGAGGCAAAACTCAGCTCAGGGCCATATGATGCCTCCTTGGAGGAGATTCTGACTCCTAACTTTTCAAACTACTATTGCCTCAATGGGACTGCACAAAGGAAAGATAGAGGAATTGCCCACCTGCCGTGATTTTTTTTTTCCTTAAAAACAACAACCACAACAACAAGAAGTGCATTATTTTTATCTGAAAATTACTCTGGGCTTTTTATAACACTTGTTCAATAAGGGTGACAAATGTACATACTCATGAAGAGCTGAAGTCAATCCTTTACTATCTTCTTACTCAGAATATAATGGGCAAAGATGATTGGAAGAATGTTTCTGGGATGGATCCAAAGATGAATATGTTCATAGATTGTAATCTAATATATTATCATCTATATATGTTAATATATTATAATATATTTGCATTGTTAGAAGGGATATCATGGGCCATCTAGTCTAACCCCTACGTGAAATGTCAGTTGTCTATATGACATCTCTGACAACTGGAGATCCAGGCCTTCAAAATATTTACCTTTTGCATCTTACTGTACACTACTGTCCTTGATGCACACTCTCTTACAGTCAATTTGACCAGCTATTTGTACACTATACAAACATTCTATCACTTTTAGAGATTTTCTCTCTAAAAATTGCTTTATATATACTTTGTATTTGGGAAAGGCTGTGTAATGAAATAGATAGGGAACTGGTCTAAAGCCGTTTTCAAACCCCACCTCTGATATCTACTGTCTGTGTGATCATGGATAAATCATTCAACTCCTCGAGAACTGGGGTAGCTCTGTAAGATAGATATAATATGCCAACATATGTTGGGGGAAGGAGTTTCCTCTTCCTGGAGTTCCTTACATTGATGAAATCACAAGTCTAAGACATAGTCCTGTAATGTATATTTATTTGTCTGTGTACATGTGGCATTCTCCCATGTTATGGGAATCTGAAGATCTTCCCTGCCCCTAGGCCCTTTGCTAAAGTGGCTACATGACTCTGAGGACCCTTGGATATTTGAAAGTATACTCTGTTCCCTAATAGGCTGAATGTGGTCACGTGGAGCCT
>CM053592.1:132515059-132531379 GCA_028646515.1 Pseudochirops corinnae
CCTGAACTAGGTAAATGATATATGTTTGATTGATTAAAGTGAAACCGTTAACCCATTTTGAGTTGCTTTCCTTTAGCAAAGCAGATCTAAGAACCTGTGCTAGTAGCCACCCTAGGTATGCTAGGGTGCTTGCTGTTACATCCCAATAGAATGTAAACCGCTTAAGGGTGGGACACTTTCATTTTTATCCTCATATCCTTAGTGCCTAGGATAGAAACTTGCTCTTGTAAGAACTTAATAAAACTTGGTGAATTGGACTGCTTGAAGAACTCTAGTAATGAGGTACTTGCTAGCTCTCAAGGAGGTCTCTTTTATTTTTAGATGGCTCTAATCATTAGAAAGTTTTCCTTGTATTTAACATGAATCTTCTACCCACTGGACCTAGCTCTGCCCTCTGGGAAAAGCAGAAAAACTTTAATCCTTCTTTAATATGATAGCTTTTCAAATATTTGAAATCCCAATACATGTCCTTCCCGCATCTTCTCCTCTCTAGTGCTAAACATTCTGTTCATTCAATTGATCATTGCATGACTTTAAGTTTCTTTACCATTCTAGTCACTGTCCTCTGGACACATTCCAGTTTTTCCATGTCCCTCTTAAAACTTACTCATCAGGACTGAAGATGATATTCCAGATCTACCATCATGAACCCTAACCCTAACCCTAACCCTAACCCTAAAATTCCTCTGGTTCCACCTACCACCATAGATTACATTGGGGCTTTCATTTCTGGCCATCATACTTGTATTAATGCCATCTGTGGTATCATTAGCTTTTCTTGGTTGCCATGCCACGCTATTGACTAATTTTGAATTTGAAGTCTACTAAAACCTTCAAGAACTTTTCTTTTGTTTTTTATTTTCTCTTCTCTTTCTTCTCTTTGCCCTGCTTTTCCTTCTCTTGCCTTGATTTTTCTTCCCTTCTTTTCTTTTTCTCTCTCCTCTCTCCCTTCCTTCAATTAGTTTTCTAGACATATTTTTCTCACCTTGTCCTTTAACAACTAATTTTTAAAAGTCAAATATGGGATTTATTATTTTCTCTGCATTGCAGTGTATCTTATTAGATTTATCTAATCATTGTAGCCTTTTAATCTCTTTTTGAATCTTATTCAGTCATTTAAAGTATTAGCTATCCCTCTTAGCTTTATGACATCTGGAGATTGAGCAGGCTTGTCACCTCTGCCTTCACTGATAAAAATGTTGATAAAAATGTTGACTGGAACAGAGCTCTTCACCCTATTAGTAACCTTCCTCTGGGTTGACATCAATCTTTACACAATGTTCTTTGGGTCTGATTATTCAGTGTGTGCCAAATCTACATCATTGTGTTATTAACCAGCCATGTAATACTTTCATCTTGTCCACATACCACGTCAGGTATACTTTGTCATTCCCTAATTTCTCAACTGAGTAGCCCTATTACTCGTTCCCTCTTCCCACCCAAGTAATGCTGAATGAAAGCAGAGGGGGTTGACTTTTGAAAAAGCGAGACTCCTTGTCATTAGAGGTTTTCCAGGGAGAAACCGCTTGTTGATAATGTTGTAGAAGGCATTGCATGGATATGTTGGGCTAGGGGTTGAATTAGATAACCTCTGAGGTCCCTTTCAAATCTAGGATTCTATAATTTCTCATTTAAAAAAGCAATGATTCAGTCTACTGGTCATTTGAATTTGAAGAAACCTCAGTGTTCCAATGTGGTTCACAATATGGCATCTCCCCTTGCTTGGGGCATAAAGAGATTAGTTCTTCCTCAAGGGCTGTCTGTAGAGCATGTAATGAAACCCCTGTGTGTGGAAAAAGTCCATCACTCTCCTGCAGTTTCATCACTGTCTGGATTGTAACCCTTCCTTTTGCTGGTGGGATAGTTTCCCAGTCCCACAGAAGCTTATTTATTAGGACTTCATAATGAAAACAAAACACTTAAGCAGTATATTGTAAAACATTTGAAACCAAATACTTTTTTTTTTCTTCTCTGACTCATGTTTGTTGTGCTTGAACATTTTTCAACAGGGGTTGGGTGTGGGGAGGGGGCTCTTCTTAGGGCAAAATCTGTCCTGAAGGCTGAATTGATGCTTCTAGCCATTTCTGTCTTTCTGGGGATTTCCCAACTGTCTTCTGTAGGGACTTTTATTGCTTTTCAGGAGTAAGAGCATCCTCAACTCCTGTGGTTTTCTTTTTGGCTACTGCCATCTTGAGGTAGTGTTTAATGGATGGGGACGGGCATTCGGTATTAGTCATTTGGTTTAGGTAACTGGTTATGTTCACATGAAATAATGTATAAAAAGCACTTTGCAAACCCTTAGGTGCTAGATGAGTTTTAGTGTTTTAAAAATTATTTTTATCCTGATTTATTCCTTCCTTCATTTGTTCTTTAATTTATTCAACAAGTAGTTATTAATGTCTCCTTAATATGTAAAAGGTACTTAGTTAGGCATTGTGTGGAATACAAAGGTAAATGGAATGTGATTTTCTTTCTCCCATTCTCCCATCCTTTCCACCCAAATTAATAGATAGATGCACTCCCACTCAAAGCTGAAATCCAGAGCCATCCAGCTGCTTTATGAGTGGTACAAAGAAAGTGTTTCAGGTGTTCTGGAGTGGAAGTACTAAGAGATCACTTTCAAATGATGGTGGGGATGGAATAGGGAAGGTGTCATGGAAAAAGTGACATTTGAGATGAGACCAGCAACAGAGCTGGAAGGAGCTCTAAAAGGTAGAACTGTAGAGTTTGAGGGAGGGCATTACACATGGAGGAAACAGCATTAGCAAGGCATACAAGCGAGAAGGAACTGTGTATTTTCAGGGAATGATGGAATAGAACAATTGGGGTATCTGGTGGTCAAGGGTCTTCAGGGTGTGAAAAGAGGGACTACCTAGATCTCTCCCTGGCCCACTGTGCCTCATTTTATGTATGCTATTCAAGCGACAGTCATTGAGAGTTATAAAAGTAAATAACATTATTATCTACAGGGTGTCTTTAGGTTTGAAGAGTATTTTCATTACAACTCAGTAAGGTTAAGAAGCATGAATAACTATTATCATCACTCCCATTTTGCATGTATGGAAATCAGAGGTCAGAAAAGACAACTGTCTTTAAGGAACAGTGGAAAAATGGGCTGGATGTGAAGGCAGAGGTCTTGGATTCAAATCACAACTGTCATTTTTTTGTCTATAGGCAACTTACAACCTCTCTGGGACTCAGTTTCCTCACGGTAAAATGAAGGTGTTAGACTGCCTAGTCCCTGAAATTCCTTCTGGCTCTAGATTCGTGATTCTCCATGTGCCTATGACCTTTCATAACCCTATGATCCATGGTCACACCGCTATTAAATACCAGATTCAAGATTTGAATCCAGCTCTGCTGACCATTGGTTAAACCCTTTTAATGCAGTATCATGCTGTTTTCCTATGTGAAAATGATGGAACTTTCTATTTTATGTGACTGTTAGGATGATTTTTTTTCAAGGGAGTGGTGGTATAGTGTTTTGAGATAACTGGGTGAAAGGTGCTCCCTTATCTCTGGTGGTCACTTTTATGAGTTTACATCTACACAACCATGAGACCTAAAAACTCAATACTTGCATTGCAAATGTCTAGTTTCTCATTTTTTTCTTTTACAACTTTTTTATCCTATTAAAATCTTTCAAAATAGATCACCAAAGCAAGTTTTGAATCTTTGTGCCACCTAGCTCTACAAGCTTTACTAGATTACTGAACTCTCTGGGCTCCATTTTTCCTCCTCTATACAGTGAGGGAGATATATTGCTAAGATGATGGTCTCAAAGGTCTGTCTTAGGCTAAAGACTATGAACTATTAGAACAGTAGCAAATGCTAAATGGAAAGCAGCCTTTTTTTTTCATTTCAGTCTAGTTCCCTATTTACGTTAGAATCATTCACATAATCCATTCCTCTTCCATGAGCATGAGGAAGAAGAATTAAATTAAGTGCCCAGGTAGTATAATCTGGGGTTCTGGAGGATTCAGTCCCCCATATTTACCTAAGGCAATAATGTGGTAGCCACGTAGACAGCAAATCTACTCCAAAGTGTATGTTGTTGGCCTCATGTTTACATAACCTGGGGTTCAAGTGGGTTATTTTCGTTCATGTTTCCTCTCTTGAAGCTGGAAGCCAGAAGACAAAGATCTTTCCTCTTCCAAGTTCTCACCAATTCCACCAGTCCCACAGGCATGGAACACTGAGCAGTTATTCTCCACCAATGAGAAGATTCTTATACAAATGGTCTTGAGCCCTGCGTTACATTTAGTTGTCCCCATGGGATAAATTAAAGATATATTTGCAGACTTTTCCCTTCATTACGAACAAACAGCTAACATGGTTTATTCCAACTCTTTCATTTTACAGATAAGGAAACCCAAAGCCAAGAGGGCTAAGTGAGTAAAGTGAGCTGCCCAAGGTTACACAACTAGTATGTAGTAGAACCAGGATTTAAATCCAGCAGTTCAGACTCCAAAGGTAGTTCTAGTGTTTATTTCCACAAGGAAGGTAGAAAATACTTTACTGCTTCAAAGATCTATGATTTTATCAATGTGGATATTCCTTCAGAAAGCTCCATATTCCAGTAGATGGTCTTTGTGAATTTCTGTGTTTACAAACTGTGGATAAGCTCCTTCCACACTTAGCTTGGTATCTTGGTAAATACCATCTTAACTTAAAAGTTCCTCAGCTTTCTGTAGGGCCTGCCAGGGTTCTTTCTCTACCAGCAGAATGCCTTTTATGAGACATCAGTGTATCGATTTATCAGAGGAAATTGTACCTTAAAAGGGAGTTAACTTAATTGTGCTAAGTTAATCACTTGGTGTATTGGTGCATGCCTTTAATAACCAATGCCATTTAGGGAGGCTGAGGCCGATGGATCTCTTGAATTCAGGAGTTCTGAGCTTTAGGGGACAAAGTCAGTCTGGTGTCTATACTACATCGGGCATCAGTTCAGTGAGCATGTCAGAACAGGAGGCTACCAACTTGCCTATGAAAGGGGTAAACAGTCCAGGTTTGAAATGGAGCAGGTCAAAACTCTCATGCCAGTCAATAGTAGGATAAGTCTGTGGGCCAGCCCTACTATGCTGGGAGAGATAGAGAGAGCCAGTATTTAAAAGAAAAAAAAAATCACAGCATCAATCACAGAATCATTACCTGTGATCATAAATCATGGAAACCATAAAATATTAGAACTGGAAGGCATCTTAGAAATGATTTAGTTCAGTTGTCTCATTTTATAGATAACTGAGTCTCAGAGAAATGAAGTATTTTAAAAACTATTTGTCCTCACAATTTTTAAAAACATTTTATTTTGAGGAAACACCTTTAGAAATTGGTAGTGTGTGTGGAGAAGTTGGGTAGCAGAGATCTAACAAGAGCTCCCCCTTTCTGTTGGTCCCCTCTGGTTCTGCATTTTTAAGAAAAAAATAATTGGTTCAGCATTAATGTTAAGCAAAGCTAAATATCAGGAAAGGCAAAGAAAACACAGCAACAGGAAGTAGAAAGGTGGAGAGAGTCCGAGGCAAGAATGTAAATCAAAGATTTCTTTTCTTTTCCTTTTTTTTATGAGCAGGCCACCCTGACGACAGAGTGCAGAAGCAGGCTGAGTTGTTGTGAGAAATAACAATGGGTAGTGCACATGTAATAATACAAACAGGGCCTAAAACAGAAAGGGAGAATGTCTTGAAGTCAGACTTAGTATTCTGAATTTCTCATGGCTCACACTCTGCTCTCTTTCCCCCTCCCCAACCCTCTCAATCACACCTCCACCCCCCAACTCAGTACCGTTTACCTCCCTGTCCTTTTCCCTAACCCACCCCTCCTAGCTTGGTCTTCCTTGTGATGATCCCAAAACACCCCATTGAACAATAAACATGAATGACCATGGTGGTCCTGTCAGCTCTGGCTCTTTGTAAAATAACCAGTGATCTACAGCGTTCCTCTGGAATTGATTTCGCAGACTCTCGCCACCTCTTCCCATTGACAGGCAAAAAAACCTGACTAACACTATCCATTTTCCCATCATTGTAAATTCTTAAGAGGCCAAGAGCTGTGAGGCCCAAGCCTCCTGGTCCACCATGGCGGCAGTAACAAATCAAGCAGTCTGCTTACAAACTCTTACATTTTGAAAAGAACACTTCGAAATGATTAAATATTTATGCATGGCAAGCACTCGAAACTTTGATGATTTATTCGGACTTTATAACTTATAGTAAAATATAAATTTTTGCCCATAGTGGCATAAATGTAAAAGATTTCTTTTCCCAGAGTGCAGGGCTTCCAAGGTTGGGGATGAAAAAATGCATCTGTTTTCCTGTGTGTTTGCTTTTTTTTATAGTCTTCATAAATCCAGCTAGCTCCCTTTTAGACCACTAGCCTCTTTCAATAGAAGCATGTTTTTGCTGGGATTTCCACATTCATAATTATTCCTCTCATTTCTCTGCTCTGAGAAGACAAGCTGGTATTTCATTCCTTTGGGGAAGTTAATAATATGGTAGGCAAAACATCAGGAAAAATTATAATGAATGAGGCTATACAAACCGTAGGGAAACACATGTTGCCGTTATAAAATGTTCCTGTCATAAATCCTGGAAATTTCACTACAGTCACAAGTGAATAACTTTTTAACGCATAAACACTCAATTAATTAAATAGTAATATGCTATATAAGTTTGAACTAGCGTTAAATAGCTTGCATTTATATCATGCTTTAGGGTTACAAAACACTTTCACATACATTATCTCATCTGAGCTCAGACATCCCTGTGAGACTACAAATATCATTATCCCCATTTTACAGATGAGAAGATTGAGGCTTACAGTGGTTAAACAGCCTGCATAAGGCCACAGAACTTGGGATAGAGGGAAAATAAGATTCATATAATGGCTCTTACTATCATGAATCGATCCCTTAGTAGTCCTGAACCTTCCAACTGTCCTTACATCTATATTAAATCAAAGAACAAGAACTTACTCTAACTACCTTTAAAAAACAAACATTATTTATTTCTTATTGAGAATATAACGCCCAAGACTTGAACTCAAATATTTTCTTTTCTTGTCTTTAATTTAGGTCACATGCAAGATTCCCAGAGTAGTTATTTGAGTGGCCCTATGGCCTTCATTATTTCTGAATTATTTTAGCATCTAATTTATTTTTTTCTGTTTTTTTCAAGTGTCTTGACTGTTGTCTATATAGATTTCACGGACCTATAAATATGACTAAAAGGTCTGAATGTATTTAAAAATACTTTGAAAAGTGTATATCACCACATAAATGTAATACAACATAGAAATTCCCCTATATTATTCAATTCCTGTTATGAAAACAGTGCTGTGTTATGTACTAGAGATACAAAGCAAATAATTTTAGAGCATTTTTTTTTTGCAAGAGAGAATATGTATAAATATGAAGCTAGAAGACTTACTTTGCCATTTACTAATTGTAGAGACTTGGGCAAGTCATTTTTCCTTTATAGATTTCAGTTTCCTCAGTTGTGTAATGGAGATAATATTTGGACTAGACAACTTCTAACGTTTCTTGAAATCTAAAGGTTTCTAAATCTATGATCCTATATCTCTCCAGTTATATTATAAGAATAACATGTGAGATAATTAACATAACATGCTTATAAATTATTGTAGAAATAGTAGCTGCTCTCATTATATAGTTTAATATTCTCATTTTATAGACGAAGCCCAGAGAGATGAAACACCTTGTCCAAAATCACAAACAAGCTAATAGAAGAACCAGGACCAGAACTCAGGTTTTAAGTCTACATTATGTGTGTTCTTCCACATTACCCTGTCTCTCTTAATATTTTGTAATCCCTAATGTATGAAAGAGTTGTATGAAATTATCACTATTGTGTCTCTTTCAAAGAATCTTATTTGGTTTTAACATACGCATGCTAAATACTTTGATGGAAGAAAGCCTTTAAAGTTTCATTTGCTCAATTATTTTTAGTATCAAACAATAGGTACTGTTGGAGCTTGTATTCTTTACACCTTCCAGCCAATTGTGTTTTCATAAGGTTATGATTGATAGAATGTCACTTATGAAAATTCCCATACCATGTCATCCATATGTGTGTGTGTTATTCTATAAGGGTGGGGTGGTTGAGAAAAACAACCAAAGTACTCTACCCCATTAAAAATAAATTATTAGATGTTCAACGAGTCAAATTTAATCATCAACATTAAATTAAATATAGAAAATCTTTGAAAGTCATTGGGTAAAGTGAAATGATGTTAAACAGTCTATTCCAGTAGGCTGAGGGATTTCATCATGCCTTCTGGATTGCATTGTTTAAAAGCAAAGAATTAGCTGTCATTGAGGTGTTCCAATGAATAGTGAGTTCTGAGACAGATTATCCTGGCGAGCTCCTTAGGAGGTGGAGATGGGAGTGGTGGTGGTGGTAGAGTGCTGTGGAGTGTGGCGGGAAGGAGAGATATTGCATTGGTTTTGGCTTAGGTCTGTTTGCCTCCTTCCTCTTGCTGGAGGAAGACCTGGTGAACTTTGATGTTAGATTTCCTATCTTCTCACCAGTGTTCTACCAATATCCCTGGACCAGTTGATGGTCAATGTCTCCAATAGGAACCAAGTTAGAGATTAGATGTGTGGATGTGGATTTATGATTCCACAAGTAGCACAGCAGAGAAATGGCAACAGGCCTAAAGGAAACTCCTTGAATAGACAAAACAACAACAACAACAACAACAATGATTTCTAGCAGTTGGAAGCTGTGAGTAACTTCTTTGCTACAACTCTCTAAGCTTTGCTCGAGCTCTCTAAGCTTGAGCCCACTTTCCTCTGAACTCCATATATACATGTAAGAGAGTATCACAAACTTTTGGGGGGGGAATGCTTTGTTCCAAATATACTACCTTAGTAAATGCTCCTCTCTGAATGATTCTCAGCTGATAATTTTGGGGAGAAGCATACTATTAGGGGCTCAAGAAGATGGCAAAAAAATCTCCAATTCCTCAGTGATACCCCTATAATGATGAGAGGCAAGATTGATTTCTCAAAGACCTGAGCTTTTTCTGTGAAAGTAGGAGTTGGCATAAGGATTCTCTACACTTGCATGGCTGTATACTTATATATCAGTTAGTGATGCCTACTTGAATGACTTTTTTTATTTGTAATAATATGCATGATTTTTTTCTGCGTGTTTTGCACCCTCCTCCCTTGTAGATGTACTGAGAATCAATATACTGACACCTTTAAAATTGTGTTACTTCCAGAACAAATTACCCCTGCAAATACTTATTCTAGTCTATCTGTTTGTAGGTCATACAAAATGTAATGGAGAAACATGTGGTAAGCATAAATTCATTCTGCATATTATCACTAAATACATAGTTCTACAGAAGAAGTAGAGAAAAATTATAATCAAACAAATAACTGGAAAAGTTGGTGGACCAGTTATGTTGTGATGGTAAAGAATCATCCACCCAATGTCAAAGCTTTAGTTGAATGTCTATGTTAGATAGATGCATTATGTAGAGTTTATAGGAGTAAATGGACAAGAGTTGTGCAGGATGGGTACACATGGGTAGGTTCTGATCTGTGCCAGTGGGGGTGATGGTAGATGTATTGAGACATATTAGAGACTGATATAAGCTCCTTGCCTGTTTGGTAACCAATCACTGCCATAGCTACATTTTCAAGAATTTTCAATGATATAGCCCATAGTGTTGAAGAATATTTTGGCATGAAAATGTTTATCTTTAACCTGTGGAGCAGGTTCTAGAAGATTAACTTCCAGATTAAAAATAGTGGAAACTAATAATTTCCACTCAATATAGTCTTAAAGGGACTTATACCCTCTCATCATCAAAACCAGTTCTTCATGACTATAGTCATCTTCAGCTCCTCCATATCTCGCAACCCTCCATACACAGTCTGTTGCTAAAGCCTATTGATCTCCCCTTTGGAACACCTCTCCTTGATGCACCCTTCTCTCAGATACTGCCATCTCCCTAGTGCAGACCCCCATGCCTTGTGCCTGGCCTATTGTGATAGTATGCTGGTGGGTTTGGCTGCCCCAGATCTCTTCCCTCTACAATTCATCCTCCTTTCAGCTACTAAAGTCATTTTCCTAAAGTACTTGTCTGAACACGTCACTCCCATGCTCCATGAGCAGTGACTCCATGTTACTTTCAGGCTTGATTACAAACCCTTTGTTTGGACTCCGTGTTTATATAACCTAAATCTTCCCACCTTTCCAGTCTTATAGCTTATATCTCGCATGTATTCTGTGATCCAGTGCCATTCACCTTTTTTGCTGTTCTCCAAACACGAGACACCACCTTTTGGATCTAAGTATTTTCTATGGCTTTCCCCCATGCCTGGAATACTCTCCTTTCTTGTCTCTGCCTCCTGACTTCACTGACTTTTTTCAAGTCCCAGCTATTCTTTCTCCCTTTTTCAGTTAAAGATCTTCATTTTACTGAAAGATCAATCAACAAGCATTTTTTAGCTCCTATTTTCTGCCAGCTATGAGGGATACAAATTCCAAGTAATTCTATCTTTTGTTTTTTTTTTTTACATCACCAAAATTTCTCTCAATCCCACATCTCCCCTTCCATATAGCCATTCCATATAACAATATTTTTAAAGAAAAAATACAAAAATGATAATCAAAACTGATCAGAATATCAAAAAAGTCTGAAAATATATGCAATGTATCACACCCATGCACTCCCCTCTACTGTGAAGTTAGTGTCTTTCTTCTTTGGAGATGTGCTTATTCTTGTAACTTTGCATGATTCATTTTTATGCTGCTTTCCATTTTTATTGTTATAGTTATTGTGTAAATTGTTTTCTTAACCTTGTTCGTTTCATTCTGTATCAGATACCAATGATCTCTTAATTTCCAAATCAAACATTCATTTCTAAGTTATCATCATTCTTGACCTTTCTATATTATTTGATACCATTTACAATGACCTTTTAAAAAATATTCTTTCTCTCTTATCTCCTAACCTTTTGTCAGATTCCTGTGTTGCTTTATTATCCATACCCTATCACCTAACTTTTGGGATACCTCAGAGCACTGTCCTGGACTCTCTTATCTTTCCACATATCTTTTTTGTCTATAATATCATCAAGTCCCACAGATTCAGTTATAATCTCTATGTACTGACTCCCACATCTACAAATTCATCTCTGCTCTCTAGGCCCACATTGGTACTTTTTACTTATATTTGCCATTCAATGTTTCATGGGTATCTTAAACTCAACAAGAGCAATACATAATTCATGATAAAATTCATGATAAAATTCTCTTCCTAATTTCCATATTTCTGTTGAGGATAACAGCATCCTTCCATTTATCCAGGCTCAATCTTCCTTGACTCTTCACTCTCCTTGACTCATCCACCTTATATCCAATCAATTGTGAAACTGTTAATGTTACTTTCACAATATCTTTCACATACACCCTATTCTCTCTGCTCATGTAGATATCACCTTTATTCAATCCTCATTGTATCTCACTTAGCCAAGGTCATCCACTGCATCCTGGGCCATTTCCAGTCATTCTTACTTTTGTCCTGCCACTGGACTTTGATGGCTCTGGAAGAAAGAATGAAGCTGATGACTTCGTGTAATTTTGTGTCATTTAAATCTAGTTAACACACAAGTCAAGACATCACCCTGTGATGTTGTTGGTCCTCTTTGAAAAGGGAGAATTTACATAAAACCCACCATTTTCTTAGTCATCAAGGTTGGAAACCTCAAAGTCACCTCTGACTTTTTCTTCATCATGACCTTTTATCTCTTCTCTCATACCCCATCTAGATCAATAAACAAGAAGCTATACTGTTTTAGAAGGCAAGAGACTTGGGTTCTAGTCTGATATCTGCCACAAGAATAATCTACTTATTCAGTGCCATACCAATCAAACGACCAAAAAATGATTTTATAGAGCTAGAAAAAATAAAGAAAAAAGGTCAGGAATATCAAGGGAATAATGAAAAAAAAATGTGATAAAAGATGGACTATCTGAACCAGATCTAAAACTGTGTAATAAAGTGGCAATTATGAAAACAATCTGTTAGTGGTTAAAAAATAGAGTGGTAAATCAGTGGCATAGATTAGGTATACAATACATTGAGTTAAATGGTTATATTAATCTAGTGTTTGCTAAAAAGACCCAAGATTTTGGGACAAAAACTGCTGACAAACCTGGAAAACAGTATGGCAGAAACAAGGTATAGAACAACATCTCACACAGTATATACCAAGATAAGTTCAAAATGGGTATATATTTTACACATAAAGATAATACCATATGCAAATTAGGAGAGCATGGAATAGTTTGCCTGTCAGAGCTGTGGATGAAGGAAGAATTTAGTAACAAATAAGACATAGAGAGCATTACAAAATGCAAAATGGATAATTTTGATTATGAAAAATTAAAAAGTTTTTGCACAAACAAAAGCAATACAAACAAATTAGAAGGGATGTAGAAAACTGGGAAAATTTTTTCAGCAAGTATCTCTGATAAGGCTTCATCTCTCAAATATGTAGAGACCCAAGTCAAATTTATAAGAATACAAGTCATTCCCTAATTGATAAAAGGTCAAAGGATATGGATAGGCAATTATCAAAGAAGTCAAATGTATCTATAGTTACATAAAAATCCTCTAGTTATTTATTAGAGAAATGCAAATTAAAATAACTCTCAGGAAGGATGGAGAGGAAGGAGGGAGGAATAGAACTTGGAACTCAAAACTTTGAGAGAAAGAATGTTAAAATTGTTTTTATATGTAATTTGAGGGAAAATACAATATTATTTTGAAAAAGAGCATATGTTAGGGAGTAAGGTATAAGAAGACTGGAAAAATAAGAGGAGGCTAGGTTATGAAGGGCTTTGTATACCAAATAGAGGATTTTGGTATCCTCTGTAGTATAAAGGTATACCATAGAGGTATAACTTTGGTATGCCATAAAGAGACAATAGGAAGTCATTAGAATTTATTGAGTGGGCGAAGGGTGTGTGTGACATGATGCTCTAGGAAAATCATGTAAGTGGTTGATTACAGAATATATTGGAGTAGAAGAGACTTGAGGCAGGTAGACTCATCATCAGACTATTTCAACAATCTAGGTAGGAGGTGATGAGAAGGTTAAGGGGTGGCAGTGTCAGTTGAGAGAAAGGGGATTATTCCAAAGATGTTGCAAAAGTAAAATCAACAGATCTTGGCAACAGTATGGATGTGATGGAGGTGAGGGGATAGAGGAATAGAGTTGAGAGATAGTGAGGAATCCAGAATCTCAGGGACTGAGAGGATTGTGTTACCTTTTATAGTAAAAGAGAAGGTAAGAGTTGGGGAGGATTTAGGAGGAAAGATAATGAGTTCTCTTGTAGACATATTGAATTTAAGATGTCTACTGGTCTCCAAGACCAGTGTTTTCTACTACCGTAACATACCTCTTTAAGGCAGCTAAGTGGAATGGTGGATAGAGTGCCAGGTCTGGAGTCAGGAAGACTTCTATTCCTGAGTTCAAATCTAGCTTCAAACAGTTACTAGTTATGTGACCCTGGGCAGATCATTTAACCTTTTTTGCCTCAGTTCTCCATGTGTAAAATGAGCTGGAGAAGGAAAAGGGAAACCAATCCAGTATCTCCACCAAGAAAATTCCAAATGAGGCCATGAATAATTGGATACAACTGAAATGACTAAACAACAGCAAGCATGCCTCTTCAATGATTCTGTTTTGCCAATAAAATGAACTCCAAACTTAATAAATTGATTGCCAAGGCTTCTTTGATCTGGTCTCAACCTTCCTTTCCAGAATTATCTCTACTGTTTCTCTAAACATACTCAGTGCTTTAAACTTTATTATTATTTGAATTATTATTAAACTTTACTATTATTTGAAAGTGTCCCAACTTTCTCACCTCTGTGCTTTTTTGTTCATGTTTTTTCTTCCACCTGGAATTCCTTCCAACCTCTTCACCCTCCTCACCTTGCCATTTCCATCTCCACCCATTGAAATCATAGCCATCTACATGGTTTAAAATGATCTATCCTCCTGGTTTAAAGTTTACTTTGTAAATGGAGTTTACCTCCATTTTCCTCTTCAAATCCCTAAAACATTTTATTTGTCCTGCCCTTAGGGCACTTATTATATTAACCCTTGAATTATAGTGCTTGTCAGTTTGCCTTATTTCCTTCTAACTAGATTATGAACCCCTTGAGGACAGGAATTATGTTTTACTTATCTTCGTATCTTTCTCATCTTATATATGCCCTTGCATATAATTGGCACTTAAAATTTGCTGAATCCTATATGATCTTTCTTACGGGAAACTGGGATATCTTTAACATTTTTCTCCTGAGCTAGGTTAGCTTTATGTTTTTACATCAATTCAGCTCTAAGAGGTAGGACTTCTGAGCCAAAATAAACTGCCAAATGTATCAGAGTTTAGAAATATTTTAGACCATTTTTCCTGGGGAAAAGGAGGATCTAGTATTGAGAGAGAACAGATTGAATGTGACTAGAGACTAACTAGGTATCTCTTGACTAGGGTAAGTTTATACTTCTCTGGAATGGTCTTATACATACATACATAAATACATGCATACATACACACATACATTATATATACACACATGTACATATGTGTATGTATATGTATGTGTGTATATATGTGTATATACACACACACATACATATAGATACCTAAGAAGCAGTAATGAGCAAAATTAAGTCACAAAGGATTAGGAAGTCTACAAATATGATTTTCAAGAGCAGACACATACTTTGATATTCCCTCTGTTGATCAAAACACCTTAGGTAGATTCTCATTAGGTCTTATGTGTTCGTGTTAGTGTGACATTTTCTTGTTGATAATACAAATTTCTTAGAATGTAGGCATATATTTTTATATTAGCATGATTTGAGTATAATAAGGATAGGATGATACACATTTGGGGATGTAATGAACACTTTGTGATGAGGATGAAAACAGGAAAGAGAGAGAAGTGGGGGGCTTTTCCAATTAATCTGGTGGTTTGGACTGAATTATTGTCTTGGCAAAAGGATGTGAGATGCTAGCAATTTTTGAGGTCAATTCATCTTTCCAAAATAAAAAAAAAATAGAGATTCAATACAGAACTAAACATTTACCAGTGAACTGCCTTATTGAATGATCTGTTTATGGATATCCAGCATTTTATAATTTTCTGAGGGAATTAGAAAACTACAAACATGTGGGTCTCTCATTCCTGTCGTCTGTACATGCAAAGGACACAATATGGTGTAATAGAAAAAGACAATGACTAGAATACAGAAGACTCAGGTTCTAGACTTATGTCTGCCATTAATTTTTGATTATTGGAGGATCTTGTGATGGTTACTTCTCCTCTCTGAGTCTTACTTTCCTCATTTGGAAAAGAAAGTATTGGACAAGATCAGTAATTTTTATGCTGTGTCTCAAAGGTCCTTGGTGTTGTACAAAGAATTCCAGTGGTGTCAAACATCATAATGGCAGATCAGCACACTCAACACATCTATCTGCGTGGGGGGCGGAGCCAAGATGGCGGCGTAGAAGCAGCAAAATATCACAGCTCCCACATAGCCACTTCAAAATACTCATAAAATATGACTCTAAACAAATTCTAGAACTCTAAAATGCACACAAATATACTTTCTGCTAAAGGCAGCTCAGCTAGGAGGCACCATCTCAGGGCTGGAAGCTGAAACCAGCTCAGCCTGAAATGGTGCCTTGGCCCTGGGGGCAGCCAGACAAGCTGAGCTGCAGCTGGAGCAACAGAAGAGTGGATCTGTGGCAGCTGTGGAAGTTTCCAGAATTATCAAGCCATAAAGGAAAAAAAAAAAGGACTAAAAGGTTAGTGGAACTTGGCTAAAAATCGGGGGAGAAAAGTGGGTCTGGCCAAACTGCCTCCAGGGCAAGGAAGCGACAGAAGTGGAGGTCCTGCACCCACCTCCACATTGCCGCTTCGGAGCTCCCAGACTGCAGACTGAAGGGGGGCCAAGAGATTGTTCAGAGGCCAAGTGCTCTCGCGTTGAGTGGCCTGGATCTGGATTGTGGTCTTGGGTGGTGGTCCTGCATGTCTTTTCAGTGAGCCAGAGTGGCGGAGTGTCCCAGTAGCCTCCTAAAAGCTCTGGCAGCTGGGAAAACCCCAGCGATCTGGGACAGAGCTCTCCCCTCTGGAAGCAGAGTTCCACAGAGCTAAAAAAAAAAAAATCACAGACTGGCCAGCCATGAATAAGCACAGGAAGCAAAGTAAGAACAGCAACCAAACCCTGGATTCCTTCTTTGGGGAAAAGAAGGATCAAAGCAG
>CM053592.1:132531879-132546986 GCA_028646515.1 Pseudochirops corinnae
TCTGCTTCCAGAAGGGAAAGCTCTGTCCCAAATCGCTGGGGTCCTTCCAGCTGCCATAGCTCTCAGGAAGATGCTGGGACTCTTCCTATTTACTTCTGGCTGACTGGATAGTGAAGACTCCAGAACCGAGGCCCAAGATGGCGATCCAGATCCAGGCTGCTCAACACGAGAGCTCTTGGCCTGAGAACAATCGCTCAGTCCCCCTGCTGTCTGCAGGCCGTGGGCGGGAAGCTGCAACGCGGAGGCGGGTGCAAAACCTCTGCCTTTCGCTTTTCCGCTCTGGAGGCCTCTAGGCCAGACTGCTTATCTCCCCCTTTCGCAATCCCCACTAGCAGCTGTTGCTAATCCACTCACCAGAGAGGCTCCTCCCGCCCAGCCACCTCCAGGGCACAGCCAGGGCTTCAGGCCAGGCTGGTTTTGGTTTGCAGTGCTGATATGGTTCCTCGTAGCCGAGCTGACTTTAGTGGGAAGTATCTTTGTGTGCATTTTGGAGTTCTAGGATTGGTTTAGAGTCCTATTTTATGGGTATTTTGGGGTGGCTATGTGAGAGCTGCAATATGTTACTGCTGCTATGCCGCCATCCCAAGTCTGAAATTCTCTTCAGATGTCTTTAAGGAAAGTATGGACCACTACTTTATCCAAGTTGCATGAGCAACATTTTTCCACCCCTTTTTTTTTTTAACACTTTCAGCCTTTCAGGATGAAGGGATGATGTGAACTCCTAGGAAGGACTTGTCAATTTTCTCATAAGAATCTGTCATTTCATGCTGGACAACAAATCGAATGGAAATGTATTAAGTGATGACAGATCATAGCAATCCATGTTAATTACCAAGACTATAAAAGACTGCTGTGACCTAGGACCTGCTCTTAAACCATCTAATGGGATAAAGCACAAATATACAAATAGTTATCCTAGGGGAGAACAAAATGAGAAAGCCTAGCAAAGTATTTTCATCCAGTGGTGGATGGGGAGGAAGGGGGTAGAAGGCAGGGACATGTCAGAAAAGTTTCCATGAAATACAAGGCATCCGACTTAGACCCTGAAAGAAAGCAAGAACTCCATAAGAAAAAAATGCAGTCAAATTTTAATACTAAGCAAATATACTTTGCCATCTCTCTGATAACAAATGGATAACAGATGGGCTGTCTGACATATCAACTGGATCCCACATAAACATAAACAGCCAATCTTTTGCCAGCAAATTTCATAGACTATGCCAATGGCCCAGTTGTGCATAATAGATGCAGACATGAATGGAATTAGTGAGCATAACATCATCAGTTCTGGTATTTGGAGGATATGTATTCCCACCATGTGGTTAGAACAACAAGTCTGAATAAAGGACAACACTTGAGTAAGTGATTTCAACTCCCTGCACCTCAGTTTCCTCATCTGTAAAATGGTGACAAGGAAGGATTCAGATTAAATGATTGCCGCAGTCCTTTCTGGCTCTAACATTTTGTGGCTCTGTTAAGTTTCATAATTAATATAGCATAATTATCCCCTGAATTACAACTTGCTAAAAGTACTTTCATATAGAATTCCCCATTTAGTTCTTTGTAAATATCATAACTGAACAGGAATGAAAGAATCATTATCATCGGTCTGTAAGATAGGTATCTATGTGTGTCCACATACACACACATGCACATACACACACGCTGTGTAACACACTGACTGTCCTTCTGTATATATCAGACAGAGTTTCTTTGTTTAGATGACAGGACTTTCTTGTTTGGTTTGGATACACATGCAAAAAGTTCAAATGGCAATTTTAATGAACTCCTTTAATTGGCATTAAATTTACAGTGCAGCATACAGTAGAGAGAGAGAAGTGTTTATCTTGTTAAGTTAAATGATGCTATTGCCAAGGCAACCAAAAGAAGAAGGTATATGGCATTTCCAAAGCCCCTATTCTTAAAATGCCCTAGTTTGACATTGATTAAAATACCACACATTGTAAAATGTGTGAAAGAAGGGGAAACCAGGCCAGCAAAAATATTTTGTTCCCTCAGGTAAGTAAAATCTTGGATTACATGTTCCTCGTGTGTGTTAGGTCTGGTCAGGGGTTAACCTAGTTTGAACACTCCATCCTAATTTAACTATGGGAATTGGCACTTTTATTATGTAGTGTGGAGTATCTGTAAGAAAGTAATGACTAGCAATAGGGCGGAATCCATTCATTCATGCTTGTATAGACGAGACTTTCTTAATAACAGAATCAAGCAGCTCAGAGAAAGCATTTCAAGAATTTATTTTGTTTGAAAGAGTTTCTAACCATTAGATAAAATGTATAGCTGGCATTTTTTTTACTGGATTAATCTCTAGGCTCAATTCATGTTCCCCTAGTGAAACATAAGCTCCTTCAAAGAGGGACTCTTATTGATTTGGGGGTTTTGGTCTTTGTATTACAGAACCTAAAAGAACCCTGCAAATAATAGGTGCTTGATAAAAATGTGTAGAACTTAGATGTTGACAAAAGTGAACTGAATCCCTGGATTCTCAATGATTTTCTTCAAAATTTTCTTTTGTCATAGGTCTAGTTGTCAGTCTGGTTAAACCTATGAACTCTTTCTTAGAATAATGTTTTTAAAAGCATAAAAATAAAACACATAGGATTATAAAGGAAACCAATTATACTAAAAATAGTCATCAAAATATTTTTTAAAACAAGTTCATGGATCTCAGATAAAGAACCCCTATCCTAGAGCAATGTATCATATTTAACATGTAATAATGTACATGTTTCTATCTTTGACAAAATGTTTCAAAGGTATTAGCCTTTAATACCTAAATAACATAAAGGTTCATGGAAGAAAATGTCTTAATTCTTTCCTTCTAAAATAATAGTCACACATATATCAGAAATTCAATTATCTTCCTAAATGAAGAGATAGAAAAAATCTGTACTACCAAAAGACCCTCAAAAGATCCTCGAGAACTCGAGAAATACACTGTAAAGAACTGAAGCATTACTCCAGACAAAACCATGGTTCTAGACATGATCCTGATCCAGAAAAACTAAAGAACAACATTTTTAATAGATGTGATCATATCAAATACTCAAAATCTCCCAACTCTGTAGAATAAGAAGTCTTTGAAATAAAAATACTTAAAATAAGGAAATCAAAATAATGCAGAAACTGTAAGAGGTACATTTCATCCCCTTGCCCTGGTTGCTACCAGAGCCATCCCAAAGGTGCTTTCAACGATCCTGCTGAAGATGAGTTTACATTTCAATATGTTAACCAATTATTTAAAGCAGTCATTTTATTCATTTGTGCTATAGTCTGTAGAATATTAAATACATAAGAATAATAGTGAGATAGCTATTCATCCCAGGACCATATCTATCTGAACTTCATTGAAACAAGACATGAGACATGACAAGAATGATGAAAATAATTCACATTTATGTAAACAATGTGGTATATTGGAAAGAGAACTGGGTTGAAAATCAATTCTCATTATATGACTACTGGTGAATCAACTGATTTCTCTGAATTTTCTCATCTGTAAAATTGATTTATTCAACAAGTAATTATTAAGTTTTTAAATTGTGCCAGGCCTTGTGGCAGCTAGGTGGTATACAAGATAGAGTCCTGGACCTTGAGTCAGGAAAACCTAAGTTCATATTTGGTCTTACTCCCTAGCTATGTAACCCTAGGTGGGCAAGACACTTAACTGCTGTCTGCCTCAGTTTCCTTATCTGTAAAGTAGGGATAATAATAGCACCTACATCCTAGGGTTGTTGTGAGAATAAATTGAGATCATATTAGTGAAGCAATGCACAAACCTCAAAACATTATACAAATGCTAGCTATCAATATCGTTATTAGTTACTATTACTTTGGCTGTTGCCATTGATGTGGTGACTGTTGCTGTTACAAAGTGCACTGGAGTTAAAAAAAAAAAAAACCCTAAGCAGCGACTGCCCTCAGAGAGAGTATATTCTAATGAAAATGACAAAAAGAGTCCAATAATAGCTCCTCTACTACTTCCACAGGGCTGTCATGAGGCTCAAAAGCTATAATACATATAAAGTAAAACAGGATGAGAGAACTTTGTCAGTCTCAAAGTGCTTTGTAAAAGTCGGGTTTTTATTTTAGTATTTTATGGTTAAATAGGGATTTTGCACATTTGATTCTCACACTAGCCCCTTAAAGTAGACCGTGCAAATATGATTAATCTTCATTTTGCAGATGAGGAAACTGAGGCTTAGATTGTTTGGAAGTGAGACAAACATAATAGAATTAGGAAGTCACAGGGTCAGAGATTTAGAGGCCACCAGAGATGACAATACCTGCCCAAGCTCACACACATTTCAAGAACCAGCACTAAAACTCAAATCTTCTGATTCTAAAACCAACACTCTTTCCGTACTATATCACTGCTACCTACAGAGGACACAGACACACATGTTAACAAGAAAGGCTCAACACTGAGACGGGACAAAACTTATGGGGGGAGAGGGAGTATCTTCATAAATTCACAAGCCATTTTTATTCATTTTAAACTTAAATATAAAATAAGAAAAGAAAGGAAAAAGGTTACTTCCATGTACACAGAAGAACACGAGAGGAATCAATATGAAATAATACATTTCTACTCCAAAATATCTATATAATAAATACTACACGTTGCATTTTTTATTCAAAAGTGAAGTCTGGAGACCTGTTACCTAATGATCAAGATTTCTCTTTTTACTAGATTTTTTTGGGGAAAAATTGCCTTCATTTCAGCTAATGACACTGAGCACAATCTATCAAACCACAAAGACATGAAGATTCATTTGATTTTTATGACTTTACAGAGGATATGTGTAAATACACATATATCCATATGAATGTATATACAAATTTATATTTATATAAGCACACATGTAAACATATGTGTGTATATTTGTATGTATATGTAAATACATAATCAAATTTTCAAAGAAAGTCTTCTAGAATTAGACAGTAAAATACCACTTGATATAATTAAAATGCATTTCTTTTTTTATTTCCTTTTTTTCTTCCCTCACCCCAATCCTTTTATTTCTTCCCTCATATCCATCCTAGAGATGGCTACCATTAGACACAAATGTGTATATACATATATTTTATGTTTGTGTATGTGTGTGTATACATATGTGTATGCATACATGTATTGTATATGTATGTATATATGTACTGTATATGTGTGCATACATATATGTGAAATAATTCTACACTTGCTTCTAATTATCAGTTCTTTCTCTGGATGTAGGTAGTGTCTTCTTTGTAGGTCCTTTGTAGTTAATTTGGCCATTTATAATAGTCAAAATGACTTAATCTTTCAAAGCTGTTCTTACAACAATATTGCTGTTACTGTGTTCAATGTTTTCTTGGTTCTGCTCATTTTATTCTTCATTATTTTGTGCAAGTCTATGATACCTTTATTATGTATTTAAAAGGAATAGCACGTTGTACATAACAGATTTGCAATTTCATGTGCAATCATCTTTTTTGATTCTACTATATAATGGAAAGGATTATTTTGTTCCATAAATTAAAAATAAAAGACAGAAAATAGAAAAAAAAAAAAAAAAGAAAATGCATTTCTTAAGCATAAGAGTCAAGTCTTCATGTACAATCCCAAAACTTGCAACTTAAAGCAGGCATCTCCTTGAAATGACCAACTTCTACTCTGCTGCTCCTAACAAGTTATATTAATAATGAAACATTCCAACATGAATATTAAATAGTATCTTTAAAAGAGAAGGATATGATATGATTTATTTTACTGTCAAGTACATTCTAAATCAGAGTTAACAAATACATTGGAAGCAAGAAATAATAAAGGTAAAGCAGAGTAAAGGAATGTCTGAACAGGGAAGAGTCTGGGCTGGCCACATGGTCCACGAGAGTGATAATCAATGTACAATCCATGTATGTACTGAAATCCCTCTAATGTCAAGGGGAAGTGAGGAAAACCCCAGCACACAGGGTAGATCCCCTATGTTAAACCAATGGGAGGCCATTAACAGGAGTTATCCTAGATGGACAACTAGTTATGGAGAGGTTGGGATGGATGGATGGATGGATGGATAGATAGATAGATAGATAGATAGATAGATAGACAGATAGGTAGACAGATAGACAGATAGACAGACAGATAGACAAAGAGAGAGAGATGATAGATAGGCAGATTATTGATTGATATGTGTATATAGGTGTATGCATGGATACATGCATATGTGTGTATGGAGTAAGTATCCAGAGGGACTAAGTAAGACATCACTTTAAGGATGACTTGAATAGAACATTCCTTCTTCTTAGTAATCTGCTAACATTATATGGATCTGTTAAATGGGTTATCATGCCTCCTTTTTGGAAGATCTTAAATTTTTTTTTTTTAATTTAAATAGTCCCACCAGAAGTATAGCTTCAGAATGATTAGACAATGTGCCCTAGCGTGTAGAGTATTGGACTTGAAGGCTGACGATTTAGGCTATGTCCCTTGTCCACCACTTACAAGATGTGTGACTTTAGACAAGTCATTTAAAAATAATAACAGCTCATGTTTATTTAACAATTAAACTTGAAGTCTGAAAGACCTGAGTTCAAATTCTGGCAGTAGGACTGTGGACAAGGCACTTAACTTCCTTCTGCTTCAGTTTCCTCATGCGCAAAATGAAGATTATAGTGGCAGCTACATTATAGGATTGTCCTGAGGACCAAATGAAAAGATGCACATAAAGTACTTTATAAACCTTGCAAGCAACATATAAATACCTAGTAGAATATAAACGTCTTGAGGGCAGGAGCTGTTTTCATTTTGCTCTTGTTTCCCCAAAATTCCTGGCCATCACTTAATAAATGCTTCTTGTTTAATTTATAAAATTTTTTCTCTACAACAATGCCATAATATCATAGTGCAAGCATAATTATCTGCATTTTAGAGATGAGAAACAGAGATACTGAATATCATTCAGTAACAGAAATGGGATTGGAACCCAGGTCTTCTGACCCCCAGAACAGTGCTCTTTTAATCACTCCAGGATTGACTTCTAAAACAGAATAGACATTTTTGGAGGGATAAAAAGAGAACTGAAGTGAGAGCTGAACCAACAATGCAGTCTATATAGCCAATGCATTTGGCAAAACTTTTTGTATAGATGTTCTTTTTCTCTTCTCTCTGGCATATACAATGAAAAGGTAGCCTGGAACACATTTCACATCTGCTACAAAATCCACAAGGCTTGGATGAAAAAAAAAGTTCAAATCCAAGGCAGGTGCCTGGGCCCTGCAAACAAATCTGTTTGAAGAGCTGGACTTTCCACAAAAGCTCTACAACTGAGAAGCATCCAAGGAAGTCATGAGAAAAAATAATGAATGGCTACAAAAAGAAATTCTTCTTCTGCTCCATGAAAGCAATTATCTTTGTGAAGAAACTACAGCTAGTTTTGGCAGCATCTCTCCGAACATATGAAGTCTTTCTTCTCTCTTTAAATATACATATACATACATATGTCACACATATATACATATATACACACACATGTACCTGTTTATGTATCATATATAAATATACACACACATATGTACATATATAACTTTATAATCTCATATTGTGTTCTATGGATTCTTTTTTTAAACTCTATCTAAACTTCATACAGAAGTTCTGTATATGTATATAGTGTATATGTTCACAATATGGTGAATGTAGAAATATGTTTCGCATGAGTTCATACGTATGATGAGTACCACATAGCTTGCCTTTTTAATGGGGAGGTGGGGAGGCTGAAGGGAATGAGAGAATGTGGAACTTAAAATATTTTTTAAAAGGGAGAAAAACATGAAATTTTATATACATTGATACTATATCATAAGTATCCATTTTCTCAGGGTACTCAGTTTCCTTAAAAGTTTGAACAAGTTCTAAGACAGCATCACCATGTAAAAAACATCAATGTGTCCTATTTGCACTTTATACTTTTCAAGGTGTTTAAACATAAATGATCTCATTTGATGCTAATCACAACCTTGTGAGGAAATAATAATATTTCTTTCCCTTACAGATAAAGGAAACAAAACAAACACAGAAGCAAGTTATTTGGCCTTCATTGAAATCCTTTTCTTTCTTTCTTTTTTTCCTAGACAATGGCACACAGGACACATCATGGCTTATGACTAAATAAAAATCTAGGGTGTATTGAACAAAATTGTCTGGCAATAAAAACAGGTGTTGTGTTAAAAAGTCAGACTTTAAAGTGTTTTTCCTTGTATCTCCTTGACTATTGAAACCTAGGCATCCGTCTGCTTCATCTACACTAGTGCCTTCTTGTACTGAAATAGGAGAGGTTAAATGATATCCCTCAAATAATATAATAAACCAGCAATAAGGTGGCTTACCCAAATCCCGTTTAAGATTTTTTCTCTTGCATCAAATTGTTCTTTTTTGGAGGAGGAAGGGGCAAGATGGAGGTGGCATATTTGTGTTTTCATTAATGTGGGAAACTCAATGTTGAAACTCTCTGAGTAGGCTTTTTTTTTTTTTTTTGCAAAAGAGGTAAGATCAAGAGGGGAAATAGGGAAGATAGTGATAATGATGTCAGAAAATAAAAAAGGAGATTTTTTTTAAAGTATGTAGAAGATATCAGGAAGAAGAACAGAAGAGATTTAAGACCAATAGAGAAGTACAGGGGTGGGGAACCTGTGACCTCAAAGTCACATGTGGCCTCCTAGATCTTTGGCTGCAGTCTTTTGACTCAGTCCAAATTTTACAGAACAAATCCTTTTATTAAGGAGATTTGTTCTAGAAGTTTGGATTCAGTCAAAGGGCCATATTTGAGGACCTAAAGGGCCACATATGGCCTTGAGTCTACAGGTTACCCATGCCTGGGGTAGTAGAAGTAGTACCATATTTAATTCAATATATACTTAAATGTATATTTCATGGATATTCATGCTTTCATATACAATCCTTGTTTTCTTTTTTCTTAGGGAATTTTTTTGGAAATGTTCACTTTTATTAAGTTCATAAATTTTATACTTAAAAAAAAAAACTCTTTCAGTGAGTACTTCATAACTTTCAATTTTAGAGTAACTAAACTCAGTGCCCTCAGTACCTTACATCTTAATAAGAAAAAAATACACAAAAGGGAGCTGAAAATCGAGGGGACAAGGGAACGGTTTTGGCATCCAGAGGAAGTCAGGAACAGGGAATAGGAGAACAAATGAATAATCAAAAAACATTATATATCAAAAGAGAGACTTGAAACCAGTTCTTCCTGATTCCAAGGTCAGCTCTTGATCCAGGGTATCATGCTGCACCTCAAAGTTTTTACCACATGCAAACGTATTAGGAACAAGAGACTTACCCGTTTCCTGAATTTGCTCCTTTCTTTGAAAGATCAGGTTTGTTTTCCCCATCTGAAGATACTATCCTTCTTCCATCTCTGAAGAGATCATAGGATTGTAGGATCAGAGGATCACAGACTTAAAGCAGATTCAAAGTCAGCATGTATATTATCACCCAAAGGACCTGCTGGGAAAGAAAAAACATATGGAGTTTGAGTGACCAGGCAGGCACGTGCCACCACACACACACACACACACACACACACACACACACTACCCAGGATAATAAAGGAAGAGAAATATCTTTGCATGTAAAAAGGAAGGACACTCATAACCACATTGAGCAGGGCAGGTATTACCCAAGTTTCTTTATGTATAATATAAATGTTTCATTGAGTATAATGTGCCAGAGGGCAATTCCTTAAGTTAACTGTGAATTCATACTTGAGCATAAATTCTTCCCGCCCACCCCTGGTTCAATATTATTATACATAAAAAACTTTTTTTACTGTTTTCTTATGCAAACGTCTTTTAGAAATACATGTGTACATTTTTTTTCTAAAGGAATGCTAGCAAAAGTGTTGAAATATATATCAAACCCTCATGTGATACCTGATTAATGGACGCTCTATAAAAAAAGGAGGAGGCCCATTCCATTCCTTTGGAAAAGGCACAGACTTATCACTGGGTGTTCAAATTCAATACCTATTAATGCTTATACATATGGTATTAATTCCACATTAATTCTGTCAAAAATGATATCATGCGCAGAACTTCCAAATTATGACATCACTAAAACAACTTTGCTCTTCACGAGCTTGGAAATCAGCCTGTGCCGGAATGGAACTCAATTTATTCATCCTTCTATTCTGACAAGTTCAGTTTAATTAGTTCATGCCCTCATAATGAACAAGAGGCTGAATTTCTGTTCATATGCCAGAGCCAGTTCTATTCTCTTCAGTCGAAGTGCCAAGGGCCAGCCCTCCTCTGCTCTATTTATACCTTGGCCTATAATTACTGGTCCCCAAGGTGTGATTGTCCTATTTCATAGGAGTTTGTGCAGCTGCCAACATGAAGATGTAAATAAATTGTAATGCCATTCCTAGGAGGTGTAAAAATCCCACAGCTCATATCCAGACCCTTGTATAATAAACTCAAGTCAACATTCCATTTCCTGTCAGCGATTGTGGTTGGTGACTAGATTTAGAAGGCTGGGCAGTAAGTCATCTTTCTTTAATGAGTCGCTGAAAACAAAGCCATATTCCTCGAGGCCAAAGCCAATCTGAGACACGAACTGATTACTTCTTCAAAGATTCTCCAAAGAAGCTCATGACTTTGTTTTCCTTAAGAGATCAAGCGACCTTTAGGGTTCACTTTTTTTTCATTCTTGTTAAGAAAGATTTAACCAACACCAAACTGGCTACATTGTGATATCCACCCTCATTATATAAAAGCTTACACTGGTTTTCTAGTAGGTAGCCCATCTGAATAATCTCATTGGGCATCCAATGCTGATTTTAATGAATCCATGCGTTATTATTTTTGGTGGTGGTGTTATTAATTGCAACTCATATTTCTACAAAGCTTTGATGTCTTTTAGGAGGATCACAGCTTAGTATGGTGCCTGGCACATAGTCCTATGTAAATGTTCTTCTTTTTATTATTATTATTATCATCATGAATATTATTATTGCTGTTATTAATAGTAATCTCACATCTCTACAATGTTTTCACATCTATTAGGATGATCATACTTCAGTATAGTGACTAGCACAAAGTACACACTATATGAATGTTACTAATACTATAATTCCCATAATTAATATTTATATTGATGTTTTTGTTATTAATAGTTGGCCACATGGTCAATGAGAGTGATAATCAATGTACATTCCATGTATGTACTGAAATCCCTCTAACGAATCTTGTAAACTAAAAGTAAATAAACAAGTCAATTAAAAAAAAAAAAGAAAAAGAAAAAAAAAGAAATCCTCTAATGTCAAGGGAAAGTGAGGAAAACCCCAATACACAGGGTAGATTCCCAATGGTAAACCAATGGGAGGACATTAACAGGAGTTATCCTAGATGCACAATTAGTTATGGAGAGGTTGGGATGGATGGATGGACGGATGGACGGATGGATGGATGGATGGATGAATGGATGAATTGAGAGAGAGAAAGAGAGAGAGACAGAGAGACAGAGAGAGAGACAGAGACAGAGAGAGAGAGAGAGATGATAGCTAGGCAGATGATTGATAGATATGTGTGTATATGTGTGTATGGAGCAAGTGTCCACAGGGATTAAATAAGACATCACTTTAAGTATGACCTGAATAGAATATTCCTTCTTCTTAGTAACCTACTAATACTGTATGGATCTGTTAAATCTGTTATTTTGCCTCTTTTTTGGAAGATCTTAATTTTTTAAAATTTAAATAGACCCACCAGAAGTATAGCTTCAGAATGATTAGTCAATGTGCCCTAGTGTAAAGAGCACTGGACTTGAAGCCTGAAGATTTAGGTTATGACCCTTGTCCACCACTTACTTTTCTTTCCATAATTTTGTGTTTTCACATTTGTTAGGAGGACCAAAGCTTAGTACAGTGTCTTGCACACAGTAGGCACTATATGAATGCTATTTCTATTATTATTTATTAATATTATTATTATATTTAGAACTAGAAGGAACCTGAATGGCCATCTAGTCAAACTCCTTCATTTCACAGATAATAGAGGCCCAGAAAGATGTTAAGTGACTTAACCAAGGTTTAGCAGGTAGCAAGGAGCAGAATATTGATTCAAGTACAAGTCCTCTGACTTTAGCTTCAATGTACTTTCCACTGCATTATAATAGTTGAGTCACAACAAATCTACTAGGCAAGTTGAGCAGATGTTATTATCTGCCCTTTATGGATGTAGAAACTGAGGTTTGGGAAGATAAGTGACCTCTCCAGCTGGTGCCTGTCAGGATTGAACACCCTTTTCCAAGCTCTTTCTACTCTATCACACTACCAAAGGTGACAAAACAACCAGTTTTCACTCCTTTCCCTGAGGATTTTCTATCTCCCTTGACTTCCCTTCTCACCCCAGCAGCACTATCCTAGAACTCATCATGAACTGGTAGAGGGCAGGAAGACCCATCACCACTGGGGAAACCTAAACCCTTCTGTTCCTTGAGCCCTGGACATTCCAGAACTCAGGACCCATCTAAGATCCTTTTCCTTCAGGCTCAGGGGTTCCAAGATCCTTCTTTCACCATTGTTTTTAAGTGACATCATCAGTAAAGTATTACAATATATTTGGTTACAAGCCCTAAGTGTTTAAAAATTAACCAGATGTATTGGAATCTATCCTATTTCTAACCCTTTTGTCATCTGTGCGTTCATTTGTTAGCTCATTCAACAAACGCATTTGTTAAGCACTACTTGTAGGAGACTGTGGTAACTACTGGGTAAAATACAAAGATAAATAGAACACAGTTCCCGCCCTCTAGGAGCTTACAATCTGATGTGATGAATGTATACGTGAAGCAGGAACAAGGTTTGATGAGAGTTCATAAGAAAGAAGAATTCATTTCATAGTGGGGTGTCTCAAGAAAGAGTTTTGTAGAAAGGAGGCATCTTAACTGGACCATGAAGTATGGGGAGGCTTTGAATGAATAAGAATGAAAAGGGAGGTGATCTTTCAGGGAGAAAGAATATCATGAGCAAAGATGGAGACATGGGAAAACATTAAAAATGAATGAATATGAAAGCATTTATTAAGGGCTTGCTATGTGCAAAGCACTAGAGTGTGCCTCAGACAAAAATTCAAACAGTTCCTGCTCTTCAGGAGTTTTACATTCTAATAGGGGAAGATAATACATAAAAAAAAGTTTAACGGCAGAGCACATGGAAAGGTTCAGAAATCCTAACGATACAGCAGTAGAGTCACCTGCAAGACCTGGGAGACCTACATAAGTAGGTCAGATGACAGTGATGTGGGACTGCAGGGCACAGAGGCCAGGCAAATGATAAATCCTAAAGGACCCTATAAATCAGCTGCAGAACTGAAGGGATAGAGTTGTTGATTTCTATCTCACTTACACTCTATGAGCAATCACACAGCCTAGATGAAGGGAAAAAGCAAGGAGAGGGAGCCCCTCTTCCTGTCTTCCTCTTCTGTCCCAACCTGTCTTAGATGGGTCCTGAGTTCTGGAATGTCCAGGGCTCAAGGAACAGAAGGGTTTAGGTTTCCCCAGTGATGATGGGTCTTCCTGCCCTCTACCAGTTCAGGATGGGTTCTAGGATAGTGCTGCTGGGGTGAGAAGGGAAGTCAAGGGAGATAGAAAATCCTTAGGGAAAGGAGGTCTTCCTCCTGCCCTGCCATAATGGATGGTCTGGACAAGGAAGCATATAAGTGAAGAGGAGGATGGCCTCATGGTAACAAATGGGGATATTCATCACCATTTGCATTTCTGTGGCTCTTTGGGAATAACAAAGAGTTTTCTTCACCATCATAACCCTGTAAAGTGTGTAGCCAAAGAATCACTACCTCCATTTTACAGATGCGGAAACAGACTGAAACAGCTGAAATAATCTGCCAATTATCATATAGTTATTAAAGGTTAGATCCAGGATTTGAATCCAAGTTCAATGCTATTTCTTTATTACTGTTCAGTCATTTTTTCAGTTACATTCGACTCTACATGACCCCATTTGGAGTTTTCTTGGCAAGGATACTGGAGTGGTTTGTCATTTCTTTCTCTAGAAACTGAGGAAAACAAGGATAAGTGACTTGCCCAAGGTCACACAGCTAGTGTCTGAGGTCAGATTTGAACTCAGGAAGACAAGTCTTCCTGATTTCAGGCCTGGCACCCTATCCGCTGTGCCACCCAGCTGCCCCGACTTGCCCATTATCATATAGCTATTAAGTTTTTGAGCAAGGATTCAAACTTAGGTCTCCTAACTACTACAGTTCAACACTATTTTTATCACATCACTTAACTTTTCTAATACTTCAAATGTATCTGTGGTCCCACTAATGCAAATACTCCTTTCAACAGTGAAGTCAGGGATCACCAATGGAATACATTCAATATGGGGAAGGGGAAGGAGTTTTCTTTAGTTCTCCTAGCATCTCAAGGGTAACAACAAGTAAGCTTATTTTCCTCCCATTAATCTTAACAGTCTTCCTAGATAACTAGTTCACTCCCTTTTCCAATGATGCATGTCTTGGAAGCAGCTAGATATAGCATTGGATCAAACAGTGGATGTGGTATCAGGAAGACCTGAGTTCGAATCCAGTCTCCAACGCTTACAAGCTATATGACTCTGAACAAGCCACTTAACCTCTCTTTGCATCAGTTTTCTCACTTATAGAATGAGAATGATAATAGTTCCACAGAGCTAGGTGGCACAGTGGGTAGAGTGCCAGACTTGGAATCAGGAAGACTCATCTTCCTGAATTCAAATCTGACCTCAGACACTTACTAGCTGTGTGACTCTGAGAAAGTCACAACCTTGTTTGTCTCAGTTTTCTCTTCTGTAGAAATGAGCTGAAGAAGGAAATGATAAACCACTCTGGTAACTTTGCCAAGAAACCTAGTGGTGAATGAATGCAAATAGTAAACATGTTACACATATGTCAAATTTGACCACTAGTTGTTTGAACTTGAGTAAATCCCCTCCATTCACTCAGCAGGCAGGTAGGCTCCATGGATAGAGCACTGCACTGGGAGTCAAGAAGGTCTGAGTTCAAATCCAGCCTCAGAAACTGACTAGCTGTATGATACTGGG
>CM053592.1:132547486-132587331 GCA_028646515.1 Pseudochirops corinnae
TTGGGAGATCTATCCTGCCCTACCGAAAAGTGACGTAGGAGAGAATAGACTGGGGGAGGGGGGACACACTGGGATGGCTGTTTTGGGGTGGTGGGTGGGGGAAAGAAGGGGAGAAAATATGTAACTCAAAATCTTGTAGTAATGAATGATGTAAACGATAATAAAATTAAAAAAAAAGACATCTGAAGAAATATAAAACTATGCTTAGACAACGTCATATGTAGCAAGCAAAATGCTAGAAGTACTTGAGAAATTCTGTGATTCTTGAAGCAATAGTTTCAGACAGAATTAAGAAAACTTTCACCTACTTTGAGAGGGAATGTATCACATTCAAGAAGATTCTCATTAGGTATTTGGGTTTTTTGTTTTTTGTTTTTTCCTCAAGAAGGCACCATTTGATCTCTTTCCAGTTCCGTCTGTTTCTCTTTGTGTCCTAGTGGCTTCCATGATATTCTGATAACAATATCCCTTTCATTTTTGCCTCTGTTGATCTTTGCTCCACTGTTCCCCACCAGGGTTTGTGTGTGCATGCATGCATGTCTGTCTGTCTATTTGTTTGTCTCTCCCCCTCTCCGTATAATAATCATTAGCATTTATATAAAGACTACTATGTGCCAGGCACTGGGCTAAATGCTTTGCAATTACTATCTCATTTGATCACCATAACAATCCTGGGAGGTAGGTGTTATTATTATCTCCATTTTGCAGATGAAGAAACTGAGGAAAGCAGAGGTTAAGTGACTTGCACAGGGTCACACAGCTAGTAAGCATCTGAGGTCAGATTTAAACTTGGGTCTTCCATTTGTACAATACATACATGTATACATATATAGATATAAATGTAAATTTAATATTATATCATATATATATGCTGTTGGTTCTTTTTCTTATTAGTTTCTTTTGAGTAAGACATGTATTTCTAGAATCATATTTCAACCACAGGTCTCATCAAACCAAAACTCAGCAATTCTTAATGTCAAATTTGCCTTCTTTCATTAGAGTTTCTAGTTCATTTTGACTTTTCATCTACACAAATTTTTAAAATTTTATTCTGTTCTGAACTTAAGAAATAATACAAGCATTTTTATAACAATATAATGGGAAAAAATATTGCACATGAAATTGCAAATCTATTATGTACAACTTAGTATTACTTTTAAATATATGATAAAATTATCATGTAACTGTCTTTTGCCCCTTTGTTTCTTCCCTCTACCCCATCCCACCCAAGAGATGGCTACCATTAGACACACACACACACACACACACACACACACACACACACACACACACACACACCCCTATGTAAAACCATTCTATACACACTTCTTTCTATTTATTGGCTCTTTCTTTGGATTTGGAGAGCATCTTTCATATGTTCCTTGTAGATGATTTGGGTATTTATAATAGTCAAAATGACTTTGTCACTCAAAGTTGTTCCTAAAACAACATTGCTGTTTCTGTATACAACATTGTCTTGGTTCTGATCATGTTGCTCTTCATTATTTTGTGCAAGTCCATCCATGTTTTTCTAAGTAATACTCCATCGTGATCATATACTACTTCTTATTTAGCCATTCTCCAATGGACAAGCATCCCGACGATTTCCAGTTCTTAGCCACCACCAAGAGAGCTGCTATAAATATTTTAGAACATGTAGGAGAACTTACAGGAGCTTTCCCTTTCCCATAATCACATACTGGTGGTATTGCTAGTAGTGGTATTGCTCGATCAAAGGGTATATGGACAATTTAATAATTCCTTGGGCATAATTCCAAATTGCTCTCCAAAATGAATGGATCTGTTCACAGTTCCACCAGCAGGGAATTAGTGTCCCAATTTTTCCACGTCCCCTTCAACATTTGTTGCTTTCCCCTTCAATCATTTTAGCCAATCTGAAAAGTATAAAATGATGTCTTAAGGTTGTTTTAATTTTCATTTTTCTATCAATAATGATTTGGAGTATTTTTCATATGACTATAAATTATTTTGATTTCTTCACTGGAAAACTATTCATATCCTTTGACCATTTATCAATTGAGGAATGACTCATATTCTTATAGATTTGACACCTATACTGATACACATCTGAGCCCATAGTTTTGTATTTTTTTTTCCTAACCATTGATTCTTTTTCCCTCAGACTATGTCTTATGACTTCCTGGGCATTCCCCAATGTTGTTTGCCTTCTATGGTGGCTATTTTCCATGGTCTTCATTTAGCAAGCTTATACATAGGTTGATTTTTCTGTCTATCACCCTTTTTATGTTAAAGTCATTTTGATTGTATCCATAAGAGTCTAGATAAATCATTCTTGCCAGCCCTTGTTATGTGCCAATACCATTGTTCATGAAGTTTTCTAGGTCAAATTCCTTTATGAAGGTATTACTTCTAGATGATTTGTGTTTACTATTTATATCATTGTTAAGCTTGATCTTCCCTGCAAGTAGGCAGTTTGCAGATAGAATATACTTATTCCTTGCTTGATATTTTTCTTATTGAAAACTCAATAGAGCCTCAAATCACCCCAATTCTATCCCAATACTCTAGGCCGTACAAAGTCATTCCTTATTCTTGAGATCAATGGATTGAGGCTTTATAGGGGAGAATGGATTTGCTACAGTGACATAGCTTTCTAGTTAAGAGAGTCAAGATTTGAAACTAAGATTTTAAGTCTCTTGACTCCCAAGTTTAGTATTCTTTCCACTCACTCTAGCGTAGCCAAGAGGACTCAGCAGAGGATTGGAAAGTTCCATATATTGTGACGTGATTAGGAGTGTAAACTCATCCTCAGAAAAGAATGCTGCAAGAAGCTTATGATGAACACAAACTGTAGAAGAACCATAGAGACAGTTGTAAAACTTCTTGATCGTCAGGGTAACTTTATTTATAGAATTATAGAGTCTTAGATCTAGAGATGGGAAGGACACCAGAAGCCATTTAGTCCAGATCCCTGGGGAAACTGAGGCCCAATGAAGTCCACTGAATTGTTGAATTTCAAGTAATAAGTGTCAGGGACAAGATTTGAAGTCAGGTCCTCTGACCCCAGTGATTTTTCCGATGTTCCACATTGTCTCTTCATCATCTACATAGGAGTTCAATATAGGGAGTATAAAGGAATGTAAGGAAACATATGTTGAAGAATACTAAAGGAATGGGAAGACCTAGTTCATTTACATATGACTATTTTCTAATTGAAGAGAATAAAACTTGAGAAATGATGCATCATATAAATATTTGGAACCAATGCCTGGTTAAAAAAGGATGACCAGATTTGGGAAAGTTGTGGCTTTTTCAGTGAAATGTGAGTCACTGTGTGGCAGCCACTTCATTTAAACCATTGAAATGGCAGGAGCTAGGTCTAGGAACCTAAGAGGAGAACCTGGCATTAGGATCTGAGGAGCAGAATTGAAGACATGGAAGGCAACTCATCCTCTATGAGAGCTGTGGAAGCTAGAAGGAATCAGCAGACAGAAGGCTTCAGGAGAGGAATTCCTGACTGGTGAGAAAGAGAGAGAAGTTACTTTATTGTCTGAAAGCTTCAATGACAAGATTGCCCTAATGCCCAAGTAAAAGCCCACCTGAGAGGTGATAGATGCTTCCTGCAGAGAGGCCTGCTGCTCCCTCTGGCTTGTGGAGGAAAAACAGAGAAAACTTGTTGCATCTGCTTTGTATCCTGTTGCTTTGGCTCGGTTTGTTTGCTTTGCCCAGGGGTGGGGAATCTGCAGCCTCAAGGCCACCTGTGACCCTCTAGGTCCTTAAGTATGGCCCTTTGACTGAACCCAATCTTCACAGAACAAATCCTCTTAATAAAAGGATTTGTTCTGTAAAACTTGAACTCAGTCAAAAGGCTGAACCTGAGGACCTTAGAAGGCTACGTGTGACCTGGAGGGCATAGGTGTGTGTTGCTGTGACCACCCTTATTATCGGCCAGCCTGCCATCTGTGGGATAACTGGAAAGGCCAGTTTGTTTTTTATCCCAGAGACAACCAGTTTGGCAAGCTTTGGTGTTCTCTGACTTATTCCCATTTTAACAAGTATCATTTTCTAAATACTCCTTGATTTTAATTAAAAGAGCTTGGGAATGCAATGTTCAAGTAGAGAAGAGAGAAGAGGCTAATTAGGCTAAAGAGTGGTGAGGACCAGCAGTTAAACAAAGAGCAGTCAATTTCATGCAGCGTAGTTGTTCCTAAATGCACTAACACCATCAAAGCCTGCAGTCCAGGGCATTTTCCTTCCTCATGTGTTTCCGCTCCAGGTTCCTATAAGGTGTGCTCACTCTTTACCATGGATATTGGGGATATTGGTGATCTAGTATGAGCCTGATTACTGGTGCATTAGCTTTGGTATATTAGTATTTATGGAGATTCTCTCCTCCCCATTTTGTAAAGGAAATGTTTATTATCTATACATGCCATTATTGGGAATGGTTGGTTGTGTAAATACCATGCACCGGGCTTTCGTGTTACCTCATGAGTGGCCGGTTGTATATATCAACAAGCTAATGCCTACTAATTGGGTGCTGAAACAACCTGGGAATACACAGAAGGACCAAAAGAGTCTCTGCTGTTGAAGACCTTGTAGTCTAATGGAGGAGACAACATTCATACATACATCTATGAACAAGACATGGACAGGATAAATTGCATATATTGAGAGAAAGGAGGCAGTAGAATTAAAGGGGGATCTTTAGAAAAAGCTTTCTTGTAAGAGGGGGGGCATGTAGAGAGGATACACATTGGATAGGGACCAAAAAGCTAGAATGTAGAGCAGGGGAAGAGTCTTTCCCTTCAACAGAGTTATCTGTGGAATCTAAACTAATCTAGAATCTAAGAGTGAACGGATACTGACATGCTCTGTGGAATGGGATATGTATGTTTGCATGTGCATATTATATATGTGTGAATATTCACACATATGTAAGCATATTATACACAGTATTTCTGTGTATGTATGTGTGTGTATATCTATATCTATATCCATGGCTATGTATTTATCTACCCATATCTCTGTATCACCTCCATCCTGTGGAATTTTGGCATTCAAGTATGAATGCAGCTGTTCTTCCAAATTAAATAAATATTCTAGTAAAACATGTAAGATGTCATTGGTGGGTACCAGATGTGGGGAACATGCAGTCTTGAGGCCACACATGGCCTTTGAGGTCCTTTGGTGAAGCTTTTTGACTGAGTCTAAGTTTTACAGAACAAAGCCTTTTATTAAAGGGGTTTGTTCTGTAAAGTTGTCTATCATAGACAAGCCATACACAGCCCCAAAATATGAATATCATGATATGGTGAATGATGCATGACTTTTAATAGCCTTCTACCAAGGCAACACATTACACACACACACAGACACACACACAGGATATCTATTTGATTTGGAAGAAGGAGCAATTGCATTTATACTTGGAAGCCAAAATGCTGTGGAATAAAGGCATGATGCAGAGCTACAAACGAGATGTCAGCCTTCAACACCATATAGAATTAAAAGAAGCCTGTGTGAGTTGGGTCTGTTTGTGCTAAGGAGTCAGGTTGCATGAAAAGGAATTATCTGAATTTATATAACACTAATGAGATTGCCCCTGTAGTACTGTCTTCTGTTATAGGTGCCTTGGTACCCAAGCCATGTGTTTAGAACAGTGGTTCTCAACCTGTGGGTTATGTTCAATTTAAATGCATCCTCCATATCAGATATTTACATTATGATTCATAGCAGTAGCAAAATTACAGTTATGAAGTAGCAATAAAAATAATTTTATGGTTGGGGGTCACCACAACATGAGGAACTGTATTAAAGGGTTGCGGCATTAGGAAGGTTGAGAACCACTGAGGAGGAGTGAGAAATTGAAAGATTATTTCAAAGCTGATGGAAATCTCTTTGGAGGAAACATTTAAGAATTCAATGGATCTAGTTTTATCCATCAGAGAGGGGACATGTGACGGCCAGAAAGCTCTGATGAATAGGGGAGTTGAGTCTATTGTACATAGAGTCTTCTGGTGGGATTTCAGAGGCCCCAGATAATGTGGTGCTATGGAAAGAGTACTGGAAATATAGCTCAAGGACCTGTGATCTAATCCCAAATCTGCCACATGATGAATATGTGACCTCAGGTTAGGCCTATCTCTTCTCTGGGCCTCTTCAGTTTGCTTATCTGCCAAATGAAGGGTTTGGAGTAGATAGCCCTAAATTTCTTCCCACTCTAGGTCTACTTGTAAACAAATGTGCATATAGTGGTAGTTACCATTTCCCTTTATACCTACTGGAATTTCTTTTTTTTTCTTCACTCATTCAAGTTGTATCCACCTTTCAAGTTCCAACTCAAAAATTTATTTTCCATGAAGTCTTCCACAGTTACCAGGCAATCGGAGCAGTCTTCCCCACACTTTCTTTCTCATTTACTCATCTCCAAGTACTCTTTACTTGAGCCACGCTTAATTGTTCCTTCCCTCTTGCTTAATGCCCTGCATTGTCCCTCTTCCAAGCTTTTGTTTGTACCTCTGTCTCTAGAATGCCCCCCTTCCCCATTTTCTTCTGTTGACTTTTTATTCATGTCATAATGTCCAACTCAAATGCTACCTCTTCCATGAAGTCCCATCCACCATTTCCTCTGTTGGTAAAGACCTTCTCCCTCAGATTTCACCAAGAACTTCATTCTGCACTTCTCTGATGGATGTACTAATTGTGTAATTCTAATATATCACATTTATGTGTATTCATAACTTATCCCTCTGATCCACCATAAGGTCTGGTGGCTCATTCAATCTTTACATCTCTTCTGTCCCAAAACCCAGCACAGTATTGTACGCAAAGTAAATACTTCAAAATACTTGTTAAATGAATGAGTAAAATAATCTCTCCTTCTAAATTCTAATTGAAATGGTTGTTTATATAATTGTATTATAATTAATTATGCACCGCTATGTTGATTTATTTTCCTTTGTCATCTGGAACTCTTATTAAAGTCATATTGGATAGGAAGCATCATGTAGAAAGTGAAGGATTGGTCTTGGAGTTAGATGTCCTGCTTCTGAAACATATTGGCCCATGTGACCCTGGACAAGGCACTATATCTCTTTCTTTCCCAGGACTATAAACTGTAAAACTGGTCCTGAACTACATTGGTAAAAGGAATTTCCTCATCAAGGACCCTCTATATAAATCAACTCACCTATCTGGTTAAAATGCTGTATCAGCAAGCACCCTAGCATACCCAGGGTGGCTGCTAGCACAGGTTCTTAGATCTGCTTTTCTAGAGGAAAGCAACTCAAAATGGGTTAACAAGCTTACTTTAATCAAACATATCATTTACCTAGTTCAGGGGGAAAAGTCAGCATCCTGAATGTCAGAGAATACAAACAGAAGTTAAAAGCAGAGAAAGAAACAGATCTGCAGATGGGCTTCTAGCCATCTGACCATTACATCCATATCTAGTTAGTTACCAGAGAGGGAAGCACCAACATCTGGGTTTTCAAAAGCGGGGGGCTCAATGGTTTCCCAGACTCTTGTCTGGCCAAATCACACAACTCTTTCCAAAGTGAGCCCCAAAGCAAAAACTCACATCAGGGTATATATAGCCTTCTCCTGGATCAGAGGATGTCACAACCGTCTTGACCCACTGCCCAATCACAAAGTAATAAGGTGTGGGCATTCCTGAAAAAGCCTCCTACCACAGGCTCCATGTGACCACATTCAGCCTATTGGGGGCAGAGTATATTTTCAAATCAGGGAAGGTTCTCAGAATCACTTAAGCATCAAAGGGCCTAGGGAGATCTTCAGATTCCCATAACAAATGCACTGTAATATATGTTATATATGTGTGCATCTATATGTGTATATTTAATATCTATATATACATATATATACATGTGAATCATTATTATTCATAAAAATCATGCATTAGGTAGATTAGAGCCATTCCAAGTTAGAGATTACTTAGGCTCATACTGGGACAATGGGAATACAGCCAGGAATCCGATTCCCTTTAACCCCAACTTATCTACTGCAATCCATCCCTTCTCACTAGCTTTGTGACCTTGGGCAAGTCACTTAAACCTGTTTGCCTCAGTTTCCTCATCTGTAAAATGAGCTCGAGAGAGGGAAATGGCAAATCATTCCAGTATCTCTCCCAAGAAAAACCCCAAATGGGATTACAAAGAGTGGGACATGACTGAAATGACTGAACAATAATGACAAAACAGGAGTTGGGGTGGAAAGAGGTTGATTTTTTAAAGAAAGAAAGGGGAAGACAATTGGTTGCCAAGTTAGAAACTCCCCAATCTGTGTTGGCTATAATCTGGTGAACTGGGGCTTCTAGTGGTCCTTTGTCCAACCTGTTTCTAGTCCTTACATGACCTTCTCAGCAGTCTATACTAGGAAGAATGATAGGGTCACTATTCATTCTGTATTTCCATTTGGATTTAGGAAGTGTACGTGTCTGCTTCAGTGGGCTCACTCTGACCTTGAATGTGATCTTGGCAGGTTTTTGTGGTTGGGAAGGAAGAGACTTTTGATTTTCACTGAGAACGTAGCATCAGCTTTGGACTTTGGAGACTTTAAGCTTCCATTTCAAAAGCAGAAAGATGACTAATAAGCCTTTGGTAAGTAATGATGGCTTAGCAATATTTACCACTTTTTTTTTTTTTTAGCTTCTCTGGCTCCATTACTTAGGATATTTTCCTGAATTAAATTTTCCTCAGTTCTGTAGCCAGCAGCTGTCCACATGAAAAAAAATGTCCTGAAACCTCCAGAAAGAATGATTTCACATTTCTCATAGGCTCCTTTTACTATTCAATCAAAAAGGTCTCTGTGCCTTCTAGCATGTGTCATTCTAAGAGGGCTTACTACAAACAGGCCAAGGGAACACAAACAAAGCATAAAGCCTGAATCTTCCTTAATGGGTTTTCACAAAGGGCCCAGATTTTCCCAGCCTTCCACATCCTGCTCTTCTCTCCAGGCCCCAGGCCTTTCTGCTCTGAGCCTCAGCCAGGTGTGTGGAGCTAAAAGATGTAACCACAGATAGAATTCTGAAAGAGCAAGAATGAATGAACAAGCCAGAGTTCCATCCTACATCTGGGACTCTTCTGGACAGATGGGAGAGGATATGCACGTCAGGTTGGAGATGGGGAGACAATCACAATTTTAATCATTAAATTTAGCAGCCTTTCCTCCCACCCCCATCAAATAATAAGGAGGAATAGATTACAGGGAATACAGAAGCATGAGACTTGGCTTCTGATCCTAGATCTGCCATCAACCATTAGTGTGACCCTGATCAATTCATTTCCCTTCCTGCATTTCAGTTTCCTTCTCTATAAAATAAAGATGAACTCTAAGGACCTTTCTAGCTTGAACCTTCTGTGTTCTAAAGTCTCTTCTGTCTGTAACATTCAATTCAGTTCAATTCATCCAATTGTAATAGGTTCCTACTAGTTGCAAAACATTGTTTTAGGGGGTAGAGAGAAAAAGACTAAACCAAAATATTTTCTCTCCTCAAGGAACTTACATTCCCCGAGAGGATGGGATACAACATGTCCATAAATAACTATAAGATACAGGATAAATTAAATTGGAAAAGAATAACAACTGGAGGAGAGGGACCAGGGAAGCCTCATTGAAGAAGCAGAAAATAAAGCAAGCTTGGTAGGAAGACCAAGATTCTGAGAGTCAGACATGAGAAGAGAATGAATTTCAGGCTACTGTAAGTCTAATGAGAATGGATCAAGATGAGCAAAGGAATATAGAATTGGGGAATATGGTAGTATTGTAGTTCAAGAGGAGCACCATTAGTAAAGGGGAAAAGTAGGAACTTAGATAAAAAAGGTAGGTAGGAGCCAGTTTATAGAGGGCAAGGTGAACAGCTGACATTGTGTTCTTGAGGCAATGGGGAGCCACTGAAAATTCTTGAACAGGAGATCAACTTATTTGATCTTCATGTGTAGAATTGGAGTGGAGCATTGGGAGAATAAGAAAATCAATGAATGTTTTGTGAAGCTAACTTTCTGATCTGTGTATTTAGTGATACAATGGCTGAATGGTATTGTGTTATGTTAAGATTGGGTACAAAGGCTCATGCCTAGCAAACATGCCTTCATTTTGTGTGAACTAACCTTGGGTTTCTCACTCTAGACATTGCATGTAGCTATGTTGCCTATATCTCTGCTCCCTACTAAAGTATACTTCATAACAAGTATCTCACTACTGCTCTATCCTGGGGGAGACGTGGGAACAAATGATGTGGCTAAGAACAACCTAGAAAGTATTGAAAGAATAAATGAAAAAGCATATATTGTTTTCTATGTGCCAAGAATTGCATTAAACTTTGAGAATATAAATGTGTCCTATGTTCTAAACAAGCAAGTAGGATAGCCCTTGCCCTAAAGGAGTTTAAATTCTAATTGGGGTACGGTGGTGGTAGTAGAAATAGAATTTAATGGTGGGGAGGAGACTGTGGGTGGCCTGGTTTGAAAATTGCCTAGTGGTGTGCAGGCTTGGTTGAAAGTTCACCTATCAGAACACAGAGATCCTAAGTAGGAGGATCTGAGTACAGGAAGAATAATTTGGAAATGCCTGAGAAGTGATAAGGACAATGAAATCTGGGGAGGGAAATTACAGAACTTAGTAGTGTAAGTGATTTTTTCATCACCTTTTTTTTTTTCAGTGGAGGGCAAGGGCTTTGAGAGAGTGCCAAAGTCTGGGAAATGGAGATGGTCTTTGAGAACAAGGTTTCAATTTCTGGGTCACGGCTCAAAATATGGGAATGATGGGCTTTTCACTAGAAATGCAGTGATGCTAGTAAGGATTAATAAGAATACAAGTTTTCTTGAAGTGTTGCAGATTTAATTGACAGGGCTTTAAACTGAAAAGGGACGGAGAGAGAGAAAAATGACTCTGCTTATCTATTGAACTAGATGTCATAGAAGAATATCTACAACATTAGAAAAAAAGAATGGCTATAGAGATACCCAGTAATTCACCAGTAACAAAACCCAAGAGAGAAGCCAACAGTATAATCCAATATCTATATACAGAAGCCCAAATTGGGATATCAAGCAAGTTGAGCTTCATATCTTAATGAAAGGAGGCAAATTTGATCTTATGAGATTCCTGTCAGACCCCATGAGATGATCCCTGTGACTGGAAGATAGCTCTTGCGAGGCATCTCTTATTCAAAGGGCATAAATGAAGAGCAAGAAGTATGTCATGCCAGGAAAATATTACTCATCTGAAGAAATCTACCAACCAGATAAGGAACACATTGTAGAGGACATTTGACTAAAAACCAAAGGATGGAGGAACAAAAACAGTGTTAGCAGGAAAGAAAGTATTATTATTATTATTATTATTAACTAATTGGACCAGAGGAGGAAGAGTTTGGGAAATAAACTATAAACCTAGCCTAGCGGGAAAATATGATAATACTGATAGAAAACCTCAATTATCTGCTGGAGCTCTGTCACTGCCCCTAAGAAAAGAAAATGATAATTTCTTCACTTGCATAAACCATAGTTTTAACTTTTAAAAGGTAGAGTCAGCAATAAGAGAACTTTTGTTTGATTCTCACCAATAAATAGTAACTGGTTGCTGTGTCAGGAATGATGAGAACCATGGGGAGAATGGTGTATAGAGAATGACTTCTTGATCTTAGAATTTGTGATAGAAAAGGAGAGGAAAACCAGACATAGTCTGTCATGCCCCGTAGGCTTTGGGAGAGTAGATTTCAAAGGGTTGAAATAAAGGATAGTAAGATTCCATGGCTTAAGATTCTACAGGAGATGTCAACACAGTAAGGATGAGAATCTCCAAGGAATACTATTCTGAAGGAATAAAAGAAACTGTTACTATAAGGAGAAAAAATAGTGAAGAGACCAATATAGAAGCTCAAGGAACCCATTAAGTAACAGATTTGAAAAAAGCACAAAAAATGTGAGCAAGACAAGTAAGGGAGAATGAACATAGAGACTTGACACAATCAAGGAAGGCTAAGGATGAGAGAGAGGGAGAGGGAGAAAGAGAGAGAGAGAGAGACAGACAGACACAGACAGAGAAACACAAAGACGGAGACAGAGGCAGAGACAGAACTGCATTTATCCATTTTAGCCATAATGAGAAAAAAAAAGAAGCTCAAAAGGAGGGATAGTACTGCTAAATGGAGTGGATGAGACAATTTTAATAGGTGATGAAGAGAATGAACTTCACAAATATTACTTTGCTTCTTTTTTAACTAATGAAATTTTGATATTTTTATGTTTTCCATTTTGTCATTGCTGTTTAGTTCTTACTCTAGTTCAATTCTTCATTACCCCATTTGGGGTTTTCTTGGCAGAGATACTGGAGTAGTTTGCCATTTTCTTTTCCAACTCATTTGACAGAGAGGAAATTGAGGCAAAGAAGGTTAAGTGACTTGCCCAGGGTCACACAGCTAGTAGGTGAATGAGGTCAAACTTGAATTCAGGAAGATAAGTCTTCCTGACTTTAGGTCCTTTGCTTTATCCACTGTACTACCTAGCTGCTGCTCCATCTTTTCTACATGTATATGTGTATATATATATATATATATATATATGTACATATATATATATTTATATATATACATATATATATGAACTTTGAAATTGCCAGATCAAATGACCTTTTTCTCAACCCTCATCATCTCTGACCTTTCTGCAGCTTTTTCCATTTCTTAGCACCACCCTCTTCATCTTAATACTCTCTCTTCCCATTACTTCTGTGATATTTTCCTATCTTGATATTTTCCTCCTTAGTAACTGTTTCTCATTTTCTTTTGCTAGTGCATTAGCTTTCTCCTAAGTTTGGATGCACCTCAAGGCTCTGACCTTAGTCTTCATCTCTGTTCTTTCTCATTCACTCCCAGGACTTTGATTATCAACTTTCTGTAGTTGATTCCTGGCCCTACTCTGAGCTCCAGTATCACATTTCCAAATATTTGTTGGGCATTTCTATTTGGAAGCTTGACTGGCACCTCAAATTTAAAAACAAAATAACTCATGATCTTCCTCTCTAAACTTGTATCTCTCTCCAAATTCCCTACCCATGTTGACAGTACCACTATGTTGATAGATTTTTCCAGGGATGCAGGTACTCTCTCTCCAACCCCATTCAATCAAATGCTCAGTCCTGTTGACTACATCACAACAAAATCTCTTGCAATCATCATTTCCATCATTTCTTCTTCATCTTAATTCTGATTGTCATTGCCTTTTGCTATTGTAATAGTCTCTAATCTTTTATAATATGGTAAAATTACAAAGGTGTGGCTTTGCCATCCCATTGCTCAAAAATCTTTAATGTCTCACTATTGCCTACAGAACAAACACCTCAGCCTCATATTTAAGGCACTTCACTCTTTCATCATTGTGTGTTTGTGGATTTGGATTTTCCCCGTATTCTTTTTAACACAGTGTGTTTTCCAACTGGTTTTGACTATTGGTTGTTTCATGATTTCTTCCTATACTCTCTCATTTCACCATCTCCATGATTTCATGAATCCCACCCTGTATCTAGAATGCAAGAAGAGGGTTGCTGGTTTAAAGGAATGAAAGGGTTGGTGGCAAGGTTGTTGGCTAGAATGTGGAGAAGATGGATCTGAGAATCATAGGACTCTAAGGGAACTTGGAAGTTCTGTAGTCCTGGCCCTCTCATTTTACAGAGAAGACATAATAGGGCTATATAATACAATGATGAAAAGCTTCTAAATTATCTATTGGAACTCTGTTTTTACTGAGCAGAGAGAAGTGAGGTGACTTGCCTAATGTGTCTGAGGAAGGATTTAAACTTAGGTCTTCCTGACTCCCAGCCCACCACTATCCACTACATCACTTTAAGGTCAGACATCAGAGGTCCCAACAGTCCTTGGGAACCATCCATTAGCTTTCCTCTAGAGCCTCAATGACAAGAGAGTGCTACTCTTTTGTAGAGAGACAGTAGGTAGTGAACTGAATCATGACTGGTGGTTTCCTGAAATAATGGCTCCAGAGAGACAGTCAACAATCAGGGCATTTGGGCCCCAGGTCTGAAGTTTCTCCCAAGAGGCAAGGTGGTGGTAAAGCTGTAAAGATGACCAGAGAGTAGGGAGGGAAGTGAAACTTTGGGGTGGCTTCACTGAAGTAGAGATCCAGGAGAGAAGGTCACTTCTTGGAGACTTTAGTGTGTTAGTTAGTCCGTGCTACATAGCCCCACTGGCATTTAATTCACATTTTAAATGCTGAAATGCAAGTTAGCAGTTTATAAAATCTTACCTAAAACTTTTACATGAAAATATAAAATATATGGTTCCTTTTTAAAAAATACTTTTATTTGACTTACCCTTTAAGAATAGATCTCAGGTCTCATATTTCCCCAATTTTCCTTTTGAAACATAGTTAATAAATCCTCTAATGACTACTTGAGTTTTAACTGAGTAGCTCAGGCTGGCTGAGTGTCAGAAGACCTGGGTTGTCTATGTAGATCTTTCACCAGCTGAATGTGTGACCTTAAGTGAATATGCTCTTTCTGTTGTTGGTTTTCCCATGTTTAAAATGAGTTGCTTTGCTTTGACTTACTCTTTTCTTTATCAATACATTTGTTTCTATGATTCTATGATTTATGCATTTATTCCTATAATTCCTGACCCTCATAACCTGGGTTCGTTTTGGTTGACATGGTTATGTTGTATAGTTTTCTATTCAGAGCCCCAGTATTTAATTTCACAGCTTCCATGATAAAATGACAGTCAGAAACATCTCTCAAAATACTTCTTATTCCAAAGTTAGAAATTATTATTATTATTATGATCAAGTTTTGACCTACAACTAGGATGGGATAACTGTACCTTTTCCCAGGACACCAAAATTTAGAGTGTCTTGCCAGCACTTGTATTACTTCCCCAAATAGAAAAAAACAAGCAAACTGGATTTAACATGTAGTAATGGAGAATAATTAGTTAATAATGTAAGCTATTAGATGGTAAGTTTCTTATCCCAGTGGTAGTCTTCAAAGATCTCTGTTTCTATTTTGTGCACTGGTGTTCATGTGTCTCTCCTTCTAAAAGCTCTTGTGTCCCTCAGTCTGAGGTCTAATCCTTCTCACCACTGCCTTAGGGCCACCCCCACCCCCTAGCCCATTCCCTGGCCAAAGAATTGATCTTGCTCTCTATTACTTGCCCTGGATTCCAGAAGAAAGAGTTAACAACTTTTGTTGGACAATCACAATTCTTTCACTTGTTGTTATTCTATGACATGTAAAGTACACATTCTATTGTGTGGTGGGTGGAAGAAAACAAACAGGTAACAAAGCCAGTACACAGAGAATGTTGTAGAATTAGCAAGGTCTAGAAATGGTAAAGGTAGGTAGTGAAAAGAAGGTGGGGAGCGAGGTGGCACAGTGGATAGAATACCAGATGTAGAGTCAGGAAGGCTTACTATATTAAGTTCAAATGTGGCCTCAGACACTTCCTAGATGTGTGACCCTGGGGAAGTCATGTAATGCTGTTTGCCTCAGTTTCCTTATCTGTAAAACCAGCTGGAGAATGAAATTCAATCCAGTGTAGGATCTGGCATCAGAGGACCTGGGTTCAGATCTCAGCTCTCATGCTCAGTGTCTGCTTGAAGTTAAACAACTTATTTCTCCTACTTAGGTCTCAGTTTTCTGATTTGTTAAACAAAATAGGTGGACTAGTTACTAACTAGGGCCCTTAAAGGTCTAATAGTCTTAAATTCTTTCCTTCCTTCCTTCCTTCCTTCCTTCTTTCCTTCCTTCCCTCCTTCCTTCCTTGCTTCCCTGTCTCTATTCATTTCTGTCTCTGTCTCTGTCCTATAACCACAGAGTGTTTCCTTTGTTCTAGCCAGTGCCCATCCAAAGGATCAAGTGAGAATAAAATGATGATGTTTACCATAACTGCCTCTCTTTGATTTGAGGGAAAACTCCTGACACATGAATTTCCTGATTTTGGTAGTCCCTCAGCATCCAATAATGTGGAAACTGTTGCTCTCCCCAAAGAAGAGGCAGAGTGCTCATATAAAACGTTCTTATTCCCGGGAGCACATTAAGTTGTCCTATGAAACCTTATAGGTGTAATTTTTGAAGGGAGAGAAAATTAACTATTTTTTGGCCAAGGAATGACTCTCATTAATAAATAAATGTTTTCTTTCCATGCCAGACTACAGCAGTCACCATCTGTCTGTTAAAGAGGATTAGAGGCTTTTGTTACCTAGTTGTTCCCAATTAGGAACAATTGTGAGAGGAAAGGCTTTGGGAAGATTTACTCAATGTGCAATTTGCTTGGATGTTTTGGGTTCATGTTTGTTTTTCTTCTTACATATCCTCTAGGGATCATTTATGGAATAACTCTGGGGGTCTGACAGAGATTGTATACCACCCTCTTCACCCTTTCTTACCCTTTTGAAAATTCTCCTCCTGTGGATTAGTTGTCTATCTACAGGGCTTCTTTCCCTGCTTATCTCTTTAGATTTAGTCAGTCCATTCAGAACCATAACTAGGGTAGAGTGGCAGAGACTCTGCCTCAGGGCAGCAGCATATGGAGACACACCTCTTCTCTGAAGAGGGGTGCATTTCCTTCCCACAGTGATCTGCCATCTTTCCTCCCTTTTTTATTCTTCTTTCATCCCATGTCTCTTCAGGGGTTGGGGTAAAAAACAGGTCCTGAGAGAGGATGAGGTAATGATGTTGTGGGTCTATGGACCGTAGCTGGGAGGGATGGACCACCCCTTCTCCTAGGTTAACTTTGCCCATGGCCCAACTGTTCATGATAGTTGTTCTCTACACCACTGTGTCTAACTCTCCCCTTCAGTTCTCCATGACACTGCTTCCCCCCCTCCCCAATTATTTTTGTCCAAAGTGAAAACATTCCCATTTATGCCTCTGACTACCTGATCCCAGAATGACCTGAAAAATGCTTGTACTCCCTGGCAAAAAATCTCTTGTATCCTGTCCTTTTTCCATAGGAGAGAATTCTTTTCCACTGACTCTGTTGATTGACCCCTTAAGGATATAAGGTGGCCAAAGCATACTTTCCCTTAAGGATGGGGAGTGCATGAATGCTGATGACTGTTAAGTGCTCTGAATCATTTGGAGGAGGGGAGTGTGTGGTCAGTAATGCATGTACAAAAATACAGAGTCAATGACAGCGGTCCATTGATGCCTCGACACCTACCAAGCTTATTTGGTCTGGATCTGCTCTTCATTTGATTTCCACCCCCATATGTCTCTGTTAGCAGTGGAAAGACCATACATCAGGACGAAGGAGGCTGGAAGGAACAGCTGTGGCCAGTGGCAGTGTGGTTTCTGTCTGCAGAACACTATGGGCTACCACTGTGTACTTTAGTGGGAGAAGCAATTTGCCATGGACTCTGAAACTTGTCCTTTTGAATACTGCAAACTCTAGTGTGTCCTATATCATGCTCTGGTTAAAAAGCATTTGAACAGATGTCTATAGTACACTTCGTCTACTGTTTCCAATGGTATCTACTATTTTTTCCCCTGAAAATGAATTGACAACTCCGGAAGTGACAGAGGACGTTATCTTTGACTCTAAATACACAAGAGTGAAGATATTAATAAACAACATAAACTAGGGTCTCCTTGAAGACACAGAGGTGAGAGGGATAGGAGTAGATGGAGCCAGGATGTTAAACCTTCTGTCTCCTCTCATTCTTAACCAGTGTCCTCTGGATGGAGGGTCTGAGAATAAACAATAATAGAATTATAGGATCAGAGAATAATAAAACCAGAAGGGATCTTAATTAGAAATTACTTAATCCATTCCTCCTCTTTTACTAAGAACTGGCAGACAATGGTAAGGATTAGGAACTAGAACCATAGTAAGTAGGGAAAGGGACTTTTCAAATTTCAGAAGGTAGCAGTTGATAGTCAGGATTCAAACCAAAGACCTCAAACCTTCAGATCAAATATTCTTTCCATTGGATCATGCTGGCCCAAGTCAGACCCCACATTTAGAAGGCATTGTGGCACAGTGGATTGAGTGGCAGTCCTGGAGTCAGAAGGACCTGAGCTCAAATCTGACCTCAGATATGAGTTATGTGACCCTGGACAAGTCATATAATCTTGTTTGTCTCAGTTTTCTCATACTTAAAATGAGCTGGAGCAGGAAATGGCAAACCACTTCAATATCTCTGCCAAAAAGATCCCAGATGGGGTCATGAAGAATCAGATACAGTTAATGACTCTTTTCTTGCCCTTTTCCTCAGTGGGCTAAAATAGTCCTGCCTGGAACAGTTCTAGTGCAGCTTTATGACAGGGGTCTTAGGGCTCTGAGTAATCCACTGGAGAATTTCAGAAACACAGACATGAACTGAGGTAAAATTTTCACAGTCTGAGATCTAGTCCTCACACTGTTAGTCTTTTTAATGCTGACTTTTTTTGTTCTTTTCATGAGAAACTGAATTAAAAAACCAATCAAACAAAAACCAACTAACCAACTACCAAAAGATGGCTATTTCTTGGGTAGATGAACAAGAATAAATGTGACTTTGACTTTGTTCTTGAGTTTTCTGTGTACTTTGTCTGGAATTGATCTTCTGTACGAGTGAAAGAAAATGATTTTTATCTTGGAATGTAGAGCAGGGACAATTCTTTCTTTAGAACAATTGAAAGAGGTAGTGTGGTGCAATGGAAACACCCTCGATTTCAAGAGGTAAGGAGTTCTGAGTTCTTCAGGTACAAAATGAACATAGTATGCTACAGTCACAGTTCTCTAATGGTAAAAGTGCATTGTAAATTCAAAAGCACTTTAAAATTCCTTCAAATTGCTATCTGTTTTTGTCCTTATCTAGAATTCTGTCCTGTAGACCCTTCTTGTGCTATGCAATCTTCTCCTTGTATTCCTCTGTGAGAGGCAGTTTCTGAGACATATGAGCTTATGTCATCCATTGTAAGATGGGGTTCAACTTTTTGTTGTCGTTTTAGCATAAAAGAGAGAGACAGTATGGTGTGATGCGCTGGAAAGAATACTGGTCCTAGGTCAGATTCCTGGCCATAGCATTTTTCTAGCTATGTGAACCTAGAGAAGTCATTCAAATGATTAGAAGCCTCCAACATCCATTATTCCCTGGCCAGCTTCCATCTGAGTATGAGCCAGGCCCAATCCTGCTTCAGTGATTATAGGAGATGAGGCATATTCTGAGTGATTTATCCTCCCAACTTTTAAGGAAGTTATCAAATCAAATTAGACTCATTGAGGCAAATGGCATGTCCCTTGGTGAAATGAAAAATAGAGTGATATCTGTTTTTATTAGATATTCTTATTAAATGATTTGTTCAGGCCAGAGATGATAATATTAGATACTGATATATTGTAATCTTGAAATAAACTAATGAAATGCTTTCAAAAACTTGGAGCCATTGATCTATGTGTACTCTTACTTTAACACTTCAAGAATCTATGACTTCATCCAAGCTATGAACAACCATATGAATAAATGCTCTGTCACTAATAATTACAGAAATACAAATTAAAGCAACTTTGAGGTTCTACCTCATACTCATCAGCTGGAAAACATGACTAAAGAGGAAAATGACATATGTTGGAGGGGCTGTGGGAAAACAGGTATACTAGTAAATTGTTGGTGGAACTGTCAATTGGTCTAGCCATTCAAGAAAGCACATTGAAGTATACCTCCAAAGTTACTAAACTACGTATACTTTTTAACTTGGTTATGACAAAACTGTCTATACTTCAAAGAAATCTAAGAAAAAAGAAAATGGTCCATATGTACAAAAAATATCTATTTCTGGCCTTTTCATATTTCATGCCAAAAATTGAATACTAGTGGAATATGTTCCTTTTGGGAAATCACTAAACAAATTATGTTATGTGACTATAATGTATCATTTTTGCATCATAAGAAATGATGAAATGTTTAGTTTCAGAGGAAACTGGGAAGGCCTTTTTTAGCTGATGCGTAACAAAAAGAGTGGAGCTAAAAGAACAATTTATACAATGATAACAACCTCAGAGAAAAACAACTTTAAAAGACCTTAGAACTTTAATCAACACAGTGATAAGCCATGAGTTCAAAAGAATGAAGACAAAACATGTCATTCATTTCCTTACAAAGAGGTGACAAACTTAAAATGTGGAAAGAGAGGTACATTTTCCTATTAGAAATTTTTTTTTGGCCAGACTATGCATCCATGTATTGAGGGCTTTATTTTTTGTTTCTTTACTTATTTATTTGCCCATGGAAAGGGAGGAGTAGGGACAGATTAAGAAAAGAAAAATAAAAATCAATAAAAAAGAGAATTTCTATGGAAGTGGGTGTTGGTATGTAGTGATATAATGATGCCCTCCCCCCCCAAGAAATGGATGAAAAAAAATCAGAGAAACATTTAAAATAACAAAAATGGATTCAGAATAGGATATAGGCATGCAAAAAAGTTTTGTTATGACTTCATAAATAATTTTTTATGTTAAGTGTATGTTTAGATTTGTTAAGTTCATAATAAACAAGGAACAATTTAAAAAGAAAGAAATCCATGAGTTCATTAGAGTTGGTATTTGTCCTACTGACCTTATTGTATAGTAATCTCTCTGATTTAGTAGATGACCTTTCCCATCTGCTTTGGAAAAAAAAAAAAATCAACTGCTGGTTGACCCTCTGATTGAGTCTTTTGTATCTGACCAGGCTGGACCTGGCACAACAGAATATAATCCCCAGAAAACGTATTGTCGAAATATTTATAGCTGTGTAGGATATGGCAAAACTTAATTTCAGAGGAGTTTGTATTTGATCCTAGTTTTAAGAGAAAGGCACTGAAGTGTATTAAATGGGGAAGTGAAAGTCTTGACCTATCACTTTTGTAGCTGAATGGAGATATGGGGTGGTATGGGAATGAAATATATAAGTGTAAGGACTGACCTTGGTAAGGAGAAAGATCATTTTTTAAAATCAGAGAACAGAGTGATAGTGAGGATATCAAGGGATTTTTAGGCATAGAGAAGGGGACAAAATGGGAGCTCATAATAAATAACATTTTCATTTTCACAGTGAAATATGAATCAAAACTTTTGGCCAAGTGGGTAGGTCAAGGGAGAGTTGGTATGGAAATAGGAGGAGAGGAGAGATGTATTGAAATAGCTGTTATGTAGACATGCAAATCTAAGAATCTGCCCCTTTGCAGCTTCCTCTCTTTGCTTCTAGTTCTTTCCTTTGAGAAATTTAATCCTTCTTTCATGAAATAGTCCTTGAGTTACTTTGTTATCTACTACAATCCCAATAAGTCTTTTCTTTTTCAGGTAGATGTCTCCAACTTCTTGAACCTCAAATAGAATGAATATTTGGTTCTTTATGATTCCATGCCTTCTGGATAGGCTTCAAAGTGATCAATTTCTTTCCTAAAATGTATCTTTTCCACATGACAGGTCTTCAGATACTTGAAAAGAGCTGTCATGTTCTCTCTAAATGGAATTTTCTCTAGGATAAACATCCTTAGTCCTTTAAAAAATATTTCAATTGATATTTTTTGTTTCTCCATAGCTTCTCCTGATATCATTCCTTTATTAATTTACTTAAAGCCATCTCTTATAAGAAAGGATATTTTAAAAAAGAAATAGAAGGGAAAAAAAATTCCAGCAAAACTGATGTTAAGCATTTTAGTTCTTCAATTGATCCCAGTTTGCCAGGGCTTCCGATCCCTTTTCTAATCTGGCTACCATCCCTTGAACAGACATTGTGTTGTCAAATTCCATCCTTAAATGTGATACCAAGAATGGAATATATTATTTTTAAGATGGTCTGATGAAAGTAGAATACTTTCTGAACAGCATGCTTGTCTTAAAGCACCATTTTAAGATTCCGTTAGCTTTCTTGGCTGCCATATCACACACTTGACCATTGAGCTTGTATTAACACCAGTAATTTTTTTTCCTATATAAACTGTTGTCCAATCATGCCTCCCATATCCTGTAATTGTGAACTCGAGTTTTGAAACACAATCGAAAATTTTCTACTTACTCCTATCATGTCATTTTATCATACTTGACCCATTTTTCTTTCCTGCTAGTTGCTTTTTTAGATCTTGAGCCTATTACCCAATGTGTTGCCTATTTGTCCAACTGCTAATTGGCTAATTATGTTATTAGCGTATTCTCCCAAGTCACTAATAAGAAATTAGATAGCATATCCCCAAGGATAGATCTTTGGGTACCCGCTAGGGTCCTTCCTCAAAGTTGACATTAATTCATTATATTATTACTCTTGGGATTTGGTTATTCAGGCAGATATCCTCTAGGTCATGTGTTGCCATCATTTCTATAAGTATAACATGAGAGATTTTGTAAAATGCCTTGTTAAAAATCTAGGTAAACTCTAGCTATAACAGCCTCTAATTTACCAGAGCAAATTTACCAGGTCCTAGACTGTAGATACTCTCTGAGGATAAATGATCCACTCTTAGAAAGCCCATCTGCTAAATTTCAGGAACTCAAAGTAGACTTCTCATTGAGTGCAGCTTCCATTTTGACCATTCTGCCTTAAATGTGGTCATGGTCTTTCCTGGGGAATCTGCGCAATCCGTGTCTCTTGGCCCCTTTGAAACTGAATGGGAGTAAACTCTAGCAAAGCCAGATGGTTCATTGGCCAGGGACTGACTAAATGACCTGGAAGGTCTATTCCATCTCTCATTTCAATGGGTTGATTCTAACCAGATGAACCCAACGGTGGATTAGACATGTATTGATGCTACCTTGAAACTTCTCTTCTCCGGTCTGCTCTTTTTTGAGACTGTATATTTTCTTTGGCAGGAACAATTAATTTATGACACATAGCATGCATGTCACAAGAAACCTCTAGTGTCTTATATACTTTCCATCGGGTGAGCTGCATGGAGTTTATGCAGAGGTTGAATTAATCTAATGTCTGCAACAACATTTTACTTTTATTATGTGAACCAGGCTGTACTTTACAGACATATTTATTTTTGTCTTCTTCAGTCAATGAACTTTTAGAGATACTGCAGTTTCTAAAGGTAATGATTTCAAGTCTACATTCTCGAGGAGAAAAAAAACAATCACTGTAATTTGTCACACTGTATAATAGTAATAACAAAAATAGCCATAACAGTAATGATCATTTTCACTAGTTTAAGACATACCAATTCAACTGTCTAATACAGAAGACAAGTTATTATGTCTTGGGGACCGCTTTCACCAAGGCCCAAAGTAATCAGTGTATAACATTAACAATTCTGCTTTGGGAATCAAAGTACCTGGCTCTACATCTCAGATCTCTTATTACCTGGGTGACCTTGGACAAGTCACTTCATTTCTCTGTTCCTTGGTTTCCTTATAGGTAAAAATAAAGACATTGGACTAGAGGAAATCTAAGGCCTCTTCTGGCCTGAAAGTATGAGTCCATAAACCTGCTATGACTACTAGTTCACACTAGATTTGTAGTCAAAAGATAAAGGTTCTAATTCTGACTCTGCTTCATATTCCTTGTATAATAATAGTAATCATTATTAGTAAATAGCTCCTAATATACCAGGCATTGTGCTAGGTGATTCATATATTTGATTTATATTTATATAAATATTTGATCTTCACAACAATCTCGGAGGTAGGTACGATTATTGTCTCCGAGGGAAGCTGAAACAAACAGGGATTAAGTAACTTATTCACGATCAAAAAGCTAGTAAGTATCTGAGGCTGAATTTGAACTCAAGTCTCAAATCTGGCCTCAGTCACCTTGGATTTCATCCTTTGGTCCTCGTGTTAAATGAGAGTTAAATACATTTTAAATAAGAGGTTTAGGTTACATCAGGGCTCTTAATATTTTTTCTCTGAGACTCCTTAGGCATCTTGGTGAAACTTATAGACCCCTTCTCAGAATCATGTTTTCAAGTGCAAAAAGAAAAAAAAAACACATGGGATTGCAAAGGAAACTAATTACATCAAAATACAATAATGAAAAAATATTATATAGTTTATATGTGTATATATACATATATAATACACACATTATATATACATACATACATATGTATATATAAGGAGGGAGAGAGAGAGAGAGTTCATAGACTTCAGGTTAAAAACTCCTGGGCTAGTGAATCTCTAGGATTTCTTCCCAATTTAAAATCTTACATAGCACTTCACATATTATAAACCACTTTCATTGAACCAGCCCTAAGAGATAGGCAATAAAGTTATTATTATCCCAATTTTATTAAAGAGAAGACTGAGGTAAGTGTCAGAGCCAGTATGTGAACCCAATTCTTCTGAATCCGATCCCAGCATTCATTTCACATCATTAGACTTCTTAGTTGAACCTTGATATTCACTGTGTGCTAATCTCAGTGCTATTTGGAAATCTGTAAAACACATACAGGCTGGCTGGAGACAGAAGTGTGTTTTTTTTTTTTACTTTGCTAATTATATTTCCGGCATTACATACCACACAGAAACATGTACTATCTCTGTAGGTTTTCATCTTCAACTACAGATGCTGTACTATAAAAATAATGGAAGTCAACTGAGTCTAAACCATTTTTAAAAGGTACCGTTATTCGCTGGTAATTAGAGCAGAGGTATTTCTTTGTATGCCGCTATTGGATTGGTCTTGTGGGACCTACGGTATGTCTGCTGTATCTCATTATGAATTCCATTCATGAAGTCAGTATGGAAGACTGATTATTGGGATGAAATCATCTGCTAATACTTAAAGAGACCCTATGCCAACTGGGCACTGCGTTCTTTTTTTTTTGTAGGAGTGATATAAAATATTTTCCCTTCCTTTTCAACAGTAAAAAGCATCAAATTTGACTAGTTTCTCATTCTTCTGGTGGTTTGACCTTATTCCCAAAGATAATGTGTAAAGACCTTAGTCATTAGAATAGTTTTACAAAACAAGGAAAGTGATGAATATTTCCCTCACCCGCAATGATTTAACAATTTGAGTCAGTTAGTCTAAAATTAGGCTGCACACTTTTCTGTTTAATTATTCATATTTGTATGCTTTTGTGTAACAAAAATTCATTTAAGTACTGACTAGGGGCAATGTCTTATCACTATCATCAGTTAGCTGATGAATTTCATTTCCAGCCTTTTTCAAAGACTGCCTACCATTGTATAGAAGTGTACAACTCAGTATTATTAAAATGGAGTGCCCACACTGATTAAATCAATAATCTTTCATATACTGAAGTCTGGGGAAAGCTTGTGCTAGGTAGGGTGGAGAGGAGGCTTGTACAAGGGTGAATAAAATGAGATTCCTGCTCCTAAGATGCCTAAATTGTAATAGAAATTATGAGAAATCTCTAGCTAAATGAGGGATTGTGTCCAGTTTCACCTTATTTTGTAGTCACAGTGGGAGGTCATTTTGCTTTACTGTTTAAGGAAATGCACTTTGTGGTATGTTTGGGTATTTTGTTAGGAAGCCTCTATAATGGAAAACTACGTATCTAAAATCATATTTTAAAAAAGTAACATACACAAATAAATACATTATTAATTTAAATCACTAAGTTCATAACAAAAAATGCAAAGTAGTATGAGATAATAAGGAAGAAAAGGACATTTTCAGCCTGGGATGGGTTGGTGGAAGGTGTCATAGAGGAAGACTTTTCTGATGAGTCATATGGCAGGCTAGAAGAAGAAGGGGGAAATTGTAGAGAACATTCATGCATTAGACAAGAATTGGGATAGTCAGACCATGTCTAGGGCATTGTGTTTAGATTGTAGCATCATATTTAAGGAAGGACATTGATATAACAACAATAGCAATAATGGTCACTTATATAGCTCTTTAAGATTTGCAAGGGGCTGTGCATGTTATCTCATTTGAGCTTCCCCACTTATGAGCTTGCAGCTTTTCTATCACCATTTTGCAGTCTAAGCAGCTGATGATGAGAGAGGTCTAATAGCTTACCCAGAATTACACAGCTAAGGAAGTGCCCAAGGTGGGATTTGAACTACAATTTTCCTGATTCCAAAGTTGGAGTCCTTATTCATTGTAGCTAAGTATATTTGATGGAGCACAACCAAAGTAGGGCTACCTGAATAGTAAATTACCATCCCTGGGGAAGATAAGGTTCAAAGTAGATGTATTAGATGTCATCTAGTATTTTGAGATGTAAATGGGAGGAAGAGGGACTAGATCTGGTGTGCATTTTCCAACAGGTAGGAGCAGTGGTTGGAAGTAGAGACTTTTACTTCCAGCTACACCAACCATCCTGATCTTGGTGCACCCACTGGTGGGAAGAGGATTGACTTTCCCTTTGATCTCAGGTTTTCCATCTCCTGCTGTGTCTGTCCCCCAAGGGAAGAGGAACATCTGTGGGGAGTGGGTCTTTCATTTATTGTTATTATGTTTCATCCCCTGCCTAATGTCCAACCTTTAAAAAGGAAGAGGTGAAGTGAAATAGGGCCTCTCCTTTGCCCTTGAGTCTTCCATCTCATGCTGAATTTGTCTCCTGCTAGATTTGCAGTCTCATCTGGGAAGAAGAGTCACATCTCATCATTCCCTTATATAGCCCAGTGATTTGAGCCCCTGTAGGTCATCATCCAAAATCCGTTCTCTATCCCTACCACTTGATTCTTTATTTCCCTCTCCCTCAACCCTCCTACCTCAAAGTTCTAGCTGAATACTCTCATTTCACCATGCCCTGTTCCACAGGCAACAAATTTCCTTCCATTCTAAATCTTTTCCTCTCCTTTCATATTCTAGCAATCACAGAAACCTGGCTCCTCTTATTCCCACCAAGATACAGACTCCTTGGCTTCCCTTCCCAGTACTTGCTGCCTTTTTACTCATTTCCTTTGACTCATTGGTCAAGGCAGGAGTGCTGGAATACTCCTTGTTTTTCATTGGCACTTCCAGGTTCTTTCCTTACTTCCATCACTCAATAACCTTTCCTCCTATGAGGACAGATATTCCTTACCTACCACCCAATTTAAAACCTATTAGCTATTATTTATAAACCTCCCAGTTCCCTCTCTTCCTTTAGGAGTTCAGTACCTAACTCAAAATTTTCTCTTCTCAATTCTTATTTTTCAGGGGAATTCAAAAGATATTGACTCTCCCTCAAACACTCTGGCCACTCACTTTCTCAACCTACTCTCTTCCCATGACCTATTCCATCTTACCTCAGCCACACACAAAGATGGTCATACCCTTGACCTTGCTATCACCCAGAAATATGCCACCTTAATATTTAAAAATTCTAACATCCCCTTATCTGACCAGCATCTGTTGTTTTTTTTTTTTACTTCTCCCTCTTCCTTCCCCCAAACTCTGCTCTTTGCCAAATCCAATTGTTTTTCCTCAGTCCTCATTTTCTTGACCCCTCTGCAGCCTTGCACATTGATTACCCTCTTCTCTGTTATATCCTCTTTTCACTAGGTTTTCAGGACACAATTTTTTCCTAATTTCCCTCTGCCTATCAAATCATTTCTTCTCAGTCTCCTTTGTTGGATCCTCCAGGTCATGCTCTCTAGCCATAGAAAGCCCCTTCTCTTCCCCTGACTGCAATCCTCTTCCTCCTCACTACTACCTTCTTGATTTCCTAACTTCCTTTACTCCCTAGCTTAAGTCTCATCTTCTACAGGAAGCCTTTCCAACTGCTCACAATTCTGGGACTTCTCCCTATTACTTATTTCTACTTTATCCTGTATATAACTTGTTTGTCCATATTTGTTTGCTTAATGTCTCCTACATTAGATATGGGGGGCAGGGACTGTCTTTGACTCTGTTTCCTATCACTTAGTACAATGCCTCACACTTAGTAGGTGCTTAATAAATATTGATGGACGAAGTGAAAATGTGCTCAATTTAATGTTAAAAAAGTCCCCAAACTAGCAGAACTATCCAAGAATCAAATGGACTGCCTCAGGCAGTAATGAGTTTAAGCAAAGACTTACTGACCACTTGTCAGGGATATTATAGAAGAGATTTTGAGGTTCTTTCTGACTCACTTGACAGTCAACTTTGACATTCTTCCTCATCTCCACCCCAAGTTAGGGGAACCAGAAGACCAATCAAGAGTTACTGTGTTATCCCAGCAAAGCAAAGCTCTGTCCCATGTCAGGAGATTAGAACATAGTGACTTGGGAGAGTTTCCAGGTTATACCCCGACCACCACATACAACTTCACCCACTCTCACACTTTTAGTATTAGTTTGGATGGCTATTATATGACCTCTAAGGTCCTTCTCAATTCCAGTATTCTGTGTTTTTAAGGCTTTTTTTTGGCTAGTTAACTACTGTATACTATTGGGTTTTCTTCCAGCATGAGAATTTTCCTATTGACTATATTTCTTTATTCAAATTTTTTTTTTTTACCACTTCTCTACATTGATAATTTTGCTATCAATTTGCCTTGTTCTGTTTTTTATTGACTATAGGCCTTTTATTACAAATGCCAAATCTTTCTTTACTGACACTGTATTTTTAAAAATCAATACCAGATCCTCCTTCATTTCCTTAAATGTATTTGTTATATAATTTGATGTATCTTGTATAAATTTGTTCTCCTTCTTGGTCTCTTACTGAAGTTAATATTTTCCTTCTGATGATTTCAGACCTTTTATTACAAAATATTTGTTTATTGTGCTTTTTAAAATAATCTTTTTTGCTCTGTGCTTATTATCTTGTTCTTTCTTTTTCCTTATCTTTTGAAGCTCTGTCACATTTCCTTCCTTCTTTCCTTCCTTCCTTCCTTCCTTCCTTCCTTCCTTCCTTCCTTTCTTCCTTCCTTCCTTCCTTCCTTTCTTCCTTCCTTTCTTCCTTCATCCTTCTTCCTTCTTTCCCATTTATCTTTCTTCTCTTCATATGCTGCGGTTTGTTGGGCCAGTGGATTTAGAAGTTGTGTGTTTTTGTCACTTCTCATTCTTTCATATTTCTAGAACTCAAATTTTTGGTTCTTAGGAGTTGTGATGAGAAACAAATAGTTGTTAGGTTTCTCTTGGTCAAAAGCTGACAGATCCCAAAGTGACATTCCGGGAAATATTTAAATTATTTCTTCTTAGTTATTTTAGTAATAATAGTATCCCACTCAGGAAGTTTATATTAAATCCAATCTACACTGGAGTTATAGTGTATTTTTCTCCTTGACTGATGGATGATAAAGAATAAAGTCTTCCTGTACTGAATTGAGCCTTGTTTATAGATCCATAGACTGGCTAATGACTGTACTTCACATAAAGAGACAGTTTCACTTAAAACTGATCTCAATCCAATGTTATCAGATTGGACTGCTCAGCTGAAAAAATACAGTGGCAATATTTACAAATATTGACTTGAGTTAAGGCTTCTGGAACTATAAAATGGCCCATGATTGTCCGGAGATAACTTGGGCAGCGCTACTTCTGTTGGTCAGCATGAGGGCATTCGTATTTATACATAGTTGAGCTCCTTTGAAAACTAGTTTGTGGTAAAATGAATAAATATTGTTTATTAAACAAGCATTAGCATTTTTGGAACATAGTCTCAACTTTTAATAGATAATGGTTAGAAAGTTCTGATAGCCTATATGCAGTGTCCATGAGAGGTTTTTATTTCTTTTTTAATTAAATTAATTTCTTTAATTAATTTCTTTAGTTAAAAATTAGATAAATTTATTTTTGCTTATTTTTAATAATAACCTTTAAATTTTGAGTTCTGAATTTTCTCCCCTCATTCCTCTTCCACCCATTGAGAAGGCAAGAAATGTGATACCAACTTTACATGTGAAATCATGCAAAACAAAGTTCCACATTAACCATGTTGCCAAAAAAAAGAAAAAGAAGACAAAGAAAGTAGAAAATTATGTTTCATTCTGCACCCAGACTCCATTAATTCTCTCTCCAGAGGTGGATAGCATGTTTGGGCACGAATTCTTTAGAAATATCTTGTATCATTGCATTGATCAGAATAGCCAAATCACTCACAGTTAATCATTGGATAAAATTGCCGCCACTATGTACAATGTTCTTCTGTTTCTGCTTTGTATCAGATCATGTAAGTTTTTCCAGGTTTTTCTAAATCCATCCCCTTAATCATTAGCATAATAGTATTCCGTCACAATCAGATGCCACCTCTTGTTGAACCAATCTCCAATTGAGGAGCATCTCCTCAATTTTTTTTTTCATTAAAAAAAGTTATCTTTATTCAGGTTTCTGATTCAGCAAAGGTATCAAAGACTAATCAACACAAAGAAGCAAAAGAGACATTAATTGGAAGTCTTACCTCTCTCTAAATTCTGACCAAGCAAGAATATTAAGATTGCCACTGCATCTCCAAATCTACTCATTGTGTGAGGCCAAATCATGGTGAGTCACTATATCTCCTCAATTTGTAATTCTTTGTTAACACAAAAAGAGCTGCTATAAATATTTTGTATGTATAGGTCCTTTTCCTTTTTCTTGAACTTTTTGTGGGTATAGACCTAGTAGTGGTATTGCTGGGTCAAAGGGTATGCAAAATTTTATAGAACTTTGGGTATTGTTCCAAATTATTCTCCAGCATGATTGGACCAGTTCATAATGTCACCAACAATGCATTAGTGTCCCAAATTTTCCACATCCCCTCCAACATTTAAAATTTTCATTTTCTGTCATATTAGCCAATGTGATAAGTATGAGGGGGTATCTCAGAGTTGTTTTAATTTGTTTTTCTCTAATCAATAGTGATTTATAGCACTTTTAAAAATTAATTTTTAGTTTTCGGCATTCCCTTCCATAAGTTTTAAATTTTTTCAGCCTCTCTTCCCTACTCCCTCCCCAAGACAGTATGCAATATGATATAGACTCTACATGTACATTATTATTAAACATATTTTCACATTAGTCATGTCATATAGAAGAATTAGAATGAATGGGAGGAACCATGAGAAAGAAAAGACAAAATAAAAAAGAGAGCATATAGTCTGCTTTGAACTGCATTCAGATTTCATATTTCTTCCTCTGAATATAGATCAATTTTCCATCATGAGTGTTTTGGAGTTATTTTAGGTCTTTGCATTATTGAGAAGGGCTAAGTCTATCAAAGTCAGTCGTCACACAATGTGGCTGTTACTGTGTACAATGTTCTCCTGGTTCTGCTCACTTTATTCAGCATCAGTTCATATATGTCTTTCCAGGTTTTTCTGAAGTCTGCCTGTTCATCATTTCTTATAACATTGCATTCATATACCACAGTTTGTTCAGTCATTCCCCAGTTGATGGGCATCCCCTCAATTTCCAGTTCTTGGCCACCACAGAAAGAGCTGCTATAAATATTTTTGTTCATGTGGGTTCTTTTCCCATTTTTATGATCTCTTTGGGATATAGCCCTAGAAGTAGTATTGCTAGTGTCAAAGGGTATACACATTTTTATAGCCCTTTGGTCATAGTTCCAAATTGCCCTCCAGAATGGTTGGATCAGTTCACAACTCCTCCACCAATGAATTAGTGTTCCAAGTTTCCCCATGTTAGTCAATCTCTTAGGTGTTATGTGGTACCTTAAGAGTTATTTTAATTTGCATTTCTCTAATCAATACTGATTTAGAGCATTTTTTTTATATGATTATAGATTGTCTTAATTTCTTCCTCTGAAAATTGCCTCTTCATATCCTTTGACCATTTATCAGTTGGGGAATGACTTGTATTCTTTTAAATTTGACTCAGTTCTCTATATAATTTAGAAATGAGGCCTTTATCAGAGAAACTTGCTATAATTTTTTTGATATTACTTTATTGCCTATGGTATTTTTTTTAGGAAAATATAGTTTCTCTGATTATCTCTGATTTTAATTAGGTCTGTTTTTGCCTTTGCTTTGTCATGATTACAACTCCTGACTTTTTTTTAAACTGCAGTTGAAGCATAATAGATTCTGTTCTCGCTCCTAATTTTTATTCTCTGTGTGTCTATTTCAGGTGTGTCTCTTGTAAGCAATATTGTTGGATTCTGGTTTCTAATCTGTTCTACTATTGAATTCTCTTTTGCAGGTGAATACATCCCATTCACATTCACAGTAATGATAACTGTGTATTTCCCTCCATTCTGTTTTTCTTCTGTTTATCCTTCTTGTTTTACCCTGTCCTTTCTCAAAAGTCTGTTTATTTCTAACCACTGCCTTGCTTAATCCATCCTCCCTTTTATTACTCCTCCTCCCTCCCCCGCCCCTTTTGTTATCCCTTTCCCCTCCTACTTCCCTGTTAGGTAAGTTAGATTTCTATACCCAACTGAGTGTGTATATATATATATATTCTTTGCTCTTTGAGTCAATTTAGATAAGAGTGAGGTTAAAGCTTTGCCCCACCTCCATTTTCCTCTCCATCTTAAAACCTTTTCCTTTTATGCCTTTCTTACTTGAGATAATTTTTTCCATTTTTCCTCTCCCTTGCCCCTTATCCCAGTGCGTCCCTCTTTCTCATCTCTTCATTTTTTTTTGAGCTCATTCCAACGCAATTGACTCATACACATGCCCTCTATATGGACTCCTTCTAACTGTCCAACGCCCACAGTCTGTGCTGCTGCCACTAGTGTTCTCGTCTGGTCCTCATCCCAGCGTCATAGACTTCACCTGCCAACCTCCTAAGTTGTCTTAGGCTGAAAAACTGTCTCACCTTGACGTTTGTTGACTCTGCTGCTCAAGAATTTGATTCGAGGAGTTATTTTGGTTCTGAGGTTATAGATCAAGAAACCAAGACTTAGAGAGCCATAATGATTTGTCCAAGATCATGTAATGTAAGTGCCTTAGCACCCAAATCTTGGATTTTCCCCACTGGATAGTTTGGGGGTATAATAAGTTCATATCATCTCCTTATCTGGACAGCCATGTATCTAGACATTGTACAATAAAGAGTGTCCTCAGAGAACTTCACAATGTCGTGTCTCACAGTCAGGGAGTGACTGAAGAAGGGATAATTAGCTTGTTTTCTTTCATTAGTACCTGCAACTGGCTAAAAGTTCTAATAAAAAGAAACAACAACAAAAATATGTCGTCCTTTCCCCATGGATTGTATATCCAAAGTAGTAAATTATTTCCATTTTTGATTCACCGTAAAGGATGCAAATGTTCAAAAACTTGGTCTGTGATATGGATAGGCTATCCTTCATTGCTCCAGGGGAATATAGCACCTAATTACTGACTCATTAATGACAGAACTCTGGTAGAGTCATAGATCATTGTCAAAAGTACTGTAGCAGGAAACTTACTTTAAAAAAAATGTACCCATATTCCTCATATATGTTCAGTGTGTGTAAATGTATGTGTGTAAATTGGGTGGAATGTATGTGTGTAAAATGAAAGCAGTAGAGCATAATGGAAAGAGATATTGCTTTTATCATCGGAGGATCTGAGTTTGTGTCCTAGCATTGACACATACTAGCTGTGGGACCCTGGTCAAATCATCTAACTTCTCTGGGATTCTGTTTTCTCAATTATAAAATGGAAATAAATAATACTGGCCTTACCTCCTTTACAAGATTGAGGCAAGGAAAATATTTTTCAAATCTTGAAAAATTACATAAATTTGCCATTATTGGCATTAGCATTGGTGGTGGTAGTGATATGTGTGTGTGTGTGTATGTGTGCGTGTATATTTGATTTTGTGTGTATCTGTGTTTTTCAAAGGCTTAATAAAACTTTTAGGACCATGGCCCAGAACCCAGATTTATATAGTTTGCATGCAATTTGGGGGGCCATACTCAATAATTGTACTTTTTGGCAAGAGTCTTTCACCAACCTTAAAACAATAAATGTTAACTAATGTTATTATCCATCCCCTTCCAAATTTCCTACTGTAAAATTACCATTTAGTGTCATAGAGTACTTTGATGTTATCAAGTAGCTCTGAGGTCTGGAAGAATTTGAAGATGCATAGGGCCTCATTGTCTGGAGGCAAGACGGTGTAGTTAGATGGCCCTTTTTGGGAACCATGTGCTTCTGTGTTTTCACACTTTCAACACATGTATACCCCATTTGCAGTCATGTGTTTCTCCATGATGCATTATGCTACTTCTTCCTACATGCACGTCATTCCTAGAATTTCTTACTTCCTGATGATATTTCTATAGAATCAGTGATGTGCCCTTAAAAAAATGTGACATTCCCTAGACTAGGTTGATCCCTTGATAAGGTAAGAATTCCTTTGTGTTCTGTAATGCTCAAATGAGACTATCTCCCATGTCCCTTATGCCTTTCTAGCGGTCATGCCTGTGTTCTTGTTTTTGATGTCTGAAACTCTCTTACCTTCTGTATCCTCTAAAGCCACACATATGTATCACCTCTTCAGGCAAACTTCCCTGACCTTTTCCTCCTCTTCAACTTGATAATAGTCTTTTCCTGCCACCTTCTTTCCCGCATCTAGTTCAACAGGGTCATTTTATAGAAACAAAGTCAGAGAGGGCAAACGACTTGTCCTGGGTAACTTAAGTAGTAAGTGAAAGAGTCTGAATTTGAACCCAGGTCCTTCGATTCCAAAGCCAGTGTTCTTTCCAGTTTAGTACACTATCTCCCTCTCCATTAATAATTTCTGACTTGTACTGAATTGGAGCTTGAAAAGATCTGCTAAGGGGGCTTAAAATTCTCTTTGATGATACCTGGATGGATGAACATTCTCACCTTCCCTGTTAGGGAAGACATACTTACTCCCCCACTCCTTTACGTTGGAGATACATTTAAAAGAATAATAAGTACACAAATAGTTGTTCAGGCATTTCAGTCGTGTCAGACTCCTCATGATCCCATTTGAGGTTTTCTTGTTAAAGATATTGGAGTGATTTGCCATTTCCTTCTCCAACTCATTTTACAGATAAGGAAATTGAAGAAAACAGGATTAAGTGACTTGCCCAGGATCACACAGCTAGTAAGTATCTGAGGCCATATTTGAACTCAGGAAGATGAGTATTCCTGACTTCAGACCTGGCACTCTGTCCTCTGAACCACTTAGCTGCCCTCTGACAAATAATGAGGTTGTTAAAAATGAAGAAAACAATTAAAATGAGAAAAATGCATGTAAATGAGAAGTAGGTCAAATAATTGATAAGATTCTAGTATTGTAAGAGTCAGTAAGTATTGTAAGTATTTAAGTATTGTAAGTACCTCAGCTCCCAGGTGTCCTTGTTAGTGAGGATATTAAGCTAGATTTTGTTTGGAAGGGGCGAACTTTCTTGTGTTACAGTATTTGCAGTTGGCAGGATTCTTTCCCTCACTGGAGGCAAAGTAAGAGAGTAAGAAAGTTGCCCAAGGTCACATAGGTATTAAACTACAGACCCATAATCTGAGGGACCCAGGTTCACTCACTCCAGAATCATTAAAGTTTATACCACACCATCCTGCCCCTCCCCAGGGGCTGAGCTACATGAAGCCATTAGCGTCTGTCTCCGGGCCTAGGCCAAGATTTATGATCTGTAGTTGAAATAGGGTGAGAAGAATCTTGGGGAAGGGTACAGGGGAAATGGGAAGACAAGCTATAAGGCAATGGCATGAACATCTGACTTTATTGCACTTTAGCCCTGCTGTGAAACCAACTGCAGTACATATGCTGATCTTGAACCAAAATGTAATAATAAAATTAATAATAATTCACATCTCTTTAGTGCTTTAAGGATTATAAAGCACTTTCCCCACAAGGACCCTGTGAATTAGGAAGTGCAAGGTGAGGAAACTCTGACCCAGGGGTGTTCCAGGGTCCAGCAGCTTGTAAATGTCACGACTTGGATTTGAATCAAACTCTTCTAGCTTTCAGTGGAATGCTCCTCTCATTCAAGGATCTGTTCAGACTCTGCACTTCTGCCATTTGCACCATGAGCCTAATGTATAGATAGCACCGTGGCTCAGTGATCTTAAGTGCAGCAGGAGGGAAGAACCTTTATCATTCTTGTCAATTTGTTCAGTTTTTTAAACAAGATTCAATGATGGACACCTTGGTGGGGGTTAGGGTAGGGGTCAGTGGCGGGGGAGAGACTACAAAGTTAGACTTCTGGAATGTACTTTTAGGGCACAGTGTTAAGAATCTGCTTAAAGTGAATCATTCCCCTAAGTGTTTATAGACCCAAGGTTGGACTGTTTCCCCACCTCATCCCCCAAATCACATTGGAGAGTGGGCTCACAATTCTATAATGGTCAAGTCCCCTGGGTTTATTAGTATACATATTCCTTCTAAGCCCAGCCTTCATTTATACAAAGTAAATGCTCATCACAACTACTTTTTCCAATCCAATATTCTTCTCTTTTTTACCTATTGATGTCAAGTCTTAAACACTTTTTCTCCCAGCTAAAATGCAAATACTCTTAAATAACGCCTTTTCTGTTCCTTGTTGGTGTTATGATGATGTCAGGGCTTTTAAATTATCCTTCTTCTGGTGGCCAAAGGGTGATTCTCCATCTTTTGGATGGCTGAAACTGCTTTCTTTTGTGTTCTCTATTGTGTTTCCAGCAGTGAAATGAAAATACGTTGGACCTAGTTCCGCATTTTCCTGAAGGGGTCCCGAGGTCAGGTACAGTTTGTTATTTGGAATGTATAAACTTGACCATCAATGTTCCAGGAATGAATACAACTTAGTCCCATGAAAGTACTTGCTGTTGTGCTTTGGGAAACTTTTGGGGAGAACTACTGAACAGTCAAAATGTTGAGAAGCAACTTTGGCAGCGTTTATAGATTCATTTGGAAATCGGTCTATTCAATCATCCCTACCGGTATGATGCCAAATGCAGCTCATCTAAATACTTATAATAGATTGGAGGAGTATATCATTATTAAAATATTTTGGGGTGAATTATCTGCATAAATTATCCTGTTCAACTGTCTGGAAATAGTACTGACCATGCCAAAGGGGATTGTTCCTGTGAATAGGAAGACAGAATTGGTGTTTCCATGTAGAAGTACAGGAAGTGCTGATCTGCATTGATAGGAGAGATTTCCTCATCTGGGAGCTCCCTATATTAAAGGCATCACAGGTCTAACCCCTATCCCTGTCTGAAGGCAGAGTTAATGGCAAATGGTAGCATGTGACTTAAGGGATCCTGAAAGACTTAAAGGACTCAAAACTGTTATCCTTCCACTAGAACATGGATTCTCAATCTTTTTAGCGTCACAGACTTTGTCAATGTTTTGAAATCTATAGACTTTTTCTCAGAAAAAAAATGCAGAAAATAAAATATATAAGTATAATGAGGCTTTTTTTTTATGTGTGGCTCAAAGGGAAATAGAAAGATTTTCAGCATCTATTTATCAATTGCCCTTCCCTCCTGTCCTCTCCTCTACCCTCCACTCACCCCTGCCCCTCCCCTCCCCTCAGTTCCCCCCTTCCCCTTTCCTTTCTACCTCCCCTTCCCTTCCCTTCTCTTCCTTCCCCCTTTCCTTCCCCCTTCCCTTCCCTTTCCTTTCTTTTCCTAGTTGACCTTGGACAAATCATGTAACTTTTCAGAGCCCCAGTTTACTCATCCAAAAATGGGGCTAATAGTAGCAATTACCTTGCAGAAGTTGTTATGAGAATGAAATAATCTATGTAAAGCACTTTGGAAACACAGAAAGTGCTATACGACTGTTATTATCATTAATAACTGGTCTACTTTATGATTTTGTTTATCAATAAATTGAGAGCCCATACAGCTCTACATTTCATCATCCTCAGTGTTTGTCCAAGGCAGTCCAACCTGTTCATCTTGCAGGTGAGGAGAATGACTTAGCCACCTTACTTGTAGCTGAGCAGGGCCCTCTTATTCCAGCATTTTGCTTTCCATGGAAAAATACTTAATGTCCCAGATTGCTTGCTGGTTGATGAGGCTGCCAAAAAAAACAAAAAAAGAAGGTGCTGCTGTACTAAAGACCTGGATTCGAAATGAACCGGAAACTCCTTTGGCTGGTGTTCTGCCCAAAAGGAGCCTTTCAAGTGGGGAAGGATGAGTTTAGTCCTGAGCAACCAAGGCCTCCAAATGGCTGTGGTTTAATGCTGTCCAAACCTGTGTGTAAACACGACTACAACTTAAGTAAAATAGGAAAGCTTGGGAGTCTGAATAACCCTGTTTCGGATCCTCTTGGTGTCCAAGATCTGCTCTTGAAGGAAATTGTATTAGCAACAAGTCAGGCTCCAGGGTTTGAAATCTGAGTTCAGTTTCAAGAGAGTTGCCAAAATTACAGATGCCTATTTGACCGGCCCCAGTTTCTTGAGCCTGTAACATCTGGCCAGAGATCTCAGTGGAGACAGGTTTCCACATTGGCATTTTTATGCTTGGTGCTCCAGCTCAGACTTGAAATATTGTGAGGTTCCCTCATGGTACATGAGCCCCACTGCTGTTTTCCATCCACAATTGGCAAGGGCAGAGAGGACCAGCACTGAGAAGGGAATGAATGTATACTGAATACTCCTGAGCTTTTGGAAAAGCTTGGGTTTGTGTGTACCTTTCAGGACTGGCCACTGTTTTGCAATATTCTTGGGTTGTTTTTCACTCCCATAGTGCTCTGGAATGGCTGGAATCAGACATAAAATGACCACGGAAAAAGACATGAGGCAGAAGATGAGGAAAATGGTGCCTGTCCTAACTGAGAAGCAAGCAGGATGCAGGGTGGGGGGAGGTGGAAAGGGGAATTATAGGGTTTAGCAATGGAAGTGATCTTAGAATTCATTTTGAAGATGCAGAAAGGGAGGCCCAGAGAGGGAGAGCAACTCACAGCTAGTAAATTGTCATGCCTGGAATATTCTCACACCTAATGGCCCCTTCTTGGAGTTCCTATTTCCTTCCAGAACCACCTTCTGCAGAAGACCTTCCCAGCATGCTTTAGCTCCTGGTGTCTTCTTCAAGATATTTCATTTATATAGGTCTTCTTTATAGCTAGACAAGACATATACTGCTTAGAACGGTGATTGTTAACCTGTACACATTTATTAAGTACCTACTATGTGTCAGGAATCGTTTAAATACTGAGGATGTAAAGAAAGACAAAGGATGGTCCCAGAAACTCTAGTACTGTTATGTATGGCCCAGGGATAGAGCTAGGAGTAGTTGTTGAATCAGTAGAGAAGCAGATTGAGGCTTCATGGAAGGAGTAACTTTCTCTCAATTTGAGCTCTTCAAAAATGGAATGGCCTCCTGGTAGTGAGTGGTAGGTAGTGAAGCAGGCCTCACTACATATCTTCGTGGTTGGGTGACTACTCATTAGGGATGTTTTAGGGGGTATTCTTGGTCAGCTATGAGTTTGAGTAGAAGGCCTCTGGGGTCTCTTTCAGCTCTAAAATTTATTGTTTGGTTGTTTTCAGTGAAGTTTGACTCTTGGTGACCACACTTGGAGTTTCCTTGGCTGAATTTCTGGAGTGGTTTGCCATTTCTTTCTCCAGCTCACTTTTCAGACAAGGAAACTGAAGCAAGCAAGATTAAGTGACTTGCCCAGGGTCACATAGTTAGTAAGTGTCTGAGGCCAGATGTGAACTCAGGAAAATGAGTCTTATGGACTACTGGCCTGGTACCCTACCCACTGTACCACCTAGATGCCCAGCTTTAATAAACTATTGACATTAATTGTCAACTAGTGCATGATAAGCTTTGTATGATGACAGTGATGTGAGACAGAATCCCCAAATATTATTTTTAACAAAATTTATATGAAATACAGGAAAAGCCCTGAGGGTAATAAAATGGCAAACCTAGACTTCAGAAGTGAGTTAGCATCTAATCTCTTGCTCTTTTTTTCAGATAGACTCTTATCATATGTAACAATACTGGGATTTGAAGATCTTCCATGCCCCTTGAGCATGCTGACGTAGCAGGAAGGGGTGGAGCAAGAGAACGCCGGAACCAAGCTAGTCTCCATGTGGTGTGGACTGGAAGCGGCGTCAGAGGCAGTGGCTGCGGCTTCGAACTCTTTTTGCTTTGAGCGGGCCAGAATCTCTGCTAAGGACTCCTGCTGAGGA
>CM053592.1:132587831-132631734 GCA_028646515.1 Pseudochirops corinnae
TGTATATATATGGAAGAGAGGAAAGGATTGGGTCTCCTTTAGTTTTCTGAAATTCATCCACATGAATGAAATACATGGTCTTGCTCCATGTACAGCACTTAGGTCATCTCAGACAAATGAGGTTGCCATTTTCTCTTCCTTTGTCCGTACAGGCCAGAAAGAGTGAGGCTGTATAAAATGAGTGCTCAAATATTTAATTTGTGCAATGCAGTGGAACCATTTAAACAGGTACAGTTCCCTCAAGTACCCAAACTGTTAGAAACATGCCCATAATTCAAAATGAAGTTCTCAGCCATTATCAGGGGGCAGGAAGCCACACAGGAATCTCTAATAAAGTTTGCAGGCTCCAATGAGTTTGATATAATTGGGCTTTTTTTTTTTGTCAAACATAAAAATAAATATTATTGATTGTATGAATAAATACATTTTCTGAAATGATTTAAAAAGCTCTGTTTATTCATATACAGACAGTGTTTAGAATATGTAGTAGCCAGTATGTCTGCGGATATATTTATGTTGGACTGTTTAGATTGGCTTCACCTCTGTAATAACTTATAACAGTTTCAATGTAAACCTACCATTGAATAGGTCATAAAGGTCTTGCATTTTAACCATCATCATTTCAGATAAACCCACAAAACCATTTCTTTCAGGAAAGCTCCAGTTAATCCTGGAATATCATGGGCATGGAATTTTCTTGTACTTAGCTACTTTTAAAGGCTGCATTTTAGCTCTGTGATATTCCAGGGCTAGAAACACATTTTTTTAATGAGTTATTTTTATTCTTTTTTTAAAGGAGTATTCAATGACAAATAATGCTTTCTTATTTAAAGTGGATTTAATAAGATCAAGTGGCTGTGCATACACTGAAATTATGTCTAGATGATGCCAGATGCCTGTATGAAAACTGGAAAATTGAGGCTGAGATTCTGGTTTGTTCTGTGGGATTCTAGATAGCTAGTTATTGTAAAACATTGTAGAAGAAAAAAAAAAAATATTGTCCTCTATGTTTAGGCACCAGTCTGCCAGAAACGATTTCATTTAAGATGTAAGTAATTTCTTTTCATGAGAGGGAAATGACCAAAATGTCATTGTTTTTCTCTGGCAATGGGATGGCATGTCTCTGCCCTAAGATAATTTTAATCAACATTCATGGGAATCTTAAACAAGGAAAAGATCATAATGTGTTAAAATACAGTCTGGGGTTAACATTCTAGAATTGTCTCTCTGTCATGGACCACTCCCTCTGAAGAACTGGAAAAGATTTCTTCCCTGAGAATTCAAAAATTTCAGATTTCAGATTGAAAAAAGGGCACATAGCTATCTTTGAAAACATTATCACATTTTATCCTCACAACAACCCTGCAAGGTGAGTGTATTTTATAGATGAGGAAACTGAGTCACAGAGAGGTGAAGTGATTTGCCCAGGATCACATAGCCAGTAAGTACCTGAGGCAGGATCTGAACTCAGATCTTCTTGACTTGAGGTCCAGTGCATGCCATTCACTGGACTACTTAGCTATCCTAAGTGGGCTAGGCCCAACCCCTCTCAGGTTTGTGGAAGGGCAAAGATCTTATCTAGAGCTACGCTCAGAACAATTTCTAGTTACTCTCTTTAATCCATTTACCTAATGAAAGGTCTCCACACTCCTCCCCCTTTTGTTTTTGAATAGATGGTACAGTGCATGTGGCCTGAGGAAGATGCTCCTAAAGGTCAAATCTGGCCTAGCACTGTGACCCTAAGCAAGTCACTTAACCCTATTTGCCTCAGTTTCTTCATCTGTAAAATGAGCTGGAGCAGGAAATGGCAAAGCACTCTAGTACCTTTGCCAAGAAAACCACATTGTTGTGTCTCTGCAACATTAAACATTTTAAATAAAAACTGGAAAAAAATCCTAAATTTGTGTTTCCTAATAGCTAGAATTTCATAGAATAAACCAAAATCTCAGTCTTAATTGCCCAAGTATGTGGCATCATCTAACATGTACTTAACTTTTTCATCTTATTAAATTCATTTAAAATGAGATAAATTAAAAATCTGTTAAATCCATTTAAAATGGAAGTAGCTAAGTGACTTAATGGCTAGAGCATTTGGCTTGGAGTCAGGAAGACCTGAGTTCAAATTTGGCCTCAGAGACTTACTAGCCATGTGGCCTTGGATAAATCACTTAACATCTGTTTGTCTTAAACCACTGGAGAAGGAAATGGCAAACCTCTCTAGTATCTTTGCCAAGAAATTCCCATGACTGGCATTGGTGTACTATGGTTCGTAGGATCATGAAGAGTAGGACACAACTGAATGACTGAACAATGTAATAATAACAACGAAATGAGATAGAACTACTTCTAGGTGATCCCAGACCGCATCATGCCTTATATATCATGTCTTTCCAAGCCATCTTGCTATCTGCTTCATTGTCTGCCCTGCATATTTTCATTCAAAGGCTAGAAACTGCCTCAGCAAACAATTGATCTTTGCCTTTGACGCCTGGGAGTTGAGGGTGATGGAGTGGTGGGCAGTAATTGATCTTCTGTTATCAGTTTTCCTGGAGAGAAAAGATCCAGGGATCAGTAGATTCTGAAACTGCTTCACTGGCCTTATCAAGCAGAGGAGGCTGCTACAAACCTGGTACTCTCAATCTCAATGCCAGCAATAAGTCCCTAGTTTTCATTTCATCCCTCCCACTGCTTTATCAACTTATACCTTTACTTAATGCTGCCGTGGAGAAACTGTACAGCCCTCATTCCCTTCCTCACTTCTGGCTGGCTGTGAGATTTCTACCCTTCTGGGTAAGAGAAAGATAACCAGTCTCTTTAAGATTTACTCACAGCCCCTCTCCCTTCCTTAGGCCACAGCAAGTCAAAGAAATCAGTTCTGGCCAGCAGAACCTCATCCCTCAGCCTATATTTCTCCTTGGCAGAGAGAGTTACCAAGGCTTACACATGCGTTTGAAAAAGGAGAAAATTTCAGAGATGAAGAGAACTGAAAAAAAAAAAAGGAAAAAGTTGTCAGCAACATAATTCCTATGCCATCAATTAATCATATTTAAAATACTTGAGTGTTTTGCAGCTTATTATGAACATTTCACTTCTAAAAGAAAGTCAGTTTGGTATTTGAATTGAATCGAATTCTCTAATCCTTCATTAATCTGTGACAAAGAATTGGAGGTCATAGCGAAGTCAATAAAGTAGACCTGGATATTCCATTAGTATATTAATTTCTCTAACTGAAACAGATGTTTTAAGAGTTTTTACATCTAAGCAGGAAAAATCTAGGTTACTTAGCTATGCTCCATTGAAGGCCAAAGTAATTTATATCTGGAGAGACATCAGAGAAAGACATTGTGAAGACTGGGTTAGGATTTTAACACCTTAGAATCATAGTTTAGAGTAGAAAGGAATCTCAGAGGTCATGTAGTCCAATGTCTACCAAAATCGTGAATTTCATATACAACATCTGGTTGATTGGTCATCCAATTTCTCTTGAAAAAGCTCTAGGGAGAAGAATTCACTAGCGCTTGAGGCAGTCTAGCCCATTTTTGAAGAGTTCTAATTGTTAGGAATTTTTTTCTTGTGTTGAATGAAAAACCAGCCCCCACTAATTTCAACTCACTAAATCCCTGTTCTGACCTCTAGGACCAAGCAAAAAAGTCTAATTCTTCATCAACAACCTTTCAAAAATTTTAGGATAGCAATCATGTTGCCTCCAAGTTTTCTTTGTTCTAGGATAATTAGTACCAGTCCAGCTTTTTAACTGATTCCCGTAACATAGTTTCATTATCTTACTCTAGGTATACCCCTGTTTGTCACTGTCTCTTTGAAAATGAGTTACCCAGAATTCTTCCGATTTGGTTTGATTAGGGCAATACAGTTTAGGACTATCACTTCCCTTGCAAGGATGAATTTCCTTATCTTTAAAATATGGGAGATGGAGAGGTAAAGGAACTTCTTGTCAAGATGGCTGCCTGGACCATCCAGCTCCCATATATTTTCTCCAGAAAAATCCTGAAATTTGTGCCAGACCAAATAATGATTACAGAATTTAATGAGAAAATTCAATAAGTGACTTCTTCCACTCTGGAACTGCGTGAAAAGTCAACCAAAAGCCTATGGGCAACAAGAAAAGGTGGATGTGTCCTCTAATCATTGGATCAACATTAAATACCTATTATGGGTCAGGATGGTTATAAAGCCCCAGCCAGAATGGGGACCTTAGAAATTCCAAGGAGTGGTGCAATGAGGGTCTTGGATTTTTAGATGTCTTCTAGGGTTTCAGCTTTTATGTTATGATTTAAGGCTTCTATCAATATAACCTACTAAGATTGTGTTTACTCTTCTGGCTCTTATGTCCTATTACTGATTCATATCAAGCACAAGTTTAATATGGTACTCTAGAATTTTTTCCACATTAACTGCTTTCTAGACGTATCCTCCAGTATCACTGATTTTTTTGAACCCACATTACATTCATTTTTATTATATTTTATCATAGGTGGTTTAGTCTTTTCTTTCAGCCTGGTGAAAACTTTTTTGGTCCTTGATTCTGTCATCCTTTGTATTAGCTATTCCTCCTAATTTAAGGTATTTATAAATTTCATTAGCACATTATATATGCTTTTAACTATTTAATTGATTCTATTAAAGAGAAAGAGGATTTAGTGATGGAATCCTCTGGCATTCTTCTATAGATGTCCCTTCAGTTGGATGATCTATTAAATCTTGTGTGCAACCATTTCTGAATCTGCCATTTTGCCCACAAAAGTATCATGAAATTATCTGCTACATGCCTGGATGAGATTTAAATACATGATATCCATGGACTTCCTTGGTACAAAAGTAGATGAAGTTAGTAAGTCTGGGATGATTTTTTTGGATGAATCCATGTTGGCTTAATAATCCATTCTAGCATTTTACCAGTGACTGCCATGAAGTGCTCTGCTGATAGTCTGAATTACCTATCTTCCTTCCTCCTCCCTTTTGCAAATTGGAACTTTGCCTATCTCCAGTACACATCTTGTTCTCTAATTTCCTCAGTGTGTCAATTTTAGCTTTGTAACAGCTCTCGTGTATATTCCATTTTTTTCTTCTGCATCTATAACCACCCTGATACAGGAGTCTCTCCCACTCCAGTCCATCTTCCTAAAGTAGAAGTCTGAAGTATCAACCTCTCCCCCCATTCAGTCATCCCCAGTGTTTCCCTCCATTGCCTCCAGGATCAGATATAAAATCCTATGTGAGCTCCCTGAGAGCTGAGATTATTTTCTTTTTCCTTTATTTTTATCCCTGTCACTTAGCACAGTGTGTGACAGCAAGTAGGCACTTAATAAATAGACTGTGATATATTTTATTGTATCTGAAGGAAATTCAAGCTTCTTTCTGATGCTACTATTGATATTATTTCAGTGTTTTTCCTTTTCTTTCCCTATGTATTTTTTTAAATGATGTTGGAACAAGACTTCATTCTTCTTTGGTTGCTTGTTCCTTTTAGTGATTTTTAAATTTTCCTTGGAGAATTTCTGGTGGTGTTATTTTTCCTTGACAGTTTTATTGCTATTTTTGAAAGAAATATTGAGGAAGTAGTCTCCTCTCTGTCACTCTACCATCTTCCCAAAAGCCTCCAACTCTTTTGTTCCAAAAGATTCCCTAAAGATCACTTTCAGCAGTTCAGTAACTAAAACAACCAGTTCTTTCCTTCCCTTGGGAGGTTTACTTAGGCATAGTAATATGAACTCATTGAAGTCAGCCTGGTGCTTTTCTATTTTTTCTTGATTACATAGGATCATGGAATTTTAAGATTTTTAGACTTGGAAGGTTCCAACAAGACCCTCTTGGAAGGGAGCTTTGAGGTCATCTCTAAGGCACCTAGTTGGCACAGTGGATAGAGCATTAGACCTGTAGTCAGGAAGACCTGAGTTTAAATCCCACCACACACTCCATGACTCTCAAGGAGTCACTTAACCTCTTTTCTGCTCAGTTTCCTCATCTTTAAAAAGGGAATTTTTGAGGATTAGGAAGGTGAAACGAAATATGTGTAAAGTGTTTTTTAAGCCTTAAAACACGACATAAGCGCTTGCTATTATAGTTGTTCTTATCTGATCTTTTCATTGCTTTATTCCACTAATGAATTATATCCGACCAAGACTTGTTGGTGTCCATCATTCCTGAAGGAGCTAATTCAGAGAGAGAACCACACTCACACAACAGTATTTCTTCATTTCTTTCAAACACTGTAGAATAGGAGAATTTTCTGGCTGATACAGTTTTATAAAAGTGAGGCAGATATGAAATTACAAATAACTCCTGATCTTTAGTAAACCTCAGAAAGGCTAAGAAAGGAGGCAGGAGGTCTTACATTGGTACTTAGAGGCTCAGATTAATTGTCTCTAGCAAGAATATTAATATTTATATATGTCATATAGATATATAGATATATAGTTTGATATTTATTTTGAGTTGTTGAATTTGATTAAATTTCTGAAGAATCTTCAGAAAAAAATACATCACTTTGTGGTATTTCAACGAATTTTATAGGGCAGTTAGGTGGCACAGTAGATGAAACATTGGACATTTTAAGTCAGGAGGAACTGAGTTCAAATCCGACCTCAGATGCTTACTAGCAGTGTGATCCTGGGCCAGTCATTCAATCCTTTTTGCTTCAGATCCTCACCTATAAAATGGCCTCTAAAAGGAAGTGACAAACCACTCCATTATCTTTGCCAAGAAAATCCCAAATAGGGGCAGCTAGGTGGCTCAGTGAATAGAGCACCGGCCCTAGAGTTAGGAGGACCTGAGTTTAAATGCGGCCTCAGACACTTAATACTTACTAGCTATGTGACCTTGGGGAAGTCACTTAACCCCAACTGCCCTGCCTTCCCCACTCCAAAAAAAAAAAAGTAAAAAAAAGAAAATCCCAAATGGAGACATGAAGATTAGACACTACTAAAAAATGTTGAAACAACAACATGTATGTTTGTATGTATGAAGGAGACTTCACATGTCTAAAAAATAAATTCAACAAGCATCTATTAAGCATCTATAATATACTAGGAACTATTTTAGAAAGCAACAATACAATGACAAAAACTAGATAGTCTGACTTCTAGGATTTTACTTTCTATAGCCTCAGATAAGAACATATCTAGGAATTATTGAAAATAGAAGAGGGAGTGAGGATTAATAGAATGCCCTAGATGCTAACAGAGAGACTGCAAATCTAGCTCATATAGAAATGTAGCTGTCAAGCCTTAGGGTTTTAGAGACAGAAAGGCCCTTTCAAACACTCAGGAAGAAGCATATCACACATGCTTTTTAAAATCAAATTTACTGTCTTTTAACTTCGCACTAATAATTCCCAAATTTTTCCATTTCTGAGTTCCATATTTCCCATTTGATTATTTTAGGGAATACACTGATTTGTTAAACTTTTAGATTTTTTTCCATATTGCTCTAATTTTATTCCTTTCTTCATTTGCTCAGTTGGCTTTTCTATCATTTTGGCATTCTCTGTGTATTCTACCCCCTTTTATGAATTTCTGCTTATAATTGTCATAAAATAATTTTTCTTTTAGAGAGTTCTCCTGACATTTTTTTTTTAATCCTGCAATGTCGTCTCATATTATTAGCTTCTCTTTGACTTATTCATCTCTCCAGTACTACTGGTTTTGCTATGGGAATTTTTCTTCTGAGAATTTCCTTTCTTTCTGTCTTTTTTTCTCTTTTACTTTACTTGATACATTCTTAGCTGTTTTGAAATGACAAAGGGGAGCTGGTCTTGGACATAATTTTCCACCCATCCATCTTTCCAGCACCCTCTCCCTTTACTAAAACTCTCTTTTGCTCTCTGGTTCTAAGAAGAAGTCTAATCTCTCCTATGAGGCCACCATGCAAATTCTTGAAGACATTTATTCATGTATCATCTAAATCTTCTCTTTTCCAGGCTAAATATGTCTAGTTGTTTCTATTCTCCCTTTTCTGGTGTGGCTCACTTCATTGATATGACCATGACAGAGGACAATGGGGCACAATTTTTGAATACCAGAGTCATCAACATAGATTTTCATCTAGTTCTTTCCACCCCCACTCCCCAATTACCAAGCTTATTAACTCATATTGAGTAGCAGACTAATTACAGGCTCAGTACAGTTGTAGAAGTGCTAGTCATAGCCTGTTCTAACCAATGTATCATTAACATAGCCAGCATTTTTTTTTTTTAAGTCTCCACTAATTTATAACCCAGGTCTATGTATCTCGGTGTCTCTTGTTGAAATGATCCATACCCCCTACTTATCTGATCAAGACATTTTGAGGATTAGGGTAAGTAAATTTGTCAAATTGCTGACAGAGCACTCCCGGAGGGTAACCAGTCATTTTTCCAGTTGGCCTGTGGTGTAGGTGGATGGGTGGGGAGGAGATAGGATATCAGTGGTTGGCCACTCATTGAAATTCTGCCTGGAGGCCTGGCATCAGGGGAATTTGCACTGTTTTTTAGAGACCATCTAATTCAGACCACTTTTAGCTACTTAGAAAAAGTCTAGGAAAACAAATAGTAAAATAATGGTTATTATTCCTTTGAAAAAAATAAGAACAACCTAAGTGTATTTACAAGTCTATGTGCCATTATTTGACCCCAAAATCTTCTTTTCTTTTCAAATAGTGATTGAGTTCTTGGAAACCTAGAAAGCAGGGTGGGACATGTATAGGAGGAGGCAGAAGTTAGTTGCTATTCATGGCAAGTTTTGGTAGCTTCAGAAGACCTTCAGTACCTTCTTCTATCTCCTCTTGTGATGAAAGTGAGGGATCAAAACTTGCCTGAAGAAGTAAGGAGGTATTACTTCGCCCAGTTGTGTTATGGAAATGCTTTTTTTTCCCCCTTGAATTGAGCATGAAATAAATTTAAAAAAAAGAAAGATTGGTTTTATAGTTCTTGTTGTACCAACTCAAAGAACAGAAGATATATAGAAATATTTGTCTCCTAATTCTCAAGACTTTGCAAGTAATGATACTGTGACATTCTCCATGTATCTGGAATGATAGCAATTGTTAACTTGGCAACTTTTTGGCATGAACCCATGATGTCATTTTGCAGGTAGGGCACTCCCAATATGGAAACTCTCTCTATTGACACAGATATAAAACTTTTCTGCAACTTGCTGTCTTAGAGAGTTGCTTGGAAGTACTTAGAGGTTTAATGAATTGTCCATGGTCACAGAGCTAGTAGGTATCAGAAGCACTGGAATCCAGATCTCCCTGATTCCAAGGCAGACCTTTTATCTACCCATTATGCCATACTGAAGCTCAATTGACCATTACATAACAGTTGAAAGTCTGCAAAGCATTTTAGCGAATTATTTCATTGAAGCCTCACAAGCTTTTATTTTTGTATTATTTTATTATTCTTAAGCCACCTGTGAGGTAGCTATGACAGATATTATTCTCATCTCTATCTTAGATAAGCTAACTGACAGATCAGATGACTTGCTCATCCAGTTTCCAAATGTTAAAGGGGAGATTGAATGTCGGTTTTCCTGACTCCACATCTAGCTCTCACTCTAACAGGCTGATACGGGGCATACATATGTGCCAGGAAAGAAGTGAAATCTCAGGAGAAGAAACCATGCTCCCTTTGTGCTGGTGGTATTTTGTAGATCTGCCCACCTCACACTGAGGATCATAAGATCATAGATTTAGGGTGGAAAGGGACTTTAGAAGTCATCTGGTCTAATTCTGTCATTTTGTAGGTGAGGCCACAAGAGTTGCCCAGTCTGTACTAAGTGTCTGAGGCAGGATATGAGCCCTGATCTTCCTGATTCCAAATCCAACACAGTATTTGAAAAATAAATCATGTGCTATATGTGGTTATCGGCTAAAATTATATCTTTAAGATTAAATTCCTTTTTGGGGTGCTTGTTGATTACTCAAGTGAACTAGATTGTAATGGGTGCTAGGCAGGAGCTTTGCTGTGGAGACAAGTCTATACAAAATGAACTGATCCCTTGAAAGTGGTGAAAAATCCTCATTTTTCTAAACTGCTACTCAGAAATGCATGACTGTGACAGAAGTCTAAGGCAGAAACATTGCTGCAGGATAGAACATATTCAGAATGTGGCATTCTTTTCTGTCTGGTCATTTCAGGCCCAAGTGCAGTCAGATCCACTGCTGAACATCACAGAGACTAGAATCCTAGATAACTGACTGAATCTGTGATTAATTAGTGTTATCTCAGAGGTTGTAAGCTACACGATGACAGGAACTAAATGTCCCTAGAGCTTAATCACAGGGTTCTGTACACAATTGGTGCTTGATAAATGTTTAATATTAGTGCTTGATAAATATGATAACCAGAGATACATTAATTAGAGGATGATGCACCTGTATTGCCATCATTATTAAGGTTTATCACATAAAGGCAAGATATCTGTCTTATCCCTTCCTAGAGTCTAATCACAGTGTTCTGTACACAGCAGGTAATTGATAAGTGTTCAATGGGTGAGATAACCAGAAATAAAGGCATTAGGTGGATACATCTAAGTAAAGGACACACCTTTGTCACCTGATTTACTAAGATTTATTAAGTACTTGGGGTTAGTAGATGGTGCAGTGGATAGAGTGCCTGAGATGGGGTCAGGAAGACCTGAGTTCAAATGTGACCTTAGACACCTACTAGCTGTGTGACCTTTGGCAAGTCACTTCATTCTGTTTGCTTCAGTTTTCACATCTAAAATGAGCCAGAGAGGGAAATGGCACACCACTCCAGTATTTTTGCCAAGAAAACCCCAAATGGGGTCATGAAGAGTTGGCCATGACTGAAAATGACTAAACACTACCACCAACAAGGTACTTGCTCTATGCTATGCTCCCTTTGTGCTGGTGGTATTTTGTAGATCTGCCCACCTCACACTGAGGATCATAAGATCATAGATTTAGGGTGGAAAGGGACGTTCGAAGTCATCTGGTCTAATTCTGTCATTTTGTAGGTGAGGTCACAAGAGCTGCCCAGTCTGTACTAAGTGTCTGAGGCAGGATATGAGCCCTGGTCTTCCTGATTCCAAATCCAACAAAGTATTTGAAAAATAAATCATGAAAAATAAATATGCTTCCAAGAATACAGACAGATGTGAGACATCATCCCTGCCCTCTGGAAGCTTATAGAATGGTAGTGCTCTACAGCAGACAGAAGAGTGTTCACCCTGAAGTTAGAATGACCTGCATTCAGATCTCACTTAAGACAATTATCTGAGTGACCGTGAACCCTAACCACTAAACCTCACTTTCATCTCCTATAAAATAGAGTTAATAGTAACACCACCTTCACAGAATTGTGAGGATCAAAATGATGCAATGCAAATAAAGTGATTTGCAAAACTTATTGTGCTATAAAAATACGTCATTCCGTCATATCTGTCCTCTCTGACTCTCTGTGACTCCATTTTGGGGTTTTCTTGGCAAAGGTGCTGGAGTGTTTTCTGATTTCCTTCTCCAGCTCATTTTACAGATGAGGAAACTGAGGCAAATGGGGTTAAATGACTTGTCCAGAGTCACAAAGCTAGTAAGTATCTGAAGCTAGATTTGAACTCAGGTCTTCCTGACCCCAGGCTGGGCACTCCATCCACTGTACCACCTAGTAGAAATCTTTTATTTTAATTGGGGAGACAAGGAATATGAACAAAGGCCAATTATAACAGTACATTTTAAGTGCCAAATTATACAGACAGTAAGTGTTCTGATAGCTTATTGAAGGAAAAACTCATGGTGGACTAGGGCGGATGAAAAACAAAACAAAACAAAACAGAAAACATCAGAGTGGAGGTGGGCCATTAAGGGTACATTAGATAAAGAGGAGGCAGGGCATAGGTAATTAGTATGAGTGAAAATGGGGAGCCAGAAAGCACCAGACCCTGGAATTGGAAGGAACCTTTGAGGTTATCTAGCCTAACCCCATGGCCAAGAGTGATTCTCTCTTGTCAGGGTACTTTATCAAGACGCTTGAAGGTAATGAGACTTTTAACAATAGATGATGTATTTGTTTTGCAGCCTTACCATTTATTCTAACTCTGCCGAGAGGAATGATGTTAATGGACACTTATGGTATTTCTAACAACTCAAAGCTGTTAAGTACTGAGAACTTGAATTTGAACTTTTCAGATTGTATCTTTACACAATAGGCACATTTGGGATATTTAATTTTTCACCATGAAAAAAATCACTGTGGTTTTTAATAGCCACATTTAATAAATGATTAGTTACATTCTGTCTATCTTTGTCTCAATAGTCACGTTAAAAGAGAAATCTTCAAATTTGTTTCCTCCAAAATATTCCTAAAAAAACCCTTCTTTGAATTTCTTAAGAAACACAAGAACCTAGAAAACTAAATATGTGTGATATTCCTTGACAATTCTCAGACATATAGATAAATGAAACTTACAGACTATTATTCTTAAGATGAAAGTTGGCATTAAAAATAAGAAAATGTAAAAGAAAATCTATGTTGTAAACAAATATTGTGAACCTTTGGGAAAAATGTCCAGGAACTTTCCCTGATCATCTTCAAGCTGATTGCCAATGGCATGTCTTATCTTCTTTCCCTTTAGGTTTTTTTTTTTTTTTAATCTTATTGGCAAAAGTGGGTCTTAGGGCAGGGGTGGGGAACCTGTGACCTTGAGGCCACATGTGGCCCTTTAGGTCCTCAAGTGTGGCCCTTTGACTGCATTGAGGTTCCCCATCCCTTTCCTAGGAGAATAGGAGAATTCAAGGGAAGTCCATGGGTGAGCCCCTAGAGTGCTTGAAATTAGAAATTATAATGGGTGTTCTCACATATATATATATATATATATATATATATATATATATCAATATCATTATATCTATATCAGACACACCCTCTTCTCTACTCGCTGTTCAATTATGTGCCTGTAATCTTCCATTCCTTCCACTAATACCTTTTTAAAGATAAGTTTATTGATATTTTCTATTTCTTATGTCTCCATGGTATCCCATATCTCTCTCCCCTTTCCCCTTCCTTGAGAGCCATCCCATATGACAAATAGTAATTTTTAGAGAGGAAAAAGAAAAAAAAAATCAGCTCAACTGGTCAATATTAAGCCCCAAACCATATATATTACAGTATACAGCACTTGTCCTTCTACTAGTATATAATATTCCACTAATAATGTCCTACTCAGTTAGAAGGGATTCTAATCTAGTCTATCACCTGAGTACCAGCTTGATTAAGCTTGGAAGACATCATTTTCATCTGAAAATTGGCCACATCACAGGATGATGAATTTTTTTTTAATTCCAGTAACCCATTCATACTGTCCACTGAGACAAAGAAAGGTTATGATCTGTAGTGGTGAAATGTAAATCCAGAACATAGATTTAGAGCAGCAATGGACTTTAGAAGTCCAACTCCTCCCTTCGCCCATTTTTCATCTGAAAGATGAGGAACTGAGGCTCAGGTTAAATGACTTATCCAAGGTTACACAACTAGTATCTGAGACTTAGATTTGAACCCAGGTCTTCCTGACTTCAGGTCAGATGCTTTATCCACTGAGCTAGATGGGAGTTTAGAGACCATTTAATTCAACCATTTTACAGATCAGAAAACTGAGTCTCAGAGAGGTTGACTCACCTAGGGTCAAACAACTAGTGACAGTGTCTAAGGTAGCAACATTTGAGTTCAGTTTCCTGACTCTAGGTCCAGCCCTCTACTGAGCTATCTACCTGCTTTTGCCCAAAGCCACAGAGCAAATGGGTGGCAACATTGGTACTGGAACCCAAGACTTCCCAACCTTCGTCTTGCTAAGGGTGCTCTGACTTTCCCTCACAGCCTTGCTGTTACAGATCTGGCCAGGACCTCTAGACTGTGGACAGGTAGATGTAAAGAGGATTGTAGCAATGAAGGATGGGCTAATTGAGCTACATTTAAGACTTTTGGAACATCTTAAAATATTTTTCTAACATTTTGGGTTTGGCAAAGCAAATTTTGTCAAAGCTCAATTCCTTTCATTTTAAAACCCACATGTATTTTCAGGGAAATTAGGCTCATATGTTTCTGATTCATTTACTGTAGAACTCATCAAAATATTGTTTTATAACTGCTCCTGTCTGTCTAAGAAGCCTTTTAAAAGAAATATTGGCCCATTTTTCTTTGATACCAGGAAGTCATGTTTACCAAGAGCAAAGACAAGTTAACCCCACAGGGTTTCCAAACAGGTTTTAAAATAAAACTCAGGACTTAAGTGGGTTCTTTGTAAATAGCTGAATTCAGTTCAATTCAAGAAACATTTATTAAGTGCCTACTACATGCCAGGCCCTGTGCTAAGCACTGAGGATACAAAAAGACATAAAAGGACATTCCGTGCCCTCACGGAGCTTACAATCTAATGGCGGAGATCACATGCAAGCCAACATATTACAAAGCAAGCTATATACGGAGTAAATAGAAAATAATTTTTTTTTAAAGGCATGAAACAAAAGAAAATGAATGGAAGGAAGTTTTCTAATAGTCAATTGTTTGTGGTTCTTAATGGTTTACATTTTAAACCTCAGTGAACCACCACTTTAAAGCAGCCCCCCCAAGCTTGGAAAGGCATATCATCAATCTACCTCAGCATGCCACAGTAGCAAATACATAATTGCTAGTAGTCTCCCATTAGCTGATAGCTAAATGATGTTACCAGTCATTCAATTATTCATTTTCAAGGGCAACAGAGATTTTCTTCCTCTATCAAATGGGATAGTAATCCCTGTCACTCCTATTAATTATGGGGTGGGTCAGAGATAATTAATTGAACTGGGGAAAAGAAACATTAAAGGGCTGACATTTGAAATCTAAGAATAATAACCCCTTTCATTTGTGTGCTTCTTCAAAATTAATAGAATGCTTTTGTATCCATTCTCTCATTTGATCCTCACAATAACCCTGTGAAGTAATCAGGGTGAGTATAATTTTTCCCACTTTATAGATGAGAAAATCAAGGCCCAGAGAGGTTGAAAGATTTACTCAGGGTCTTATAGGAAATGGCAGAGACAGGACCTTAACCCAGGGCTGGTAACTCTAGGTTCAGAGTTTTTTTTTCTCTGACACCAGTCTGAAGACTAACCTTCTGCTATTAGCCAGAATACATGTGAATTCCTAAAGAAAACTCCTCACTCTGTGATGGGTGCTGTGACATAACTACAAAATGCCACCACTGTATGTGGTGCATTTATAACGTGCTTTCATATCCATTACATTATTTGAGCCTCACAAATAAAAATAAGACAAAGCAATAATGACCTTGTGAAATAAATTAGGGCAAATATTATTATTTCCAATTTTATGGCTAAGAAAACTGAGTCACAGAGAGCTGGAATGATTTGCCAGCATCATGAAGCTAGTGAATGACTAGAACCCATGCTTCCAAGACTTTTAGCCCAGGAATCTCTCAGTTGTGTCAGGATAAACTACTTAATATAGTGCCTCAATTACTGAGCCAGTTAGATTGCCCAGTTGGACTTCGAAGGAGGAAGACCACAGCTCAAATCTTGCCTCAGGCATGTCCTAGCTGTGTGACCCTGGGCAAATTATTTAGCCTCTCTGCCTCAGTTTCCCCACCTTAAAATGGGGATAAAAATAGAACTTACTTTACAGAGTGGTTGTGAGAAGCAAATGAGATGTTTGTAAAGTGCTTAGCACATTGCCTGGCACATACTGAGCATTATATAAATGTGGTACCCTGGTACCACAGTAGTGCTCCATGCTACAATCTTCATAGAGATTCTGGTTAGACTGTGTAAATATGCAGAAAGTTAGACTCTCCTTACAATCCAGAAGCACCTGTGTGAGGTTTGATAAATCACTTACACTCTCTGGGCTTCAGTATTCTCTTTACAGAGCTCTCTCCCAAAGTCAGGAATTAGCCCAAGGGCAGGGAATTTGAAGGGCTGAGGATAACTCTGAGGAAGGTGGCCCAAGGGAGCTCAGTTGTGGGTGGGGCTGAACAGAAGAGTGAGAGTAGGTGCAGAGATAGCTGTGTTATCTTGGGGGAGGGGGCTGAAGACATGGTTGATAGAACCTCAGTTCTAGCTTGGCCTGGACCTGGGGAATAGGTTGGGAAGGGAGATCTGGCTTCCCTGACTCAATGAGTTAGTGTTCTGAGGGCAAGGTGGTGCCTTCCTTATCACCTGGGGAGAAGGGGCAGCATAGTTGCTAGGCAGACTGGGTATAAGCATCCAGAGAAGAAGCACCTGAAGCTGTTCATGTTTTTTTTTGGGGGGGGGAGTGGGGGTGGGGCTGAGGCAGGGCATCCTGGGATCTTTTCTTTTCCTGGCAGCTTTGCCTTCTCAGGCTTCTTAAAGTTTTCAGGTGGCAGGACTTTGTTGAAAGTATGTAGGTCCATCCTATGAGACAAGAAGGGAGCCCTACAGGAATCAATGGATTACTAACCGTTTTTAAAGAAAATACTGAGGGCCAGACACTGTGCTAGGTACTTGCTGGGAATGCAAAGATAGAAATGAAGCAATCCTTCAGCTCAAGAAGCTTGTGTTCTATTGGACAAGGCAACATGTATGTGTCTGTATGTATATACATATACACATACACATATATGCATGTGCATATATATATATAAAGATGGAGAGCAGAGAATATAGACTAAAGAAATTATAATTAGTTTTGGAAAGGAGGACACTAGCAACCTGGAACAGGGGCTGGGCAATCTTGGAATTGGGGATGTGCTTTCCCAGGACTAAGAGTATTTAGTCCTGGATGCCTCTATGTACTGTGTGCCCAAGGTAAGGGATAGGGGATAGAGGGTAGATGAGTATATCTCAGTGAGGAAAGGCAGGAGAGGAAGACAGCCCCTTGCCCCCTGCTAGAGGGTCAAATATTGGGCAGGTTGGGGAGGGCATGGAGACTTCTGCCTTCTCTAATCTCAGAGACCTTTAATTTCCCAAAATGATTTGCTCTCTTGAGTTTATCAGACTTTCCTGAAGACTGAAGAATTGGGGTTAATCACTGCGGAAGTGTATGGGAGGGATCAAGAACCTTCTTGCTCAGCTACTTGTTCTGAGTCCTCAGATTAGGGATTTCTGATCTGGATGCCCTCATGTCTCCATGTGCCTGAAAGAGGTCACATTTCAACCGCTTGTCTCTGACTGGATGCTGAACTAGGAGGCAGGAGACTTTGGCCTCAGTCTGTGCTCTGACGTTAACTCTGGGCTCCTCAATCAGATGAAGAAGTCTGACAAGGTGGTCTCAAAGGTCCCTCCCAATCATAGCAGTCTATGAGATTTAGACTCCATTTGACTCCACCTCAGCTCAATCTCCATTTTAGTAAAAATAGAATAAATCTTTCTCCATTGATGTTGGATAGACCATTCCTCCCTCTTCCCCTCTCTTCATACCCTCTCTAACCATCAATTTCTTCCTCTGTAAAATGAAATTGAAAGAGAAGATCTCTATGGTCTCATCCAGCTCTAAAAAAAAAATACACGTTTTTTTGAAGGAATGGGCATGGGGGTGGGTTGGTGGTTTCAAGCCTTCTTTCAGTCTGATATGAGTGCTCCACACCTCCCCCCAAATCAGGTTCCTTTGATACCATCTGTGAAGGAAGTACTGACCTTAATCTAGTAATTCAGAGTAATTAGTTAAAGTGGCAGTTACTAAATGACCTGCTTATTCATTGGTACTGGGAATGGAGCCTTCTTCAGCACTGGCCTCCAACCTGTTTCCCCAAAAGATGGTGCCATTCTCCCCTCTTCCCCCTCCTGCCCCAACTAAGGATGCTTTTCTTGACACTTGGGGTGTTTGACTCAGAGTCAAAAATTCCTGATTGGGACTATTCTTCTGTAAATGAATGGATTCAGAGTAGAAACTTTCTAAATTTTCTTCTTGCTTGAAATCCTAAATCAGAACAAGATCAGAACAAGATACAGTGCCTAACTAAGGCAATATTTTATGAAGAAATGAATGGATTAATTAATAATGGACCCAGATCTTTTGCAAAGGTTAGGTCTTTTTCTGTTTATTTTCTGAATGTTCAGCCTACCCTAAAAACTGTCTATAAAATTCTGGGCACGAGCAGGGAAGTAAATAAGTTATGTTTTATAAATTTGTATAATAAAGTCATTTGAGAGATGGCTGAAGGCTAAGAGGCTGAATGGGAGAGGAAATATTATTTTATCTGAGTCAGTTAGCCAGTGCTCCATGTTTCTGGATAACACTGGGCTGTGTTTGCCTGAATAGAGGATCTCATGCCCACTTTCCACCATTTGCTCTAGGGGGGAGAATAGTTCCCTATGTCATAGCTATGGGTGATTATCGAGGCATAGGGGAGGACAGTCAGGATGGAGTTTTGGGCTTTTCTTTGGAGTTTCTTGGCCTGGATGAGGTTGCCAAACCCATAATGTTGTTTTAGCATATTTGAGTGTGGATTTTTAACAAAGTCCAACTTCTCCGAGATAATTGACCAACCCTAAAACGTTCAATAGCAGAGTTAGACTTTTGTAGTCATGAAACAGGAAATGGTTCTGTGCAAATATTTAGAAATGCTGGAGGAACTCTGAATTTCACATAGATGCTTCTCACCCCCCTCCTCCCCAGTGCCTGTGGGCTGTAAAATGAATCATACTTTTCCCTAACAGAATTATTTAATTCCCAAATATTTGTCATAATAAGTGAAAACATAGTGCACAGCCCAGTAAGCAATTTCTTCTATTCCATTTAAAGAAGTGCTCTAATTGACTTCTGACCCCTGTAGGCCTATAAACAGCAACAGAAATTCCCTTCCCACTTAAGCTGGGTCTGCTGTGTAATGTTGCAATAAGGCAAGGATTCAGGAAAATGTTTCCTCTTGTTACAAGTGTCAATAAAGTTGTCATTGTTTAAGTCAGTGGCTGGCAGAGTGTTTCTTGCCTTAGCTATGAGCTTTCTTCAATTAAAGGAATGTCTCCCCTTGTAGAAATGGTCTGATTAGTCACTAGTTGTTCATGCCCATTTAAAATTCAGGTTCAGTTTTTCTTTTTTAAGGTGTCCCAAAAGTCTTATTTCTCTTTTAAGCAATTAAAGTTTAAAGGTATTAAAGCTTATCGTTAGTTTATTGTTTATTATTTGAATTGATATGTTATTAATTCATATATGATATTAATTTATATATTCAACTTAATTCTATTTTTAACTCATATATATAAAATATAATTAATATAACTATATCTGTTATTTATTATAAAGGTTATTATTAGATTAAGTCATTAAAGTTTAAAACATCACTAAGACTTTTGGGTAATGGTAACTGACAGATCTCAAACCCATAAGTGAATTAGGAGGAGTTTGTAAAGACTTTCCCTAGCAGAATGAGTAGATGAGAACAGTTTGTTCCAAAGGCCATGTAGGCAGCTGAACTAGGTACTTCAGAAAGCTTATATCTGGGTCAGATATTAAAGATCTCAAGGTCATCCACTGCAACCCAAGCCATTGCCAGTCATCTTGACTTTTATCTTGCCACTGGACTTTGATGACTCTGGAAGAGATAGTGAGGCTTATTACTTTGTGCAACTCTTCCTCACTTAAGTCCAGTTCACTGACTAGTTAAGACATCACCCCATGATGCCTTGGTCCTTTGAAAAGGAAAGAATAAGAACCACCACAACAGGACTTTTGGGTCACTCTATATCAGTGGTTCTCAACCTGTGGATTATGTTCAATTTGTAACAAGGAAAATACATCCTGCATATCAGATATTTACATTATGATTCGTAATAGTAGTAAAATTACAGTTATGATGTAGCAACGAAAATAATTTTATGGTTGGGGGTCACAACAACATGAGAACTGTATTAAAGGGTCGTGGCATTAGGAAGGTTGAGAACCACTGCTCTATATGTATTTGCCATCCAGTGAAAGGGTCCATGCTAAATGGAATGGACAGGGGAGGTGTGTTTTCCAAAATACTAGTAATGTAAACATTGGTAAACCCAGATAAGATGTGGTGTGAGTCAGGGTGGTGATAAGTCATACATTCTATCTGTCATTGCAATTAATCAGATCACAAAATGTAAATTTCCTAAAAATTTTCTTGTATGTTTACAACTCTTTCATTTTAAAACTAATCTACATGTAGAACCACAGGCTTTTAGAACTAGAAAGAATTTTTGGAATCATAGTTATTTTGCAAGTAAAGAACTGAGATCCAGATAAGAGAGCAACTAGTCACATAGAACAGTAGTAATCTTAAGTCTCCCTCTACAGTCTACTTCCATTACAATATGCCATTCTGATGCAATGTAGGGCTTAGACCTAAGCAATTAAGAGTATCAAAGACTGCTAAGTGAATTTTCTTGGTCCTGACCTCCATTTTTTATGGGAGATTTTAGTGTGGACATTCCCTCCACCAATGTAGAGGTTGGTAAAAGGTCTGCAATTATAGTCTTAGAAAGTTGCTTGGACACTAAGGGTGTTAGGATTTACCAGCCCCACAAAGTTAGTAGTTGCCAGAGGCAGGCTTTAAAGTGAATTAAACAGCTGACATTATAGCATCTTACATAAAGTAGCTGCTCAATAAGCATTGATTATTTTTGAGAGAAGACTGAGTTATTTGTGTTACTGATCCATTAAGGTGTGTTTGGACCAGGTCCTATTGGCTCACAAGAGCTGATTATTAAATTTTCATTGTGAAGAGTTATATTGTGGAAATCAGTAAATGCTACAGAGTAGGACTTGACTTATTATGTTGTTGATTGTTTAGACTTAAGAATATTATGGAGAAAATGTTAATAATATAGATTAAATTTGAAAGTATGTCGTGAATTTTTTTTCAGTCAGTTAAACCTTTATTGATGCATTGCTCTTCTGAATCTAAAATATTTGTTGCTTTTTTTATTCAATTGTTTTTTCAATTGTGTCCAACTCTCAATGACCCCATTTGGAGTTTTCTTGGCAAAGATACTGAAGTGGTCTGTCATTTCCTTCTCCAGCTCATTTTATAGATGAGGAAACTGAGGCAAACAGGGTTAAGCCGCTTGCCTGAGGTCATACAGCTATAGTAAATATCTGAGGCTGCATTTGAACTCAGGTCTTCCTGACCACAGGTCTGACCCTTTGTTCATTGCACAATCTAGATGCCCTGTATTTGCTATTACCTGAGCTCAATTAATACCAGCCATTCAAGTTCAGTGTCCCAGGTCAGGTACTGACTAGGAACATTCCTTCAGACTTTTTAATTGTACCTCCAGCAAACTTTATCGTCCTCAACTTTTGTACTCACACCTCATCAGTAACCTCTGTCCTTCTTACTGGAAGACAGAGAGATGACCTCCCTTTAAAACCTCTGTCCAAGGAGAGGACCCAGATCAGCCATCTCTTCATTTTTCACCCTTCCTACCCAGCTGCTTTGGATTTTACCTCCATCTCTCTCTCTTCCAATTTTGTCCCCTTCCCCTCATTCACAAACTCCTCAAGGTCAGAGTCTATCTTTCTCTTTTTGTATTTGTCTCCCTAGCACTTACGACACTTCCTGGGACATAACAGCTACTTAATAGATGTTTGTTGATTGACCAAAAAAAGGAACTACTCTATGGATCTGTGGTTAGCTTGGTAGAAGGCGTACTTCCCCATCTTTGAAAACAATGCATGAGATCCTTTGAATGCCTCTGTGGTATATCAGTCACATTGTGGAATACGTTGCCATAATCATGAATGCAGGGAAATAGATCTATGGGGCAGGAAAGTCTGACACCTTTTAGTAACACCAGTAAGGGCACTATCTTTCTCTCCTTCTATGGCTGTTGGGAGCTGATTTATAAAAATCAACTTGCTTAGGTTTCTAGGACGGAAGAGTCAGGTGAGACATCTGGGATGAAGAACAGTATAGCTCTGGGGAATTGTTTTACCTGGGTGACTTTCCTCATGTTACTGTTTCTGTTTCACTGTGTATATGGTGCCTTAGGGACAAGTTTTAGCATATAGTTTGTGCTGTAATCCAGTGGAAGTCTTAAGGTATAATAAACACTAAGGGGCCGGGCAGGGGTGATGTGTCATATGGTCATCAACAACTGTGTCCTCGAAAATATTTGGAGCCTTTCATCATTCTCTTGAGTGTACCTTGGCCAGAGATAATGGGGCTCTTAAAGACTATGTGTGAATGCAGTGGTATGATTTTCCTCTTAGAAAGGAAAACTTTGTCAAAGTCTCAATAATTGAAGAGAGATGAATGTCTGTTTCATCTAGTTGTGAGAGGCAGCTAGATTGGGCCTAGGTATACTGGTAAATATTTAGCAGCTGGCTGTCTGGGAAAAAATGTACATGTAGGAATCACTTTTAAGTTAAATTTGCTTTCTCTATTACATTTCTCTACCACTTTTCCAAGTCTAAACAATCAATAACAAAACTATAAATTAAGTCCTGATGTATAGTGTTTGCCAATTTCCAACGTGTAAAAGCTCACACTGAAAAATTGGTGATTGGCTTTTGGGAGCTGCCCCACCCCTGGGTACAGGGTTCATTCCAAGGCTCATTTTGGTGAATGCCCTCTCTTGTCCCTTCCTTTCAAATAATTTTATCATTTTTTTTCTGGAAAGATAATAGTCATGCTAGTCTGTAACAAATTTGCAATCATACGATCATTTAATTATTTTCCCATAGGTGTTGACATTAACTAAACCACCCCTGTCTTTGGTCAGAATTAAATTTCTACATCTAATTCTGTGTCTGATTTGACATTTAAATTAATTGAAAATGTAATACTTGTAAACTTATGAGCAATTTTTAAGGGAATTTATGTGTTTTGATCTGATTAGCTATAGTGACAGATCTGGTATTTAATTCACATTCTACCCCTCATCCTTTGATTAATACCCCTTCATCTATGTGTATTCTAATGCACATGTTATTAGTTTTTTGGAACATACCCCTGTCCTTGCTCCCTCCACTTGGCATGGTCCCTTTGGCAGATAGATGCTTTACATATACAGTATGTCTCAAAAGTCTTAGTGTTCTCTCCTGGTTCCCCAACTTCTATGGCCACTCCTTTTCTGTCTCCTTTACTAGACCTTCATCACAGGGTTATGAGGATCAAATTAGAAAAAAAAAATAATATTACTTTTCAAACTATAAAGTATTAAACTATAAATGTTAATCATCATCATCATCACAGTTGGAAATAACATAATCCTCTTCTAAGCTTTTAAAAACCTTCACTGGCTCCCCATTATTGCATTTTATGACATTCAATGAAGGGCAATGACACTCACATTTCTAATCTCTTTTCCAACTATCCTGTTCTCAATTATAAACTCCTTAAGCACTGAAGGCCACTTTATTTCATATTTCTTCATACTCCCCTTCTTTGCTTTGCAGGTAGTTGATAGAAGATACATTCTTTGATTTTTTGTTTCCTTCTTGGTGCAAAGAGGCTTACCAGATACCAGCTTTCTCTAGACCAGTGTAGTGCCAGTGCAATATTCATAGCGCCAACAGTCATGATAAATATACCCGCATAGTGCCCGATCACAAAATATAGCAGACTCTCTATATAGAAGGCAGAAACAAAATATTTATTTAGATACCAGAAAACTGAATCCCAAAACCAGTAAGCCAATTCAACCACAGTAGCAAAGAAGTTAATAAGCCATAACAACACAGAGAGCCACAGCATCCTTTAGCCTTCCCACACACTGACACAAGACCAATATTTACTCACAAGCCTGTCTCCCTCAGAAGCGTCCTCTCCTCCCAATCATCTAGCTTTCTCTGACTTCCAGCTTGTAGTGGACTCTGCTCCACCCTTCAGCAAAATCCTCCCACCACAAGCTCCATGTGATTACATTCAGGCTATTAGGGGGCAGAGTTTATTTTCAAAGCAGGGAAGGTCTTTAAATTCCCCTAGGCTTATTAAGAGGCAGGAAAGATCTTCAAATTCTCATTCCTGTTACAACCATCTTTGACATCAATAATAATATTAAGGGATATAGATATGCTGGGAGAAATATATTATTTCCAATCTTTTTTTAACATCTCACAGAGACTAAACTCCAGTGATTGTTGTTTGGTGTTATTCTAGCAAGGGCCCTCTATCTGTCAGGCTGTTTGGATTGGATTGGAAAAGTGCTGCTGAAAATCCAATTTGTGTTACTAACAAGGTAGTATGGAAGACAAGATTTAGCCAAGTTCAGGGACACACATATGTGCCTCCTGTCTATACCCCAATAACAACTAGTAGATTTTGAGGTTTGGGCCAGAGTTTACTTTTTTGGTTTCCAGCATGTTTGTGTTAAGAAAACTATGTCCTCTTGAATTCAATAGAAAAGATTTAAAGACAAATTCTGCCTATCAGGGATAATTAGAAACCAAAGCTCCATAGATTCTGCAATGACCATGAAGGCAATGAATATCTGTACCTATGGACCTAAAGGTGACCAAAAGAAGAATAGAAAAATTTTTGTTGGGCGAGGAGGTTCTGAAAAAGAGAAACCAATTTAAAAATGCAAAGCAACTCTCTAAGCTGTTTGGGCACATCCATATCTGCTTGGAGAAATGAAAACATGAAATCTGAGACTTTATATCATTTCCTCTGTCTGCTTCATTAGTGCAGACATCACCCCCTTCCTCTGGTCCTTCACTCAATTTCAAAGCAGGAATTTAGAGCTCAGAAACCTAATTTAGAGTAGAGGCTCAGACCATGAAGAGGCAGAGGTGGTGCTAGGTCTGGGGGGTAAGGGAAGAGAAGGGAAGAACTCTGGCCTGGAAACACCAAGGAATGGTTTTCAGGTTCATCTGTGTAGCTAGATGACTGAGGTGGCCTGTCTGAGCCATGGTTTTCTGACTTCATCTATTTCCAGTGCTTTTAGAAGCCCTGTGGTTTTCCTTTAGCTTTTTGACTAAGATCAAGTGTATGATCAAATTAAAGAATAAAATCAACATTAGATGTGGGAGAGACTTCAGATAATAAAGCCCAGAAGGTGCTCAAAGGGACCTTTAATACAGAAGACCAAGCATAGAATGTTAGAGGTGGAATAACAGACTCACATTCAGGATGGAAACGGACCTAAGAGGATCTCTGCTAGTTCAATCCTTGTTGAAACAAGGGTTCCCTCTACCACATAGCTAACAAGTGGTTGTCTCTGCTCAGGGAACTCCAGGGAGGGGGAATCTACTACTGTCTGAAGTAGGCTTCTAAGATGGGATTCTTTGACATCATCTGATTCCATCCTTTCATTCTAATAGCTGAGATAACTGAAATTGAGAGAAGTGAATTACCCAGGACATGGAGGAAGAGAGGAGCCAAGATTTTGATGTGATAATGTAAACGTGAAAAGAGAAACACAACACTTAAGATACAATGGTGGAGTGGAGAGAGTTGATCCCAGATTTGTGAAGACCTAGGAATACATCCTGCCTCTGATACATACTGACCATGACCCTGAGAAAGTGATTTAGCTTGCAAATTTAAGTCAATAAATACTAGTCTTAACTAGTCCCTAGAAAACTTAAAAAAAAAAAAGAAAAAAGAAGGTAATTTCTTTATCTGCACGGTCTCCATCTAGGCTTGGGTTCTTAGATGTTTTTTTTTTTGTTTCATGATTGCCTTTATCAGTTCAGTGAAACTCCTCAGAATAATATTTTTAAATGTATAAAATAATAAGATTACAAAGTAAGCTAATTACGTTGAAATATAGTCATATGCACACATGTTTGTATATGTACACATGTATACATATGTGTATAATACACGTATAATATGGGTATATGTATATGTGTGTGCATATGTATATATACACATATGCATATACACACATATATGTATTTTGGACTCCATCTTAAGAACCTTTGCCCTATACCTAAAGAAATCACAAATTAAGTTCGTAAATCACAAATTAAGTTCGTATCTCTAAGGATGGCTTTAGATTATGCGCTCCTTGAAGTCAGGGTGTTTTTTTTTTTCTTTTTTCTTCTGGGGATTTAAAATTCAGTTTACAACATTCAGTTCTTCAAGCTTTTGAGTTCCAAATTTTCTCCCCCTCCCTCCTCTTCACCCTTCTCCAGACAGTGTGCAATGTGATATAGGCTTTACATATACATTTATATTAAACATTAGTGTTCCAACTTTCCCACATCTTCTCTAGCATTTATAATTTTCCTGTTTTGTCATGTTAGCCAATCAGTCAGGGGCTTTCTTTTACCTTCCTTTGTATCCTCAGCACCTAACACAGTTCCTGGGACATAGCAAATGCTTAATAATAAATAATCATTATATATGAATAAAATGTATAATAAATATATTAAAACAAAAGTAATTAGTAAATTGATAAGCATTAATATGTGCTTATTGACTGAATTGCATTATTGTATTAAGAAAGAGGCAGCTAATGAGTAGTTTTGTCATCTGTAATATAAAGGGTTTGGACTACATGACCTCTAAGTTTTCATATTCTAAGAGCACCACACCCGTCATGAAGTGCCCATTCCAGAATCTCCCCCGCCTGTCATATCATAGCCCTTCCTTGACATCTAACTCTTCAGCATCAGAAGAATACCACTTCTGTGACTGTGGTCTGAAGGGCACCAGACAGAGTCTTCTTGTGCCTGAAGCATCTCCCTGGGAGTTCTGGTAGCTGCTTGAAATTCTAACTTCTGGCTCCTTTAAAATGATATTTAGCTGAGAGAGTACAATGATCATTGGGTACTCTCCAGAGACAGCAAATACCAGGTACCAAGAGAGGAAGGGGGTGCTAAGATAGGAACTGAGGGATGGTAAAGATAGAATTGGCCTTTCCCTCTTTGTCACTGAGGGCTGGCTATGCACATGGTCAAAATTGGCATTACAAATGGGGCAGCTAGGTGGCACAGTGAATAGAGCACCCGTCCTGGAGTCAGGAGGACCTGAGTTAAAATCCTGCCTCAGAAACTTAGCACAAAACTAGCTATGTGATCTTGGGCAAGTCACTTAACCCCAATTGCCCTGCCCTCCCCCCTCCAAAAGGCAAAAAGAAAAATGCATTACATTGTCCTGGCAGACATTATTTCAAAATAATAATAATATCCAGCATTTACATAGTATTTGAAGGTCTGCAAAATTCCTTACATGTGTTACCTCCTAATCTCACAGAAACACTATTTAGACAATAACATTAAATATTGTAATAAAATGGTCATTATAACTCCTATATGGGTAGTGCTATAAGTTTATGGAGTGCTTTCCTCACAACAAGCACTCTTCACAGGTGCACTGTAAGTTGCTGTAGTGAGAGATTGAGACTTGTTCAATGTCATGTAGCTATTACAAGGTGCAAATATGATTTGAACTCAAGTCTTCTGACCCTAAGGCCATGGTTCTCTCCTCTACTCCATGCCACCTCTTAGCATAAAATTCACAATCAGAGTCAACAGTGGCCTCATAATCTGTCTAGTTCAAATAGCATCTCAACAAACATTCCTCCTGCAATCTATCCAACAAGTCACTTTAGTTGGAGACCTGGGAGGGAGAACCCACTGTCTCCAAAAGGTACTTATTCCACTCTTGGAGAATTCTAATTTTTAGGACCTTTTTCCTTCTATCAAATCTAAATTTGCTCCCTTTGTAACTTCCATTTATTATTTCTAAGACTCTTTTATTCAGGTAGGGCAGAACTAGTTTAGTTGTTATTCTAATGAACAGATCTTCTAGTTCTTGAGGGCAGCTATCACATCCTTCCTAATTCTTGTCTTCTCTAACCTAAATATCTTGTATATTCAGCCATTCTTTATATGACATGATCTTGAGGGACTTCACAATCCTGGTTGCTCTCCTCTGGATGCTCTGTAGATTATCTGTGTCCTTGTTAAGATGTGGATCCCAGAAGCAACCAAAATACTGAATAAATGATATAGCCAAAGCAGAAGAAAATGAGATTATGATTTCCTGTGTTCTAGATGCCACTCTTTTAAATGCAGCCTAACATTAAATTAGCTTTTCTGACTGTTTTATTACACTGTTGACTTTTATTTAACACAGTGCACCAAAATCCCCAGCTCTTTTTCATTTGAAATACTGTGTAGTTTTGTCTACCCCCTCTTGGGCTTATTAAGTATTGTTTTTCTTTTTTTGTATCTATGTGTAAAGTTTAATGTTTATACCTACTAAATCTCACTTATTTAATTTGAATCAATGTTGTAGGATGTCAAATTTTTGAGTATTATAACTACCATTCATTGTGTTAGCTATCCCTCATTCCTTTCTGCCATCTGCAGGTTTAAAATCAGGCCATTTATATCCTTGTCACCGAAAAAAAAAATTAAACATCATAGGGCTAAGCAAAAATCCCTGTGGTGCTTCCCTAGAGACCTCCTTTCTAACTGACATTGAACCATTAATGATAATTCTTTGGATCTAACTATTTAATCAATCAATCAATCAATCAACAAGCATATATTAAGTGAATACTATGAGTCAGGCATTAAGTTAAGAAACTAAGGATACAAAGAAAATGAAAAAAAAATACTTCCCCTCAAGGGGCTTATATTCTAGTTGGGTGGTAGGGGAGAAATTTATATACAAAATACAAACAGTAGCCACAGGAGGCAAGAACTAGCATTTAGGGGCACTAGAAAAGGCCTCTAAGTGGAAGGTGGCATTTGAACTGAGGAATGAAGAAAGCCAGGAATTTTAAGAGGTAGAGTAGAACATTCCAGGCTTAAAGACTGGAAGTGGAGGTATTTGTGTTCAGAATGGTATGAAAGCCAATACAGTTGGATTGTAAGGTATGAGAAAGGGAACTGATATGTAACAAATCCAGAAAGATAGGAAAAGGCTCAGACTGTGAAGAACTTTGAATACCAGACTGAGGAGTTTGTTTGATTCTTGACCTAATAAGCAATTACTGGAGCTTATTGAATAGAGAGGTGACATGGTAAGATCTACACTTTAGGAAAATCACTTTGATGGCTGTATGGAGGAGGTTTTGAAATGAGAAGCATAGGGATCAATTAAAAAGCTACAAATAGTTCAGGAATTAATTAAAAAGCTATTTATAGTTCAAGTGAGAGGAGGTGAAAACCTGAACTAGAGTGGTATTTGTATGAGTGGAGAGATGGAAATTTACATGAGAAATGTAGAGGTAGAAATGACAAGAATTGGCAACTTAATGTATCTCTGGCATGAAGGCGAATGAAATATTGAGAATTTCAGAGAGATGGCAGACTGGGGTGACTGGGAAGATGGTGATGCCCTCAATGATAATAAGAAAATTGGAGAAAGGATGCATTTTGGGGAAAAGACGAGTTCTATTCTGGACACATTGAGTTTGAGATGCCTACAGTAATCTATTTTGTATGAAAAGAAATTGGTAATGTAAGAGTTCAGGAAAGATTCTCTCTCTCATACTTAATGTGTGTATGACATACACACATATACATATTTATATGCATATACATATATATGTATCTATATCTATCTATGGAGAGAGAATATAGATATGGTAATTATTTATGTAGACATGATAATGAAATCATGGAAGCTGATAAGGTTATCAAGTGAGGAAATACATAATTCAGAGAAAATAAAAAAGGAATGGACAGAGCCTCGGGGAAAATCAGTGGTTAATGGGTATCACATGGATGATGATCCAATGAAGGAAATTTAGAGTCAGATGAATAGAAGGCTTTACATTTATTCTTATGAATTTCATCTTATTAGATTTAGCCCAGTGCTCTGGTCTATCAAGATTCTTTTGGATCTCAACTCTATCATTCAGTGTGTTAGTTGTCTCTTTAATTTTGTGTTGCCTTGGGAATGTGATGCAAAGACCATTTATGCAGTTATTGATATTAAACAACACGGAATCAAAAATAGATCCTGAGATACACCACTGGAGACTTCTTGCCCTGTTGATGTTGAACATTGACCATTACTCTTGGACATCAGTCATCTAACCAATTCTGAATTTATCTGATTGTGTTATTATCTAATCTATATTTCTCCATCTTCTATACAAGAATAATATGAGATACTTTATCTAAGGCTTTGATATTATTTAGCTAAACTGTAGCCACACAATTCTTCTCATCCACTAGTTAAGTAATTTTGTAAAAACAACAACAACAACAAAAAACAAAACAGAAATGTAGTTAGTATAGCATGATTTATTCTTGATAAAGCCATGCTGGTTCATTGTAATCAACCTTTCCCTTCTAGATGTTCATCAACTCTCTTTAGTGATTTGTTCTAGAATTAAATGAGTGCCAATAAGTCACAGTTAAGCTCACTACTTTGTAGACTATTTTTTTTCCTTTGTTGAAAATTAGACATTTCCCCTTCTCCAGTCTTGCGATATCTCTCCCATTTTCCATGAATTTTCAAATATTTCTCTCAGTGCCTCAGCAATCACATGTTAGGGAACCCAAGAATATTATTTATTTGGGCCAAGTGACTTGAATTCATTAAGAACATCTACCCCTTCACTTATCTTGAATATTCACTGACTTTTAGTAATTTTTCTTCTTTCACTTTTGAGTATAAAGCTCCTTTCTCCTTTACAGAGAAAGCAAAGCCAAACTGAAAATTGAATAGCTCTGACTTCTCTTTTTCAGTCACCCAGGAAAAACTCCTATTCCTTCTTTCATCCTCTTCCCCCTAACCCTCACCAATTTGGCTAACCTACCTTCTCAATCAAAGAAACAAAACAAAGCAAAAATAAGAACCAAAAAACATAACGTCTTTTTGTTTGTTCTTAACATTTTTGCCAGGCTCAGCTCTTTATGAGATGTTAGCATACCTGACGATATTTTTTTACAGGGCTATGCTACACTCATATTTATTTTCTTATTCCCGTTGCCTTACTTTGCTTTTCTGTACATTAAAAAAAAATCTGTGTATTAAATAATATAGGAATAAGCAAAAACACTTCTTACCAATTGATATTAAATCATCAATGGCTATTCCTTGGACCTTGTCATTCAATCCATCAATCCACATTGGTATGGTCACATATATGTCTTATGTTCTAAGGTCCCTTCAAATTCTGTTATCCTATGCCTTCGGTTCTACGATTGATTTCTGTTCTGACATTGTGTATTCAATAAAGCAATATGAAAGTGGAGTGAATATCTTGGATCCTAAAAACATAACCCATTCTCACCCATAGGACCCGTTGATCTCTGTGACCCAGGAAAAAAACACCAAAAGCATGTTCTTAGGATTCTCACAAATTGAAAGTAAAACCTATGGAAATTTGTGCTTGCCCTCTGTCCACACAGTTTCATATTTTCCCCCCATAAAAAGCTCTTTGCCAGTGAATAGGAAGAAATATGGCCATTTTTCTATGAAAGAAGGAAAAAAGGAATATATTTCACATATTGCTGAAGTACATACTTTACCCAGGAAACCTGAGAGTTTAACTTTTTGAAGAAACAAGCACAGAAATGTCTCTAAATTGAAGTAAAATTACCCATAACTTTTATGTTATGAGTGCATGGAGCCATTTCCAAAAATAAGCTCCCTTTTATGTGACGGGTGACACAAGTCTCCGAACTGTTGTTTGTCCTCATATATCTGGAAATATCCTGTTGGCGCCCTATATCAGGTGAGTCACTACTTTTGGCTTTTCCTTTTGCTTTTAGAAAGAAAATGTCAAAGTCCACACTTTCTGAGAAGTGCCGGAACTTAATATTTAGAGAGAATCATAAACAAGTCATATGTTAATAGCTCCTGAATTTTGCTTAGAGAATAACAGACTAACACTGGCAAAGGAGCAGTATGTATATGTGTGTATGTATGTATGTATGTGTGTGTGTGTGTGTGTGTGTGTGTGTGTGTGTGTGTTTGTGTGTGTGTTTGAAAGAATTCTGACTTGGAAGCCCTTAGACCTGAGTTCTAGTCTTGATTCCACCATTGACTGGCTGTGTGACTTTGGGCAAGTCACTTGACTTGGGCAAGTGCCAGGCACTGTCCTAAGCACTTTGCAGATGTTATCTCCTTTGAGCCTTATAAGGACTCTGGGAAATGGGTGTTATCATTATGCCCATTTTACAGTTAAGGAAACGAAGGCAGACAAAGATAAAGTAACTTGTCCAGGGTCACACACAAAAGCTGCCTGTGGTTGAACTAGATGATCTTCAAGGTCTCTTCTAGGTCTAACAGAAGTGGGACAGGACTTTAGCTCAGCATCTATAAGGTTGTTAAATGATCTCTATAGCTGTGTTAAAGGAGTGACTCTGGATAGAGCACTGGACCTGGAGTTAGGAAGAAATGAGTTCAAATCTAGTCTCAGGTATTTACTAGCTGTCTGCCCCTGGGCAAGTTATTTAAGCTTGTTTGTCTTAATCCACTGGAGGAAAAAACAAACAAACGACAAATCGATCCAGTATCTTTGCCAAGAAAACCCCATAGATAATATGTTCCATGGGGTCATGAAGAGTTGGGTACAACTGATGGACTGAACAATAACAATGGCAGAGATGTTAAAGATTACTATAGAGAAGTTGAATGATTTGCCAAAGGTCTGAGACAAGATTCAAACCCTGATCTTTTTGACTCAATCCCCTTTAACTTCTATGAACTTTATCTATAAGATGTGTGTGTTGGACTTGAGGTCCAAGATCCTTTGAATCTCTAAATTCATAATCTTCTAATAATTTCTAGTAGATAAAGGGAATTCCTTCCAAAAGGTTATGGTAGAAATGGTCACAATTGCAACATTACACTGACTCTTTTATACTGAACTTGCTCAAATGTTTCTGCAAGTAGAAGTTTCTTTAGTCGTCTCATATTTTCACTTTATTGCTGAGACATTTTAAAAAGGGAAGGATTGTGTCTTCTAGGCATCACCAGGAGGTGCCAAAATACACTGTCACTTGCTATTAAAATTATTTATGATTTTCACTAATATTATTCCTGCTGTCTAGATTTCCTTGGTTACGTCAGTTGGGATGTTTTTTGTTTGTTCCACCATTTGAGTAACAAGTATCTCCTCATTCTCCACTGATTGACAACCATGCTCAAGAAGAGGCTTTAAAGGTGACCTTGGGAGACTGTGAAATGGAAGCTGACCAGGCATTTATAAGAATTTGTTGAAAATGTAGGTACTCTTTTCTTCATCTCTAGCTCTTGGACACCCTGGTCCCTTTCCAGGTTCAGCTTAAGTGTTACCTCCTATAAGAACACATGCCTGATGCCCTTAGTTGTTAATAAACTTACCTTTCACCTATGAATTATTTTGTAAATATTTTTAAAATAAATGTTTATTGATAGCTTTTGATTTTATATTACATGAAATTCTACTTGCCCTTTCCTTTTCCTGAAAACCATCTTATACAATAAAGAATAAGTGACTAAAAATAAGAAAAAGAAGAAAAAATCAGCAGAACAGATTAAGAAGTTGAAAAAGTGTGAAAATATATGCCATATGTCACATTCATAGACCACCTGTCCCCACCCTCAACCTTTGCAAAGTAGTGGGGAGAGGTATCTTCTCATGTCTCTTTTTTTGGGGCCGTGCTTCTTGGTAAACCTCCAACTTTCACTTTCAATTTTTTTTTTGTGGTGGTTGTTCTTTTCATTTACATTATTATAGTCATTTTGTATATTGTTTTCTTGGCTCTACTTACTTTACTCTGTATTTATTGGTTCAAATCTTTCCATATTTCTCTATATTCATCATATTCATAATTTCTTCCAACACAGTTGTATTTTAGTGCATTCATATGCCACAATTTGTTTAGTCATTACCCAATAGTCAATAAATATTTAGTAAAGAACCTACTATGTGCTAGGTGCCATGTTAACGCTATGGATACATAGAAAGACAAGAGATAGTCCCTGTTTTCAAATCATTTACAGTATAACAGGGGAGACAACCTGCAAGCAACTATGTCCAAACAAGAAATACACAGGATAAATGGGAAATATCAATATAGGGAAGGCATATGCAATCATGAGGAACTGGGAAATGCTTCGTAAAGAAGGAAGCATTTTAGCTGTGATTTGAAGGAAGCCAGGGAAGCTAAGAGGTTGAGATAAAGAAGGAGAAAATTCTAAGCATCAAGACAGCCAGCAAAAATGTGCAGAGCTTGGGGATGGAGTGACATTGGCAAGAAATGAGAGAATCCAACGTCGCTGGATCTGAGAGGACATAGTATGAGGGGGCCAGGTTATTAAGGGCTTTAAATTCCAGGCTGTCAATTTGGTATTTGCTCCTGGAAATGAAAGGGAACCACTGGACTTTATTAAATGGAGGGAGGTGACATGGTCATACTTGCACTTTAAGAAGATCAACTGTTTCTGATACCTTGCTCCCATAAAAAGGTACTGATATGAATGAATATTTTGGTGTATTTGAGACTTTTCTTTCTGTCTTTGACCTCCTGGAGGTATATGCTTAGCAGTGTGATCTCTAGTCTCTTAGCTGTGCTCATAAGAAACAGAAAGGCACAAGGAAGCCAGAGACTCAAAATCTGTTAATTACCCGGTCAATTTACCTAGGGGGAATCTGCAAGAAATGAGGCAAGTTAATATTACCTGAATGATATAATATAAATTCTCCTAGACTAAGGGACTTTATGTCCCTATACCCACAGAATGACCACAGTGAATTATTTTATTCCTCTGATCCCCATTTTTTTAATCTGTAAAATGGGGATAGTATTGGGCTACCTCTTCACAGAGATGAGGTGATAAAAGCACTTTACAAAGCTTAAGGTGCTAAAGAAATGAGTAGCTTTAAGATATTAAAAAAAATAATAGGATTTCTGAGGGTGGAGCCAAGATAGCAGAGTTGAGAAAGTTAGCCTTTTCAAAAATTTCCTTCCAGAAAACTTTAAAATAACGCTTCAAATCAAATTCCGGAGTGACAGGACCAACAAAAAGTCAGGGTGAGATTTTTTTTCCTAGCCCAAGATAATTTAGGAGGCAAGAAAGACAGATCTGTGATACAGGGGGAGGAGACTGGCCAGGCATACGATTGGTAGGACTAGGTGGTGGTGACAGAAACAACAGATGCTTCAGGATCTCTCAAGCCAGAGACAGTAAAGGGATCTGGCAGTTGATCAGAAAGAGATTAGGGAACCCCTGTGGTAATGATAGACACAGGACCAGATGCTGTTTGACAACTCCATTGTCGATACTCACTTTTGGGACATAGTTCTAGGGCAGAGAGGAGCACTTTTGTTTAAGAGGGAGTAGAATATCACTTTTTGCCCCAAAGGATTTGGGACCTTGAAGAACAGTATTGTTTCCAGTCTCAAGGGAGAAGAGGCCCTGAGGAGAAGAATCAATTGCAATTCCAAAGGATTGGGGACTTTTTCTTGGTAAAGAACATGTTTCAGGGTGAGAGAGCAGTGATCACACCTCTCCCCAGATCACACCACCTTGGGAGCTCCAAAAATTTTCAACCCTCCAGAACCTGTTTGCACAGCAGGGCTGAAAAAAAAAAACAAAAACAAAAACAAAAATGAAAAAAACAAACAAACCTGAAGGTTGAGATGGAGCCCCTCCCAAACCCCCATGCTGGGGATGGAGTCCAAGATTAACATAAAGTTCCAAATCAAGAAATAGAGTGGAAAAATGAGCAAACAACAAAAGGACTGACCATAAAAAAGTTACTATGGTGACAGGGAAGACCAAGACACAAACTCAGAAGTCAAACCATGAAGTCAAATTAGCCAAAAGCAAAGCATTAAGGGAAGGAAAATGTGAAATTGGACATACGCCCAATAAGAATTCCGAAAACAGCTAAAAAATGATTTTTAAAAATCAGAGTGATAAAGTAAAAATTAGATAAATAAAAGCAAAAGAAAAAAAATTATGAAAAGACAATTAACACCTTGGTAAAAGAGGCAGCTAGGTGGTTCAGCAGACAGAGCACTGGGCTTGGAGTCAGGAAGATCTGAGTTCAAATGCAGCCTCAGACACTTAATAGCTGTGTTACCCTCAGCAAGTCCCTTAACCCTTATTTGCCTCAGTTCTTTATTTATAAAATGAGGACAAACTGGAGAAGGAAATGACAGACCCCTCTAGTATCTTTGCCAAGAAAACCCCACGGATGAAAGTCAGTGAGGTCACAGAGAATTGAATATGACTGAACAACTGAAGAAGAACAAAAAAGAGACACAAAAATACTGTAGAAAATAACCCTTTAGAAACAGAATTGTCAAATGGGAAAAGAAATATAAAAGTTTACTGAACAAAATAATTCCTTAAAAAAATTAGAATTGGACTAGTAGAAGCTAATGACTCTATGATACATCAAGAAACAATAAAATGAAGTCAAAAGAATGAAAAAGTAGAATGAAATGTGAACTATCTCATCAGAAAAACAACTGACCTAGAAAATAGATTGAGAAGAGATAATTTTAGAATTTTTGGATTACCTGAAAGCCAGAATCAAAGAAAAAGCCTGGACATCATATTTTCAAAAAAATTATCAAGGAAAACTTCCTCAAAATCCTAGAATCAGAGGGTAAAATAGAAATTGGAAGAATCCATTGATCACTATCTGAAAGAGGTCTCCAAATGAAAACTCCAAGGAATACTACAGCAAAATTCCAGACTTCCCAGGTCAAAGAGAAAATACTTCAAACACCCAGAAAGCAACCATTCAAATACTGTGAAGCCACAGTCAAGATCACACAAGATCTGGCAGCTAATACATTAAAGGAGTAGAGGGCTTAGAATATGATGTTCTGGAAGGTAAAGGAGCTCAAATTGCAATAAAGAATAAAGTACCCAGAAAAACTGAGCATAAACCTTTCCAAGGGAAAATGGATATTTAATGAAGTAGTGGACTTTTAAGCATCCTGATGAAAATAGCAGAGCTAAATAGAAAATTTGACTTTGAAATATAAGACTCAGGAAAAATATAAAAAAGTAAACATGAAAGAGAAATCATAAAGGACTAAATAAGATTAATCTGCTTACCTTTCTACATATATCTTCTATGAACATTATCATTTTTGGGGCAGTTACAAAGTTTCTACATAGAAAGAAGGTGCAAGAGTGAGTTGATTATGTTGGAATGATGTGAAAATATGGATTGGTGAGGAAGAGGAATGTCCTGAGAGAAGGAAGGAATGAGAGAAAAAATGAGGAACATTATCTCACCTGAAAGACAAAGAAGTCAAAACAAGGAAGAGTTTTTATAGTGGATGAGGGAAAGTTGGTGTGTGTGTGTGTGTGTGTGTGTGTGTGTGTGTGTGTGTGTGTATGCAATGCTTGATCCTCATTCACATCTAAATAGATTCAAAGAGGAAAACATCTATCTATTTATCTATCCTCAAATGGTAACATATATCTACCTTGGCCAGCAGGAGAGTAGAAGGGGAGGAGGATAAGAGAAAATTTGGGGTAAAAAAGGCAAAGCAGGTGAAATAAGGCAGTAGTCAGAATGTAAACAGATTTTATAAGAGGGATGGGATAAAAAGAGAGAGAGAAAGTTAAACAGAAAAAAATAGGATGATGGGAAATACACAGTTAGTAATCATAACTGTGAATGTGAATGGAATGAACTTACTCAAAAAATGGAAGTAGGTAGCAGAATGGATCAGAAACCAGAATCCAACAATACATTGTTTATAAGAAACACACTTGAAATGGAGACACACAAAGTTAGAATGAGGGGCTGTAGCAGAATCTATTATGTTTTGGCTGACTTTACAAAGGCAGAGTTAGCAATCATGATCTCAGACAATACAAAAGAAAAATTAGACCTAATTAAAAGGGATAAGCAGGGAAACTACATTGCTAGAAGGAACCATAGACAATAAAGTAATACCAATAGTAAATATGTATGGACCAACTGACATAGTGTTCAAATTATTTCACGCTTTGCATATAGTTGCTTTGATTCCATTGTCTTATTCTGAGTTTGCATTTTACATCTTCCCTGTCACCATGGTAACTTTCTATGGTCAAGTTCTTTTTTTGTTCTTTACTGATTTTCCAGCCTATTTATTGACTTTTAACTTTATGTTAAAGTTGGGCTTTGTTCCCAGGTGGAGGTGGCAGTGTCCCAAACTTTAGGTTTTTTTGTGCTGCTATTTTCAGAGCTTGGTCTAGGAATATGTAAGTTTTCCGTTTTCCTATGATCTAATGAGAGGTGTGGTCACTACACTTTTGAACTGTTCCTGTTCATGAATGATTACAAACACTCTTTTCTGCTCTGGAATTGTGACCAGGGTCCCCACTCCTGCTAGTAGTATTCAAATTCTTCAAGAAAAAGTTAAATTAATTATGTAAGAAAATAGTAAAATTATTCTAATGGGGGATTTCAACTTTCCTCTCTCAGAACTATATAAATCTAACCCTAAAATAAACAAAAAAGAAGACAAGGAGATATGTGGAATCTTAGAAAATTAAGACCTCTGGAGAAAATGAATGGGAACAGAAAGAAGTATATTTTTTTTCAGTTGTATATGACACTGTCACAAAAATTGACCATGAATCAGGGCATAAAAACCTCACAAACAAATTAAGGAAACCAGAAATATTAAATGCATCCTTTTTTGACCATAATAAAAATTATGTTTAATAAATGACATTGGATGCATGGTTTAAGACCTAATTGGAAACTAAATAATGTAATACTAAAGAATGAATGGGTTAAAGAACAAATTGTAGAAACAATCAATGATTTCATTAAAGAGAATGAAAACACTGAAACAACAATCCAAAATTTGTAGGATGCAGCCAAAACAGTACTTTGGAGAGAATTTATATCTCTAAATGTGTGTATCAACAAAAGAGAGAAAGAGGAGAACAATGAATTGAGTACACAACTAAAAAAAAAAACTAGGAAAAGGACAAATTAAAAAAACCCAATTAAACACCAAAAATGGAAATCCTGAAAATCAAAAAAAAGATTAATGAAATTGAAAGTTAAAAAAATGAACTAATAAATAAAACTAGGAGCTGGTTTTATGAAAAAAAATTAAAATGGATAAACCAATAGTTAATTTTATCTTAAAAAAGAAAGAAGAAAACCAAATTACTAGTATCAAAAATGAAAAGGGTAAATGCAGTAAGAATGAAGATAAAATTAAAGCCATTATTAGAAGTTATTTTGTCCAATTATACACCACTAAAATTGACAATCTAAATGAAATGGATGAATATCTAAAAATGTAAAATGTCAAAATTAACAGAAGAGGAAATAGAATACTTTAATAACCCTGTCTTAAGAAAAGGAATCGAATGAGTCATCAATGAGTTCCCTAAGAAAAAATCGCCAGAACCAGATGGATTCACAAATGAATTCTACCAAAAATTAAGGAACAATTAATCACAATATTATATAAATTATTTGAAAAAATAAAGGAGTCCTACCAAATTTGTTTTATGATACAAATATGGTTTTGATACCTAAACCAGGGAGATAAAAAACAGAGAAAAAACCAATTCCCTTAATGTGTTACCTATTACTTATTATTACTTATACAAAAATTTTAAAGAAAAAGTAATAAGGAAATTGCAGCAATATATCATGCTGATCATATTGTCTGACCAGGTGGAATTTATGCAAGTAATGCCAGGCTGATTCAATATTAGGAAAACTATCAGAATAATTCACTGTATCAATAACAGAAACCACAAAAATTATATAATTACATCCATAGGTAGAGAAAATTTTTTTGACAAAATATGATACCCATTTGTATTAAAAATGTTAGAAGGGCAGCTAGGTGGCACAGTGAAGAGAGCACTGGCCCTGGATTCAGGAGGACCTGAGTTCAAATCCAGCTTCAGGCACTTAACACTTATTCGCTGTGTTACCTTGGGTAAGTCACTTAACCCCAATTGCCCTGACTTCCCCATCCAAAAAGTAAAAAAAAAAAACCCAAGACCCAAACCAAACATTAGAAAGGCATAGATTAATGGAACCTTTCTTAAAATGGCAAGTAATGTTTATTTTAACCCAAGAACAAGCATTGTCCACAATGGGCATAAGCTAGAAGCCTTTCCAATAAGATCAGAAGTGTCCATTATCACCACTATTATTCAATATGGCACTAGAAATGCCAGGTTATAGCAATGACAAGAAAAAAAAGAAATTGATGGAATAAAAGTAGTCAATGAGGAAACAAAACTATCATTCTTTGCAGATGATATGATTCTCTTAGAGAATCAACTAAGAAAAAAAACTAGTTGAAACAATTAACAACCTTAGTAAAGTTGGAGGATATAAAGGAAACCCACATTAATCAGTATTTCTGTATACTACCAATAATACCCAGCAGAAAAAGACAGAAAGAGACATTCTGTTTGAAATATCTGCAGACAATATAAAATATTTGGGAGTCTACCTGTCAAGACAAGCCCAGGGACTATATGAACACAAATGCAAAACACTTTTCACACAAATAAAGTTATATATAAACAACTGGAGAATTATTAATTGCTCACAGACATCCAATATAATAAAAATGACAATTTTTACCTGTGCTATTTCTTATTCAGTACTATACCAATTAAATTACCAAAGACACATTTTATAGAGTTGTAAAAAATACTAACAAAATGGTCAAGAAAATAAATGAAAAAAAAATGTGAAGAAAGGTGGCCTAGCACTTCTAGATTTCAAACTTTATGACAAAGTAGTGATCATGAAAATAATCAATTACTGGCTAAAAATAGAATGGTACATCAGTGGAATATGTTAGGTTCACAATACACAGTATAAAATGACCATAATAATCTAGTACTTGATAAACCCAAAGAGTCAAGCTTTTGGGGCATGGACTCAACATTTGAAAAAGAATTGCTGGGAAAACTATAAAGCAGTTTGGCAGAAAACAAGGCATAGACCAGGACTTCAAGCTATATGTGAAGATAAGGTCAAAATGGCTAAATACATACATACATATATATATATTTATAAAAAAAAAAATAAGAGCCATTCCTTAGTTGACAAATGGTCAAAGGACATGAACAGACAGTTTTCAGAAGAGGAAATAAAAAAATTTCAACAGTCACATGAAAACATGTTTTAAATCACTACTCATTAGAGAAATGCAAATTAGAACAACTCTGAGGTACCACCTCATACCTATCAGATTAGTTAACATGACAGAAAAACAAAAGACCAATACTAGAGGGGATGTAGAAAAATTGGGATACTTAAGGCACTGTCATGAACTAGTCCAACCATTCTGGAGAACAGTTGGGAACTATGCCCAAAAGGCTATAAAACTATGCTTATCTTCTGACCCAGCAATACCACTGCTAGGTCTATATCACAAAGAGATCAAAGAAAAAGCACAAGGACCTATTTTTGTTAAAAATATTTTGGCAGCTCTTTTTGTGGTAACAAAGAATTGGAAATTGAAAGAATACTCATCAATTTGGGAAGGCTGAATAAGTTGTGGTATTTGATTTTGATGGAATATTGTGCTGTAAGAAATCATGAGTAAGATGGTTTCAAAACAAACTGGGAAAACTTATATGAACCAATGCAAAGTGAAATGAGCTGAACCAGGAGAACATTGTCCAGTGTAGCAACAATTATTGTAAGAATGATCAACCATAAAAGACTTAGCTACTCTTATGAAGACAATGATTCAAGACAATTCCAAAGGACCCATGATGAAAAATGCTTTCTGCTTCCAGAGAGAGAACTAGTGAACTCTAAATGAAGATTGAAGCCTACTTAAAAAATAAATCTTTGTCTTTTGTGTGTTTTCTTTCACAACATGGCTAATATGGAAATATATTTTGCAATACCTCATATGTATAATCAAAATTAAATTGCTTTCCTTCTCAAGGAAGGTGAAAGGATGGGAGGGAAGGAGAGAATTTGGAACTTAAAATAAAAAAAAAGATTGTTTTTTTTGCATGCAATTGGGAGATATTTAACAAAATAAAAAGAATTTTAAAATGACGGTATCTAAAATTTATGCAGCTAGTTATGGTTACAAAGCATTTTCAAATATTATTTCATTTGGTTCTCTTATTAAGGTCCTCTTCCTATGAAATATCATGTAAAGATGACTGTGGATCCTTGAAAATTAATGCCAGTAGAGCATAAACACTGGTAGATCATACCAAGTTGGATAGCCATAAACTACAGACTCAGGGACACATACATGCATTGTCTAAGGACTTCTAAGGTTTGGAGAGGCACATCACCATATTTGCTGCAAAGGGATGAATTTTTTGGTCATGGTAATTTACAATGTTCTAAAACAGAGGGATTGGCATCTGGAACAGATGAGGGGGTGTTGAGGCATAATTGTAGATCCCTGAGGTATTGATAAACTAATCTTTACAACAACTCTATGAAGTAGACAGGCTAGTACTTATCCTCCTTTTACAGTTGAGGAAACTGAATCCCAGAAAAAAATGAAGTGTCTTGCCCTAGATAAAATAATCAAAAGTGGCAGGGGCAGAGCTAGATACCAAGGACCCAACTCCATCTGGTGTTTTTTTCCACTACATCTTTCCATCCTTTAAGGGTCCTTTGAGTTCTGATTTTTAATGTTGTGTCATTTGAATGAATTGCATCCAAGCAGTCTTTCAAGTATGCCTCTTCTCCCCAGAAGTATAATATCCTATTTGTTGGTTTTTGGTGTTATTTTTTCTTTTTCTTTCTGGTCATCAAATCAAAGGAATGCTGATAATTTAAAAGCCTCCTCTGCACCACACCAGCTTGTATTGGCCATCTGTTTGGAGACACTAGTGTTAAAAAGCAATAAAGCAATGAATTTAGAGGCCAAGAAGCTCCATCCAAATGGATGTCTGTCCAAAGAAAGGCAGGTTCACTAAGCTTGGTTTTCTCCTGGTGCCCTGGATACAGAATGTCCTCTGTGAAACAGCCAGCAGAAAGAACTCCTGCTTTATAGCGCATGTAATCTGGAGAGCAGGGAAAGAAAAATTTAAACTGCTATTAAAACAAGTCTCATTCCAATGACTACTTTCCTTTCTGTCAAGGTCAATTATTCTCACTCTTGACATGGTCATGGCATCTAGGGGAGATTGTGGTTTTTCCCTGGGATTTTTTATTTTCTTGATTTTTTTTTTTTGTTTGTTGTTGATACTATTGCTTTTTGGTGGCTTAAGCTCTTTTACAGATCATAGTGCCACAGGAGTCCTTTGAATTCACTATCAAATAAAATGATTGAACACATTTGGTATCTGTAACAGATGACGGGGTGTTGATTGATTGAATGTATGATTGAACGAATAATATCATTATGATGATGATTGTGATAACCAGAAAATTTGCATAATACTTGAAGATTTGAGAGAACTTTACATATTTTATATCACTTAAACCTTCTAACATCTATGTAAATTAAGAATTCTAGCTATTTTTAATCTGTCTCTAGAGCAGTAAAACTGAGGCTCACATGTGTAAGTACATGTTCACATAGCTAATATATTGGATGGGGAATTTGAATCTAAGTGTTTCTGATTCCAAATCTAGAGCAGTTTTCAGATGTGATTGATCTCAATGATTTTTCAGATTGAGGATGTTTTGCACCTGAATTTAACTACAAATAGTTAAGGCTTTGGAAGAGTCATTTACTTCTGATGCTGAAAAAATTCTCTGTTACTTTGAGTATTTGTTTGAAATTCTTCCTAAATTCATTCTCCCACCAGACAGGCACAAGAGTATAGTGACTTTATTTTTTTTTTATTCTTTCTTTAGTTAGTCTCATGAAGAGCAGACTCTGGGATAAGTATTGAATCCCAAATGATTTTGATGGGTAATTCCAGAGTTAAATTAACACCATTGTGTAACAGCAAGCACCCTAGCATGCCTAGGGCGGCTACTAGCACAGGTTCTTAGATCTGCTTTTCTAAAGGAAAGCAACTCAAAATGGGTTAACAATCTTACTTTAATCAAACATATCATTCACCTAGTTCAGGAGGAAAAGTCAGCACCCTGAACTTCAGAGAATACAAACAGAAGTTACAAACAAACAGAAAAACAGATCAGCAGACAGACGGCTTCCAGCGTCTGATCA
>CM053592.1:132632234-132684916 GCA_028646515.1 Pseudochirops corinnae
TTCTAAGTTCTTTTTTTGATCATGGCTTTCAGGTAGTCCAATAATTTTTAAGTTGTCTCTCCTGGATCTGGTTTCCAGAACAGTGGTTTTTTCAAGGAGATATTTCACATTGCTTTCTATTTTTTCATTTGTTTGGATCTGTTTCATAGTATCTTGATGCATACATGCTTTCTTATTGGCAAGGGGACTGATGGGAAGTGTTTTCTCTCCACTAGAAGGAGAGACTGAAGGACCATAAGAGACGGGAACTACATGGGACTGAAGAAGCCTTGGAAATTTTAAGCTCTACTTAGGAGAGAGAAATCAGGAGGTAAGAATCCAAGCCAGTGCCAGTAGGCCGCAGTTGCAAGTGAAGGTCATTGTTTTATCCATTCTATGTTCAAGTCCAATTGATCAGCCTGTTGTTCCCCAAATTTGGTCCTCCAGCTCTACTTCTGAGCCTTTGTCTCAATTGCTACTTCCTGTGCCTAGAATGATCTTCCTCTTTCTAGTCTGAATATTCCTAATTTCCTTCAAGGTTCTGCTTGTGGACTAGGTTTTGTATAAAGCCTTTTCTAATCCCCTCACAAATCACAAAGCCACAGTATAGAAATATATAGCAAATTAAAATCTTTCTAGAAAATTCCTTCCTCCTTCAGGTTAACATCTCCTGTTAGAACCAAAATCAAGGAGCAAATGGAACTGTGTTTCAATTCTTATGTAAAGTGTTTTCCTTTAGTGAAAAATAGCATTGTGACACTGAAAAACTGGACCTATGTCACCTCAAGCAGAGGTCTGGGGCTTCCATCAGCCCAAACCTCTTGGCAAGGGGACTGATGGGAAGTGTTTTCTCTCCACTACAAGGAGAGACTGAAGGACCATAAGAGACAGGAACTACATGGGACTGAAGAAGCCTTGGAAATTTTAAGCTCTGCTTAGGAGAGAGAAATCAGGAGGTAGAAGGATGGAAGACTAGGATTTGGTTGCTGTTCTTACTTTGCTTCTTATGCTTATTCTTACTCATGGTTGCTCAGTCCATGATTTTTTTTTTTAAATCTCTGTGGGGCTTCAGGCATATAATTATTTTTAAGTTGTCTCTCCTGGATCTGGTTTCCAGGGCAGTGGTTTTTTCAAGGAGATATTTCACATTGCCTTCTATTTTTTCATTTGTTTGGATCTGTTTCATAGTATCTTGATGCATACATGCTTTCTTATTGGCAAGGGGACTGATGGGAAGTGTTTTCTCTCCACTAGAAGGAGAGACTGAAGGACTGTAAGAGACAGGAACTACATGGGACTGAAGAAGCCTTGGAAATTTTAAGCTCTACTTAGGAGGGAGAAATCAGGAGGTAAGAATCCAAGCCAGTGCCAGTAGGCAGCAGTTGCAAGTGGAAGACTTCAGGCATGTAGTGCACTTAGGAGACAAAATCACCACACAGATCATTCCTTTCATGAATGGCTTTTAAATTTTCTCAATTTCACTTTCTTCACACAGGGATGCTGTTGTCACTCCCCTCTGGGCATGCAGATACACATGTATGCGACCACAGGCACATACTTGGCTGACCACACTAGCCATCGGGGCATGCCTACATATTTCACAGAGAGATGAGTTTTTAGAAGGAGTTCCCTTCTATGTAAATATATAGGTCAGAAAGCCCTTTATATAGGAAAACTCAAAAATCAGACCTTCTGTGTCCTTCCAAAATTAAGAGGCTTTGCTTTACCTGAAATCAGGTAAGGGAAAGAGCATGCATTTGAGGTATGGAGCCCTAAGTTTGAGTATCATGCTCTTTTATTGAATATGAAACAATTGATCCTCTTACATAAATAGACAAGAATCAGACAAATACTACCAGTGAGTTCACATACTGAGATCCTATTACAATGAATAACTACGAATAACAATGGCATAGAATGTTCAAGGGGTTTATTGGTCTTGAGAAGAGTCATAAGTAGCTTTAATGGGGACATTATGGTTGGGGAAGAGTCAAATAAATAGTGTCTATAGAAAGCCTATGATGTTTACAGAGAAGTCAGAGCTAATATGAATCATAGGCAAAATATATTAATGTAATGATGATTTAAGTAACCATTTGGGAGCCTTGAGCCAAAATATCTCCACTACCAATTAAAATCTGCTGCCTAAAATTCTATCATTGAAGATTATTTCTCTATGGTACACAAATAATTTCTTGGTAGAATACAAATAATTCAAGAAGGAGTAACAGGTGAAGTCAGTATTAATAATTTACGCTTTAGTAAAAAGTTGATTTTTTTTCCAACTCATCATCTAGTGGAGAATAGATGAGGAGGGGTCTACTGCTAGCAATTATTATGTATACATGTGATCTTGATGAACACCATGACCTTCTCTGATCATTATTATGCTTATCTTACAGACATTATGTTATAAAGAAAGGATTTAAAAGTGCTATATGAATGAGTTGTTACTATTATTGCATATTAGATATAATTGTAATAACTACCATAATAATAATTTTAGATCCCGCAGAAGTCCTTTTCATTGTGGAATGAAGAAACTCACTCAATCAATGAAAAGCAGCAACTGCTTAGCAACTGAGAATTTTAGAGAATGGTCATTGACCCTTGAGAGATTAAATGAATTGACCAAAGTCAAGCCAAACAGCCCATGTGTGTCAGAGATTGGGCACGAACTCAGATCTTCATGACTGTGAGAACAATTTTTCATCCATTACACTGCGCTCTTTTTTTCCCCTCTTTAGTTTGTAGCATTTTTTTTTTTGAGGCAATCAGGGTTAAGTGACTTTCCCAGTTTCACATATCTAGTAAGTGTCTGAGGCTAGCTTTGAACTCAGGTCCTCCTGACTCCAGGGTCATAGCATTTCTTTTAGTGTGTACTCTTTTTCTGATAACCAAAGCTTTGGCTCACTCCTAGAGAAACTGAACCTATTCCCATGGATATTATTGGTATGAGTGAAGCCATGAAAGAAGTTATAGATAAATGGAAGAACCACTTAAAGCTATCTTTTAGGGTTAGGAAGGAGTTGGGTTCATCATGTACCCCAAAGCAAATCAACACAATTTCAAGGAGAATTTGGTCATTTTCTTTTGCATTGCTCATGATGAGGATAAATGGGGTTATAGTCTATTGGCCAACACTAATGCAAAGTGAAAAAAAATAGAGAAATTCTAAGAAAAACTTTCATATGGTCTTTCAAACTAATTGAATATACACAGTGACTTCAGTCCAGAAACTAGATTGGACACTGTGGCTTGAGATTTAGAAGGACAGAGATTGTAGACTACTTAGGCTCCTCATGTCAGTTAATGTTGGATTTTTTTAAAGGAGGGAGGCAGAGATCATTGACTACTGAACATCACAGGAAATGAGACTAAAGGTATGGCAAGTCAAAGGTATGACAAAACAGTAAGAAATATCAAAAAATGATACTTTTAAAAAATAAGGAAGATATCTTCAGCAATTAAACTGTAGGTTTACTTTCCCATCTCTAAAAATTTCATAGGAATGATCTTTGCTTGCATTAAGAGTATTCCGATGAAAAGATGAAAAGGGAAAAGGCCAGCTTTCACAGACAATATTCTAGGACAGACCACATTTTCATAGTTACATGACTGATGGAAGATGAAGTGAATAAAAGATCCTTTTGTTTCTCTTTGTAATCCATATGTCATTTAAAACTCTGGTCCACAATATCGCGAGCCCAGGAACAACTTTGGGAGGCTGCTTACAAAATCTCTTTGTTTCATATTCCACCAAGGCAACCCTGAGAATTTCAGTATTTGGTTCATTTTACTTTTCTTCAAATGAGCCTTCACCTCCACTGCAAGCATTCAAGCAATAAGACATTAAATACAGAAGAGGGCTTCTTTAACAGTACAAAAAATGCAGGAAGTACTCATATCCAAGCTGAAATGAAAAGAAAAAGGCAGTATAGAAATTTCTCATCCTCTTTGTAATGAATATCAAATGACCCTTTCCTCCAGGCCCTATTCTTCCCAGGGATCAATATTGATGCTCCAATTTATAACGCTATCCTGGGTTCAACTCTTCCTCTCCTCAAAGGGTAAATAACTCAGATTCACTTGACGTTCCATACTCCCTTTGATATATGAAGGTCTCATGACTCACAGTACCCATGGAGAGCAAAGTCTGAAGTTCCTCCTTCTTCTCCATCTCTGTGCTTTGTTACTCTCTGATGCAGGCCTCTCCTTTGGTCTGCAGTTATATGATTTTCTGCTCTAACAGTATTTTTCCTTGCCTCTGGTGCTCTTTCTATCTCTCCAGCCCAATTCCCTTCATTCCACATGGGATCTTTCTTTCTCTCTTTGAGTGTGTCTTGCCTCATATTACCTTGATCTTTTGTTCTCAAGGAGGCTTTATCATTCCAATGTGCTGCCACTGCCTCCATCATTGATGTGCTTTCCAGTTGGGTTTACATTTGTCTTACAATGAGAGAATCCAAGCAAGTGAGTGTCTGGGATATCTGACATTTTTCTAATTCTTTCAGATGGTGTAAAAGTATTTAAACCTTTGAGTTATTTTAAATCTCCTTCCCTTTTTTCACTAAAGTCACAAAGTGCTACTTGACAGACAGATGGACAGACAGACACCCCCCCCCCCTCCAAAAGGCATGATCAAGCACCTGTGAAGATCTCCACTCCAACTCTCCCTTTACTATAAAGGTCCCTAATACTCCTAGTTCTTAGATATCTATTGCTCTTCCACTCACCTTTTCCAGTCTCTGTGATTGAGTTGGATGTCTCTTACTTAGTACTTTTGGTGCTAAGAAAAGTGCTCAAATTGCCTAAACTTTATGTTTCCCACCATAGCTCCTGGTGCCTGGGGCCAGAGTGTGTAAATTACCTTGAATCCAAGACAAGCTTCGAGAAAATATACAAAACTCTGGTGGAGAAGATGAATATCTGTGACTGTTGAGGCCACCCTGCCACCCATGTCAAAGCACTGTGCCCTGTTACCTGTTGCTCTCTGATATACTACTACTAATAAACAATAGTAATAATAATAATAATTTGAATAAAATATAGCTTTAAAGAGTCTCTAAAACCTCAGTGCATCCTATGCATAAATTAGAAATTATATTAGATTCTCTAATGACGTGATGATGGACATAGTTGTATCCAAGAATCTGCTGTGTATGATCATGTGAAGCCTAAAAAATAAGTTCACCATTACCATAGAGAATGTTCTGGGCAGAGTCCTAAAAGATGGTAGACTTCTCATTGATGGCAAGGTTCTCCAAATGTTCCTCTTCTTAAATAGCATTATACTTACTGCATTGAGTTCCCAAATACTACAAAGGCTCTCCAAAGAAAGCCACATGTATTTGGCTCAGTCTAGCCATCTTCAATGGATGAAGAATGCATATTGTGAAGATTATGAAATATAATCGTGTGTGTGGTTTATATTTATATAGAGGGTGTTCCAAAATTCTCAGTATACTTTTAAGTTATGAAAGCTGATTTTCAGAGGGGTTAAGCAACTTGCCCTTGGTCATACTTTGATCAAAAATGTTTTACCTGGAAATCTAGCACAGATCCTTCATGACTTCAAATCCAGTGACCTATAGTTTCCCATGCCAAACTACCTAGAGGAGCTGGGAGCAATCTGAAAAGAAGGTTTTAAAAAAAGGAGTGGGTGACATTTGGAAATTCATACAGTGTTTTCAATAATCCCCAGATTTTTGCCATTGCAAAAGCACATCTTTGAAACATCACCAATCTCCCTACAATGATGCCTAACAGTGAGGTACATCATAATACTGCCTAATATGTAAATTCATATTAGCAATAGCAGTTGATATGTGATAGAATTTCTCTATATTGTACTTGATCTAGACCTTTCCTTAGAATATGAAGTACAAAATATCAGTATTCCCTTTCTTTTCTTTTTCTATGAGTGTGAATATGTCAGGCATGATATCTCTGTATATCTGAGAGTACTAAAAGTATTTTCAGAAGAATCATCTCAGAGAAAGAGATAGTTCCAGGCCTGGGATTAGGAAAACTGAAAGAGTCCTGCAATCTTCAGACAATATCTTAATCTCATTTATGAAGGGTTTTAAATTCTTACTTTCTTACACACTCAGATGGACTCACATCCATGTGTAAATGGGCACACATTCACATCCTCTGCAGCAGCAGTTTTCAATCTGTGGGTTACGTTCAATTTGTAACAATTAAAATACCTCCTCCATATCAGATATTTACATCATATATTACATTCACATTACTTTACAGTAGCAAAACTACAGTTATGAAGTAGTAACAAAAATAATTTTATGGTTGGGGGTCACCACAACATGAGGAACTGTATTAAAGGGTTGCAGCATGAGGAAGGTCGAGAACCACTGCTCTACAGCAATTCTTTCCCCAAAGACCTTTATCTTTCCCACCTCCCTGTTCCATAGAAATGTTATGGAACCATAGAATATCTGGAAGGCGTTTGGGAGGAGTAAGAGGAGCAGGAATTAGACCCTAACTGAAGGTCCAAAAATTGAACAAGTAATTTCATTAATAACAATCTACATTTCTCTAAGATTTGACATTTTTCAGAATGCTGTGCATTCCAAGGAAATGGCAACTCACTCCAGTATCTTTGCCAAGAAAAGCCCAAATAGGGTCATGAAGAGGTGGATGTGACTGAAAACAATTCAACAACAAAAATCACTAAAGTCTATACATCTTATCAAGTATGAGGCAGTGGGAATGAGTAGAAATGGCATTGGTCATGTAGTAAGAAGATCTGAGTTTTATTCTCAGCTTTGCCACTTAACAGCTGGCTATACAAACCATCTACCCTCTCTGACTCTTAGTGTCTTTATTTGTAAAACAATATTTGCAATCAACCACTAAAGCCTCAACCTAGTATAGTAGTGAGACTGAGTTCTCAAATGGCATACCATGATCTTCATTACATCATAATTCATGCAAATTGCATAGTTACATACTATATCCTGTTTGCTCAAAAGAGGGATAATTCTCGAAAAGCCAGTATGTTGGAATACAAAAAGCATTAGCTTGGGAGTGAAAAGACCTGGGTTCAAATCCCAGCCCTCCCTCATATTACCAGTGGAATCAGGGGCAAATGACTCAAATTACCTGATGACCTTCATCTGTAAAATGAGGAGATTGGATTGGATTATCTCTAACATTTCCAGCTCTAAATTCTATGTGCCTTTGTCCTATAAGCTGAAAAAGTTTGAGGTATAGTCCTATCTGAGAACCAGAATACTTAAGTTAGGAGTTCATTTTCAGAACCAAAATTGGTTGTTATTTATTTTTTTCTACAGTAATTCAAAAGTATCTAAATTAAGGAACAGGCTGCTATTTGTACAAGTGGATCTGTACTAATAAAATATACGATCTTTTGAATGATAGGTATAATTCTTATAGTAATGACTTCAGTGGATTGTTAGGGTTAGGAAGATGAGTCTTCCTGACTCCAGGCCTGGTGTTCTATCCATGGAACCACCTAGCTGTCCTCGCTGACTTTAGTAATGGAGATTGCTAACTCTTCTACCACCCTAATAAGTGCATAGGAGCCTATTTCTAACACTGAATATGCTAGGAGACTCTAGTACCAGTGAGACATCATTTAATGGGGTAATTTTTTGTCCTTCAGTAACTAAGTTCCCTTGGGTATTACCCAAGAAGGGCTTACCTCATAGAGAATCCTGTTCTATGGTGAATAATGTTTCAAACAAGTTTTAGTGTAGTTTAATCATACCAGTTAAGCAGCTGTTATTATACTTCAGTGCTAATCCAGGACTTGGACTATATTAATCTAGTCCTTAATCCTAGAAGAGTCTTTAAATATTTTGCATTTCTTTGCAGTGAGAGGGTTTTAATATGAAAGAGATGTACGATTTTAGGGCTTTATTTAGGTCAACATGTTGAAAATTCTTTGTTTAACCATCAAGCATTTCTTAGCCTGAGACCATCTCACCATTCTCTGAACTCTTACCTCACTTTGTCACTGTGATATGGCATTGATAACCTGATAACTTGTCCTCCGGTCATTTGTGTGTATATTCCCTTCTTTACTCTATTTTCACATCCTTGAGGGCAGAGGATGCATCACATACTTCTTTGTCTCCAGTACTCAACTCTTTTGGTGATCAATCCAGGCTTGTCAAATGGACAAAGGAATGAATGAGACCTGGTGGGCACAGTTGGCCAGATGTGGCAGGCAAAGGAAGAGAACTTGGTCAAATTCTAAGTTGGGTTAAGGATCAGTGGGAAGAGGTTGTTGGGAAGGTGAGGAAATAAGCAGGAATTCATATAGTATTCAACCAAGAACGAATGCAGAGATGACTTGTAATATTTCTTATTTCCAAACCTCCTACATTTCTTTTTCTTTCTTTCTTTTTTGGCCTCTCTTTTCTTTTTTTCCCCCTAATCCTATCTCTTTATTTATTCTCCTTTTTTTCTCCACCCCATCTTAAGGGAAATTGTGCTTTAAAATTTCACTGTTATAATTATATGGTATAATACTCTAGTAAAGTGACTTTCATCTGATTCTTTCCTATATTTTACAGCTTTTAATTCTCATTCCTGGTTCTTAGCTTGTCTTCTTTGGCAGTCTTTGCTTCCTTTACTACTTCTCTGTCCCTCTATATTCTTCCCCCTCCTTTTCTGAAGCATAGAATCATATACGTTAGAGAATCACACAATTTTTGAGTTAGAAGTGACCTAAGTGACTATTTAGTCCAGAGGCAGGGAAACTGAGTCCTCAAAGCCACATCTGGTCCTCTAGGTCCTCAAGTATGGCCCTTTGACTGAATTTAAACTTCACAGAACAAATCCCCTTAATAAAAGGATTTGTTCTGTAAAACTTGGACTTAGTCAAAAGGCTACACCCAAGTATTTAGAAGGCCATGTGCGGCCTTGAGGCCACAGGTTCCCCAGCCCTTTTTGGTCCATACCTCTTTGGTTTCATTCCTGAAAAAGAATGCCTGCTATATCATGTGTGTGCAACAAGTGGTCATCTAGAATTTACTTGAGAAAATTCCCACCAGGGGCAGTCTACTTCACTTTCAGATAAGTTTTTTCTTGACTTTAGGCCTGTATCTGTTTGTAATTTCTGCCATCACTCCTAGTTCTGCTTCTTAGCACCAAACAGAATGAGTTTAACCAGTCTTCTACATGGCAATCCTTCGAATGCTTCAAGATAATGACCATGTTGCCCTTTAACCTTTACTTCTCCAGGCTAAAAATCCATTGTTATTTAGCTGGTCATCATATAGTATGAACTTGAGGTTCTTCACCATCCTGATTGACTTCCTTTAAATGTCTTCTAGTTTTTCAAAGCCATCATTCAGCTGTGGTGCCCAAACTGAATGCAATATTCCAAATATCTCCAGTTCTGTAGAGCAAACTATACCCTTCTCATTCCCAGAAGCTATTCCTCTCAATGTTGCCCAGGATTGCATTAACTTTTTTGGCTACTACCTCCCACTGTTGACTCATTTTGAGTTGGCAGTCCACTAAACCCTTCAGATTTTTTCCACACACTTAATGCCTTCCCCATATTGATTGTCAGAGCCAGAAAGGACTTTAGCACTTTGTTAGTGTATCACTTCAATTTTATAGATTAGGAAATTGAGGCACAGAGAAATTATGTGACCTGTCTGCACTCAAATGGCTAGTAATTAAAGCCAGCTATCCAAACTGTCTCCTTGGGGATCTTTCCACTACCTTATGTTGCAAGTAAAGCACAGAGTATTTGGTGTGTACACATAATGGGTGCTAGACTGAGAGCCAGGAGATCATGGATCTAATTTCAATTTTATCTATAATTTGTGACCTGGAGTCAATCACATCCACTTTCTGGAGTTCTCTTCTCTTTGCCAAGTCTCTTTCCTTTTAAAGTTTCCTCATATGTAAAATGAAAATGTTGAAACATATGATTCCTGAGAGTCCTTCTGACACTAGTGATCTATATCAAGTATGTATCAAAGACAGAACTTAAACACAGGTCTTTCTGACTCCATTGTTATATCGTCTTTCATTTTACAGAACGAAGAAACTGAGACCCAGAGACATTAATTGTCATAGCCAAGTTCACATCAGGAGTAAGTGGTAGAATTGGTATCAGAATCCAGGTCCTCTGACTCCAAATCTATCATCTTCCACTGTAGTTAGAGGAGATCTCCATCTCTGACATCCTTCCCCATTCCAAATGTCTAGGATTCTATAAGGAGAGGATCTCTAACATACTTTCAGGTCTAATCTTCTATGATTATATGACTATACTCCAAAATGTTGAATGAGAGGATACTCAAATAAGTCTGGATTCAGAATGTCAGAGCTGGAGCCCAGGATCCTTTTATTATGAATACCCACAAGCCCCCTCACTTCACAGTATAATGAATTCAATTCAGCATATGTTTATGAACTGCCTACTATTTGTGTGACTCTGGTAAGGCAACTATAATGTCTATAAGGAGCTTCCATTAAATCTGAGGGATATGATTATGTTCACCAGAAAATATACCAAATGGTTCAAAAGTGACAGTGATAATAACTGGAGCCAGGGGCTGATCAGGATAACCTTCATATAGAAGGGGGCACTGAGATTCACTTTGAAGGAAGCTATGGATGTGGAGATTTTACCAGGCAGAGGTGAGGTTGAAGTCCTGAGTTGTTCGTGTTTTTTTTTTTTCCATCAAGATGGTGTTTCAAGAAATATTAAGTATGAAAAGGTTAAAAACTAAGAAAACAGTAGCAAAAGGGGGGAAAAAGTTCTCCCATCAGGCCAATTGATTCGAGGGGTAGGGTCACTGAATGTAGCATTATTTCTGCTGGTCATGTTTCTTTCCTACCCCAGCTCCAAAGTAAGCTAACTGTGTAGCAGGAATGAAATACACAACCCCCTTGTGAGTGGGAGCTGCGAAGCGTTCTCCACTTGTGGTTGCCTTCAAATAAGCCTGCACGGAATCTGTGTTTGAAAACAGTGGAAGTCTTTATTAATCAAGCACTTCACTGGCCATTCCAGCATAAAGTTTCATTTATGTAAAAACGCCCTTAAAAATGGTTTTGGAGCAATGTCCTTTACCCAGACTTCAACAGAAGAAATATTTTTGGACTTGTAAATAGAATAATTGAAGCAAATATTTGCACATCAGGAAAGCGTCTGTAATATCTTCAATTTAGTCACAAGGGAAGAAAAATGTATGGATTGCAGTGTGCATTTTGTTGCTTGTGTTTCCTCCCTTGTCTGTCTAATAATTTGTTCAGACCCTTAAGTGATAGCAGCTTATGCTTATGTAGTGCTTTCATAAAATGTCAAAATGTGTTCGTGGGCATTGGATCTTGTCCCTCCAATTACCCTGTGGGATTCTTAGGGCAAGGGATACTATCCCCATTCCATGGAAGGGGGAACTGGGGCAAAGAGAGGGGAAATGGTGTATCTGCCCATGGTCAGACAGATAGTAAGTGACAAAATTGGGAATGGACCCTAGACTTTGTGATCTGGTTTGATTGATTCAAAGAGAATATAGAAGTCAGCAAAATGAGATAAAGCTGGAGAGGTATCATGGTGCTAGCCTGTAGAAAGTCATAAGGGCAATGCACAAGAGTTTGAATCTTACTATGTAGGGAACAGGGAATCTTTGAAGATTTTGGAATAGAGGGATGATGTGATGAAGTCTTTGGATAATAAAGACAATTCTGTCAGCAATATGATTTAGATGTGAGATGAAATAGATATGGGAGGATAAGTAAGGAGGCTATGGCAATAGCTCAAGGGATGACAGTGGGGTCTTGTAGTAGAATGGTGGCTATGGGAATACAGAGGAGGTGACAAACTAGGGAGAGAAGCTGTGAAGGTACAATCAACAGGATCTGGCAACTAATTGGATTCCAGAGGTGAGGGAAAGAGAAGACTCAGAGATAGGCGAAATTCAATTCAGTTCAACAAACATTTCTTAAACATGTTGAAAGGTATCCTACTAGTTACCAAGGATACAAAGACTAAGGACAAGCAGTCCCTACCTTCAATGAGTTTACATTCTAGAGGGATGCTAAGGATTCTAAGGAGAAGAGGTAAAGTGGTTAAGAAAATGGGAACCTGGGTGAGGGGAAGTGCTACAAGCTAGAAATAATATGAACATGAAGGAACTGGATAAGGGGAAAGTAAATGTGTTTTGTTTTGGTGGGAATTTGGTGGGACGTCCAGGCTAAGCTGTCCTATAGGCAATTAGAGATGTATTGCTGGAAATTTGAAGAGAGATTGGGATTAGAGATGTAGATCTGGGAGTCATATAAGTAGAGAAAGTAGCTGTAGGGTTGAATAAAGTTGCCAAGGGAGAGATTATGGAGAAAGAAGAGAGCACAGATCTAATTCTTGGGAAAGACACCCAGACAGTGTCATGAAGAAGAGGAGGAAACAGTGAAGGACATGGAGAAGGAGAATCTAAGGGTCTAGTTATAAAGCCAGGATAGTATAATGTCTCTGAATCAGAAGAGGCAAAGGGTGAGCTGTAGTCAGCCTCATAGTTTGGAGAATGACTTGGAAGTATGGAAATGATATCAGTAGTGAGTGACAAAGTCAGGTACCCATAGACTGCATAGACCTCAGCAGAGAACAGGTCATTCAGAGACAGTGGTAGACTAAGAGTTTAGAAGTAAACGTTTGGGGAAATAAGATTTTTTTTTCACCCCTGAGTCATAGCAGTGAGAATAGAAGTAGGAAAAGTTGCAGTGGATTTGGTAACCTTAGAGAAGAATGAGATTTTTGTTAGGGCAAGGATGCAAAAGGAATATTGGTGGAGAAGTTTGAGGCTTCAGGAGAAGCTGTGGATGCTAGAGGAGGGGCTCTGTGGAATGGGTTTGGCAGTGGGTGAACCGGTTTGGAGTGAGACTGGGGAAAAGTCAACTAGTCAAGCAGTTTTTATTGAGCATTTAGTTTATGCCAAGCACTGTGTTAAGTGCTATGGAGACAAAGATAAGCAAGAATAACAACAGCTCTTCTTTTAAAGGAGATATTATTCTAATGAGGGAACACAGCACATAAAGAGGTGCTGAAAACGGCAAAGAGAAGGTAACCTTGTGATGGTGGGAAGGATAGCGACAAAGCAGAGTTGGAAGAAGAATGAAATGGGGTTGGCCTGTGGTCCCTCCTCAAAATGGAGATTCCAGTAGAAATTCACCAGTAGAAGAAGGGGGCTGCACAGTAGAGAGAAATTTCAGGATGAGAATGCAGTGGAGGCAAGATGGTGAAGAGCTCACAGATTCATATCCAGGAGAGGATTGGCTGGCCTAGGGAGCTTCCTCAAAATGGAGATTTGGGGAGGAACTCATCAAAGGGTAAAGGGGTAATTAAGAGAGATGAGATGAGGTAGAGTCTTCAGGCTTGCTATTTCTACTTATGGCAGGGAAAATAGACAACAAGGGTTAGGGAAGTTAGTCCAACCAGGAACAGATTGTTTCTTTATGCCTGTCTACAAAAACTTCACTGATAGGGGAACTGTGGACTTAATCCATCTCAAACGGGGTCACTGGTATTTGGTTGGGGCCCCCAAGAAGTTTCTAGTCCAGGTGAGCTTTAGTTCTTGATTGAGAGAGCTGATTTTTTTGGGACACTAAAGGTTAAGTTTTCTGGGCTATAACCTAGGGAGAAACTGCAAAAATGACCAATAGGATATTGGTCCTCTGCAAGCTTCAAAATATTTTAGAAAATGACACATCTCTCTGCAGCAACTAATACTCCAACGCATTACTAATGGGTATATGCAGGTACGTGTTTGTAGTTTCTTTATTGCTAACTTATAAGCTGCCATAAAATGATGCACTGATATACAATTAAAAGAACACTCTAGATTTTTATATACCACCTCCTAGCAAATAGTGCTCTAACATTCGCTAGGTATTTTTGTGCATTATCTCACGTGAATCTTGCAAATTCTATCATCCCTTTTGTACAGACAACAAAACTGAAACTTAGGCAGGTGAACTGACGTTGTCCAAGGTTTCCAAGTTACTAAGTGGAGCAATTGAATTCCCACACCAGGCCTGGTATTCTTTTCACTGCACTTTATGGCCTCACAGAAACCCACAATATAGTGACAATATAGAGACAAAAGACCTGGGTTTGAATCTCAGTCTTTCTCTTTACTTCCCAGGTGACCTTGGGCACATAGGGAGCATACTATAGGCTAGTCATTAAGTTTCTTTAGGCCTCAGTTTCCTCATTTAGAAAATATGGAAATTGGGCTAAATTCCTTCTATGGTTTCTTCCAGATCCAAATTGATGATTTTCTTTGAATCTTTTGTTTCCCCAGCATATAGAGCATAGTGCCTGGCACATTGGAACAAAGTGGGTTCTTAACTAGAAATGATTAATGAGCAATGATACAATGAAAAAGAATTGAATATTGTAAAAAAGTTAATAAAGCAAGCTTCATGCTTACCAAATTATTCATTGAATTAACTAAATGTTGACTCATCATTTTTTTCATGTGGGCCCTCCCGTAATACCTCTCTCCACCACGAAGATCATAACATCTTCTGTACCTTCCTAGATGATCTCCACTGGTTTCTGTGGCTCAAAATAATTATCGTGTAGTGGTCTAGACTCTGGTGATGAGCATCTGAATGGACCACAGCTAGTCCTCAGCAGCCATAGTTATTCAGCAACTGATACTTCAAGTCCCTCTAGTTTGTACTCCATTGACTTAGCCTGAAATTCCAGCTAAAATCCCACCTTCTCAAAGCCTTTCCTGATTCCCTTCAATGCCAATAATGCCTTTCTTCTGCTAATTACCTTGAATTTATCCTGACTCTTATCTGTCTATTGTCTCCCCCTTAGACCATGAGCTCCTTGAGAGTAGGGACCATCTTTTGCCTTTCTTTGAATCCCCAGTATAATATATGGCATAAAGTAGGTTCTTAATAAATGCTTGTCAACTAACTCACTGATTCAAGGATCCAGGTTCACCTCTGTGTCATGGTGAAAGGCATTAGAGTCAGATTTTAGTGGAGACCAGGACTAGTGAGAAAATTGGCTTCTCTATTGAATTAAAATTCCAGTTTGGTGAGGGGAGGATTAAGCAATATAGTTCTCTCTTTTCTGCTCCTTCCAGCCCCCAAATCTGGGATTAGAAAAAAGGAGCAATAGAAATTGTCCTGTCAAGGCTATCACCATCACTATGTTGTAGACAGGTACTCTCCTTTCCCCTTCTTTTACCCCCCTCCCCCACACTTTTACATCATCTCCAGCCTAAACATGTTTCTGGAAGGTTGTTGAAAACAACATGGAATGTGGTGATGTTGATTCATGAGGAGTATCCTGCTGTTTCTTGAACAGGTACAGCGGTAGTGGCATGATGGGTTTGTTATTTTTCCCCCACAAAACACTTCACACTAGGTTCACTGAGAAATTATTTTCTTGAGGTGCTTATTCAGGTGCAGACTTTTACTTAGGAACTTGGGGCTGGCCCCAGGACTAATACAAGGGTAGCACAAGGATATGCAATGGAAAGGGCATCTTAGAAGTGACTCCAGTAACCAGGCAGAAGATAGTCTTGGCAGGGCAGTTGCTCGCAAAGGGATCGAATAACTTCACAAGACTTATGCTATCTGCAATGCTGTAGGAGGCATTGTGATATATTGAAAAGAATATAGGACCCAGGTTCAAATCTCATCTCCAATGCTTACTGCCTGTGTGACTTTGTGGAAATCACTTAATTAAATTGGGGTACACATTCCTCATCTGTCAAATGAGAGAGTTGGACTAGAGGGCCTCTGAGGCCCCCTTTGGCTCTTGATTTATGATCATGTGGTATATTCCCAGAAAAGCGATATGGTAGAGTTATAGAAGCTAAGATTTGGAGGCAGAGGACCTGAGTTCAAATTAGAGACCTAACTAGGTAGGCAAAGTAGCAGAGTCAGGACAGAACTAACCCTAGAGTCTGGAGATACTGGATTTAAGTCTCACCTCTGTTATGTTTTGGCTGGGTTATCTTGGGCAGGTCAGTTAACTTTTTGATGCTTTAGGAAACTCCTTAATACTAAGTCATTGAGAAGGTACATCAGTGAAGGAAATTCCTTACAAAGAGTTCACCACACTGATGAAAGGAGACAAATGTGAGTTTGATGTAAGGCAAAATGTAAAAAAATTCAACTTGCCCCCAAATGGCCTGAATGGCCTTGGGGTTTAGTGAATTCTCTATCAATGAAAATATTCTAGCTAATGCGAGATCAAGAAATTGTCAGGAAATTCATATTTTGGTAAGTGGTGAACTACATGAATTCTGAGGCCTCTTTGCAATAGGAACAGTATTTTCTAGGTCCTGCCGTGTAGGCTGGGTCCAGCTTTTGCTCAGGCTATACTTTATCTATGTTAGGGTAGATATCTTCTTTAAGTAGTTTCAAAACTTTCTTTGAGACTGTATTGTTTCAGGGGACTGACTAAGGTTGTTGATCCAGCTTTGTCATTGCTCTAAAGGAGATCTTGAGCAAATAACGTGACCAACATTGGGAAGCTAAGCACAGCTGAATCAATGTGGTGTCTTCACTGAATAGCCTCACTGAATACCTTTCTTCTGCTATGACTTCTGCTTTGACTATCTAATGACCTGCAAGTGCCTCATTCATTTTATTCCAATTTCAGGCTTAAGCTACTGGGGGGCAATGGCTTGAATTGTGAGTAGCCCACAATACTCTCTCCCATACTCATATCTGATGATTCTTGTTTGGTCATTAGGTGGTACAGTGGATAGAGTATAGGATTTGCAGTTATGAAGACCTGAATTAAAATCCTACCTTAGACACTTACTAGCTGTGGGATCCTGGGCAAATCATCTAATTTCTCTGTGCTTTTAGTTTCTTCATCTGTAAAATTCAGATAAAAATTAGGACCTACTTCACAGGGTTTTTTTTTTTGTGAATCTTAAAGCACTATATAAATGCTAGTTATTATTATTGTTGCCACTTTCATCATCAGCATCATCATCAAATTCTAGGCTAACCAGCTTGCTTAAAGTCAATCAGCTACTTAGTTACAGAGTTTAGTCTGGAAGGAAGAGGGCAAACTATGTCATGTGAGAGCTGACATTTTTCAGCTGGAATTTTTAGAGTTTAGATTCAAGGTCAAAGAGCGTGACGGTCTGACAGAATGTGGAGGTCTCAGGTGTGGACAGTTTAGCCCATTGTCAAATGGGGGCCATTTCTGCTGCTTTTATTTGGAGGTCAGACATTTTGTGAATGAAAAGGAGCTATCACTGGGGGAGACTTTCCCTGGAAGTATAGAGTTGGTTTCTTGAAGAACTCCCTTTAACATTCAGCCCTGGGGAATGTTGAAATTCAGAAGCTTAAGTATAGGAGTTAGAGAATGTAAGAACTCTTAGCAGCCTCACAAAACAACCTGGGTCATAGGAATGTGCTAACCCCTGTCTGCCAGTCCCTCAGCAGCCAAAGAAATCTAACAGCTAAGAACTCCTCAGGGGAGGTGTGGAGGTGAATAGGGACCTATTATAAAATACCCACCTTTAAAAGAACAAGAATTACAGGTAATTCCCTCTTCTCCAAAGGTACTAGCTATAATAGTAGCCTACTCTGTGGAGGCTAAAAGACCTCCGTTGTTCCATGTCCTTGGCCATTTCTACTTAATTTATGTTTTTAATTTTCTGGAAAGTGCCCAGAACGGCATACTGCCCAGTGGAGCATATGATACACTTTTGTAAATAAATAAACAAGTAATATAATACAAAATAAAAATGCACAAGGGATGCCTCTGGAAATGAACAGAGACAGAACCAAAAGGTCTTGGGTTAGGAATGTTCAGAAGGAACCTTCTAATCTATTTTAAATGACCAGGGACAAGGCAAGATGGGTTGTGGAGAGGAAGAAATGGTGACTTGAATATTTAACATGACAGGATATAGCATTAGGTATGGTTGAACCAGACCTAAATGCTGGAACCTTCAGCCCTCCTTAAAAGGCAATGTTATAAATGTGTGAAATTCAGATTTCATGGTAAGAAAGTGAGCAAAAGAAGGTCTCCTTCCAAAGTACTTTACCTGAATTTGAATTGATAGCTGCTGGTGCTTGACTGAGAAGAGATGATGAAAAGATATCAAAGAAGGGCTTTTACTCTCAAAAATCTCCCACAAAGAACCCATTTACCTCTGGTGTAGCATCCATTCCGCAGATGGAAGCATGAGTATGGAACCATTTATCAAATGGGGTCCAGAATGTGCAATGCCCAGGTGTTAAGTGGAAATCCTAATTGGAATGGAAAAAGCAAGACACTTAAACTCACCTTATTGCAATAAATTGAATTATACCCATAAAAACACAAACTGTAGCCCTTGAAGACTTTCCTATATGATGAATCCAAAAATGCCTAAACCAGTTGATTGTGACTGGTTTCACAGACAAAAGAAGCACATTGATCATTTTGTTTCTACCTACAATAACATGCTCTTTTCTAAAAAGATACTTTAAAACTTATCCTAATATTCATTCATTCCAATCCCAGTTAAGCAAGAATTTGTGCAGTTGTTACTTTGTATTCTGTACTGTGCTAGGTGTTAAAGAAACTTGTCCTCTTGGAGCTTCTAATCTATTAGCAAGGTATCAAATACAGCCTGTAAGCAGAGAACCCTATACATGATAATTTGAGGAAAAAAGAAAGAACCCTAATAAGTAAGGAGTACAGGAAATATTTCCAATGGGAGATGAGACATCAGCCATGATTTGAAGGAGACTAAGAATGATACAGGGTGCTATTAAAGAAGAGGTATGTTCCAGGTATGAAGGATGTCCTATGCAAATATATACAGGAAGGAAATTGAGTACCAAATACAGGGGGTAATGAGTACATTTGTTTCATTGGAACATAGCCTGAATAAGTCTGGGAAGGGTGGCTGGAGTCAGGTGGTGACATCCCATTAAGGGAATTTCCTCTGACTCAGAAGAGAGACCACAACACCAGGAGCTGAATGAGGTGTAAACCTGAGTTTAAAAAGGAATGTAAAACAAAAAGAGTTTTTAGACATGTGAGTGAAATGTGGGCCTCTATAAAGAGGGAAAACCTCAAAGGTAAAAAAAAAAATTCTACATAGTATGACACCTTAATGTGAAAGTTTTTTATATGCCAAACAGAGGAGTTTATAGTTTATCTAGATGGCACCCACTGATGTTTCTTTAGCAAGGAGTGAATGGTAAAACTGGTGCTTACCTGTAAAATGGGGAAAATAATCATACTCATTCTCTGGTGTTGTGAGGATCAAATAAGACAATATTTCTAAAGTGCTTAGAACAGTACCTGGCACACAGTAGGCACTTAATTAATATATAATAAATAATAAAAGTAAGCTTGTTACTTTTCCTCCCCTTGCTTTGGAAAGATATATGTAGGGCGGCTTAGAGAGAGGAAGAGACTGGAAGTCAGAATTACAATTAGGAAGCATACACTGTGCCCCCGTCTCTCCCCCCCCCCCCCAAAAAAAGGATGAGGCCCTGGATAGGTTTAATGGCTATGTTAGTGGAGGGAAGAATAAGTATATTGTAGAGATGGAACTAATGAGACTTGGCAACTAATTGGATGGGAGGATGGTGATTAATTACTGTTAAGTGGGGTAGCTGAGGAAATACAATGATAAATAAAATCTAGTCTTGCGGACCTAAAGAGACTCAATTTAATTGCTGATAAAGTGGACATGGGTGAATATAATTCAAAGATTTATTCACATGAGGAGTGTGAAGTGCTACGAGATCAGTTAACCAGGAGATTATTTCCAGGTAAAGGAATCAGTAAATTCTCCATGGATAAGATGGCATGGGAACCACCCATGAAGGATGGGTTAAGAGCAGCAGGTGTAGACAGTACAGTGATATACTAATAGAGACATTTGAAAAGTGTGTGTGTGGGGAAATCCAATAATGTTTTTTGTGTCAACATTCCTGCCAACAGGCAATTTGATAAATTTCTCCCTCCTACCCCCAAATAAATTAGACTACATTAACTCCTTGTTTTAGTGGCCTGTTGACACAACCCTGTCCAGTATAATATCTCTCTAAGTCTGAGGTCTGTCATACTCCATGGATACTAAGCCCCTGCAAAATGCCAGGATACATTAAGGGAATTGCCTCTGAACTCCTTTGACTCCGAGAAAGAACAGAGACCACAGCACCAGGACCTGAATGAGGTGTCAACTTGAGCTTAAAAAAGGTTTCAGTAAAACATCTTTAGCTATGTGAGTGAAATGTGGGCCCCTTTATAGAGCAGAAACCCTAGAGGTCAAAAAATGAATTCTACTTGATATGACACCTCACAGTGAAATTCTATCCAACTGGACATCAGGTGAACAATTAGAGAAAGCGACCAAAATTGTTTCCATATTTAATTTTTTTTTTCTAAAAATACCTCAGTTTTGTGCCTGAGGGAGGAATGGAAAATTGAAAGCAAGTAAAGAAAAAGGACTATGCCATGGAAATATTATTTTCCATTGTACTTTATTTCAGAAAGCAAGGTAGAAGGGTGTTCTAAAGGCTGGCTTCAGAATTAGAAAGACTCTGGGTTCAAGGTCTGTCTCTGATCCCATTCTAGTCATGGGGTCAGACTCTAAACTCTACCAAGTGATGGGGATTGAAAAGAAAGTATCTATTCTTAGCCTGGGGCTACTCTGCCTCCATGTTGTTGGCAGAGTATGGTGGCCATAACTAAGGGAGCTCTCATAACCCTATCTTTGTCAAGAGTAATCCTAATCTCTATAACTAACTACAGAAAAGCTGAGATGGCAGGCAAATAAACCTAAAGAGACAAACCTAGAAGGTAGTGGCAGGAAAAAAATTGTTCAGAAGAGACTAAGTACTCTCCAGCTACCATGAGAACAGCAAAATACCTATCACCTTAACAATATTAGGTGGAACAGTGGATAGAGGGCTGGGTCTGGAGTCAGGGGATCCTGAATCCAAATCTGGCATGAGATACTTATTGACTATGTGATCCTGGGAAGCCATTTAATCTTTGCCAGACTCAGTTTCCTCATGAATGAAATGGAGAAAATAATAGTACCTACCTCTTAGGGTTGTTGTGAGAATTAAGTAAGATTATATTTGTAAAGCACTCTGCAAACCTTAAAGTACCATATAAATGCTAGCTAGTATGATGATGATGATGAATTGAGATTACACGATGCTAAGAAATCAGGGGAGCCACCAAACTCAGTGGGAAACAGGTCCAAAGGAGGGCAGTACCATGATATCACCAAAAGATACCGGTGGTCCTACAGCATTGAAGGTGTGAGTAGCCCCTCCAGGTGTATAAACTGGCTCCACATGCCCTAGGTGGTAGGATGTTGAGATGTTTTAGAGTAACCTTCCTAATGCTGCGACCCTTTAATATAGTTCCTCATGTTGTGGTGACCTCCCCCCCCCCCCCCAGCCATAAAATTATTTTTGTTGCTACTTCATAACTGTAATTTTACTACTGTTATGAATCATAATGTAAATATCTGATACACAGGATGTATTTTAATTGTTACAAATTGAACGTAACCCACAGGTTGAGAACCGCTGTTGTAGAGTAACATCTCTTACTATGGAATTTCATTAACTTACTTTGGTTTGAACTGTGTCCTTTGTTTAACTAGTGGATGTGGACTCATAGAGTAATTTGAACTTAGGGGGCATATTCAGGAGGTCCCTTTTGTAAGTAGTTGTGCTTCAAGTGTTCCATGCATAATGTGATTTGAGCAGATTAATATGCTTTTTTATCTGAAGTAGTGACCGTACCTAGATTACTATTGGGTGGTAATAAATGAGAGAAATTCAGGGTTATGTTATGTATTTAAATGTGGCATAAAATATTTGAAAGAAACCTGTGTTCTCATTTTAATTCTATCATTAACTCATTGTGTGACATTGTATAAGTATACAAATGAGCCTTTTCTTGGGTCTCAGTTGAGTCATCTGTGAAATGATGGAGTTGGACTAGATGTTTTTATTCTGTCTTTATGCTATAGAGAAGCAGTGAGATATAGTAGAAAGAGCACTGGATCTTAAATCAGATAACCTGGCTTCAAATCCCAACTCTACTATTCCCTTTCCTTTTCTTGGCTTTCCATTTTTCCATCTGTAAAATGAGAAGGTTGGACTACATGAACTCTAAAGTCCCTTCCAGATGTAAATTCTATAAATGTATCATTTTATGACTTAGTGATCTCTAATAAGGTCATTTTCATTTCCTGGGATATTGGGATTCTGTAACTCTCATTCTCTGATTCATGCAAGAGATGAATAAAACAAATAATATAACATGAGAAATGTTTATTAAGTGCTAAGGGCTGAGGGAGATACCAATTTTAGATGTTATGACCTGTGATATTAAATAATACACAGATGTTAATGCTCCCTCCTTCAACTGTATCTTTATTATAAATCCTGTATTTGCTTTTCTGTGAGCATGTTGTATGCCCTTGGTAGAATGAAAGTTACTTGAGGGGAAAGGCAATTTCACTTCTGTCTTTGTATACTTAGCAATTAACGCAGTACCTGGCATAGAGGACTTAATAAATGTTTGTGGGCAAAACTCCCCAGCAATATAGAGTCATGCATTCTGTTAGATGTCAAATTCTTTAGAGAGTTGCATAAAATATGTTAGATGAAGCGGTGTGGGATAGTGATGGAAACGATCAGTGTGGGATAGGGACAGGTCAGAGGAGTCTTCTTGGAGGAGGTAACATTTCTTTGGGGTTTAATGCACAGATAGGAATTGTGCTGGCAAAGAAGATAAAGAGGGACATTCCATCCATCAGGATCCATCTGAGCCAGTGTAAGAGAGGACAGTGTTTTGGCAGCAGGCAGAGATGGGTCTAATTTGGTTAAAGAGCAGTGAGGGGAGGTAAAGATAGGATGCATTTATACACCAATCTTGGAGCAGAAACCTGCGACGTGTTCTCTGTGTTGGAAGGATAAAGTGCCTCAGGAAAAAGATGATGAAAGAAAAGGAAAGCAATAATCCATTTAATGGATAAGAGCACCTGACAAGATGGCAGTTTGTGGTAGTTGAGACTGGCTATACCATTGGGGAGTATTAGTTTTTTGAAAGAAGGAATAGAGATCTCCCCTTCTAACAGAATTTTATCTGATAAGCTCCTGGAGGATTGGAAATAAGCAGAGGGAAAGCAGTCTGTTTTCATGTCTTCTGCACGGGGTGGATTAATATGCACTTATTACCATCAATGAGAAAATTCTTTGACTTTCTTATAGCATTTTCTATATGCCAAGCACTTTGCTTTATAATCCCTTAAACCTGTTTTAGACATGAAGGCAAAAAAAAAGCCAATAGCTAAGAAAAATTTGGCAGCAACTATCAGAAACTCTTCTCAGTTTCCCACTATTGCCCCAAACAGCCTCCTTTTCTGTCTACGCCCTGAAGGTGGATGGGAGAACAATAGGTGGATGCTGTAGGGAGTCACATTTCAGCTTAATCTAGGGGAGAATTATTGAACAATGGCAGCTGATCACAAGTGGAATGGGGTACAACTGAAGGTCATTGTATTGGGGTCCCTGAATATTTGAGTACTTGTCAGGGATGTCATAGCAGGGTCTCCTGTTCAAGTATGGGTTCTATTGGTTGACCTAGGCAATCTCCTCCAACTCTGAGGTTCTAGAATTCTATAATCCTTCTTGCTCTCACTGTTCTATGCTCCTTCCAGTCTTGGCTTTCATTCCAAGATGAGAAAGCTGCAGTCCTTTGTTTATTTTAAATATTGTGAGAGTCCAAGTTGTTTGGGCATGGAGAATGGCACGACTTTGGGACAAAAACAGTCATCTGCCAATGTCACTTTTTCCCTGTTTAGTTTCCTGAGACATAAAGGAAACTTGGGGAAAAAAGTTAATCTTGTCCAAAGCTAAACTATGGAGAAAACTAAATCATCTGCATCCATTTTGTTTTAAATGGAGGAAAACATTTTTGTGTTGCACATGGAGAGAGGAAGGACCGGAGAGGAAAGACTTGATATGTTATTATAATTGTGTGACCACAGAGAAGTCATTGAATTTTTGGAGCATCATATAATTCACTAAGACTAGTGTTGGATAGTGAGATGCATTAGTGGAAGGAATTCACATGTTGACTTCTAAATAATAACAGTAGTGATGATAAGTAAAAATGATAGCTTATCTTCGTATAGTACTTTAAGGTTTATAGGGCACTTTAGAGATGTTGTCTCATTTGACCTTCACAACAAGCCTGTGATAAGGTGTTATTATTAGCCCCATTTTCCATAAGAGGAAACTGAGGCTGAATGACCTTCCCAATGCCATACAGTTATTGAGTTTCTGAGACAGGACTGTTTCTAAATTCAGCATTCTATCCTCTGCTCCTTAAGTGCCTCACAAAAGCTATGACAGTGGAGAACAAATTCTGTTCTTTCCTACTAAGCTAGTGAAAGAACAAGGACTATTATCAGGTTATTATAAGGGATGGATATTCTGGTAATAGAAACTCCTGAAGGCCATCTACTAAAGAAGAAATTCTTAACTTGGGATGTATAAAACTGTTTAAAAAAGACTTTGGTAACTGTATTAGAACAGAGTTTTCTTGGTAATCCTATATATTTTATATGTTTAAATACATTATTATTATAAGAGGTCTATAGCCTTAATTAGCCTGCCAAATGTATCTGAGACACAAATAAGTTTAAGAACTCTGCACTACTCTCTGACTCAGCTATACCACTATTAGGTATGTGGTCCAAAAGGAAAGAGAGAAAGGACCTATACATTAAAAAATATTTATGTAAGTTTTTTTTAATGGTGGTGAAGAACTGGAAATTGACAAGATGTCCATCAATCAGGGAATGGCTGACCAAGATATGGTATATGATAGTGATGGAATACTGACTTAAGTACTCTAAGAAATGAAAGTGGGAATGGTTTCAGAAAAACTTGTGAAGATGTATATGAATTGATGGGAGGGGAAGTGAACAGAACCAGGAGATCATTGTACATAGTAATAGCAATGTTATAATGATGACCAATTGTAAAAGCCTTGGCTACTCTGATCAGCACAATGATCAAAGACATTTCTTAAAGACCTATGATGAAAATGTTATCCACTTCCAGAGAATTGATGAACTCCAAGTGTTAATTGGAGTATAATTTTCTCACTTTATTTTCCTTTTTTTTGTGATATGATTAATATGGAAATGTGTTTTGCATAATTTCACATGTATAATTGATATCCTATTGCTTTTCTTCTCAATGGAAAAGAGGGAGAGAATTTAGAATTGAAAATTAAAATAAATTTTAAAAAATGAAAAAAAAAGCCCTCTGCACTAAGGTGTGGAGGACTTGTCAAGTTAAGTCAACAGGCATTTATTATGTACCTACTATAGTCCAGACACTGTGTTAAGTGTTAGGGATGCAAAGAAGGACCAAAAAAAAAAAAAAGACTGTTGTCAAGCAGTCAAGGAACTCATGGTCTAATGGGGGAGATAACATACATACCACTATGTGGAAACAAGACATATGCAGCAGAAATTGGAGGTCAGATTAGAGTGAGGTTACTCAAATGGAGGACTGGGAAAGCCTTCATGCAGAAGATGGGATTTTAGCTGAGCTTTGAAGGAAGCTGAGAGGTATAAATGAGGAGAGAGCGTTCCTGGTACTGGGGACTGCTAATAAAAACTCTCAGGATTGGCTGATTGAATTTTTTTAATGCAAAGAACAGCAAGGTAGATAGTGCCATTAGATTGCAGAATATATGGAGGGTAGTATTGTATAAGAAGACTGGAAAGGTAGGAAAGGTTTTGAACATCAAACTGAGGATTTTATATTTGATCTTAGAGGTGATAAGAATCCATTAGAGTTTACTGATGTGTGTGTGTGTGTGTTGTGTGTGTGTGTGTGAGTGAGAGAGAGAGAGAGACAGAGAGAGAGACAGAGAGAGAAAGAGAAAGACAGAGAGAGAGAGAGAGACAGAGAGAGACAGAGAGAGACAGACAGAGAGAGATGGGGGAGAGGGAGAGAGAGAGAGACAAAGACAGAGACAGAGAGGAGAGAGAGAGAGAGGAGAGAGGAGAGGAGAGGTGAGGAAAGGAGAGAGAGAGAAAGAGAGAGAGAGAAAGAGAGAAAGAGAGAGAGAGAGAGAGAGAGAGAGAGAGAGAGAGCAAATAGATAGGCAGACAGATAGACAGACATTGTAAGACCTATGCTTTCAGAAGATCAATTTGACATCTCAGTGGAAGAGTGGAGAGAGAATTGAGGCAGGGAGACCAACCAACAGACTGTCACAATAGTACAGATGCAAAGTAATGAGGTCTTGCTTCAAGGTGGTAGCAGTGTCAGAGAGAAGACATAAAAAGAAATGTTACTAATATAAAATGGACAAAACTTGGTAACAGATTGAACATAAGGAAGGCAAAAGAGTTAGGGATAATATTCGGGCTGTGACCTTGAGGGCCTGGGGGCATGGTGAGAGTAATAGGAAAATATGGAAGGAGAGAGGTTTTGGGGAGGGGTGAAGGTGATGAGTCTAATCATGGACATAGTGAATTTAAGATCTCTTTGGGACATCCAGCCTGAGATGGGGTGGAAGACATGAGAGTGGAGTTGAGGAAAGAGGTTAGGGCTGGATAATAATAGTAACAATCTAGCCTTTGAGTAACTCCTATTATGTGTCAGGCCCTGTACTAAGTACTTTACAATTACTATCTCTTTTGATCTTCACAACAACCTTGGGAGTTGGTGCTGTTATTACCCCTATTTTTTCAGATAAGGAAACTGAGGCAAAGAATTTAAGTGATTTGTGTAGGGTTCCACAGGTAGTAAGTGTCTGAGGCTACATCTGAACTCAGGTCTTCCTGACTCCGGGCATGGGTTTCTATCCACTGTACCACCTGGCTGCCCCCAAGGAGGTCTGAGAATCATCAACATAATTGTGATCTGGGTCAGCTAGGGGCACAGTGGATAGAGTATGGGTCCTGGAGTTAGGAGTACCTGTGATCTTGGACAAGTCACTTAACTCTAATTGGTTCCAAAAATAAAAATAAATTAAAAAAATAGATAATTGTGATGTATAATAGTTGGAGGGAATTCTTACATCACTGAAAAAAACAAATCCCTGAAGTATTGAAGTAATAGTCTTCTTTTTATTTTGTATTATGGCTATTTCTGAATCTGTCTTTGAAACTGTAACTTCACTTTAGAGTAATAACTGTGTTTTATTTAAATTTTGTGTAGCCCTCAGTTTCTAGCATGGTTCTCTTAAGGTAGCAAGTGTTGAAAAAATACTTTTTGAATCAAGGTGGTTGATTTTTTTTTTTTTTAGAGAAGTGAGAATCTTTGTATTAAATCATTGGATTATAGAACTAGAAGGGTCCTTAAAAGTCATTGAGTTCCCACCCCCACCCCCAACTTTTTACTCAGTTGGTTTCCAGTGATGGTGGTAGAATGATATCTAATAAATAGAATTCAAGGATGCAATTCATCATGACTCTTGAATGAATAGACATCTATGCTTACATAGAGATGCATATATGGACATGTATACATCATAAAATCTTCAATAGCTTATGACTTCACTAAAAGTTTTGGGATTACGTGTGTGTATGTGAGTGTGTGTGTATGTGTGTGTGTGTGTGTGTGTGTGTGTGGTGTGTCTGTATATATGCACACACAGATGTATGTATTCATACTCATGTTAATTCATCTTTCAGATTTACTGCCAAGAATTTGATCTGTACCTAAATTTGAATGTGTTCTGCCAAGAATTTGATCTGTACCTAAATTTGAATGTGTCCTGGCAAGAATTTGATATGTGCTTAAGGTTGAATGAGTCCTGGTGGATTTGCCAGGGTGAATACTTGAGCTCAGGAGGACCAATGGAAAAGGTAGAATGTCAGACTTGACTTGTAGGGGTCACATGCATTTCTTTCCCTTGGAAGGAGGGCATTTTTTGTTTGGGGTTTGGCTATGGGAGGCTTAGTCAGGACATGCAGAGCTGAAAGGCCTCTTAAGCCTGGCTGGGAGCCAGGGGCCACACTGCTTTCCCCCAGTCTGTCAGTACTCTCCTTTTCTCTGATCTCTCCCTTGTCACCTGCGTGATCTTTACCCCTGACCAAAACAAAGGTAGTGTAATACAAGCCCAAGAAGGTGGAGTCTGGCTTTTCACCTCCCCAGGTGTGAGGAAGAAAGGTGAGGTCCAGGTCTAGAGGGGATGTGCTCTGTCCCTCCCTTTCCTGGGCCCACTGAACAAAGCTGGAGTAAATGCTTTGGGATGTTATGTGAACCCAGACCACAGGGCTGTTTGATGAGGGGTTGGGGGGGTGGGATGATAGGGAGGGAAGGGAAGTCTATTTTAATGAAAGCAGCTGGACGTTATTTTGACTTTTAGTGGGGGGGGTGCTTACAACAGGCCAATAGGATGGATTAGTAACATATGAAACTGACTGAAGGCTAAGAGGAGAGGGTCAAAGGGTAAACTGATTGTTGGGACATTTTTGATGGCTGAATTTTACTGAAGCGATTAGTGGCAATTAGAATGACACCAGAGACGAGTTGGAAAAGCAGGCAGCTTACAGGATCATGTCAGGAGAAGGAGTCTGAAGGGTAGAGAGGAGCAAAAGATTTGGGATTAAGAAGCATAATTTGCTAAATTACTTTCCATGTTTTTGATGGTGGTTTTTAGCACACTGTTTGGATAACCTGAAACTATGGAGTTAAAAAGTCCTTGAAATGAGGAGCTGAGCATAACATTTTCAGCTTGGAGAATAGAGTGGGATCATTAGAACTACCTTTATGTGTCGGCTCCCATTCCATCCAACCCAGGAGTCTATCCCTCAAAGGGGTACCAAGAGATAGAATAACAACACACAGTTTTATTGCATTGAGGTTTACAAGCGACTTTCCTTACATCAACCCCACAAAGCAGAGAAGGGGAATGTACAACAGTAATCTCCATTTGACAATATGAGGAGGGCAGCCCCAAAGAAGTGAATTATCTTATACAGCTAGTCAATATACCAGCCAAACCTCAAATCAGGGTCTTCTGACTCCAAGACCAGTGAGTTCTGATTAATATAATGTGGGAGAAGACCTGGATTGTTGTTTCTGATCCTGACTTTAAAATTTGGGACGATCCTCAAAGCATCCCTAGAAGACTCTCATTTGTAAACTTGTCTAAATTTCTTGTTGTTGTTCAGTAGTTTTTAGTCATGCTTGACTCACTGTGATCCCATTTGGGGTTTTCTTGGTAAAGATATTGCGGTAGTTTGCAATTTCCTTCTTCAGTTCAGTTTACTGAGGAAACTGAGGCAAACAGAATTAAGTGAATCACCACAGCTAGTAAGTTTCTGAGGCTGAATTTGAACTCAGGTCTTCCCAACTGCAGGCCCAGATCTCTATTCATTCTGCCACTTAGCAGCCCATTTAAAAAAAAAAAAATATATATATATATATATATATATTTATTTATAATCCTCTGTAGGTATTATCTCTTTGGGTAATAAGTTCCCTAAGTTAACTTTCCAACCTGTGGGTTAGTAGTACCTCTTATTCATCTTCAAATGAATTCCTTCATGATTTTTCCCCCTAAGGGCCCTCCCTGTCTCCAGATTCTCCCTTCTATTTCCCTATCCAAACAGATTCCAACATGGTGATCCTAAAGCTTTTGAACTTTTCACTCATCTGCTCAACAAGATTGGTGGCTCCTTATTAACTCTAGAATAAAAAAAAAACAAACAACTTCTTCTGTAGACATTTGAAACTGTTTGTCATCTGGCTCTAAACTCTCTTTCCAAACTTGATCTTAGTTCCTTCTATTCACATGCATTAAGGTCATCCAGAATGGCCCATGGCTCCCTGATGTACCATCTCCTTCCTCTGTGCCTTGGCCTGGAATGATTTCTCTTTTCTCTGTGCCACTTTTAATCTGTGGCTCCCTTCAAGACTAGTTCTAGATCCACTTCTTCCTGTAAGAGGTCTAGGGGTTCCTGGGGTCATTAGTTTGTTCCCTCTTGAAAGTGTTTTTATCTTTTTTTGTGTGTTTTATTTATTAATACATTACATTTACTTCTCTGTGTATGTTCTTCTCCCCCACAGAAGCTAAGGTTAGTTTTTAAATTTTAAAATGAAGTTTTGTTGTATTAAAAATAATGAAGCATGTATTCTATAGTAGAGACAGTTTAAATCTTTGGAATTGAGCTATATTGTAGTTTTAATAGATTATTTTTGATGGGGTTGACTTCTGATCCTGACCCTTATTTATGACATTATTACTATGAGATAATTATTCCTAAATTTTAAACCAGTAAAGCATAACCCTTCATGAACTTTTAGTTGAATAGAAAATGCATTTCTGGCCAAATAATAGTGAGTGTGGCCAAAAATGATGCCTAGGCAGTAGAATTCAGGATGTTACACTGAGATGCTCACCTTGTCTCACTTTAGCTCAATCAGTAAGGGCTGATATCTCTCCTATAAGATCATCTAACCTGCTGGTTAATGAATTACACATTCCATTTTCAACCATTTACATTTCAGCCTTTGATTATTAAAATTAAGACTATTCTTATTTTAATTTCAACTCATTATGTTTTAGTGTCAATGAAGACTATGACATCAGATTTTGTTAAAGAATGAGAAGGAGCAAGAAGGTGAATACTAGGATTTTTGAGGGAAGGGTACTGGGAAAAAAAAAAGACATTGAAAGAAAAGTTTGAAGACCATCCACCCTAAAAACAACCAACTTTACATCTTCACATGGGTCTGGTTGTGATAAAGCTAAGTACCATACCACTTAGATAATGAATGTGTTTAAGTATCTATCACGTGCTTTACCACTTATTAAATGTGTGACCTTAGATCAGTCACTGGACCTTTCTAGGACTCAATTTACTTGTTTACAAAATGTGATTGTTGCAGTAGCTCATCTAGAAGATCTCTCCCTTCTGCTTCTATATGTGTTATTTTATGATCCATTTTATACCGTGTAAGCACAGACTTAAAGAAAAGTTAAGTTTTATATATTGACTTGACACTGGGTAAAAAAGACAACAGTTATTTAGGAATATAGACACAAGGTTAAGTGAGACCTAATTCCTGATCCTCAGGAGATTATAGCCAAGTGGGAGGAACCCTGATGTATAATGTTTAGCTTCTTCTACACTGCAAACTACAATGTCAGGGAATAAGAGAAGGGCAAAACAGTATAAATCAGTTGAGGATATGATATAAAAGTCAATTGGGTGGTGGTTCCATGAAAATTTCTTGAAGGGGTTGGCATCTGACTTGGAACTTGAAGGATGGATAATAATTTCAATTGTTTGAAGTGCAAGAAGGCATTTGAGACTAAGGCATCGTGAAAAGAGATCTGGAAAGGTAGCCTGGGCATCATCATCATCATCATCATAACTTCTGCTCAATTTCTATTAAAAATAGCATGCTTTTTGTAAAGGATAGAGGGTGTTAAATTTCATCTTGTCTCTCTTTGGTGCAAACACACCATTTCATCACAATAAAGATTTCAGACTTCTGTGACATGGAATATTGTGGCATAGCCCTATACTTTTCATTCATTCATTCACTCACTCAATACAGAACAGTGTATTACAGATAATGTTATAGGTATTCTAAAATAGGGGTGTCAGACTTGAAATGGGGACTGCTGATTCACATGTAAGGATCCCTGGGGGCTATATTTTGATTTAGTTTTAAAATGTAATATTATATTTGTTTTATTGTATTTTTATTTATTTTGTTAAATTGGGAGTGTTGTGGGTTGCCTGAAGTTAGCTGCTATGCTCAGTCAAACTAATCTGACTTGTAGGCTGTTGGAAGATTGTCTGGTTTAAGCTCTGCAAGTTAGAGATAGAGGTGAAGTAAACACTCAGTTATCCTTTCCTCTGTCCTTGCAATTCTCAGTGTTTTGCAGTTTTCCAAAGATATATGTGTATTTTCTCTTGAGTTTTGCAGCAACCATTTGAAATAGGTAGATTACCTTTTATTATTCCCATTTTACGGATGAAACCAAAGCTCAGGAAAATTATGTAAATTGTCCACAGTTGAATTAATTTTTAAAAATGGCAGCCAATTTACTCAATGGCATTATGTACACTAGTAGAGTAACAGTCAATGTCTGGTTACCCTTCACATTGTGAGAAGACTTGTGTGTCCTTTAAAGGTTCTCTATTAACATTAGGAAAAAAATCACTTATGTGGGCCATTGGATTTCCTGTTTTTAATCCCTACAAGCATTCTGGCAATCTTCAGAGTTAACAGAAACCACAGTCGTGTGCTGTACAGGAATCCTAGATTGCACAGGCTACCCACCCCTAAGGGGAAATTCCCCATAACCAGTTCTTTCTCATACCTTCCTATGATCCCCACCTAGGGATACAGCTTTCCAGATTGTTGCCTCTGCTTGAGATGGTGGCATTGGGGGAAGGTGTCTGAAATATGGTAGTATTTTATATCATTCCCTGGAGAGGATAGGCTAATAAGGGGCTGGGTGTCTAAACTACAATCATTTTGCAGGAGTACCTGGAGAAGAGTAGCTCAATCTCTCCATCTTGCCTCCTTTTCCCACTCTCACACATGGTTTGCTGAAGTCTTTTGACATCAAGTTCTGTAATACATTCATGCACACGTGTGTGTGTATGTATATATATATATATATATATATATACACATGCATACATACATATACACATATATGCAGATATGTATGTATATATATATATATATATATATAAAAATTTTTTTCTGGGAGACAGATATACAACGTTAGTATGGTGATCATATTCTTCCAACCACAAACTTTCACAAGGAGAATGCAAAGCAATAGAAAAATAGCAGATTGTTCAAGACATGAGTAATTAATATAATCTTGCATAAGTGTAATCCATAAAACTCTAGGATTTAAAATGTTATTTTCATACATATGTATACACACATACACACCTGCACAAACATGTATTATAGCTAACTTTTTGTTAGCAAACTATCTCTGGTTTTAAGGTCTTTGTGCCAATTCATGTATCAAAGATAGTTTGCACTTGGGTTTAGTGTTTGGAAATTTTTCTGGGACATGACACAATGTAGAATCCAAGAGGAATGAAAACTTTTTTGAGAAAGTACAGTGATTGACTGGTCCTGTCTCCATGAGATCAGAATGAAATGCAAGGCTATTTTTCCTGCTAGTGTTTTCAACCAGTGAAGGTAGCTAATCTATGTATCTCCTCCTCTTCCAAATTCCCTCCTTTTCCTCAAAAGTTGTGCTTTCAGGACATGAATTGTCCAGATACATATTTCATCTTTCCAACCCTCCCCCCCTTATTAATTATCTTGAATTCAATGGAAAAATAACTTTATTTTGTGCTATGATTTTTGCATTCAGCTTCTAATATCCCTGAAACATATCCTGCACATGTTTGATCATTTTAATTATGTACATCTCTCTCATTCTCCCAGGCTAAAATCACCCCATAGAGGCTGATTACAATAAGGAAATTCTAAACATTCTCACTTCTGAGACTTTTATTTAAGGTCTAGAATGCCCTTACTTGTTCCTATTTCTGCCAATCTGAAATCTTTCTATCTTTTAAGGACTAGCTCAAGAGATATGTTCTCTTTGAAGCCTTCACCTATTATGCAATCCCACAGTGATCCTACCTTCCTTTTGAGGTCCCTGAGCACTTACAGTTCATATTAGACAACTTAACACTTGATTCTATTCTAACACTTGATTCTATTGTCATTTATATTTGCTCTTCATGTTTTCATCTTTTCAAGCAGATTTTAAGCTGCTTGAGGGCAAGGATAGGTCCTACTCACTCACTCTCTCTCTCTATATATTTTTTTGCTTTTTGGAAGGGCAATTGGGGTTAAGTGACTTGCCCAAGGTCACACAGCTAGGAAATGTTAAGTATCTGAGGTCATATTTGAACTCAGGTCCTCCTGACTCCAGGGCTGGTGCTCTATTCACTGTGCCACCTAGCCGCCCCTCAATCTATATTTCTTATATGATCCATAGTACCTAGCATAGGACTAGGGGCAGAGTAAAAATAATTACTTGCCCAATTTGGAATAATTATCTTTGAAGGTCTGAAGAGAAGAAAAGATCTGGGTTGAAGTATATGGCTCATTAATGCTTTTGAAAGAAGAGTTTTCTAATCCCATCCAGAGAATTGTTAAATTAAGTAACCAAACAATTTGCAAGTTTACTTTGGATTGATCACATTCAGAACACTTGCTAAATGGAGTGATCAACAGTGTGCATATTTACTTTGGATTAGCTTTGCTAAACAGCCTTTAGAGAAAATTGTATTAGCTAAAGAAGGGGATATATAAGATTTCTCTTAAATATCTGTTTTGATTAAAAAGTGGAGCTCACAGGAGTAATGAGAAATAATTTTATTACTTCAAAAAATGAGTGGAGCTCACAGAAGTGAATTATAAAATCTTTTACATATGTTGTGGATAAGATTTTTCCAACTCTTGGCTCGAAATATAAGTTTGAGGGTACAGTGTTTATACAAAATATGTCCCAAGAATTGTATGTTGCTTTTATTTTTATAGGGCATATTCTCCAAGATTTTGAGAGGCACAAAATGAGGAGTTCCCACAGATGTACAAACCAATGTCATAGGATTGAAATGAAATGAACATTTATTAAATGCTTACTGTATGCCAACCATCTCATTTGACCCTCACAGTAAGCCTATAAAGTTGGTGCTATTATGAGCCCCATTTCACAGATAAAGAAACTGAGGCAGAAAGAATTTGAATGGTTTACCCAGGATCACACAGATTTTGAATGTCAGAGTAGTTTCTGATCTGAATCCAGATTCCGGGTCTACGCTCAATTCATCATGCCACCTAATTACTCCTTGAGCAATGGCGAGAAGGTGGGCAGGTCCTTAATCTCCCCATTTTACTTCTCTATTTTGCATGAGGAAGACATTCTTGAACTTGATACCTCTTTTCAACATACATTTTAAAAAAATTTGAAATGTATTTTACTCCCAGAAACATTTGTGCAAACCACTGAAGTATCACATCTTGTGGGGTTGACATAGACTTATGAATGTAGCTAGCAATAGGATATAGATTAGTATAGGAGACAGAGAGAGTCCTGGATTTCCAGACTGAAAAAAATTACACTTCAATTTCAGTTCCGCAATTTTGCTCTCTGTATGTCCTAGGCAAGCCATTTCCTTCCTCCAGAGCTGTTTCCTCATGTGTAAAGTATTGGGGTTCAGCTAGATTACTTTTCCCTTCTTTTTCTAAATCTGTGATTCTTTGATCTAATTGAAATGAGGATACATATAGCAGCCCATTAAAAACCTATCTTTGTCAAAGTCTGCTTTTAATCATTTTTATCTGCGTACATATAATAGTTTCTTTCCCCTCAACAAGAAAATAAGATTGGAAGACCCTGTAATATAGGGATTCTGTTGATTTTCATCTTTGTAGCCTTTGAGCAGTGCTGATATCATTCCCTGGAGCTGCTGGGCTAATATGGGGCTGGGTGTCTAAGGTCCAATCTTTTCCGAGGAGTATCTGGGGAAGAGTAGCTCAGGATATCCCCCTCTTCCTACTTTCTCCTTTTCTTCCCCCTTTCAAAGTCTTTTGGCATCAAGCCCTAGGGTTTTTTTTTAAAGGTGCTTATTTGTGTTGAATAGAATTTAAATCTAGCATTATAGGTGGTATAGTGTGAGGAGAAGGGGCCCCCAAAAGAGAACTGAAGTGAACTAAAAGCTTTTCAAAAGCCTTTGCCTTTTGTGACATTACAGATCCATGGCACTGTGAGTTCACCTGAAGCTACTCTGGGGGCAAATGCTTTTTGTTTGGGGCTTTTGAAAGTGTACTCCAGCTCCAGCGGCTCATAAATTTGGAGCTAGAAGGGGCTTCACAGACCATCTAGTCCATGCCTTCATTTTACGGATGAGGAAACTGGTAAATGATTTATCCAAGTATAGTCAGGAAGTAAGTGTCAGAGGTAGGATCTGAACCCAGGAGTTCTTTTTTTAGAGTTAATACACTTTCCATTGTTCAGTTCTTCCTGAGTAGACGTAATACAGAATCACAGAACTTCTAGGTTGGAAAAGACCTTAGAGGTCATGTAGTCTGACCTGTACCTGAGCAAAAAATCCTTCTATAACATACCTGAAAAATGGGTCTATATTGCCTTTGTTCTAAGACCTCTGGTGAAGTCTCTTACTTACTACCTTCTTCTGGATAACTCAAATTTTTAGGAAATTTTCCTTATATCGAGCCTGTTTTGCTTCTTTGTAATCACTCATTGCTTTTTATCCTATGAGTAACCTTTATTTCTATAATAGCCTTAAAATATATGAAAAAAAATACATGGCCCTCCCAAGTCCTTTTTTTCAGGCTAAATATTTTTAGTTTCTTCAATTGTTCCTCATATATATGAACTTGGGACTTTTCATCATCTGGATTGTCCTCCTATGGATGTTTTCCAGTTTATAAAAGTCCTTCCTTAATTGTATCATTACTACTAATAATAAATAGTTAACATTTATATAGTGTCTACTATGTATCATGTACCATGCTCAGCACTTTTCAAATACTATCTCATTTTTTTCTCACAGCAGTTCTACGAGGTAGATAGTATTTATTATGCCCATTTTACAGTTAAGAAAACTGAGGCAAAGAGCGATTAAGTAACTTTCCAAAGTTCTCACAAGTAGTAAATATCTGAGGCTGGATTTGAGTTCCTATTTTCCTGATTCCAGGCCTAGAGCTCTCACTGCTATACTACCCAGCTTCCTAGAGCTGAAGAGAATACGCCAAATGCAGCCTGATCAGAAAAGAGGACCATGGGACCACCACTTCCCCCATAGCCTTCTTACAGGCTGTCTTTGCATTGACTATGTTGCCTGCCATGTCATTCATATGCAAAATGCAATACATAAGGCATATATGAAATACTAGAAAATGATGAATGCATAAGGGGATACAAAGAAAGTGTTAACATTGAGGGAAGAGCTTTAGATTGGTGTCATAGAAGAAAATCACCTTGTCGATAAAATTATGAATTCTTGAATGTAGATATTTGTGAATATTGCAAATGTGAATACTTACATGGGCCACTGTTCATTGTTTCCTTCTCTTCTCCACCCCTTTTAGCTCTCCCAACTACTGGGTTCTACCCCAATGCATAAACACAATGTCTATGACTGTCTAGTGCCTAACCCAAGACCCATGTATAGTACAGAGCAGTTGAGCAAATCCTTCCACCTTCAGGCTCCTGGCTATTGGCACTTCATTTTAACCCTGGGCAAGACAAATCAAAGTCCTCTGAGGAAAAAGGAGGTAGGCTGGGACCTTTTACACACTTATTATAAAGTCTTGAAACGTGGACAAAAGTATGCCCTTTGAAGGAATCTTTATTTCTGGCAATTTTTATGGGTTCTGGATATAATAACAACACAGCTCACTTTTACAGCACCTTTCATCTTAGGATCTCAAAGCACTTTATAAACATTAATTAAGTCTCACAACTCCCTAGCGAGGGAGGTAATTATTATGATAGGAAATTAGGTATAATAAGGAAATAGGACCACATAAAATGTCAGAGACTTTGCTAGTAGAAATAACTCCTATAGGAGTTATTGAGTAGGAGAAAAGAAAAGTGAAAGATTAAAACAAAAACCAAGAATAATGAGGAGAGAGAGGGAACTGCTTCTCTAGGTATCTCCCCACCACACCCCCATTCCCCAAATATGAATGAAGGCTTTTAGAATACCTAAGTGTCAACCCATGTGACTGGTTGAGTTGGCCATAGATCAGAGTTGGTTCTTTAAGAAGTTAATCTTAGCTTTTTCAGGCCTATTTTTCCACCATTATTCTATTTCAATGTTTCTTTTATCTTTATTCCCTTGTGTACATTTAGAAAGAAATCTCTTAATGGTCCTCCTTCTGTTATTTATTTATTTTTGTTGTTGTTTAATCTCATAGTTGTCTTTTCTTTTTTTAAAGTAATTTCTAGGGAAAGGATTATTTATTTTCTTGATTGTGCTTTCCTGGATAACTGTACTTTTTTTTTGGGGGGGGGAGAAGGCAAGGCAATTGGGGTTAAGTGACTTACCCAAGATCACACAGCTAGCAAGTATGTCAAGTGTCTGAGGTTGGATTTGAACTCAAGTCCTTCTGACTCCAGGACTGGTGCTCTATTCACTGCACCACCTAGCTGCCCCATAGATGTATAAAAAGGGAAACAGGAGGTAGAAGTTAGAGGTAAAGTATATGCACACACACACACATGCACATACATATACACATGCACATACATATACATATATACATATACATACACGGTATCATGGGACTTTTTACAAAAATTTATCATAGAGATATTAGATATAAATGCACAAAGGCAGAAATAAGAAATGTATTCTTTATAAATCATAAGCAAAGAGTTAAAGAACAAATCATAAAACAATAATTGTGTGAAAGAGAATGATAATTGTAAAGCACTAAAAAAGAAAAGGGGGGGTTAATGAACTGAATATGCATTTAAAAACTAGAAATTCAACAATAAACAAGTCCAAAATAAGTTGAAAAGAGATATTTAATATTAGAGGAGGCAAATAAATTAAAAACCAAAAAGGTTATAGAAATGAACATCAAAAATAAAGTTTGTTTCATTGAAAAGGCTAACAAAATTGATAATCCTTTAGTCAACCTGAGTAAAAAGAAGAGGGAAGAAAATCAAATGACCAAAAACCAATAGACAAAGCTATAATCACAATAAAATCAGAAGAAATGAAAAATAATTTTTGGAACTTATTCTTCACAGTTATATGCTAACAAAACTGGGCATACCAAAGAAATTGATGAATTGTTTCCAAAATATAAATACTAATTTTAACAGAAGATCTGATAGAAATATTAAATAATTCAATTTTAGAAAAGGAAATGAAATTATTTCTAAAAGAATTACCAAAATGGGTGCAGGGAGGAGGAAAGAAACACAACCACTGCCACCACTACCAACAATGACAATAAAACTCTCATCCTGATGGATTCACAGGAAAACTCTGCCATCCTTTTGAAGAACTAAATACCAATAGTACACAGATTATTCTCTCAATAATAGAGACAAAGCACTCTATCATTCTCCTTTTATGATGCAAATACAGCTCTAGTACTTAAACCAGGGAAGGATAAAACAAGGAGAATTATAAATCAATATCACTAAAGAATATTAATACATACATTTTAATTAAAATTCTATCAAACTATAGCAGAAATCATTTCTTATCAAGTTTGATTTGTACCAATCAGTCAATAAGCATTTTATTAACTGCTTACTATATGACAGGCATTGGGCTAATCGCCTGGGATTAAAGAAAAACGAGCAACAAGAATAATAACAACAAATCTGGCAAAAAAAACCCAATCCATTCCCTCAAGGAGCTCACTTTCTATTGGGGGATACAATGCGTAAACAACTATGTCTGAACAAGGTATACACAAACACACGTGTGTATGTATGCACATATGTATATATGTATGTATGAAAAATTGGAGGTAAATTCAGAGATTTGGCACTTGCATTGGGGATACTGGGAATGGAATTTTGAAGAAGGTGGGGTTTTAGGTGACACTTCAAGGAAGCCCTGAGGTTTATTATTACAAGGAAGGAAGGTTTCATTAGAGATGAAAAATTGGTTTACTTTTAAGAAAAAAAATCAATATAATTAATTATATTGAAAGCCAAAGCTTCAAAAACCATATAATCATCTCAATAGATGTAGAAAAAAGACTTTAAATATAACACTTTTATGCTAAAATCCCTATAAAATATATGTACAGAAAGACCTTTTAAAATATAATGTGTACTTTTTATTGTATGAAGTGGAATACTACTTATGCTATAAGAAATCATGAGTTTGATGATTTTAGAAAAAAACATGGATAGATATGCATGAAATAATGAAGAATGAAATGAACAGAACAAAGACAGTATTGTATAAAGTAACAACGATCTTGTTTTAAGAACAACTTTGAGTGACTAGGTCATTTTGACTATTATATATATATATATATATATACACCCAAATTAACTAAAGGACACATGAAGAAAGATGCTCTCTGCATCCAGAGAAAGAACTGATCAATAGAAATACGTATAGAATGGTTTTATATATGTACACATATACATATGTACATACAGCATGTGTGTGTATGTGTGTGAGTCTAATGGTAGCCATCACTTCAGTAAGTGGGGGGAGAAAAAAAGTAAAAAACATTACATAATAACTTTATTATATATTTAAAAGCAATAACAAATTGTACATAATAGATTTGCAGTTTTATATACAATGATTTTTCTTTTCTATTCTGCTATGTTGCAGAAATGCTTGTTTTATATCTCAAGTTCAGAATAAAATAAATAAAAATTTAAAAATATCATAAAATGTATTTTTCTTAAACCAAAAGCAAACATCATATGCTTTGGAGATATACTCTAAGCTTTTCCAATAAAAACAGAAGTAAATTAAGGATGTCCATTCTAGTCACTATTATCGCTATTATTCAATTTGACCACCAAGAAGGCATATATTCAAATCTTGCCTTATTTGCTTACTAGTCATGTTACCTTAAAAAGTCACTCAAGCTATCTGATCTTCAGCTATTATTGTGTTTATACCCTTTGATCCAGATATTCAATTACTATGTGTATATACCTCAAGGAGGTTATTGAAAAGAAAAAATTCCCAGATAACGAAATATTTATGACAACACTTCTTGTGGTAGCAAAGAACTGGAAAAACAGTTGATGCCTCTCAATAATGGAATGGCTAATTCTGGAGTGCAATCTGGAACTATGCCCAAAGGGCTATAAATAAGTGTATACCCTTTGACCCAGCAATTCCACTTCTAGGGTTGTATCCCAAAGAGATCATAGAAGTGGGAGGAAGACCCATATGTACAAAAATATTTATAGCAGCTCTTTTTGTGGTGGCAAAGAAATGGAAACTAAGGGGATGCCCATCAATTGGGGAATGGCTGAACAAGTTTTGGTATATGAATGTAATGGAATAACATTGTGCTATAAGAAATGAGGAGCAGATGGACTTCATATTTACCTGGAGAGGCTTATATGAACTGATGCTGAATGAGAAGAGCAGAACCAGGAGAAATCTGTACACAATTACAGACGCAACGTATGTGTGACGACCAACTTTGATAGACTGGCCTCTTCTAAGCAATGCAGGGTTAAATGACAACCCCAAAAGGCTCATGATGGAGAGAGATGCCTAGATTCAGAGAAAGAACTAGAAAGAACAGAATTTGAATGCAGACTCAAGCAAACTACCTGCTCTCTTTCTTTTTCTTGTTTGGTTTTGTTTCCTCTTTCCCATTGTTCATTCCATCTGTTACAATCCTTCTTTATAACCTGACTAATTTCTAATGTGAAAGTATTTGCAGATCCTATACTTGACTGCATGCCGCCTTGGTGGGGGGTGGGAGAGAAGTAGGGGGAGAAAATTTGAAACTCAAGGGATTGTGGAACTGAATCTTGTAAACTAAAAGTAAACAAAAAAATTTAATAAAGACCAAAAAAAAAAAAAAAAAGGGAATGACTAAATAAATGCTGGCACATGAATACAATGGAATATTATTATGCTATGAGAATTATGAATATAATAAATATAGAGAATCATGGGAAGACTGAAAGGAATTGATACAGAGTAAAGGAAATAGAGCAAAACCCAACAACGAGTATATACAATGACTATGACTATGCAAATGAAAAGAGCAAGTACTCTAAAACAAGCCAAAATGAAGGTTGCACAATTACTAAGAACAGATTTGGCCCCAAAGAAGAGATAGAAAGATACTTCCTTTCCCTGCAGTGGTGGTAAGTTCACAGGTATTGAACGTTGCATGCATTTTCAAAGCTTTTTGATTTACAGATAAGTTTATTTTGTAACTCATCCTATTTTTCTTTAAAAATATTCTTTGGTTTATGGGATAGTTCTCTAGGAATGGGGAGGGAAAGTGATATTATGAGAAATGTATGTCATATAAAAAAAGAATACAAACTAAAAATAATTTTAAAAATAGTTAAATCTTAGACTAACTGGATTAAAATAGACCAGAATTGGGTCCAAGAATCATAGGACTTCAAACTTGGAAGGAGAAATAAAAATCTTAAAGATCATCTATCCTGAGCTCCTTGTTTTACAGTTGAAAAGACAAGCTCAGATAGAGTGATAGAACTAGCATGTATCAAAATTGAGCCTTGCAACCAAATCCTCTGACTCTAAGTCTATATCTCCCAGCTCCCTCTCAGATTGATGGTTAGAGCTGACAAGGGGATTAGTATAAAACTCAGATTGTGATGAAGCTTAAATGCTGCTCTTGATTTTGCTCTATAGATGCCCATAATTTCATGCATGGGATCTGGTCCCAAGAATGATCAAAAACAGCAGGAGCAAAGAAAGAGTAAAATAAGACAGAGGAGGGTAAACAGAACAACCCCCACCTCTCTGGATATAGCTTTATATGTTTAAATTCTTCCATTTTCTTTCCCTTCCTCTCCCTGGTGCCTATCCAGAATGGCCCAAGGCCCCAATTTTCTGCTTACACAGAACTAAAATCAGTTCCTGAAGCCTTGCGGATGCACTTCAAATCCTGGGTATAATTTATATCTTCTTGAGAGCTAGTGTCTGGCCGATGAGGCAACTTGGAGATTTTATCCAGTGAACAAGCACAGATGGGAAAGAGCAATATCCAGGTAAGCCCTTTTCATACAATGATTTTACTGAGAACCCAGGTGCTGTTCTCAAAATGCACCATGACTACTGTGACATGACCTTGGGTGTAGAGTCAATTCAAGAGTCTCCTTTAATCTTTTTTTAACAGAGCTCCTTGCTCTCCATGTCCAGCCAGCTGCTATAGCTAATTGCCCACAGCTGGATGGCAACAGCTGTGGGAGATAGTTCAGGTTTGCCCCTCTTCTGCAGCTGATGCTCCTGTACTGCATTAACAAAGAGAGGAAGGGCCTTAGAAGACCATACTAATGTGACCTTCTTTACATGCCAGTGAGAATTAGTACAGGTCTATTGTGGGGAAAGAGAAGTACTCCTGTTCATTCAGACTCTGGATGGATAAGAGTTAACAGTCAGATTTTCATCCATCCTCAGTTGGTTTTTTAACTAATCCTGCCCAAGGCAACTTTTATCACTGACAATGACAGTAACTAATAGAGTGGATGGACCTAAACAAGGTCGTGAACTGAAACCTTAGACAATGGTGAACCCAAGACAGATCCACCCCGTGGCTTAAGACCAGATTAATCACTTCCCTTGCTCATCCAGTCTTACAGTGTCAGGCCAAAGTCTGCTTCATGAACATTGCTTAAATGCTTTAACCTTTTTTAGGTTGTGACTGACCATTTCCTAGAGAGCCCAGGACATGAAGGAAGGAAGGATTTAGGTGGTGGTGGGATTACTCTCCATTACCTGTGGTATACAGTTCAAATTCTATTGTCTTGTATTCAAAGCCTTTCATGCTTTGACTTCAACTTCCTTCCCTAGCTAGAGACTGGAGATGGAATTCCATGTATGAGAGACAGCAATTAAGTCAATTGTACTGGACCGTATAGTAATTGAAGAGGAGCATCTCTCTCAATATCTCTCTCTCCCTCTCCCTCCTCCCCCTCTTCTCTCTCTGTTGAGGTGAGGAGTGAATGAATTCAAGGCATGAAAAATATCCAGTGCAAGACCATGGAGATGGGAAGAGTGCCCTATATGAGGAACAGAGAGAAAGTCAGTTTGACTGGACCAAAGAGTAGAGTAAGAGGATTAATATGTAATGAATCTGGTAAGATAGATGATTTGAGCCAGGTTCTAATGGGTTCAAAATTCAAATAGAGAAGTTTATATTTTATCTTACAGGCAATAGTGAGCTGTTGGAATTTACTGGAGAGTGACATGGTCAAATCTGCAACTAAGGAAATCACTTTCATGGTTCTTCCATATCATGGCCCTTCCTTCACATACTTAAATACAGTTATCATGTTCCTCTTTCTTTTTGTTAAACATACTCAGTTCCTTCAAGGAAAGGGGAAGAGAGAGAGAGAGAGAGAGAGAGAGAGAGAGAGAGAGAGAGAGAGAGTCCTTTCTTCATGGAAATCTTGTGGAATAGTACAAACACCATGTCTTTCTTTCTATTTTATTGAAACTGAGGAAGCTGATTTTTCAAGATATGATTTGACTTGCTTAAGGTCCACAATTCATCTGTTCATTAGCAAAACTGGGGTCCTGGAATCATGTCCAGCCCTCTTTCTGTTTCACAAGCTGCTTCTTAAATAACAACCTGTTAAAATATGGGAATCTAAGGAAGACAGAAATGTTACTGATGGTACCTACTTAGAGCTCAGGCCAGAGGCACCAAAGATGCTGAAGGACATCTGGACTATTGGACATGGAAACCCACTTAGCAAAAGAACAGGGAGGCCAGGGACCATTAAGTAGCAGACCTTTTCACATACAAAGTAAGAACTCTCCAAAAGCCAGGGCTGAGAGGAGTGGGAGAAATGCTTCTACTGAATCTTTGAGCTGGTCCTACTTGCTCCCTGTCTCCCAGGAATGTGGTGATGATTAACGAGGAATATTTATAAAGTTTGAGTCCTTTCCCAAAAGGGTGCTACATAAAGGCAAGGCCTTATACTATTGTTTATTTGGGCTACCCAAGTGCATTGGGCTGAACAAAGGCATCTCTTTCATTGACAACTGTGGACATTGTGGTGAAAAGATTTATGTTACGGCATATGAATGATGCCTCTGTGTATATGTGTGTGTGTATGTGCACTCTTCCATCTATAATATTTGGTATACTGTATAGGGTATGGGGGGACTACATTTCAACTAGAAAAAGAGCAAGTAGCTTCAGGCCACATTGAGTTAGCTCTAGCTTTATGAATCCTTATCTGTTTCAGGAACAGCCTGTGAGAACCTACAGTCTGACAAATTCAGGATTCAGACTCAAAGTGTCCAATTCTTTACTATTGTCATCTATAACAAAAATAATCTAGTGCCAAAGGTTTCCAAATTGATTTGCATAAATAATCTCTTTTAAGCCTTATAACCCTAAGAATGGAGGTGGCAATGCCAAAGCTATTAATGTTCCCATTTGCTAAATGAGAAATGAGGTGACATGGAGGTTAAGTGAATTGCTCTTGGTCACGTAGGAAGTGTTGGAGGTAGGATTGGAACCTTTGTTCTTCTTGACTCCAAATTCCAAACTCTGTTTAAGACTACTAATGGCTCCAATTTTATAGCTTGGTGTATCATAAAGTACATTCCCCACAAAAAAAAACCCTGAAAATGGGCAGTGATTTTTCTCATTTTTATGATGAGGAATCTGCCATACTATAAGGTCAGGCCATTCTTTAAGGCCACATCAAGCAGAGCTAAATTTTGAATTCAAATCATTATTTGTCTACAATATCATACTATCTTCGTGTATAGATTTAACATGGTGGGTCTCACTCAATGGCTAACTCTTGACACTTCAGGCAAGTACATATTGTTTTATCCTGGCAAGTGATTCATTGCTCTCTGTCTTTCTCCCTTCTTTACATGATGATTTCTTTGGCAGATTCCTCTGTGCATCTCCACTCTTCCATTGAGCATAAGGCTTTGCATCTAATGTTTGGACCAGATTACCTCTGAGGTTATAGCACCATAAGGTCATGGGACTTAGACCTGGGAAAGTCCTTAGAAATAATTTAGTTTCTCCTCATTTTACAGATGAGAAAACTCAGGCCCAGAGAGCAGAAAGGTTTTTCCCAAAATCATATAGCTAAGTAAGAAGCAGGATTTGTACCTGTGATCTCTGACTTCAAATCCCAGGATGTCTGCTCTTTCAACCTACACTACTCTTCCCTTTGGAATTCTAGGATTCTATGATTCCTAGATTCATAGAAAGATTGATTAATTGATTTGATTAATCATGAACTGATTAATTGAATTAATTATGCAACTGATTAATCATACAAATAAGCATAATGTTTACCCTGGCTCAACCACTCCCAACTCTTTAATTTGGTTAGGTTGGCCTTAAATATTCTTTGATATAATCAGTGGATTCCCTCTCTCAACAAACTATTTATTGCTCAGCGTAATAAAGTGAGGAGATCCTTCTTGTTTCCTGTTTCAGATGAAAAGGACAGATTAGATGCCTGCAGTCCCTTAAAACGAACCCCCCAAATTGTTACCCTACGTTTCTTATTTCATTTGTGAAAAGAACAGGGTATAACGGGAATAATGCTATACTGAGAGACAGGAGAGCTGGGTTTGAATCCCAGTTCAAACACTTGAGTTGACTACAGTTAGTGCTTTTCCTCCAAATTCCCTTGTATTTATTTTGTATGTACATTTTGTGTCTCTAGGCAGACCATAATCTGCTTGAGGGAAGGAAATACTTTCATTTTGTCTTTGTATCCCTAACATACAGCTTAGTGCTTGCTACACAGTAGGGGTTTAACGAATCTTTGTTGATCTGTCAAATTGGGTAATATCAGGTAAATCACTCTATTGTGGTTTGCCCTTTGTTCTCAAAGAGGACCATGATATCAGGGAGAGGATGACATGACTTGCAATTGACTTAGATTTGAGCGAGAGAAGATTAACTCATAGAATGGAGGCCCCAAGAGGAACTCAATGGGAAAAAGATCAAGGGATTGTAAAGGGATATTTCAGGTTGAGAAGGCTAAAAGGGGTCTGGATGTTCCAGAGTGAGGAGTCCCCAGGAGCTGAGGGAAATTTCTGGGATGAGATCGTAGGAGAGGCATAGTTTAGAACTCTGGAAACCTGTACCAGTCCAGAAGTGGAATTTAAATCCCAAAGGTGCCTAATCCATCATTTAGTATGTCTTGTATGAGTTCTATAGTTGGGGAAGTTAATCACCCAAGGGCACCAGAAAAATGGGTATTGTAATTCCCAACCTGGTGCTGAGTATGACCTATGTCAGTGAATTGATAGAGTGCTTGGTATTGATTACTCCAGAAATGAGTATCCTCTCAGGGATAAGAAGGAAAAAAGCATATCAGCAACATAAAATGTCTTGAAAGTAAAGTCAGAAAAATAAAATTTTAGACCTGGAAGGGACCTTATCTCTCCCACAGTTAGAGAAGAAGAAATGACCCCTCTCTACCTGGCCTGTTATACTTTTCCTTGATTATCCTATTTGTTACTTGAAATTCCCTAACTTTCTGGCTTGAACCAAGTGGTGAAACATTCTAGTACCCCAAGTAAATGATATTTTAAGAATACTTACATTATAAATACACTATACTTAGGGTCTCTTAACCTAAAGTACTGTTCTCTGCTTGTGAATTCAGACATATTAAAGGAAATGCCACTACTGGCAAATCATATTTAAAAAATACTCTGCTGAGTGCATACTTTATTCCTTAAAAATCCATTTACCAGCATTATCACCACCACCGCCGCTGTTACCACCACCATCACACCACCACTGCCACCTCCACAAAAAAGCCCAGATTTTTTTCCACATTAATGCTTTATGTGATTGTGTGCTAAAGGAGCTCAGAGCCTTCTACGCACCAAAGATGAGTCTCTCTATGCTTGATCAATAAAGGAGACATGCTGGAGATATTTTGATTAAGATTGTGATCCAACAGTTCAGGAGATGATACAGTACAGTGGGGCCCATGATGCCACCCATGTATACCACGATTTAACTTATTTTTGTAGAGAAGAATATTAACATAATGAGAGAGAAAATCTGAATAAAATGGACTTTAGATAGGCTCAGAGGCATAGACTTCAGATTAAGAGCAGTAAAACCATGGTTACTGATGTGGAGCTCAGAAAACTGATGGAAAATATCTGTTTATTTTATATGACTGCTTTTCATAAAGTAAGTTATAGGTGTAAAATCCTAGCCTATTAGAACTGAAAAAGACATTAGAAATCTATTCAAGGAATCTCACTTTTACAGATTGGGAAACTGAGGTGCAGAAAAGCACAGTTAGTCTCCTGAGCAGAACCCTCATCTCCTAGTTCTCATAGCTCAGTGCTATTTCAATGAAAAGTAACTTTGTTCAGTTTCTCTCTTGTTAAATTATAGGCCCCAGCAGAAATATACTCCTCTACTTTTAAGTGAATTAGCAGCAAGAATGTTAACCTCTACATATGACTTTTCTTTCATTAGCTGAGAACAAATGACAGAAGGGCATAGCACAGAAATTTATTCTGTTTCCGTAATAAAACTGTTCTCTACCTGCGAAAGAAGAACTTGGTGAAAAGAGCAACATTTCCCTCTAGTGGTTACTTCAAAGAATTGCTGACTGTTTGAAGCAATGGACATACTTTCACTGTCTGGATAAAGAGTACCTGAGCGATTTAAAGTTGGAAGGAAATCTTAGACTTTATCAGGTAGAATGTTGGAATCAGAAAGGAGTTTAGAATAGGAAAGATGCAATGTTAGCTCTTGAAGCAATATTAGAACATTGAATGCCAGGGCTAGAATAGAACTTAGAATATAGAATAGAATATATAATATCAGAGCTAGAAGCATCTTCGAATGAATGAATGAATGAATGAATGAATGAATGAATGAATGAATGAGTGAATGAATGAATGAATGAAAAAGTAAAAAAAACAAACAAATCAAACACTTATTAAATGCTTACTCAGTGCAAAACCTTGGGGATATAAATAGAAAAACAAGATAATCGTCTATCTCAAGGTATTTATCTAAGCAATATGTAGATAGAACATTTGTCAATCACTTGCTATGTGTCTGGCATTTTGCCAAACACTAATGATAGAAATAAAAACATGAAATAAAGTTTCTGACTTTAAGGAGAGTGCCTAAAGGGGACCTAGGAAGAGGGAAGAGGTTGTCTAGCATCTAGTGGTATCCAGTGAACACCTTGGAGGTCTGGAAATAGAAGTGACCAAGATAAGGCCAAAGTTAGCTTATTAAAACCCAGCTTTAATAATTTAGTAAGAGTGGGAGACAACACATATCCAAGGTTTTACCTACAAGGGAGAGGGGGGCCCTGAAGGTAAGTAAGCATTAAAGCTTAGTGGCAAAGTAGGTAGACAATTCATCTTCTTAATATAATTCTCCTATTGCCATATTGGTTTCTGATGTGAACTATTTTAACAGTGACAAGGATTTTAAGTCTATGTGATCCAGACCCTTTCATTTTAGAGATGAAGTAAATCAACCAAGAAAAAATTTTGTTGGATTTTATTCTGCAAAGCTTGTAGACTTTCACGGAGTGTTGGGGGAGAGGTCTATTTCAAAATTTTCTCAATATTTTGAGAAGATTTCATGACTTTTGTAGTTTGATCATGAAAACTAACATTATTATGTCTTTAAATCACAAATATTGAGAAACATACTTCTTAAAGATAATGTGCTAGATTTAAATTTCTTGGTATGTTTTCTCAGTATGGCATCATTAATTCACTTAAAGACCATGTAGAGCCACTTGTGATAGGATTAATGGCCATATATTCTGTTCCACTTGGCAGTCAGAAGGCCCACATCCTAGGCTTGTCACTTTCACTATCTGGGTGACCTTGGGAAGATCATTTACCTCTCTGGTCCTCAGTATCTTGATCTATAAAATAAGACATTTTAATAAGATAATTTCTAAGGTCTGTTGTGATAGAAATCAGTAAACCATTGTATTAGAGCTGGAAAGAAGCTTAGAGTTCATATGAACAACCTGTTTCCCAGAGAGGCTAAGCAATTTGCCTTAGGTCACTTAGCTAGTTGGAAGGGAATTCAGGATAATCTAGCTCAATGCTAGTTTTCTGCTCAGTTTTGTAAATGCTTAATTGTAGAAGCTGAATAGGATAAAATCAGTGACTTACACTAGTCACCTGGGAAGCTGAATTCTAGGCACTGATCTCACTTTTATCATTTATAAGCAGCCTCTCATAAGATCGGACCAACCCTGTCCAAATGCTCACTTAAATGTGAGACAATATTTGTGCAATGTGTCATTCCATTTCCTTGTCCATGGGTGAAAGGAATCAAACTCAAGGCTGGTGAGCATTCTAAGACTGAGGATGAAGATGGAATAACAAAGAAGGGCGCTGGAAGGATAATGAGCAACCTGGGAAATTTCATTAAGCAGATGGACCTAGGTTTTGGGATCATTTTCTTCTGAATTTACTCTCTTCTGAAAGAAAGACTCTTGTAGTATACATGACTTTCAGCTTTATGATAAGGATGAATTAAGCTAATGAGACAAACAGGTCTAAAGTTTGGAGAAGTAATCCAGGAAGCAGAAGATATTCTATGTATTAATTGCTATGATTAATAATAACAATTGTGTGACATTCCTAAAAGAGTAAGAGAATGTCAGTGACATAGAATGTCAGAGCTAGAAAATACATTTGAGATTATAGGATCAGGATAGGCCTAATAGGGACTTCATAAGTCATGTAATCTAACCCCATCATTTTGCTGATAAGAAAAGAATCCCAAAGAGGCTAAATGACTTGTCCAAAGTCACATAGGTAGTAAATGGCAGAGCCTGCATTCAAACTCAAGTCTTTTAACTCCAAGTTCATTACCATTTTTACTATTTCACACTGATCATCTTGTCCAACCCATTGGCCTCCATTTTACAGAGGAGGAAACTGACCGTCTGAAAGATGAAATGCCTTATCTGAGGGCTTACAAGGTAGTAACAAAGTCAGAACTGAAATTCAGGTATTTTTACCTTTAATTCATTACTCCGTTTACTGTATCAACTTTAAACAATGTAAACAGTGCGACTATTAAAAATCCCTATATGACTGGCTTTGGAATAATAGATAATTGCATTCAAATTGCTTCTTGAGAATGGCTCAGTGATCCAGGGACAAACTGAGTTGGCTGAAAGTTGGTCAAGGAAGTGAAATATCATGGAATATGGGTTACTGTTTATTGTTTTGCTCATCCTGTAATGTCTTATTTCTCTTCTCTCCTCTATTCTATCCTACTCTGATGTGAAAAGACATAAGACCTTTAAAAAATTCATTCTTTCAATAATTTTTAAAGTATTTATTATGTAAAGCTCTGTTCTAGGTACTAGGGGAGATAAAAGGGTTAGATAAGATAGGATCACTGAACTCATACAGCTTACAGGTTCATAGGGGATAGGACATGAACCCATATATGTATAATGCACAGCATAATATGATAATTTCTTTAGTGGTGCTTAGCAAAGAGCTCTGTGATTGCTAGGGGAAAATGTCATTGACTGACCCCGAGTAATCAGGGAAGGCTGCCTCTGGATGGAAACATTTATTGTGGGCTTTAAAGGATGGACAATAACTTATCAGTTGGGGGGAGAGAGGGCAGAATATTCTTGGCCCAGGGAATAATGTGACCAAAGTCACAGAATTCTAACAAATGTAATTATGGAAGTTGAGGGAAGCAGACAAAGAATCACCTCATTCCATTAAGCATACAGTGCACAGAGATGAAAAATCTGAGAAAAGACTAAAAAAATGAATGATGTTAAACCATAGAGCCATGAGAGAGAAATTGAACTTTACTCAGTGAATAATAGGAAGCCACTAAACATATACATATACAAACATGTCTATATATGCATATATAGACAGACACAGACACACAGAAAGAGAACGACAGAGACACAGAGAGATCTATATATAAATATAGATAGATATCTTCATATATGTATAATATATAATGAATTAATGTGTGTCTATCTATCTATCTATCTCTATCTATCTGTATACACACACATATGTATATGTACATGTGATCTAGCAGCAGGGTAAAGAATAGTTTTGAGGGAGAAAGAGTAGGATAAATGGTGCTGACACAGACAGAAACAGGAAAGTTAGAATGGAGAACAGCCAATTATGTTGATTTTGGACAGCTAGGTTTGGGGTGTTGGTGAGAAATCCAGAGTTATTGGAAAGTGCTATATAAATGGAAGTTTCTTTTCCTCATCTTTCCTCTCCTTCTCTTCCTATTATTCTTGCTTCTCTTCCTCTATTTCTTCTCTTCCTTCTTCTCTTTTTCCTTCTCCTCATCCTTTTCCTCCTTTCCCTTAAAAATCATTTATTTTTATCTTTTTATATGTTTATAGTTCAAATTATAGGTGTTTGTATACTTGTTGCAGATCCTGGAGCATTTATCAAAATTTTTAAATGCCTGTGAAGTAATATGGGAATGAGGAAAAGAATGTGCCAACATTTTAAAAATTCCTGTGTTTTTATACTTTCAGTAAAATGCCATGTTAATACATGCTCACAATTATTTCTGAACAGTAGAGTAGTGTATAGGATATATGTCCATTTAAACATGCCTCTCTCATTGATTATGCTATGAAAAGAGCGAGAATATATATTAAAATTATATTTCCTCTCATAACAGGCTTTAAACAGTCTAATTCTTAGCTAATATAGATTTATTAATCATATTTATTTTTCCACTTTCTGAAAATTGCAATAATATAAATGATTTTTTCTACTTCTATGTCTTTTCAATCATGATTTCTGTGTTCCTCCCTGGCTCCCTTCCTCCCTCCCTCTTTCCTTTCCTTTCCTTTCCTTTCCTTTCCTTTCCTTTCCTTTCCTTTCCTTTCCTTTCCTTTCCTTTCCTTTCCTTTCCTTTCCTTTCCTTTCCTTTCCTTTCCTTTCCTTTCCTTTCCTTTCCTTTCCTTTCCT